>CM060106.1:30238484-30943484 GCA_030522415.1 Channallabes apus
TCACTAGAAATTTTTTAGTTGGAGTAGCAAGAATTTTTTTACAGTGTAGATAGAGAGAGAGAGAGGTGTTTTGCTGGCGAAAAACATTTTAGGCAGAGACGTCTGCTCGGCCTTGTTAATTGTTGTTAAAAACCCCAATTCTACAAATTCCCCCATCAGCGAAATCATGAATGAATGGTGAGAAGAGGCATTACAGTGGGGGTTCTGGGGGTCTCCAAACTCAGATGGCTACGTGTCAGCCGATAACTGCTCCTTTGATCTGCTGGTTACAGCGGGGCGCCGACTGCGTAATGAGCGTATAGTAGCCTGTATAAGCTAAGCTCTTCCCCAAAAAATAATGTGAATGTATGCAACAATTACTAACCATTAAAATTTATTTTTTTTGTAATTAAACAGGAATATATAAATTATATTTTCTTTACACATAATATTTTCATTATATATACACGGGCATCGCTAGGCCATTTTTAGGGGGGCTTTAGCCCATCGTCCCCTTTATATTTATTTAAAGTATTTTTCATATTTTTTGTCTGCCAGTTTCCAACAAAAAGCAGCAGTATTGTCAAAGAAATAACAGATAAATATTTAATATTATTGGCACCCACACAGTTTATTCCATTGTCCAGCCTCATAGGTGTGTTGTTTATATTGCTAATCAATGTATAAGTTTAAAGTTATATGCTGTTTTCTGGTTACATTTTTCTGATTGTACCTGTACATAGAAAAAAGTTTATACGGTAAACACACATATATTCATATATATATACGTGCTTAATTAAATTCTTAAATCATCGTGTTCACCCATGCACTGAAAAAAAGAACTTGTAAGATTTACTTGATAAAATCCTCTTAACAATTTGCACACATAGTTTTTAAGTAAATTTTATTGCTCCAATATTAAGTAAAACTCACCTGTAATTGTCAGGTAAAATCTACTTAATAATTAAATTAACAATCAAAGAAATCAAGTAAAAGTTACATAATTATATTTAATGCACAAATTAGATTTATTTAAAATAATCAAGTAAAGGTAATTCATTCCCAGATAGCACACACACGTCGCAGAGATAATGCTCCCTAATGCATGTTACAATGACCAAATATTATGATAAATAAATAAACCACACTCTCAGCTAATAATAAAACAGATTCGTTTATTTTTTATAAAAAATACATTTAATAACAAGCAAACATTTTATTAATTTATACAAAAACGAGAAAACGAGATAACAGTAACTTACAAATGAGGTCTCAATTTGAAAAGATGTACAAAACATAAAACACCACAAATAAGTATTAATCATAGAAACAAAATTAAACACCAACAGAAACGTTTTGTACTTTATAACTGTACGTTATGATTTTTAAATATGACCGTTAGATACGTTGGTCAGGAAACTCCTGAAGTCAGATGCAGACACACTTTCAGTCACAAACTGCTGTGAAAAAATACAGAGATAGATATTCAATTAAAATTCATGATACTTAATTTAGCAAATTAACAATATTTATACTTTGTTCCTCTCGCTTCACAACTCATGAGAACAGACCGAAACCAGAACCGAACCGGAGATTAAGGAAAAAGTGAGAAGCAAGAATCATGTGTGGAAAGATTAAGCATGCAAGGTCACAGGATGACTACTTCTTTTTCTTGTCTGCAATGCGATTTAGACAAATTAGAGCTGCTGTCAATACTGTATGAACATATGTACAGGTTCTTTACAGTTGAAATTTAACTTGTACATGTAACTACTTAATAAAATTCGGATTCAGAAAAAAAACGTTTATTGCTAGTGCTCACTTTTTTTTTTTTTACCATTTAATGCTTTAACACACACGACTCAGTTTGTTCAGAAATGACATCTCACTGGCGAGCCTTTCTCTGAACACGCCGTTTTCACGAGGGGTGGGGGTAAGAAACACACATCTCGGTTTATTAATCCGCGCGCTCGGTTCGTTATTATTTTATTTATTTATTTACCACAGGACCCCTGGGGGGGCTCCGTAGGTTCAGGTTTTTACACGAAAACGGTGTTTTGTGAATCTCCACACTATTAAAAACTGAAATATTGCTAATTGTACGTCCTGAGATTAAGATGAACATTAATTGGAAGTCATGAAAGTGAGAATCACATCCAAAACAGAAAGGTAAACTTACATCGAACACGACAAACTCCAGCTCCAGCCACGCCGTGTAGTACCTCCATGATGATCCCCAACCGACTGATCCATAGCGCGGGCACAGCGTCTCCAAACACGCATGCGCGGTTTAATTTGGACACATTTTCGGCTTCAATAGACACACAATACTTCAGACTGAAACATGACTGCCCCCTACAGGTAATGAAGGGCATGTTCACAGCTTCCCGCACGCAGCCGCGCAAAGCCGCGGCAAGTCACTTTTCTCGAAACGTGCGTTTTTAATGGCGACAATTCAGAGCTAACTAAAGTAAATTTCGTTGATTATTTCACATAATAAATACAGAACAATTCCCCTCAACCTAACGTATCATAGCCCTTACGCAAAGAAAATATATTTGTCTATATATTAATTGTCAATATATTGAATGACTTTGTGTTCTGATCGAAATATATTCACAATATACGGAATAATAAATTGTATTAATATATTTGAATATATTGAAAAATACAAAAGGAATTGCCACTTTCCATATATTGAGAAATATATTTAAATATATATAGTATCTTAATGTATGTAATTTTATATTTAACAATATGCTTCATAATATATAAAATTTGATTAAATATAGCCATTTCTTTATATTTTTACAATATGCATGCAATATGCTTATATACAAGACCGTAATGAGGTTAAAGACAGATATAAATGAGATGCATGAAACACAAATGAGAAATATTAGTTTTATTGAACATATAAAAAAATCCTCAATTAACATGCAGCATACAGTGATGAGCCACAACTAGCACCACCTGAGACCAGTCCGTGTCCATACTAACCTTTGTCCACCACAACATTAAAATCAGCAGGTTAACAATATTAAAAATATTAGTTTACTAATACCACTAATTTGTAAATCGAGCCCATGTGTAAAAATAAATACATAAATACAATACATTTAAATGTGCAAAATACAATATACAGTTTTTATTGTGTAATAAATTTACAATTCACATATGAGACATCTGGTAAATCAAGACACTAAATGATAGACAAATGTCACACAACCTAACAAAGATATAATGGTCACACTGCTCAACTCAAAGTATGATTTACACTGGAGTTACACAAAGTCCACAGCATTGCGACAATCTTCCAATGAAAAGAATCAGTTAAAAAGTGATTAATTTTTAAAGAGAAAATTGGTTGGTTGCTTGCTGGCAAAGACGGCTCATTTTTGTATGTGTGTCGCACACAAGACAAATAAAATCTAAATCCCTGAGATTTAGAAGTAATGAGCCACATTTGAGACATCTTTTAGAAGATACAGAAAACACCTAAATCTCATTCAAGTCTCAAAGATGACTAATCGGAGATTTACATGAGATCTCATCTTGGAGTTTCCAAGAGCACATTGACAAAGTAAAAGTGTGTGTATAATTCTTAAACATGCATAAAGTTTCAATAAAACAATTATAAGTATAAATATAATGTTTTTTGTCTGCGTTGTTTTGTTTTGTTTTTGTCTGCATATATATGGAAATGTATAATATATTGCATTATATTTTACAATATATTGCCATTTTATTCCCTGTAAGGGTAGGAGGTCGAGATGAAAGCACAAGGCAAAATATTAATAACTTATTAAATATTCTATTTAATATTCCATGAATATTTCAGTGTTTTTTCTAAATAGATCAATCTTGGCAGGTCTGCAGAGGTTTACCAACTTTTTGAGTTGGGTAGAACTTGAAGTACATGAAACACCTTCTTGTATTATTAAGATTTCTTGTGTAATTTATGAAAGCTAGTGCTTGTATTGCTTATTGTATTCCTATTATTTTATTGTACAGTATTATTTAGCTATAATGTTGATGATTAGATAAACTTGGATGATTAGATAAAACCAAAGTGTAGCGTATTTATGATGCGAAAGGGAAATTAAGCTGTAACCTATTGTAATAGTCGAGTTAAAGATTTGTCTACATGTACTGTCTGCTTTAATTTCAGTGTTTTTCCTCTTTGCATTTTCCCCAACTGATTGATTAATGCTTACATAGAAAATAATAAGGGGTATTCATATGTTTTCCATATTTGTCTACTCATTTTTTATTTTAAAAATGAATGTTAAGATATTCCTTAGTGCGAAGTGTATTAATTTTCAAAACTTTAACTGCTATAGATTTTGAGACTATGTACTATAGCTGTAGCTTAATACTAAAATTATTTTTCCAGCAGAGAATATCTCCAGGTAATAAGTAATACAAAATTTCCCATGTAATTGAATCCACTGGCTGCGCCTTCAAATCCTTCTTGAAAGCTTGACCTCTAGCTAGAAGAGTAACAATATCTTGAGTACAACAATAAAATCATATAACCTTTCATCATAGGAACGCAGGCTGATGTTGGTCCATCTCTAATGCTAGAGGCACTGCTGGGGGCTTATTTTTCGGGCTGGTTTTCCGTGACCTGCAGCCTCTAGGTGTCTCATTAGAGCCCAATAATTGCAGTCCATAATAACAGACCATATCACCCCCCTCCTCAAACCATCCTGCTAGCAATTGTTCCCTTATTGAGACAAATGGCAGAATTAGTGTCTATGAGGCTAAATGGACCAGGACAAGGCATTTTTCTTACATTCATATGGGTTGACTGCCCTTCAGCAGAGAAAGAAAGGGAGAGAGAGAGAGGTCTCTTGTGTTTGGATTGTCTCCTATTTCCCCAAAGGTTAAGCTGCCTTTGGGTTACATAGTCAGGAGGAAAAAAACACATACAATATACAGTGTTATAATATATATATTATAAAATGTGTATATGGATTGCAATTGGTTCTCTGCCGAGCCATCAGTCTTGCTTTTGGTTTTTCTTTCAGAATGCTTTATTTTTCTTTCATAATAACTTATCATGACTCTGTCCAGTCTTTGCCTGCCTTTTGGGACTCCTTGAGGCTCCATTGTTTTCTTCCTTGTGAGGTGTGAGGAGACAGAATGGTGGCGAAGTTTTAAAAAAAAAAATGCAAAAAAGAAACTTTGATGGCTTTGATGGCACAATGATAGCACAAGTCCTCAGGTGCAGCTTCCTCAGTTTGTTAGTTGGTTCAATACCATATCATATTGCCAGAACAGAGCAGCAACTCAAGACCTCTGGCTAGATGCCTGTTTTTCCTCACCCATTTTATCCCCCTCTGTGTTTCTGAATCTGCTCAGGATGCTTTTCTCACCAGGGCCTACGGAAGTGCGATGCAGCATATGTAGGCATGTTAGAGGCTGCTAAGCTGGATTTGCAGGGAACTACTTTTCAAAGGTTTCAGAGATAAGCAGTGATTTTAATGCAAAGGTGTGTTTGGGCCAAATCTAGAGTCTTTTTCTTCGTGTATGTGGTTGCCCCTTTGTGCTTTCATCAAAATTTTTTGCCTCTGTCTTATTTCATTTCTGACTAAAACCACATGCTTTTACAGATGTATGTTTGTTGTTTCATCATAGGTTGGGTATACTGGACTTTTTGAAAGACTGCCTTGAATATTATTGCCTGGTTTTAAGAGATAACACAACTGTCAATGTTTCATATTGGGATGCTAGGTGCAAAACAAATTACTTGCCTATATTTTACTCATGCGCTGAACTTTTTGCATCATACCAAGCTATACCAAGTTTTTACTTTGCCCTTTGCTATTAAATTTATAATGCCAGCTTGTTCACATTTTTTTTTCACTTCACATTTTTTTGCACCTCAACCCAGACTGGTACAGTATGGGGAGAGGTCACCAGTGGACGCAGTCTCCCTCACACGTGGGAATGGTGGGTTTTTTATGGGTAATCTTGAAGTTGAGGTACAACGTGGACAATGATGAATTCCTCTCACCCAAAATATGGTAGTTAGGAAGCCATGAAGGATAAAATGATGGATGAAGATGTAGGGATGAGTCAAAAGTGTCTTAGTGTGCTGGCATTGGCTGCTCTAATGGGAATGGAAATGAATCCTGGTATTACGTCATTAAAGTGACCTCCTGGCAGTGTCAGTCTCAGAGACATTTTTGTCATGAGGTTCTTCTTTCATTTGTGGCCAGGGAATGTGGTTTCTAGCAAATTATGTAGGGTGCTTTAGCGTAATCAGTCAGCTCAAGTGAGACACACATAGGCCTTTTCCACTGCTCTGGTTCCCGTGCCGGTTCCGTGCCGGTTCCCAATTTTGGAACCGGTGCCGCGCTTTTCCACAGAATAAAAATTGGTGCCGGTGCCCTAAAATAAGCACCGAACCGGCCCCTAAACGCTGCTGGTCTAGAACCGAGAACCCGTGACGTCACGAATAGTGGGCGGAGTTATAGGGAGATTTTTCTAAAAATAAAATGGCGGCGACCCAAACGTGGAGTGCGGAGGAAGCTAAAGCGCTTTTAGCAATTTGGATATCCGCAGAGATTCAAGAGAAATTGCAAAGTACTTAAAAAAAAAGAAGTAAAAAAGAAGGGGCTGTGTAAAAGTGGCAGCGGTGGAGAATGAGGCCATTCTTAATAAAATGGATGAGACATCAGGTGCTATGCTGGGCCTTTTGGAACGAATGGTTAATGTTATGGAGAAAAACCAGACAACACACAGCTAATGTTTTTTTTTCTTAATTTTTTTTAATTTATTATTGTAATCACAGTTTAATTTACAAAAACATGCTTGCACTGTACTCGTTGCCACTTTTTAATTTTTTTTTACTTTGTTGCCTTTTGGCTAAATGTTCTTCAATTGTCTGCACTGTTGCATTTCAATAAAACACTACAGATGTATTGGTCCTGTCTGTTGTAGTCCATTAATGCCGCTTTTACATCAGCTCCTTGCCGTGATGGCAACATCCACATCACGGGCGATTTACGGCGCACACAAAGTTTTGAGGCGATCTGAAAATGTAAATGTTAAATGTTATTTACTGCATAAATTACGTGTTGAAAAAGAAAAACAACAGTATAGTTAGATAGCATTACCATTAGCATTTGAGCTAATGCTAATCTCGGTAAAAAAAAAAAAACACACATTGTAAGTTAACGGGGTGTCAGAACTTACCAGTCGTCTTGCACGTAATCGTTGTCTATGTCGCTCTGTTTCAGCGGTTATAACACGTCGAATAAGCTGCCTTTGGAGATACTGAAATACATTTTAATAGTCTGAAGAATAACTGACTTCGGCCATGTTGGTTTCTGTTTAGTGGGCGTGGCCTGTGACGTATTATCATGCAGCTCCCGCTGAGCTCCTGTCTAGTGTAAACGCGGGCCGGTTCTCGGGTGGTTCCCAGTTCAGCACCGGCCGGGCACCGGCACCGGCACCGGGCACCAGCACCAGTGTAGTGGAAATGAGGCAACAGGTCCCTGTGAGTCTGGACTTGAATATTTTTTTTAACACAGCAAGGGGCAAATGCATAAATTGGTCATTTACTAACTCTGCTGATCTTGTAAGACGTGCTGATAGGGAAGTGATAGCTTAGTGGTTACGGCATTAGATTATTGTTCAAATCACAGCACCAGTATGCTGTCACTGCCGGGCCCTTGAGCAAGGTAAATGTAAAGCCTTTCACATCTCGAAGTCACTTGGGATAAGGGCATCTGCCAAATGTAATAGCACAGGATAGCAATAGTGCATGCCTTTATGCCTGCAATTTTTGCTTGAGTGTATTAAAAACACTGCATTATCATTGGCTTTTATCTCAGTAAGCAGAGTACTGGCCACATGCTGGGTCTCCAGTGTTTCTTCATGTAGAGCTAATAGCAGGTCCCTATTTAAAGATTATAGGGACAATACCAGCTCCTGGGAAAAACACCACTGATGCTTCAAATACCAGTTGTGAACTGATTTGTTTCCCTGAATGGGCAGATGGGGAGGAAATACCCTTAGGCATACTTTCAACAGTTTAAATATTTTAGTGAGTCCTCTCATAGGCTGTTTTGATGTTAATGACATGCTTTGCTAGTGTGATGTCAGCACGTTATTAATGCAAAACTCAAAGAGGTAGTTGGCAAGGTAAAGTCCCAAGGGGGGTTGGTTGCAGTAAAAATAGGGTTGAGGGGTAAAGGGAAAAGTGATCCCGAAAGTATTTTGGAGCTTCAGTTGTACATTGTGCAATTGTTTTGAGGGGCTTAGGATTCATAATGGTTCACGATTATCCTTTAATAGGTGTGATAAATGACAGTTTACACATTAATATAAAGTAAACTAATCATTGTTTAAAAAAAAAAAGTAGTTCTGTTTTGTTTTTAACATTTTTACTATAGAACATATTGTTACTGTCTGGCAAAACTCGCATATCTCCACTATTGAGGATTTTGTCTTTTTACTATAAAGGGAAGTGGAGCAAGTGACCAGTGATAATATACTTGATTACATCATATGTTTAACATGGTGGGTAGCACGCTGGCTTAGTGGTTAGCACTGTGGTCTTGCACCTCCAGGAGTGAGGGTTCAATTCTTGCCTCGGGTCTGTGTGTGCGTGGAGTTTGCGCGCGCGTGTGTGTGTGTGTGTGTGTGTGTGTGTGTGTGTGTGTGTGTGTGTGTGTGTGTGTGTGTGTGTGTGTGTGTGTGCGCCTTATGATGGATTGGTACCCATCTATGATGTACCCTTTCTCATCTCCTAGTCTCCTGTGATAGGCTCCAGACTTCATCCAGGTCTAGATGGTATAGAGAATGAGTGAGTGACAGTACATCATGTTTATTAAAATCACATATCTCCTGCTATGGCTCTTTTGCCCTTCACTACCCTTTTTTTGGAAGAGAAGAGCTGAGATTCTTCAGAAATGAACTTCCTGATAAATAATCAATATAAATAATATCAATTATTAAGTAGTATTAAAAAGTATAATAAATTATCTCTCTCTCATAATTTATATTCTCAAAATATTAATCATTGTGGCTTTGGGGGCGTGGTAAGCGTCGCATGCAAACAGAGAGAGGCTGGTGAATCCAACCTATGTGAGCGTGCACCTACACGCAGAGCGTGTGTGTGTGCTCATGCTTCAATTATAGCCTGCTAAAAGCAGAATGCAGCAGAGAATAAAAAATTATTAGAATCACCAAACCTGCTTTCAACCCTTGATTCTCCAATCTTCCCCATAAGTGTTCCAAATGGGGGAATTTTGAGTGGTCCAGTGTTCTGAAGAAATAGACATTTTCATTGGTTCAGTAGAATAGCTTCAGATACATGATGTAGGCCAATGTCCAAACATGTGCGGTAGCCTTCGTATAGATTGCCAACGTAAAAACAGGACACTTCATTGGTGATGAAACCTGCATCTAATTACAGGCATTTGAGTTCATTTTGTAAGCTAGTTTCTGGGAAATTTAGTTTTTTTTTTTTTTTCATGCTTCTGGAATGAAAAAAATGTACATACATTTTTATCATCTGACAGCAAAATTTTTTTTTTTCAGTTTTCACTTTCAGTTGTGTCTCGAATGACACTGCTTGCCTCTACTGTCTTAAACTGAGATGAAGGCATGGTGCCAGGTCCTCCGACTATCTGCCTGCAATTGAACCCAAAATGTCAAAAGCTCATGTGTATGATTGCTGCGGGGAAAGAAGTAGGCTGCCATGTTTTTGTTGTAAGTAGAGGTATCTGTGGGAGGTAACAGCAGTGCTGAAATCCTGCTCTTTCTGTTAGTGCTCATGGCTTTCCCTTTCTATTGTCTGCAGACCAGTGGTGAGAGTAACTGTAGCTTTGGCTGCTTGCTGAATTGATCCAACTGCAGGACACTAACTGATTTTCTTTTTTCGTCTACTTAGTCAGAATGTTTTAATGTGGATTGTGTGCTTTGTTAAAGGAGCCTTTTGCTCTGTGTAGATCCCTGAGATGAGATGATCCGCTGTCAAACCTGGGCATCGCTTACAAATAAGAGGTTTTCTTACCTCACTCACAGCTCAAACTTGTTCACCATAACCAATTATTTTCCATTTAGTTTATTATAATTTTCATTATGTAAATTAATTATATATGTATGACCATGAGGGATGGTAAAGCAAACTGGGACTTTTGATTGTGCAGAATAACAGAACAATTCAAGTCAATTAAATTTAAATTATTAAGCACTCTTAACAATAGTCATTGTACAGAGTGAAAAAAAAATGAAAGTGAAAAAAATTGGGAGGAGCAATATGCACATTTCAACAATTAGTTTGTCACTGATGAGCAAGCCGAGCTGAGATGACAATAGGAAGAAACCTTAAGAGGAACCGGACTCAACAGGGAACCATCCTCATTTGTGTAATATCAGATAGCAGGGATTGGTTTGTGGTCATGCTAATGTGTTAGAAGGCTAGAAATTCAGTATTCTATGTGTTGACTTTAATATGCAGTCTACTTTTGTTGGTGGTGGCTATGGTACAAAACTGCTTGTGTGAATTAAAGTCCAGAGCTATTGAATGACTGAGGTCACAAGCCATTAGAGAACAGCTATCTGCATCAGTCTTCATGGTCGTGTGGAACCGTCCCCAGTCACCACACACATACCAAGCAGACCAAACAGGGCCATCTTCGGCAGAGAGCTAGAGGGCTCCAACTAGAAGCAGGGCCTCAGGATGTGTCAGACATTTGAGTATGCTAACAGTCACATAATGTATAAGGTTGATGTACATTTTGTTCAGTGTACAGGCAGGGACTCTGGCAGAAATTTTACTGCTTTGGCCTCAGCCAAATACACTCCAGGTATCGCCCTGAAGTTTTGACTCCAGTGCGTTAAAATTAACTTACATTTACACAGCGTTATTTTATATAAACACCACCATTGTAAGAGCATTATAAGTTCTAACCAATGTAAAGACAAAGCCTTTCTATTATTTATATACTGTAGATAATAAATATTCCATTTGATGCTCTTTAGACCTTTTTTTTGGCTGTTTTTATATATCCAGTATGTCCAATATGCTGATATGCCAGAATTTTTTTTGGTCTTGCAGAAATCCCAAACTGCAAAAACTCATTTTGGTGAGATCCCACTAAATACAGAAGCCCCCCGGCCAAAATCCCCTCGATGCCCCACCTTGGCTGACCATTGGAATTCAGAAAACATTATCCTCAATAGTTTACTGAGTGCTTTCACACCTGGAATAGCAGGTTGTGCTCTATAATGAAAGATGTAAAGTACAGTTCAGCTCTTGTGACCTTCTCTGTAAAACTTTTTTTTTTGCCTGAAAAACTCTTACTTGAGCTGCCTTCCCTGTGACTGAGCTCCCAATTTTTAGTGCTCATTAAAAGAATTGACAGCTAAGGATGTATCCTCACATTATCAATATTATTCTGTCTCATATAATAGTTTGTTCAGTGACGCTAATTTGTAAACCACTTTGTGTACTGTATGTACAGAGATTGTGACATAAAATATGTGCTATTTACTATATTACATCATAAAAAATAATCACAGACTCTAAGATTTCATTTAGACCCCTTTAGCTTTGATTACAACACACAATGTGCTGGCCATTTCATGTGTGAAAATGATTCCTCATTTTCTCAGAACCGCTCTTTCACAATTCCTGTAGTGCTGTAATATGCCTGTGCCATCAGGGAAGAAAAATGCTATTGCTGTGATATTCTGGTCATTCAGTGTATTCAAGTCATCAGATCACTTCATTTCATCACCGCATAATGTCGCTGAGCCTAGGCCTGACCAAGTGTAGCAACCCCAGATCATAACACTGCTTCCAGAGGCTCGTACAATGGGCACGGTGCATAATGGGTCCATCACTTTAGGTGCTTCACTTCTTACCCTGATGCACTCATCATTCTGGAATACAGTAGGGTCAGTCTGAACTTATCAGACCACATGACGATTTCCATCTCACCAAAGTCCAATCTTTATGCTCCCTAACAAATAATTTTCCTTTTTCTAATTAATCTCACTGAAAAGTGTTTTTCTTGACCACACAACTGTTTAGTCTCAATCCTACGCGTTCTCATCGCATAGTGTGTGTATACAAATGCTCTTAATTTTACTATTAAATATATCTATGGTTATTACTGTTTATTTTTACCATGCTAAATCATCAAGCAGTATAGATGATGAGTGAGTAATTCACCAATGTTAATATGATGTCTATTCATAATTGTTTTTTAGTTGATGGTTCCAGGTTTTGATAATGTATACAGTATACTGTAATGTATATACTGTTTATATAAAATGTTCAAAAGTTATTACCTCTTCTATGTGGTTTTGGGTAAAATCATAAAATATCTTATAATGGCAAATCTTAGTATTAAGCAAATAAAACCCCAGATGAACAACATATTACAGTTTTACCACAGTGCAATGATTCGTTCAAAAAAACAAAGCCAAAGGGAAAAAAATGTGGAACTGTTTGCTAATATTTCTACCCTTACACTCAACAATTCTCCATCATCATTATGGATCATAATACTGCCAGCACAATGGTGATTTTGGAGTGTGGTTATAATAGAAATTGTTAAGCAGTAAAAAACAGCAGTATTTATATATAACAGAGGATTTGCACAAAAATCTAATTATGTTGCCATTTCATCGGCAAAAATTTAATTGATGGAAATGTATTGGCACAATTTGGGGATTGACTAAAGTTCATATGACAAAATACTTTAATATATATGACAAAAGCATTTTTACTATTTTGCCATTCAGCATAGACTTCCAAATGAGAGTCAGCTTTGCATTCTTAAACAGACGTTAAAGTAAACATTAATCCTTCCACTTATGATTAATTCCTTAAATAATCAATTTAGGAGCTTTCAAGCATTGCAGTTTGCTGGCATTGTGTTGAAGTAAAAGAGCCCAACAGAGAGTCAGATTTTATTAGCTGCTTCCTGCAAACTATTCCCACTCCTTCCACTTTGTTTTGTAATACAAAAGTAATACAGTAAATGAGAAAACGTCTCGGGTTACTTTGCTGTAACCCTGTTCCCTGAAAAGCGGGAACGAGATGCTGCGTTGGAAATGCTATGGGAAACATGTCGGCGGCTGTGAAGCATGTGTGTACAAACACGCCAAATTTTGGCTTATATAACCTCGGTCAGGTGACGTCATCTGATTAGACTCAGCTGCAGGTTATAAATATCGGTTAGCCGGCGACGACCTCAGATTCATTTGTCTGAATGGACGTCCGGTCACGTGGCAGTGCGGCATTGTGACGCAGCATCTCGTTCCCGCTTTTAAGGTGTCCAGACCCAGGGGTGGGGCTGGAAAAGTCAGAGAGCAGCAAAGGGGACATTTTCTGGTCTTTCGAGGTAAAGAGGTCCACCTCTGCTAGCTGAAATCTCTCCCAGATTGACTGACTACTTCGGGGTGGGGTTTCCAATCCCCGTGTGTCAGAGCTTGACTGGACAGTACAGATGCTCCTTATTTATATGCCCTGAAATGTAAATCGCTCTGAGGGAGAGGAATCTGGTGCGCTAGCTGTTTAGTGGCGCGAGCACAGTCTTCCCTGGCGATAATATGTGGCTGCAATAGTGTTGCACATCCACACTAGGGCATGGTAGCCTCTCAATTGCTGGAGGAAGTGCTTTAGGGCCTGAAATAGGGCCATCATTTCGAGGCAATTGATGTGCCGTACGAGATGAAAGCCTTTCCAGCTCCGTGGGGCTGGATGGTCATCCAAAACCGCATCTTGGCCCGTAAGGGAAATGTCGTTAGCATCTGTGACGACAAAATTAACTTAGAGTGGGACCCAAAGTAGAAACCGGGGTCTGAGCCACCTAGGGAGGGTACGAAGCACCTGGTGCGTAACCCTTGTTGGGGATTGGCCCTAGTTTGAAATCCCCTATCTTAGAACCAAAAATGAGCTAGGACGACATGCTGATGTCGAAGCGCAAGCTACTGAGACTGGCCAGCCAGTCATATATGTAATTCAATACATTCATGTAGAGAGCTAGGTAGAAATGGAAGGATCTGATACTGGTAAGCTTCGCTCCCGAAGTGAACCTCAGGTCCTTCCCTGTGTTGTGGCAATATGAAAATAAGCGTCCTTCAATCAATTGTCACAAATCAATCGCTTGGTAGGATTTGAGAACAATCACTTTGACAGTCAATTTTGAAACTGTATTTATTAATTTGGATGTTGGTAAAAACCACAAAATCTGAAAAACTGGATGCAGCCCCACTGTTCCTATAGGAACTAAGCAATACCTGACTCACTATCTGGTAGGGGAACATGTTCTATGGCCCCGTTCCTCCAGCAGCCTCTGTCAGGAGATGCACACTTTCCGGTTTCATGGAAGTGGAGACCACGCCATTCTGAAAACACGGAGAGTGATGTAATGCTCTCACTCATCATGTGATGAGTCATGGGGGATCATGTTAGCTGTTCGGCATCCTGGAAGACAGCAGGAATTTAACCGAAGAGCTAAGATGTCGTTGAGGACCGGCGTCGTCCGAAACACCAAAGGCGGCGGAACTAAACATCGGTCCCGTGGTTTGCCCGGGGGGGGGGGGGCATGTTCTTAAAGAAGAAAATTACGTGCTCTCCCCCGGGGAAGACCCCACAATCCTTCAGGGCCTCTTCTTAGAGAAGATGACGGCGCGGCGATCTGAGCTTTTAGAGGCGATCTGTGAGGGGCGGTGAGCCGTACCCCAGTCCTTACGGGGGGGTGCGCGGCTACTGACGCTCTCCTTCTGCGCCTCTCGCCTTTCTGCGAGACTCAGCTTTGGTCGAGGCTGGGTGGCCGACGGCCTCGGCTCCTGAGTACGGCGGGGGAGGAATTTCCCAAAAGCCTGTTTATAGACATTGGCATCTCGAAACTTGGTGGCAACGGAATTAACGGCGTCACCAAATAGGCCTGATGGTGAGACAGGGACATCAAGGAGGAATGATCGATCCTTATCCTTGATGCCCGTCAGATTAAGCCATAGATGTCTTTCTGCACACACTAGGGATGCCATAGAACGGCCGATAGCACGGGCTGTTTGTTTAGTCGCACGCAGGGACAGATCAGTAGCCCGGCGTAACTCTGTGAATGCTTCTTGATCCACAGTGCCGCTCGTGCTCAAATCATTCAGCAGATCAGCCTGGTATGCTTGCAAAACCGCCATGGTGTGCAAGGAAGCGCCAGCCTGACCTGCTGCTTGAAACGCCTTCCCTACAAGGTTAGAAGAAATTCTACGTGGCTTGGAGGGGAGGGTTGGCTAATTAAATGATGATGTTCCAGGAGTGAGATAGCTAGCTAGTGTCTCCTCAACCTGTGGCATCATCACATAGCCCCGTGTCTTAGCATCAATAATGTTGGAAAAGAACGAGGTTGGTGGTACAAAAATACGGGATGAAAAAGGTTTATCCCATGAACGGGATAGTTCACTATGGAGATCATCAAAAAATGGGAGAGAGCGGCGTTTTGGCGCCCTCTCCTGGCCACCCGACAGAAATCTGTCATCTAATTTTGAGTGTGTGGTGAGAGCTTGCTCCTGTGGCCAGTCAATGTGAAGCCGTTCGACTGCACGCGTTATGACTTCCAGCAACCTTTCATATTCTCTGTCATTACTAGAGGGTCGTTCTGAGGTGGCTGCTGCCATTTCTACAGAAGCAAGGGACAGGGTCTCTTCCATCGACTCACGAGAAGCACAGGAGTGCGCTCGTGAAGTGGAGGGAGAGACTACGTGATCGGGGTAGGAGTCGAGAGAAAGGAGAGGCTCCGTCCCTCGTGCCTCGGCCAGATCAACCTGTGATCCCCAGGAATGCAGCGCGGCGCGTGGTTCCCTGAAGAACGCGAGGCGCGCGCGGAGCATTTTTACCGGGAGATTGTCACAATGCTCACACTCAAGCATTTAAAACAAAGAGTGTGCGTGTCGCCTTCGGAGAGATAGTTCTCACACGGACATACAGCGCTAAACTCCGCCATTATCTTAGTGATAATTTAAATGAATTATTTTTTAAAGATATTTGTTTTAAATGCGTTTTTTTTTTTTTTTTTTTTTTGTGCTTGCACACGTTGCGTTCACAGTATCGTGAAGACAATGAATCTGAGGTCGTCGCCGACTAACCGATATTTATAACCTGCAGCTGAGTCTAATCAGATGACGTCACCTGACCGAGGTTATATAAGCTAAAATTTGGCGTGTTTGTACACACATGCTTCACAGCCGCCGACATGTTTCCCATAGCGTTTCCAACGCAGCATCGAGTTAGCTTTGAAAGGGAACCTGATTCATCTTCACCCTCCTTGTTGTAAAACTTGTGAATGCCACAGCATAAGATAGCTTTTACATTTCTGCAATATTCTTTTATTGTAATAGTGTTGTTTTGACTGAAATGCACATTCTTGTTGTCTTGCATTAATTTTGTGCTTAAATTTCACCAATTTACAGCTCTTGACTAAGCATTAGGTTATGAAAAAAAATACCACAACTTGCATGCTAAAATGACAGTCTAACATGTTATTCCACGGATATTCCATTTCAATTGTCACTGTTCTGGTTCTTGCTGTTCTGGTACAGCAAGAAATAAAAAAAAATATATATATATATTTTTTTAAAGACTTGCCTAAAATATTATGTTTGTTGAACAATTCACTGTTTTTAGCCTTTTTTTCTGATTTTTGTTGGATTAAAATATCTAATCAGCATCTGCATCAATCTCTGCATCTCCTATAGTCCATATCTTATTCTCACATAATAGTGGCATGTGCATATTTATAAAAGTGAGACACCTTTATTTCATTTTTTTCCCATAAGGAAAATAGCAGCAGTTGGCTAAATCCTTGTTAGAGGTTTATTGATCTACAACAGCAGAAAAGGTGGTTGGATGTCTTAGTAGCCCATGATTTTGGTCTCATGCTCAACTTTATACTGACTTAAGACCCACTGGCTGGAGAAAGATAGGAAATTCATGACCATCTCTTAATTTCTTCATCAGCTCCATATTTTACAGGTTGCTGAAGCATCAGGAGGCTGATGCTGCACTCTAAAAACAAGCTTCAAGAAGTATTTTGTGAGCAAGCCTATCACTAAACTAACCTGGGTTGATCAGAAGACTTGGCACTTAGCGGTTAGCCCTTTGTAGCGCGGATGGTAAACCCAAACGCGGAAGCAAGTGAGTAGGCAGGATAACCACGCGATTTAGTCTAAGGACTCTCATGGAAGGGGCGCAAGGGAAAAACACAAATTTAACCAGCGTCCTATAAACAAACACTCGAATCAGAAAGATAACCCAAGAAAGTGAGTACTCACGAAAATGCAGACGAACGATCTGAACCGACATGGGCGAACTCAATGACTGAGCGATGTGAAGCGCCATCTTGTCTCCTTTTATGCTTCCTGTTTTGCGACTGTACTACTTCCGGGTCCTAGTGCTGGTCGCGGAGCGGGTGTGTGTGACAAAGCCAAAGCTGAAAATATATTTGTGCCTCTTTTTTACTGTGTGTGTGTGTGTGTGTAAAAATATATCTACTGTCTGTCTGAAATGCAAATGGCCATTGAGCACACAATGCACCTTCATAAGAATGATTGTGTGTGTATAAGCAAAATAAATAAATAAAAATATATATGTATATACTGTATATAAACCGATAAAGTATTTTGTATGTGTAGTGCAGGCTCTGTCTTGTCTTTTTGGTGTAAAGCTTTCCTCTTCTTTATGATTTTTGCTAGAATTTCTACTCCTGTACTTAACACTTCATCCATCATCATTACAGGCCATATTTCCGCTAGCATTCATTACAGGCCATATCTCTGCCGGCTTCCGGCTTTGCAACTGTTCGGATGTCCCTGCTTACTGCTGTGCGCTTTGCTTTCTGTACTTTTCTCTGATTTCTCTAAGATTTTTACTTCAGCAGATCAGCTCAGTGCTCAAACAAAACAGTTTTGGCACAAACATTAAATTAAAAAACTTTTTAGGATTGTACGAAAAGGGGGCTTTTTCCACCCGCTGCCAGCAGCTTATATTCCAGAGATGGGAAGACACAGCTGCCTACTGTACATTCAAACAGGCGAGAGAGAAAATGCCTTTTGAGGAATCTACTTGCTGCATGACCTGCCAAACACTTCTACAAAGAATTGCGGTTCTTGAAACAAAGTTACTTCCTGGACTTCCAAAACAGGCAGAATACTGAGCAGATCGTCAGCATGGACCCCCTCAGCATACAGCCGGTGAGTCTCGTGAATCTAGCAAATCTCAAAAATTTATACCAAATGTACGGGGCATGTTATTCACAAGTTCTGACGCGTATCTTTCTTATTACACTTGGTTACTCACGACTCGTACGTCCATGAATCCTTTGTCTCTTGTTTTATTTTCAGCATCAAAGGGTCAACACTTCGTAGAGTTTTCTTGCGTCAATCCACTATGGTTGCAACAACTTGTTTGCTGTATCTTATTTGCAACTTATTTGCTATGTTAGATTATGTTCTTAGATTATGGTTACAACAACTTATTTGCTGCATCTTGTAGCTTACGGTCAAAAGCTTGTTCTCCACAACTTCCGTATCTTAACTGATTCTACCGTGCACAATATTCATGCAACTATGCAATTATGGAATGACGTCACAGAACAATTTATGATTGTCATAACTAAATGCTTAACTAATAAAATTTAAATAAACACAACAAAATTATAAAAATTAAATATGGCTCCTACACCAAATGTCGACAGATTAATCGATGGTACAAACAGGGAGTGAGACCCAAAGGCACTTGAGACATCAGATTGTCACGAGTATCTCATATTGCTGCAATAGCATCATCTTCCCCAGATATGGTTATGACAAGACTTGCAAACACTAGTATTTTGCCACCCCATTCATCTTGAGAACAGATTTAAAGCACTAATGAATGTGTGTAAGGAATCCCCAAATGTGATTTGAATATGGATCAGATCAGCTAGCAGCTAACGCCGCTACCAAAAGTGCGCTCAAAGTCGAGTAGACAGCGGCATTCAGCTCAGAGCCAGAAACTGAGGGCAGGCCTCGGATAATCGGGGACTCCACTATCAAAAACTTCATGTTGCTTTCCTCAAGCAATTGTCTCTGATTTAAACAGGGAACTTCGGAACATTCTGACAAAGCAAAATACTGCAAATTGAATCATCATCCATGTGGGGAAGAATGACATTCGAAAAGAGCAGTCGGAACTCCTTAAGAAGGATTTCAGTGAACTCTTGGAAAGACTTCAAAGACTTGAAGTTCAGTTGTTCATCAGTGGACCACTCCCAGCAAGGGGAACTCACATGTTCTCACAGTTGCTTGGGGTGAACACATGGCTACAAACAACCTGCAGGTCAACTTCATCGACAACTTCAATCTTTTCTAGGGCCATGGATAACTGTTTAAACTGGATGGTCAACAAACTTGGTGCAAGGATGCTAAAGGAAAATATATATTTCTGCCTCCATCATCCTTCAGCAGAATGTGCCAATCCTCTCAACCTGAATGGCACATGCAGACCTGGACAAAGTTTGAGCGACCACAGACAGCTTTCGAGTCATCATGTGGTTAATGAATCCCACAAGGACACCACGCAGCCAAAACAACCACTACTCATGGACATTCCAGCTCAGTCCAGCCCACAGAGCTCATGACAGACAGACTATGACATACATATGACTATGGCGGAATTATACGGCATTGCAACCATCTTTTTAGAAAGCGCATGGGGGCGTTTATGGGGCGGGGCATTGTTAACTGCGTCATCGCGGGGGATCACATTTTGTGCACGAAGCCTGCATTAACCCTTCATGGACCTGCCATGGAGCCGTCATGCTCCAGGCGGCTGTTTGACGTGGCTCCCACTGTACTACAACAGCTCCAAGATAACTTCCTGGAGAACAGCCAGGGAATTCAGGAGAATTTACTACAGCCACCAGAAACACCAGAGCCCATCTCAACAGACACACCATCCCTCTCTCCAGCATCTACACTTCTAAGCTTATCACAGAAATTGGTGTATACTGGGACCAAAATCTCCCACTCTTTTGCTGCAAGCCCCCAGATGCCAACTAAAAAACATCGGGCTCCACCACCACCAAGGCCTGTGGCCCCAGGTTGCCCCCGCCCCCTCCTATATCACCACAAACAAATTGGATTTTATGTTTTTAAATGAAACTTGGTGAGAAGATAGCTGCAGTGCAACAGTCCTTAATGAAACAGCCCCTCCTAACTTTACTTTCATGAGTGTCTGCAGAATAGTTAGGAGGGGTGGAGGTGTAGCTGCTCTATTTAAAGATGGTTATCAATGCAAGCAAGTGTTATTTGGTTAGTATTTGTCTTTTGAATACCTAGGGATTTTGCTGAAAGGTGCTCCACATATTTTGTTCATCATTATTTACAGACCTCCAAAATACTCTCCAGACTTTATTGAAGACTTCACTGAACTGCTATCAATGATTTCCTCAGAAGTTACCTATTGACCTGATTCAGCATGTGTACAGGCCCACACATAATCGTGGACACACTTTTTAGATTTACTCATCAGAAAGGGTCTAAACATCTTATCCATTCTTATTAAAATCAATGTGAAATTTCACAGGGAGCCAATGCAGTGAAGATAGGATAGGGGTGATGTGCTCATATCTTCTGGTTCTAGTGAGGACTCTCGCTACTGCATTCTGGAGTAGCTGAAGCTTATTTATGCACCTAGCTGAACAACCAGACAGTAAGGCATTACAATAGTCCAACCTAGAAGTGATAAAAGCATGAACTAGTTTTTCTGCATCGTTTAGCGACAATATATTTCTTATCTTGGCAATATTTCTGAGGTGAAAGAATGCTATCCTGGTAATATTATCTACATGAGCTTTAAATGAAAGGCTGGAATCTATAATCACACCGAGGTCTTTTACTGTTGCACTTGATGGAACAGAAAGGCCATCTAAAGTTACGGTGTGATCTAAAATTTTACTCCTAGCTGTATGCGGTCCTATGACTAGAACTTCTGTCTTATCCGGATCAAGCAGAAGGAAGTTAACTAGCATCCAATTTCTTATGTCCTGCACACATTGCTCAACTTTAGTAAGCTGGTTTTTCTCATCAGGTTTTGCTGAGACATATAACTGTGTGGCGTCACAGCGAAAACTATACCATGCTTACGGATTATGTTACGCAGAGGAAGCATGTAAAGGGAAAAAAGCAGTGGGCCTAAAACTGAACCCTGCGGAACGCCAAACTCCACTGGAGAACATGCAGAATACTCACCATTTAAATCTACATACTGATAACGATCGGTCAAATAGGATCTGAGCCAGGAGAGAGCTGTACCCTTAATTCCTACTACATTTTCTAATCTGTGAAGAAGAATAGAATGATCAATGGTGTCAAAAGCTGCACTGAGGTCGAGTAATACAAGCATAATTACACAACCCTGATCAGAGGCCAATTTACTACTTTAACGAGTCCTGTTTCTGTGATGTGATGAGGCCTAAATCCTGACTGATACAGTTCATGTATGCCATTTCTATGTAGATATGAGCATAGCTGCTCCGCTACTATCTTTTCCAGAATCTTAGAGATGAAGGGGAGGTTTGATATTGGCCTGTAATTGGACAGCTGACAGGGGTCGAGGTCAGGTTTCTTAATTATTGGTTTGATAACTGCTAATTTAAAAGATTTTGGAACATAACCAATGCTGTTTGAGGAATTTATTCTCAACAGCGGTTCTGTTATTACTGGTACTATCTGTTTAAGAAAATGTGTCGGTATAGGATCTAATATACAGGTTGATGAATTTGCAGAAGAGATGAATGAAATTAGTTCATTCTCTTCAAGGGGAGTAAAGTATTCTAGGTTCCGATCTGACATGGCTACTGTAGGTTAACATCTGCATCAATTACATTGTTCGGTTTCAAAGCCTCAATTTTATGCCTGATATTTACAATTTTATTATTAAAAAAGTTCATGAAGTCCTCACTATTGCATGATGTTGTTGTGGAGATTTCTGTAGTGGTCTTATTTCTGGTTAATTTGGCTACGGTATTAAATAAAAATCTAGGATTATTTTTATTTTCTTCTATGAGAGTGGAGAGATACGTTGATCTAACTACACTAAGAGCTTTCCTATAGTTCCGGATGCTCTCTTTCCATGCTATTTGAAATACTAACAATTTAGTTTGACGCCATTTACGGTCTAATTTCCGAGCGGTCTGTTTTAAAGTGCGCGTGTGATCGTTATACCAGGGAGCAAGTTTCTTATCTCTAATAATTTTTCTTTTAGCTGGAGCTACATTATCTAAGGTACAACGAAATGTTGACTCAGTATATATTCAGTCGCCTGATCGAGTTCTGGGGGTCAGATGGTGATCTAATCGAAGTCTGTAACTCTGGGAGATTACTGATAATGCTCTGTGTGGTAGTTGATGTGAATGTACGTTTAATACAGTAGCGCGGTGCTGTGCGTACATTATCACTGTGACACACTTGAATTGAGATAAGATAGTGATCTGAGATAATTTCGACAGTGGAATTGTGAATAAATTTCTTATACTTAATCCGAAGAATATTATTAAATCTAAAGTGTGACCTGCTTTATGAGTGGGTCCTACTACACACTGATTTACTCCTACTGAGTCCAGTATGGACATAAATGCTGTTCACAGAGGGTCTTCTGGATTGTCAAAATTAATATTAAAATCTCCAGCAATTAACACTTTGTCTACAGAAACGACTAGGTTTGAGAGGAAATCTGCAAATTCACTAAGAAATTCAGAATACGGCCCTGGAGGTCTGTAAATTATAATTTGGAATCGACTGAGCTGACTTAATATACTTAAATACCCTTATGTTACTATAAAGAATTTCAAATGAATTAAATTTGTGTCCGTGTTTTTGTACGATAGACAGATTATCATCATGAATAACTGCGACGCCTCCTCCTCTACCAGTTAACCGAGGCTGGTGTATGTAGCTGTATTCAGGAGGACTAGCTTCATTTAGAGCTACATACTCGTCCTGTTTAACCCATGTTTCAGTTAAACAGAGTATATCAAACGCCTGATCTGTGATCATTTCATTAACAATAACCGCTTTTGATGCGAGAGATCTAATATTTAACAATCATAGCTTCAGATCAGAGGTGCCGGCTGCGCATTCAGTGTGATCTGAGTTTGTGGTCTTTATGTTAATGAAATTATTAAAACTGTCACGAGTCACGGTCTGTCGGCCGTCTTTTTCCCACGCTGTCACTTCCCCACGCGCTCATGTTGTTGTCTAGCCGTCACGTGCGCTCTCACGCCCCCGTTTCCGCCCCTTCTGCTCACCTGTTTCCCATTCCCTACGCTGATTTCTCCAGTGATTTAAGCACGCACACTGCGCTGCTCAAATCGCTGGATTATCTTGTGTTTTCATGCCCCGATCTTCTCGCGTTTATTTTCCCTTGATCTCACATTGCCAAGTTCGCTTTGTTTCTCGTTTTTCGCTTTCGGTTTCTCGTCTCGGATTTGTTTGCCTCGCCCTTTGATCTCCCGCTTTTGAATTAACGCTTCCTCTTTTGACCACGGCTCCCGCTTTACGATTTGGCTTAGACGCTACGCTGACTGATCGCCCGGCATTGACTTCCGCATTCCGACCACGCTCTCGCCTGACATTGCGGCACGTCATCTGCACTTGGATTCACCTCGTTCCGTTCCGTTTCGTGACAGAATAATCCAGCCATCGATATGAATCCAGTAGATGTCGACTGCATGAAAGCAGCACTGGAGCATCAGGGTGCTCTTCTTGGAGCTCACCACCAGGGGCTGCTCAACACCAAGCAAACCCATGCTGACGTCACAACCCAGCTCCAAGGACTCCAGCTCTCTCCAACGCGACATGAGGACTCCATCATGCAACGTGAACCACGCCTCCCTGCCCCCCCGACCTATGAGGGTGACCCTGGTACATGTCGCTCATTTCTCTCTCAGTGTACGCTGATATTCGAGCTCCAACCCTCCACATTCTCCACCGAACGCTCCAAGGTGGCATATGTGATAACGCTGCTCTTAGGACGAGCTCAAGAATGGAGCACTTCTCTTTGGGACACTCGCGACCCCTGCTGCTCCAACTACGAGGACGTCGCTGAGGAGATGAAGAGGGTGTTTGATCGCTCATGTCACGGAAGGGATGCTGGTCACAAACTGTTAAAGCTCCAACAAGGCTCGCGTTCGGCCTATGATTACGCCATAGAATTCCAGACCCTAGCTCTCTCCAGCGGGTGGAATAATCGTGCTTTGAGTGATGTGTTCTTTGAAGGACTGACAGAAGCACTTCAGGATGAGCTAATCTCTCGTGAACTACCGTCATCACTCCAAGATCTCATGGATCTGGCCGGCCGAGTGGATTCACGTCTCCGCCTTCGGAAAGTGGCCAGGATTGCACCACCTAGAGCCTTCCAGCGACCCCACCCTCAGGATGAACCCATACAACTGGGCAGAACCCGCATTTCACCAGAGGAGCGACGACGTCGTCGAGTGGAGGGAGCCTGCTTCTACTGTGGAAAATTGAACCATCTACTTAAGAACTGTGCAGTAAGGAGAAGGAGTCCTCAGGTTCAGCTGGGAGCACTGGAGGGCATTTCTCCAAAGAAACCTCCAGACCAACGCCGACTGCTTCCCATCTTCCTCATCCACGAACAACGAACCCACCTGGTGCAGGCACTGATCGACTCCGGTTCAGACCGTAACCTAATCAATGCCGCCTCAGCCAAGGCCCTGGGAATCCCTGCTCTGCCTTTAGAGACTCACCTCAAGGTTCAGGCCCTCGATGGGAGTCCACTTCCTTCTATCACCCACAGGACCCCTCTTCTCGGTCTAAGGGTCTCAGGTAACCATTCTGAGCAGACCTCGCTATCTATCATGGAGGGATCTCATGCCACGGTCGTTTTGGGCCTCCCCTGGTTGATCCGACATAACCCACAGATTGACTGGGCCGGAAACTCGATCTCAGCATGGAGCCCATCATGTTCCACGACCTGCCTACGCGCTGCCCTCACGTCATGCCCCGACCCCGCCCAGGCGGATGAATCACTGGAACTCACCCATGTTCCACCTGAGTATCACGACCTCAAGGCTGTGTTCAGCAAATCGCGCGCCATTTCTCTTCCCCCCCATCGGCCATACGACTGCGCTATTGATCTGCTCCCAGGCACCTCTCCCCCCAAGGGCCGTCTATACTCATTGTCACCCAAGGAACGCCAAGCCATGGACCATTACATCACCGAATCCCTCGCGGCGGGGATCATTCGTCCTTCTTCCTCTCCAGCGGGGGCCGGGTTCTTCTTCGTGGGCAAGAAAGATGGTTCCCTTCGTCCCTGCATAGATTACAGGGGTTTGAATGAGATCACTGTGAAGAACCGGTACCCCCTCCCACTAATGGCCATGGTCCTTTGAGCTTCTCCAAGGAGCCAATATTTTCACCAAGCTCGACTTACGCAATGCTTACCACCTTGTCCGCATCCGAGAAGGTGACGAGTGGAAAACGGCCTTCAATACCCCTACAGGGCATTACGAATATCTTGTGGTTCCGTTCGGCCTCACTAATGCCCCCGCAGTCTTCCAGGCCTTCATTAACGATATACTCAGAGACTTTCTCAACTTATCTGTGTTTGTCTACCTGGATGACATCCTGATCTTTTCCCGGGACCTGGAGGAGCATCAACAGCATGTCCAACAGGTGCTACAAAGGCTCCTAGAGAACAAATTATTTGCAAAACCAGAGAAGTGCGAATTCCACACCACTTCCACCACATTCCTTGGATTTGGCATCGGACCTTCAGGAATCCAGATGGAACCCGCCAAGCTTCAAGCCGTCACGAACTGGCCCACACCCACCTCACGACAGGAACTCCAGAGATTCCTGGGATTCTCAAATTTCTATCGCCGTTTCATCCGCGGCTACAGTTCTATCGCTGCCCCCCTAACAGCCCTAACCTCTCCCAAGGTCCGTTTTCGTTGGAACCAGGAATCTGAGGGAGCCTTCACCAAACTTAAGAAGCTATTCACATCCGCTCCTATCCTCACCATCCCGGACCCGTCACGGCAGTTCATTGTGGAGGTCGACGCCTCCAGCACGGGAGTAGGAGGCATTCTCTCCCAGAGATCCGCCCATGACAACAAGCTGCACCCCTGCTCTTTCTTCTCACACCGATTAACCCCCACCGAAGGAAATTATGGCATCGGAGATCGCGAGCTCCTGGCCATAAAACTAGCCCTGGAGGAGTGGAGACACTGGCTTGAAGGAACGGAGATCCCATTCCTGGTCTGGACTGACCACAAAAACCTTGAGTACCTTCGAGGCGCCAAGCGGCTGAACTCCCGCCAGGCCCGTTGGTCACTCTTTTTCACCAGGTTCAACTTCATCCTCTCCTACCGTCCAGGATCCAAGAACGCCAAACCAGATGCTCTCTCCAGGCAGTTCACCCCCACCCAAGACTCCACCATCAGCAACACCATCCTCCCTTCGCATTTCCTACTCGCAGTGGCTGAGCTAGATATAGAGACTCGGGTGAAGCAGGCCTTGTCCCGTGAACCAGGCCCCAGTAATGGACCCCCCAATCGGCTATTCGTCCCACTCACTCTACGCTCCCAGGTCCTGGAATGGGCACATTGCTCCAAACTCTCTTGCCATCCGGGCTCTGCCCGAACCCTGTCCCAAGCCCAGCAGCGTTTTTGGTGGCCAACCATAAAGGAGGACGTCCCTGGCTTTGTGGCAGCTTGTGACATTTGTCAGCGATATAAACACCTCAACACCGCCCCAGCAGGCCTCCTCAGACCTTTACCAATCCCGCACCGTCCATGGTCCGATATCGCACTTGATTTTGTGACAGGATTACCCACCTCTGATGGCCACACCTGTATCATGACCGTAGTGGATCGGTTCTCCAAGGCAGCCCACTTTATTCCCGTCCCAAAACTCCCGTCCGCCAAGGAGACTGCAGAACTCATGATCCTCCACGTTTTTAAGCTCCACGGCCTGCCCAAAGATATCGTCTCCGATCGTGGCCCGCAGTTCACCTCTCAATTCTGGAAGGCATTTTGTAAGCTCATCGGAGCCACCCCAAGCCTGTCATCAGGTTTCCATCCTCAATCCAATGGGCAGACGGAGAGGAAGAACCAGGCTCTCGAGGTCGCCCTGAGATGCATGACCTACCGGGATGTCACCTCATGGAGCAGATTCCTGCCCTGGGTCGAATACGCCCACAACTCTCTAGTCTCTTCGTCTACTGGGCTGTCCCCCTTCCAGTGCTGCCTGGGTTACCAACCACCCTTGTTCCCCTCTCAGGAAGAGGAGGTCAGCGTCCCCTCTGCCCAAGCCTTCATTCGCCGCTGCAGGAGGACCTGGACTCAGGCCAGAAGGACGCTGCTACGACAAGGCAGAACTTATAAGGAGCAAGCAGACCGCAGACGCTCTCAGGCCCCCAAGTACAGGATAGGGCAGAGAGTCATGCTCTCCACCAGAGACCTCCCTCTAAAGACCATTTCTCGTAAACTCTCTCCCCGATATGTAGGCCCATTCACGATTACCAAGATCATCAATCCATGCGCTGTCAAACTCTTACTCCCCTCAACCATGCGAAGAATAAACCCCACGTTCCACGTATCCCAGCTACGCCGTCTTGCCTCAAGCCCATGTTTGTTTTTCAACATTATTTCGAATTAATATTGACTACGATAATAATTAAAATAAGTAACTAGTTTACTAGAATGAGCTAATGCTGCTACTGATTTTATTTCAGCTTACCTGTTTCTGAAACCCCCCATTTCTGCGAATTCCCCCATCAGCGAAACCGGTTTGATAACTTTACACCTATCATGAATGAAAGGTGATTAGAGGGATTACGTAACTGGGCTCCTGTTGGTGTCAGCTCGGAGAGCGCTGTCGCATTGTATTCAGAGAATAGATTTAAACAGAATCATGTTTTAAACAAAAACAATATTGTATTAGGCTAACTTTATTAAAGATTATTCAACTTGTGTATTATTTGAATTCGTCTTTTTGTACATACACATGGGCTTCTTTAAATTTGAACAGAAAATAATAGTAGGCTGGTAGGAACGTTATTTTTCATATCACTTAAACAGCTGAATGAAGATAAATATACACAATACATTAATAATTGCGTTTGTTTTACATTTGAGCACTCATTGAGCTTTTTCATTTTATATACTACCTTATCATATATGTGTGTCTAATACTGTTTTATTTATATTTTATTTATATTTAACATTACATGCAGTTTGCAATTTACTGTACTTTTAAAATGTAACCTACGTATCTATAGTATAAGCATATTTAACTACTTCAGCAGTGAATGAGAAATTTGGTCGGTCTGGCTTTTAGATAAAGTTCTTATTTGATATAATTTAAATATTTAATTAATTATCTTATTATAAATATGATTCTTATTCTATATATTCTTCTAGTCGAGTATAGTCCTTACTGTATGGACAGTTGTATTATGCTTTCTCCATGTTATTTATCTCTCTATATATTCTCTAATTACGACTTGAATAAATCGGCTCACATCGGAGCGTGCTGGCATGTTGGAAAAGCCAGCGTTTATCTAGCGAGTAGCCTATGTATGTGCGAGCCGCGGGTTTATACACGCTGATAAATGAATTTTAAATGGATTTTAAAGCAACTTTTTTAGGCCTAAATATTCATTTTAATTAATGGCCATGTGTTTTATGAAGTTGTTCTCTGCACGGTGTATCTGCACGGAGAGATTGTGTGTGTGTCCACGGAGAGTTTGTGTGTGTCCGTGTGCGCGTCTCATACTGTACTGTGGGTGTGTATGCACGGAGAGTTTGTGTGTGTGTTTGTGACGCTATCTTCTCCTTCAAACATGCTTCCAACCAACCAACCAACCCTGGCCTCCAAACTCAGAAGCCACGTGTCAAACCCGATAACTGCTCCTTTGATCTGCTGGTTACGGCGGGGCGTCAACTGTTGATCAGTGTAAAGTAGCCTGTAAAAGCCAAGCTCTTCCCCAAAAATTTTGTAAATTGTCTGCAACAAACACTAACCATTAAAATGTTAAGAATTTAATTAAACACAAATATATAAATTAGATTTTCTTTATACAAAATATTTTCTTTATATATAAACTCATGCTAGAGTACTTTTACTACGCTGAAGTACCATTTAAAGCCATTTATTCATTTCTCTTTTATTTGCTTACCTACTTACTTATTTACTTACTAATTAGAGAATGCTTTAGTAAAGAGCTCTAAAACAACGCCAATATGAATGACAATGGAATATTACAGAACGTGCGAGTTGATGCCCATGCACCAATCACTGACCATTAAAATGCTGGATTTGAATTAAAAGGCACTTATATATATTCGTGTTTAATTAAATTCTTAAAGCATCATGTTCACGCATGGGTTTACTGCATAAACACCGTTTTTTGCATTGAGTTTAATCATGGAGCACTTTTAGTATTCATAGCAAAAGCAACCCAACAGTGTGATTAAAGTACCCGAAATAACACAGAATTTTGACCCAACATAAACAACCCAACGATGTGTTTACAGAAACCCAGCATTTTTAGTGTACTACTACAGTACTAATGAATGGACAAAGCGCAGTCAAAGGCCGGGGATTCTGCGTGCTGTCGCGTTGTATTCAGCGAGTAGCATATTTTTGTGTTTGTTAAATTTCAAGTCTGTAGTTTTATCGATAAATCTGCTCATATCTGCGCACGCGTTTATCAGCCTTTTGATCAAAAAGCCGCACACGCAACTCACTTTCACTTTGCAAAAGGCAGTGTTTGTTTAGTGTATATTTAAAGCACATAAACACAATAAAACAATATTGTTTAAGGTTTTTTGCACACACGCGCGGGTGCGTTAAAATAATAATAAGAATAATAACAATAATAAATTTGGAGCGCTACTAGTACCACCACTGCTACTACTACTACTACTACTGTACTACTACTACTACTACTACTAATAATAATAATAATAATAATACTGAATGGAGAAAGCGTAGTTAACGAAGTATCATCATAGGAGAGAAGAAAATGAAGAATAAATACATATCAGTATTTACAGTTTGAGCTCGACACGTTTATGAGCTCTGTTGCTTGCTGTCAATGGGCTCCTAAGAGAGACAACACACTTTCGGCTTAAGTAGACACACAATACTTCAGACTGAAACACGACTGCCCCCTACAGGTAATGAAGGGCATTTTCACAGCCGCGGGATCCCTTTTCTCGAAACGTGTGTTTTTAATGGCCAGATCTGTATGCAAGAGTTGCATTTCAAGCAGCAGAGACACTAATTTTAGAGCTCCACAGATATTCTGGTTGTACTTGATATACTGGATGTGCTTCAACAACAGCCCCATGTTTTCAGTATCCTTTAATATGTGGATGTCATGCACACTCACGCCGCGACCGGCACTAGGATCCGGAAATAGTACGGTCGTGACTCCAGAAGCATAAAAGGAGACAAGATGGCACTTCACATCACTCAGTCATTGAGTTCGCCCATGCCGGTTCAGGTGGTTCATCAAATATTTTGTGAGTACTCACTTTCTTGGGTCAACTTTCCGATTCGAGTGTGTGTTAATAGGACGCGGGTTAAATTTGTGTTTTTCTCTTGCTCTCCCTCTGAGAGAGTCCTTAAAATAATCAGCGTGGTTATCCTGCCTACTCGTGTTGCTTCCGCGTTTGGGTTTACCATCCATGCAACAAAGGGCTAACGACTAATTGCTACGTCTTCTGGTCACCCCGGGTGAGTTCCTGACAGAATGACTGAGTCATCAGCGATAAACCCAGCGGATCACGCGCACCTCTGCGATGTGGTGAACCAGCATGCCAGGCTACTTGATAAGCTAACCGGAGAGATTGCAACTCTTTGCCGGAGCCTCCAAGATGTTGCGGCCTTGCACCGTGAGTTGGCAGGGCTTCGGTAGGAGAACGCTAGCGCGTGCAGGCCTCCCGTCGCTGCGGTCGCAGTTCCGTCCCCCACCTCCCCACCTACTGATGTTTTTCTCTCACTACGGGATGAATGGGATGGCACGGATGGGACGTGGAGTGTTTTTCTAACAGCAATAGATCAAGTGTTTGAGTTTAATTCCACCAAATACTCAATCGGTTGCGCATTGCTCTTCTCGTTTCGTTGCTATCCAGGCAGGCAGCATAGTGGGCCACGGCTATACTCCGTTCCGATTCAGACACCGCCTATTCATATCACGAATTCACCCGACGCTTAAAGCTCACTTTTGAACATCCTACGGGTGAGGTAGAGACCGACACAAAGCTGTACCACCTGCGGCAGGGAGGATCATCCGTGAGTCGCTAGATTTCCACACTCTCGCTGTGCAGACCACCTGGGGAGATGCTGCGCTCTGGACATCCTACTACAAGGGACTGGCTTCTAGGATCAAAGACGAGCTACCCGGGTGAGAGCTTCCCGCCACGCTGGAGGGATTGATTCAGCTCTCCCTCCGGATCGACCAGCGCCTCCTCTCTCGCCCAAAGCCAGCCCCGAGAACCCTGCCGCCAGCACCCACCTTCGCCTACACCATTCCACGACCATCAACCTCCGTCACCAACGCCATCCCCGGACATGTCGGATCTCCACCACCTGCCGTGGTTGACACCGGAGCCAGGGAACCATGCAATTAGGACGCGCCTCCTTGACCACTACAGAACGAGAACGGCGATTCAGGGAAGGACTCTGTGCATATTGTGGGTCAGCGGCGCACCACAGAGCCATCTGCCCTCTCCAGCCGGGAAACGGGAGCAGCTCACCGGGTCACCTCCAACTCTCTGCTACCATGACCAACGTTTCCCATCTCACAGTCCAAGTAAGCCTCCAGTTTGGCCACAAACGGGTCAGGAGTACTGCGTTCATTGCCTCCGGTGCCGCAGGTAATTTCATTGACTCTTCTTACGCCAACAAACTGGGTGTAAAAATTGAGGTGTTATCCCAGCCGGTTCGGATTACATCTGTCGACGGTCGGCCCTTATCATCCAGCCCCATCACCACTCAAACCCAACCAATTACCCTCACTGTTGCGGCCATATTATTACACGTTTTGACGCATAGCTTTAGTTTGATTATTCACTCACAACAGAAGTCCGATGATTTCTTTGTCTCTCGTTTTATTTTTCCAGCATCAAAGATTCAACACTTCATACAGTTGTCTTGAGTAATTCCAGGTTACAACAAGTTATTTGCTGCATCTTGTAGATTACGGTCAAAAGCTTGTGTTCTCCACAACTTCTGTATCTTAACTGAACTTTTTTTTACAGTGACATAGACATGCAACTACGTGCAACAGTGGAATGACATCACAGACATTACACACAATACGGTTGTCATAAATGGATGCTTGTAACATCTGTGCCACCACGGTCCGGGGAGATAAGATCTGGATCTCCGGATTACTGAGCCGCAGCCTTGTCTCCCTCTAGTGACAAAGACGAGCTACCCGGGTGAGAGCTTAATAGATTCAGGGTCGGCTGGCACCTTTGTGTCATCTATCATTTCCGCGCTGCAAGCTCCAGTGTCGAAGCTTCCGTCCCCGATATCAGTAAAAGCTCTGGATGGTCACACACTAAATCAATCGCCAGTTAAAATAATCGCTGTGCCCCTCCGATTAATTTTCCCCGGCTATTCAGAGGAGATAAAATTTTTTGTTCTTCCTCAGATGGACCATCCCGTCGTGCTGGGCCTCCCGTGGCTCAAAAATGCATCCAATCTTGGTCCCCCAGGTGCGCTAAAATTTGTAAACCCCTAACGTTAGCGGCACAGGCCACTACAATTGAAAGTCAGAGTGAGAACGTGTCCCTTAGTGTGCCCCCAGAGTATAAGCGTTTTAAAGATGTATTTAGTGTTAGGGCAGCAGCGAGACTTCCTCCTCATCGTCCGAGGGACTGTGCGATCGAGCTCCTGCCCGGGAAAACACCGCCCAACTCGCGTATTTATCCGTTGTCTCTGGACGAAACCAGAGCGATGGAGGAATATGTAGAGGAGGCTCTTGGTCAGGGGCTTATCAGCAGGTCCACGTCTCCCGCTTCAGCAGGTTTCTTTTTTAGAGAAAAAAAGGCGGAGGCTTAAGACCTTGCATAGATTTCAGAGGGCTAAATGCAGTGACAATAATGTATAAGCACCCACTGCCACTGGTGCCGGCCGCTATCGACCAACTCCGCGGTGCCTCCATATTCACTAAACTCGGCCTCCGCAGCACTTACAATCTCGTTCGTGTGCGTAAAGGGGATGAGTGGAAGACTGCGTTCAGCACCTCATCGGGGCATTATCAATATAATGTCATGCCGTATGGGCTGGTGAACGCTCCTGCGGTGTTTCAGGGGTTCATGAATGACGTGTTTAGGGATATGTTTAACCGCTGTGTCATAGTATATCTAGATGATATTCTGATCATACTCATGGTCATACCTCGAACATGTCAGCCATGTAACTGCCGTTCTGCGTCACCTGCGGGCACACGGGCTCTATGCGAAGGCGGAGAAATGCGAATTCCACAAGCCAGAAGTGTCATTTCTCAGCTATCGCATAGGACCCATGGGGGTCGAGATGGAGAAATCCAAGGTGGAGGCGGTAACTCAATGGCCGGACCCCAGGTCAGTAAAGGCGCTACAAAGTTTCCTTGGGTTCGCTAATTTTTATAGGAAGTTCATTAGGAACTTTAGTTCGGTGACAGCACCCCTCACCTCACTACTCAAGGGTAAACCAAAGAAACTGAATGCATTCTCAACCGACGCGGAGGAGGCTTTCCTAAAGCTTAAATTAGCATTAACCACCGCACCTATTTTATGGCTTCCTGACCACGAGAAGCCGTTCGTGGTAGAAGTAGATGCTTCAGAGGTGGGGATCGGGGCGGTGCTCTCACAGCACCTAGGACAACCAGAGAAACTTCATCCTTGCGCATTCTTTTCTCGAAAACTGACAACAGCTGAACAAAACTACGATATCGGTAATCGGGAATTGCTCGCAGTAAAAGCGGCGTTAGAGGAGTGGAGACATTGGCTCGAGGGAGCCAAACACCCCTTTGTAGTTCTAACCGATCATAAAAATTTACAATACATCCAACAAGCAAAAAGACTGAACACTAGACAAGCCCGGTGGGCGCTGTTCTTTACTCGTTTCTGTTTGCACATCACATATAGGCCAGGCTCCAAGAGCAAAAAAGCTGATGCGCTATCCAGGTACTACACAGCATCCACACCTGTCACACAACCCGAACCTATTCTCCCCACCTCACTCGTGGTAGCGCCAGTGACGTGGGAAATGGATTCGGAGATTTCTCAAGAAAACCAAAACCATACGGTACCCCCCGAATGTCCTCAGGACAAATATTATGTTCCTGAAGCGTTGCGCACTCCAATTACAATTAACACTCACACAAACGCAGCCTCGGGGCATCCCGGAATTATGCGCACATTCAAAGCGATTGAGCAAAAGTATTGGTGGCCTAAGATGAAAGAAACAGTAAGGGCAGCTGTTGGTAAATTAATGCCCCTTCCTACAGCAAATAGGCCGTGGTCACACATAGCTGTTGACTTTGTCATGGACCTGCCCGTATCAAAAGGGTACACTACAGTTTTGGTCGTAGTAGATCGGTTCTCAAAGGGGTGCCGGTTCATTCCATTTGACTCCCTCCCGTCAGCGCTTAAAGTGGCTGAAGCCCTCTTTGAACTCGTGTTCCGTCATTACGGCATCCCTGAAGATATCGTTTCAGATCGGCGTCCTCAATTTATCGCCAAAGTCTGGAAAGCGTTCTTCCAGAAGTTGGGGACCTCAGTGAGCCTAACGTCAGGTTATCACCCCGAATCTAATGGTCAGGCAGAGTGGACTGTCCAAGAACTCGGGAGATATCTTCGAACATATTGTAATAGCCGACAACATGAATGGGCAAATTGGTTACTATGGGCCGAATACGCGCAAAACTCGTTGGTACACTCCGCAACCGGCCTAACGCCGTTTCAATGTATATTGGGTTATCAACCTCCACTGTGTCCCTGGGATGCCACGCCCACCGATGTTTCCATGGTGGATCAGTGTTTTCGAAATGCGGAAAGAGTATGAGGATGCGCATGCGCAAATCTCCCGAGCATTCTCCCATTTTAAAAAATATGCTGATAGATGAAGGAAGGAAAGTCCTCCGCTCCAGGTAGGCGATCGAGTATGGCTCTCGACAAGGGATCTTAACCTCCATTTACCCTGTCGCAAACTGTCCCCAAAATATGTCGGTCCTTTTCTCATTATCGCACAACCCAACCCCGTATCTTTTAAACTCCAACTCCCCTCACATATGCGTATTCACCCTGTCTTTCATGTTTCCCTTCTCAGGCCAGTGATCCGGGGACCCCTCGATGAAGGTACAGCAGACCCCTCACTCCCGGGGGCCGTGGAGATATTCAATTGAATTCAATTCAGTTTTATTTGTATAGCGCTTTTAACAATTGACATTGTCTCAAAACAGCTTAGAGGGCACTCTGGCGTTCAAGGTAACAAAACTATTAGACTCTAGGAGGAGAAGAGGGGCTCTCCAATATCTAGTAGAGTGGGAGGGTTATGGCCCAGAGGAGAGGAGCTGGGTCCCAGCCAAGGACATCCAAGTCCAGAACTCATCACTACATTCCACCAGGAGAGGCCGGATCGCCCGGCTCCCCGTCCTCCGGGACGTCCCGCTCGACGGCCAGCCCAATCTGTCCATGAGCCCCGACATTTTATTTGAAGGAGTCCTTAGGGAGGCCAGTCCTGAAAGCGGGGGTACTGTAACATCTGTGCCACCACGGTCTGGGGAGATAAGGTCTGGGTCTCCAGATTACTGAGCCGCAGCCTTGTCTCCCTCTAGTGTGTGATTGTAAGTATGTCTCACCCACACTAATGATATGCACCTGTTACCCTCCTTGTGTGTCTCTATATAAGCCAGTCGAACCCGTAGGCTCTTGTCCGTGCACCATCATTATCACGTGTGTCAAACCACAGTCTCGGATTTCTCAAAGTGATCTGTTCCTTCTCTAGACTTGAACCAGCAGCAATCAGAACGACAGAAGCCTGTTGCTAAACAGGCAGTGCAGTTCTACGTTTCGGACGGAAATGTCAGAGAAGTATTTTCATGAGGCATGCATGGCTTTGTGTTGGCCACGGGGACTTAACTAACGAAGATTGTATATATGGGCTGTCTGCAGTACAGGTCACGAGAGAATCACCCCAGGAACAGACTCCTGAATTCATGCTGTGTGTTTATGTTGAAGTTTTAGTTTTGTTTGTTTTGAAACCTTGAAAAAGAAAGAAGAGTAAAAGAACGTGAGAAGAAATAAAGACTGTGTGTATTCCAGCAGAACCTGCATTTTGCGTCCTGTGTTCACTAAACCTAGGTTGAGACATGACAATGCTTAAACAATAGGCTAATGCTAACTAAATAACTGATAACAACAAATTCATAATAAATGCGATATGGCTCTTACACTCACCATCGATCAGCACCAAGAAAAGATCTGTGTAGATGCGGTCATGTTATTTCACTAGTTTCGACACGTAGCTTTGGTTGAATCATTTACGCACAAGAACGGAAGTTCGATGATTTCTTTGTCTTGGTATTTTATTTTCAGCATCAAAGATTCAACAGTTCATACAGTCGTCTTGAGTAAATCCACTGTGGTTACAACACCTGTTGCTGTATCTTGTAAATTTCTGACTTTTACAGCAACCTATGTTATATCTATCTGATTGCGTTCAGCTCACGGTCAAAAGCTTGTGTTTCCGTAGCCTTCCGCATCTAAACTGAACTTTCTGACTATCATACGATAGTCATACAAATACGTGTAATAGTGGAATGACATCACAGACCAACTCACGATTGTCAAAATGGATGCTTAACTAACACATTTAGAGCTTATGGCTTATGTAATAAACTTAAAGCGTAATGCTTAACTAATGAACAGAATAAGATAGAATAAATGAATTGAAACAAATAAAATAAAATAAACACAACAACAAATTCTGCAGATCCATCTTACATAACAAATGTGATATGGCTCTTACAATCCGGTTCTGTATCATCTCCACCCCTCATCCTTGGATACTGCTGCTACAGCATGACCCACTCATTTCATGGACCCAAAACCGGACTCTGAAATTGGGCCCGACCTGCACCGGACTTTGCCAACAGGCACCGGCTGGGATGTGCCCTAGAGGGTCCAAGGCCCCAGACGTCGACACCAACGCCGTCACCGCCGCCTATCAGGACCTGGCTGAAGTTTTTTGTAAGAAACGGGCAACACACCTTCCTCCTCATGGTCCATAGGACCTGCCCATCGATCTTCAGCCTAGTACGGTCCCACCCCGTGGCCATCTTTACTCTCTATCCACCACAGAGACACAGGCGATGGAGGAGTATGTATCCAACGCTCTCCACCATGGCACCATCCGGCCCTCCTCTTCACCTGCTGGCGCGGAGTTTTTCTTCGTGAAGAAGAAAGGCTGTGAACTTCGTCCATGTGTCGATTATCGGGGGCTAAACAATATCACCATCAAAAACCGTCACCCATTGCCGCTCGTCCGGATATCATCCCCAGACTAATGGTCAGACGGAATGAACCAACCAACAACTCGAGCATTACCTGAGATGTTTTGTCGCCGATTGTCAACGCTCCTGGGCCTGCTACCTCATCTTGCCAGAACTGTCACATAACCACCACATATCATCTGCCACCAACCTGAGCCCATTTGAGGAATGCCACGGTTTCCGACCTTCGATGTTCGATCACCAAGAACCGGAGGTTGATGTACTGTCGGCCCAACAGTTGGTCCGCAGGTGTCGACGGTTGTGGAACCAAGCCCATACTGCCATACAACGTGCTAATGCCCGCTACATCACCCAACATCACCATCGACACCCTCTGGGTACAACGTAGGTGACAAGGTGTGGCTGTCGATAAAAAATCTACATCTCCACACAGAATCAAGAAAACTCTCACCCAGGTACATCGGCCCTTACCGTATCACCCTTCGGATCAATCCTGTCACCTACCGGCTCCAGCTGCCTGCGGTGCTCCGGATCCACCCTGTCTTCCACACGTCTCAACTGAAACCCTTCACTACTTCTCGCACTACTTCTTCCCATCTCATTAAGTGTGAATCAGCAATCATATGTCTTAGCATGCTCTTGTCCAATATTTAAGATTGCTGTTGGGTAACTTTATGCCGTTGTGCAAAAATACATTCTATGATGGCTTGTGACCATCCATGCTACTCTTGATCACATTGCAGAGGTTGGACATTGTAAGGTCTTAACTTGTTCAGGTGCCCATTCACACCTTTATTGCATGGCTTGTAAATTTTTGGCGAGGAGAAAGCAATCCTGAAATATGGGGAACATAGTCAACGCAAAATTAAGCAAATGTTCTTACTGGAGAACTCTTGTACTATATGTGCTTGATACACACAAAGATAAATCTGCGTGATTCCAGTCTTGCTGATCCACTCCAGATGATCTCCAATCCCACCTCTATATTTCACAAATTTTCTACAGTATGAGACACTGTGGCTTGTAGGCATCTCCAAGTCTTCATCTAAACACGATGACCAGGTGATTTCCAAAGGATCCATCTATTTTGCTTCTCCGTGACGACAGGCTTTTGTTTGCCTTTGTCTATCTTTAGGAGCCTTTTACGAAGCATCCTCTGTGAGCTATTCATATCAGAATTAGTTTTCTGCTGTGTTCCAAGGTCAATTGCTGTATGTAGTATTCTATAGTTCTTGAGTGGCATTCAAACAAGTTTTGTGTGATTCTTATCAGTAGAGATTGATTAAGAATGGAAAAAAAAATTCTTTAGTATGTGTAGCATTTTTATGTACATTTTCAATGCTTATAATAATCATAAAATTTCGGGTAACTATTTTGAAAATGTTTTTCAAATATGTTTTAACTTTTTTTAACAGCATTTATAAGGAAATCATTCCTGTTCCTATTTTTGAACAACTTTATGCACATTTAAGCAACAGCACCTGCTAGTGGACAAAAATATATGACATAGTCCAGAAGTAATGATAATCAAACCCAAAAGCGATTGTTTACATTCATAATGCTGCGAACTCAGGAGAAGGATCGTGGGAGAGATATGTGCGATCCACTCCCTGTTGATGTTCACCTTTGACAAAAGAAGTGTATGTGCTGTTGTGATGACAGTCAAGCACATTCAGACTGACCTCCTCACACACATACAAACACTTATCGTCATGGCAACTGCTCTACCTAAAAGCACTTCCATGAAACACTGTCAAATCAAACAATTTTGATTTCTCCCTCCTTGAATTTCTCTTTCCTACATGCACAAACAGAAATGTCTACCAAGACTTTATGAAGTTATATTTGTATTATTATACGAGTTCACAACCGATAAGAGTGTATGCTCTATAGGGATTTGTTTTTAATAGTTAAATGTGTCTTAGGTAGGAAGTATGATGCAGTATGACTAAAGTCCTTTTACTTGTGACAACATTACTGTAAGACACTGTATTTTAAATAAAATGGTGACAAATCAATAAGATCAAAGCAGTGTCCTGTGTTTAGTACATGATTTTAATCTGTTACTAATTATATTCACAGAAGAAAATCTTCCAATTTAGTGAACTTTCTGATAAGCAACATAATGGGCCAAAATTAGGCTTAAACCATTCAATTATTCGAGTGTGTATACAGTATAATTGATTTTAACGCCTTTAAAAATAGCTCAACCAATAAAGTTTTTGCAAAGACACTATCTGTTTTACAATAAAACATTAATCCTCTATGAAACTTCTGAAGCCCAGTATTTTGCTCTTAGACCATTCTAAGCTGCTTGAAGTTTATTGAATTGTTAGGGCTTGATGTATTAATAAAAATACAAATTAAACTTTTAAGACCTAGATGACACAAAAGGCATAATTATACTTATATTATAACAGAAATAAGAATACCTGTTAAATTCCCATTCAGTTCTTGAATTAAAATTCAAGAATTAGGTTGTCCAGGTCCTTGAGTTTTAGCAAGCATGTAGCATGATAATGTCTCTAAATCTTGGTGTGAATGAGTTCTGAATATTTGTGTGCATGTTACCCATGTTACCAAGAAGGTGGCGAGCTGACAGAGGGCAGTGTAATGCTCTGGGCTATTTTCTGCTGGCAAAACTGGGGTTCTGGAGTTATTGTGGGTGTTATTTTGACACATACAACCTATGTTAATGTTGTTGCAAACCAAGTACGCCTCCTTATGGCAGTGGCATTCCCTAATGGCAGTTACCTCTTTCAGCAGGATAATGCACCCTGCTACAATGCATAAAAAATGTTCAGGAATAGAATATGACAAAGAGTTCAAGGTCTCAGCTTGGCCTCCAAATTCCCCAGATATTAATGTGATTGAGCAGCTGGGGGGATGTTCTAGACAAACAAGTCTTATCCATGGAGTCCCAATTCGCAACATGTGGAGTCTGTTTGGGAACACAATGGTGACCTACACAATATTATTCAGAAGATTTTAATGTTATGACTGATGGAATAATACAAACATGCATACACAATATGTAGGATTGAAGTCTGTTGTGAATTCACTGGGCATGTCCCCACACATTATTATACACTCAAAAAGCTCCTGCTGTAACAACTCATATTTTATTTTATTTTTTTAATTTATTTATTTATTTATTTTTTGACACAATCCAAGCAATTATCCATGAAACCAGGGAATGAATACAGTAGTTCAAATGCAAACAAACAAAATGTAAATAACTAAAAGTACAATTAAATATTAAAGAACTACTGTAAATATACATTTGTTTCTTTTACACTTGTTTATAGTAAAAATTAGTTATCTTTATTAGACATTTCTGTAGATGCTTCCACGCATACTCGTTGTAGAAACATCTCAAAGAAACTTCAAAAGAAATGTGTGCATTTTTATTAAATTTAAAATTTGATTTTTATTTTGTAGAGCCCTGACATCAAGTGTGTAAAAATGTTTCCTTATTGACAAACCACAACACATTGGTTATAAGAAAAGGCACCAATCAACTGGAAATCCACATGGTGTGGCCACTTCAATATAAATTCGCACTTGTGACTAAAATGTGAGCAAAGTCTAAAATTTAGCATTTTGTACAAACCTGCCAGGTACAATACGACATTATCGAAATCATTTTAGACAATTTACCATAATGTGGCACTTCATTCCCTTTTATAGAAAGGTAGAAGATTGATGGACAATGAATGGTTATGTTTCATGAAGCATTTCGTTTCACAAAGCGCATCTTGTAAGAAGTTGTAAATGCTGTTCTTTTTTTTATTCCCCTCCTGAGAGCTGGAACATTTTCAAAGGCTGTGATTAAAGTGAATTAGTCTGAACTCTGGGGCTCATAAAAACACTTTAATGCATATGCCTTCCAAGTGGCAGCTGAGTGGGTGCAAGAGAGTGAGAGATGGGCCGAGCTGGTCAAACAGAAAAAATTATAAGCAAGAGAATTTTTTACAAATAAAATTATTTGAGAAAATTATAACTGCTGATAGGGGTGTAACATTATTATTATCATCATGATGATGATCATCATCATCATCATTATTATTATTATGTACAAGCTATTGTATATTTTGGTTGAAATGTACAGTAATTTCTTTTCTTGCCTTATACTACAGTGTGTGTATGCATTTGTGCAGTGTAGATTTTTAAGTTAATTGCCCAGTCCTTCAGAAATAATTAATTATTCCTGGTTAGATGCCCAGTGTTGCCATGACATTCGTGTTTGTGATGAGTCTATGTGAACAGTTTCATTGCAAAATTAGACAACACCATTTAGGCAGTTTTGAGGAAAATGTCTCCTTCAAAAGTAGCAAGATGTATTACACACTGATAATTTGTACAAGCATCATAAAAATATTTAAAAATGTCAAAATATCAGGTTAAAATGTTTGTTGCTTTAGCAAAATGCTATTAAATCCACCTCCCACAGTTAAAAAATTTGTTCAGTTTCAATCACCCAGAAATTGTGTACACTAGTATACAGTGTCTATGTATATAAACAATTTTACTCATTCACTCATTTTCTGTACCACTTTTGGGTGAACGATTGTCTGGAACTTGAGCTTTTAACCCTCAGCTGCTCAGCTGTAAAATAAGAATGCTGTAAGTCACTCCTAATATGAGTATCTACCAAATGCCATAAATATAAATGAATGTTTTCATTAATATAATTATTAGTGCACAGTATAAAAATAAGATAAAATCATTTAATTTGTTTCCCATCCATTATGATTGATAAATAGCCTCATAATGGTGCAGGGGGAACTGCATGGACAGGCATCTGCTTTCCTGAAATCTGTGCATTTTGAACAAACTGTCCTTTATATCAGAAATCTTGGATAATTTTTCTTCCTTCCCCTCACAACAATCTTATCCATATTTGTGATAATTTTAATACACCCTTTTATTAACATTTGTAATTGTGGTATCCAATATGGCAGAAATTAGCATCATAGTACCTATCTACAGTATTGACCTCAGCATAACCACGGATATATTTTTATTTTACGTTGTGCTGCAGATGTATTCCTGCAATTCCTGCTATATCCAAATTTACCCTCCTGCTAATAGTTGAGCTCAGAAGACGAGGAAAAGCAGACACACACTGAGATTAATCTTATTTCTATAATTGACTTCTGCTTCAGTCAGTTCCATCTTTGTGAATTCATTGATGAATTCTTTGATACTGAAATAAACCCTGATAATTCCGCCATGCAACCTACACATGTGTGTAACAGAAAAAAAAAATCCTTGTAAATCTTGGCTCGCTCAGCTTCACATAAATATAAGACCAAAAAAACAAATAAATAAATGAACCTGCAAGAAAAAAAAAAGTAGTCAAAATTCTCTAATAACATCGCTTGATACTTCAGAATTAGTTAACAACTGCCATTTTTTTAAAGAAGTGTTTTCTGTATCAAGATAAAAGCAGCACCAGTGATGTCTCTTCAGTAAGAAAGTTTTTTTTTCTTTTGTCAGTAACCTTTTGCTTTGTGCATTACATTTTACTTTAGAAAATGTCAGCTCTCACCTACACACACTGAGAACAGGGTTGAGGATGTAGAGAGGTTGATCAGTCATTTATGTTCTCATGTCTAGAACATCTTTGCTCTTCCCCAAGGAACACACACCAGAGGAGACCAGAGTAGATGAGAGGAGACAGGTTCTAACACAGCATGAATACATTTCCCAGTCTTTCTCTCCCACTGTTTCCCAGCATACCCCATGGAGAGCACAAAAGGGACCAAAGTTTAGTTGAAAAAAGTGGAAGAAAAAAAAAACTGAAAAAAATGATTTGTTATAAATAGACAAAAAAAATTATATATATATTTAAAAAATAATAATAAAAAAAAAGCTATCAAGCCAAGAATTATTGTGTGACAAAGCATTATTTTTACTACACATTTTGCACTCTAAAGTCTGACATCCTTAGATAGTGCCAGGTTTGAAGTCATTCAGTTCTTTCATACGACCAATTCCACTGTTAGTGTTAGCATATGGAGATTGTATTACTATGAGCTTAATTGAATTTCCCTGTTAGAAATAGATGCACGTGAAACACCAAATAATTAATATTAGTATGGGTTTACTAACTTAATGCAGGTACACAAACTAAAATTGTAGTAAAAAAAAACTATTTATTAAGAAGATAATGAATGTGATATAATGGCGTCAATTGAAGTGCACATCCCAACATTCTTATATCTCCTATTATACCATGGCAGTTGTCAATAATTGTAAACTTTATTGCTTTTTTAAAAAATATATATATAATACATTTTCTAACCAGAATATCTTCTCTTCTGAATAATTACCCATGAAAGAATCTGATCAATACTGAATAATGACTCACATCAAGAATTCAGCAGCACTGCAATATAAATTTCTTTGGATCATTTACAGCAACAAATGCATTCTCTAAGACTTAAAACGTCCATTGTTTCAAAGACCAATCTTTTTGTACAGTATAAAATCAAAGTGACATTGTCTTACTAACAAGTGGTTTTCTTAAGAGCCGTGAGATTTTTCGTCTCAGTTCTGTGAGTTCTTGTCGCATTATATGTGGAAATGCTCTTACTTCTACTATTAAACATTTCTACTGTTGAAGTTTTCTATGATGCAACTTCCAGGCTTAAATTGGACAATTCTTAACCAAATTAGTTTTTCTTTGCCTGGTTCAGGACAATAATTTTTGACCCTTTGCTAATGGCAGCCTTTTGTTGGGCCAGACACTGTAGTTGCCTTGCAAGTTTCAATACCATGCAACTTCACAGGTATTGAAGACATAAATTAAATAAGTGAAACTGACGCAGAATGTTTCTCAATCCAGAATAACAGTCCTGAGTCCTCTTATCTTGGCACCGCCAGTATGAAACCTCTTAAACACAATCATTAATTCAGACAATCCACATTATTTCAGACAATAGTAAGCAGGTAATGTAGGCCCATGATGATTCAGCAGATATTTCTGATACTTAATTAAAAAGGGCCTAAGATGAACTAGTGCAAATAGGCTGGCTAATCACTTCTCAAGAGGATAGAAGGTGTGTGGTGCGCTTATTCATAAATAAGCGCTTAAAAAGGGAAAATAATTTCAGAGAACTCCGGAAAAAAGGATGAAAAGGACTTGGATATAAAAAGCTTAGATATTTATTCAAAAATATGGATAGATATACTATGTATAGGAAAGATGATATTATTTCTATCGTTTCTTTAAGACACCAATGAGAATAAAGGAAGTCATATGCTTAAGATGCCTGCCAGTAGCCTTTTCCCCCCTGAAAATTGTATATTGCATACAGTATGCCATATTATGAGTTTTAGTATAAATTTCAACGAAGCCAAACACAAGTTAATAATACCTCATATGGACCAAAGTTTGTGGCCACCTGAGCATCACATCCATAGTCGAGCCTTCCTTCGACTTGGAGGATTGGAGGAACATAATTGTATAGTAAGTTTTCCTTCACTTGATGTATAAGAGTGCCATTGCTCAAAAAGTCAAAGTGTACTGTAAGGTTGAAGTGAAATGACTTGATTGACATTCACAAATGACCTTAACTTCATTGAAATATTGGTATGAACTGGAATGCAGATTGAGCCTCCGACTCCCTTGCCCCACTTCAGTGCCTGACTTCACTAATGCCAAACAGCCCAAACAGTCCCGACTTTAAAATCCAGTGAAAAGCCATCATAGAAATGCAGATGTATTGTAACAGCAAAGGAGAACTAAATCTAATGGGATTTCCAGAAACAATTTAAACATACTTTGCATCCAACAAGGTCTTGTTGTATAGAAAATAATCAGAACCATTCCGTTTCAAACATGTTGTTGTTAGTCTTTCTGCTGCTCCCGTCAAGGGGTCGTCACAGTGGACCATTAATCCGCACAACGACTTGGCACAGGTTTTTACTCTGGATGCCCCTCCTGATGCAACCCTCCCATATTTATTTGGTGCCTCTCTACATTGGACAGCTTCATGCTCAACTACTACAAAGGGAATTTACAGAGATTATGGCACCTTGGACAGCTCCACTGTGTGCACAGGAAGGGCAGGGCACCCGATTTAACTCACCACTGCATGTTTATGGAACTTGGTGTCTGTGTTTCTATCCACCTTGCCCACATTCTACATAGTGTCCTTGTTCAGGTGTTAGAGAGTATTTTGAAATGCAGCCTTGCGTTAGAGGTTAGTTAACATGATAGGTCATGTTAGTTATAAACAAAGCAGTGAGGTTCACAGACTTTCCACCATGCTTGCAGAAGCCCTCACTCACATTAACTAGCAGTAATGAAAGATCAAAACACAACATAATGGTTCAGAGGCAATTTGGAACAACTTGGAAGCTATTACTAAAGAAATAAAGTTTTGTTTAAGATGACATTATTTTCATAAGCAAAATCATATGCTAATGTTGTTTCAGCAACTAGTTTAGAATGTGTCAGGCAGCCGTACCCTCTTTCTGGTACTATTTACTGCCCCTGAAACTTTTAGTGATATGCAATTCCGGAATGTACTGGCTTCTTTCACCCAGAGTGTAAATGCAGGCCAAACAAACTATTAGTTGGAGCCTTATGCTAAGTGATTAGATCTCAGTTTACTAGTATGGGGTTACTAAAAATGCTTAGGGCATGTCTGATATGCTTTGCATGGTTTTCCATATGCCTGATGGGCATCCTACAAGTTTTCCGGTTTCTTCTACAGTCCAAACACATGTAAATTAGGCTAACTGGTATGAGTGAGTGTGTAAGTGTGTGCTTGTGTGCCCTCTGAGGGACTCGCACCCAGTCCAGGGTTTACTCCGCCTTGTGCTCCAAGTCCCCAGAGATAGGCTCAAGTTCTCCTGCAACCCTGAAAAGGATATGAATAAGTAAGTATGCTTTCCAAATAATAATTTTGGGATTATGCCATTGTTAATGTTGTCCCACCAAAATATATGGTCACCAGCTGCTGCTGGCTGGAGTATCTCTAAACCAGTCTTCAAAATTAAAACACCAAGCCCAAGTGCATCGGCATGCTGCTACAAACCATTTAAAATGACCTGGATGACTGAGAAACTTCAAAGCCAAACTCATAGTTCATGCTGTAATAGAATATCACACATCCGTTTTGGAATAGACTTCACCAACTCTGCTGTAATGTAATGCTGTGTTTGGAGACCTTTTACTGTGTTTACTGCGTGGGCTGCAGCCAAACTAAATATACAGCAAGCTTCAGCGTAAATCTGACCTACCAGATTTTAGAACTGCTCTCATTCAACCTCATCAGATGATGCACATTGAGGTCTGCTCTCATAAGCCTGAGAGCTGGATGCCTTCTATCTGCAGCTCACAGACCATCAAAGAAATCCTTTCAACCTGACACAGACCTGGCATTATTTGAGCTCAATGTGTGATGCTTCTGCTGTTTTGAACAAGCTTTAAGCTTTAGAGATTAAAAAAAAAAAAAGTAATAAATTATAATTATAAATAAATCTAAATTCATGACTGACCCAACCAACAGTGCAATGAGGTAGGCAGATAGGGTGTTTGTGTTAGATAGAACTTGATCTCTAAATCTAGATTTGCTTTCCTTATCCCAATTGCTGTAATCAGTAGCAATATGTGCAATATGTGGATGAGACAGTGTTTGGAAATGTTTTAATGTGTTTTTTATAAAAGATCATGGCCTGGATAGCATAAAATCAAATGTATTCATTTAAATATGTTATTGTTTCTATAGAAAGAGCTCATACTCAGGTACAGTATGAGATGTATGAAGGAGACATGACCTAATCTAAGCCTAATAATAAATCAATTTCAATGTTGTTTGTTGTTTATCAAAGAAAATCATAAAGAAAATCATATAATAAAACTTCACAACAGTGATTATATGAGATATTTATGTAACATTTAGAAGGAGCCTTAGGTCATAGTTCCTTGCGACAAATTTATTTACTCCCCCCCCCCCCCAATGGAACAGTACCTTTTATAATATTTTGCAGCAGTCTTGGGCCGTGCACAGACCTGGACTGTTGTGTACCTCGTGTATGCTCTTACTGTTATATTAGCCCCTAATATCTAAGAACCTAATCTACGAAAACAAATTGCTCTAAGATTCTCACTCACTCATTCTCTAAAGTGTATTGAATAGGTATAGGTATAGGTATCCTGTATAGGTTGTGGAGCCTATCCCAGGGGACGTTTGGAAATCTGCATGTCTTTGAACCCTCAAACCTTGACCCTTGTGCGAAGCCACAGTGCTAACCAATACGCAACCGTGATGCATTTTCTTATGGGCTTCAGTTGCAAGCTCAATGCCCAACTATATATGAGCAGTTAACAGTGAAGGACCTCACTCACGAGCTCAACAGTGGCAATTTGGTGGCAATGAGGTTCCAACCAGAGACCTTCTAAATAGCAGCCCTACACCTTAACCTACACCCTAAAAAATGCTGGGTTAAAAACAACCCAGTTTGGGTTGTTTTTAACCCAGCTGCTGAGTAAATATAGGACTAACTAAATGCTGGGTTAATTTAACCCAGCAAGATGGGTTATTTGTTTAACCCAGCAAGATGGTTTAAATATTCAACCCAAATGCTAGGTCATATTTAACTATAATGCTGGGTTAATTTAACTCAGCAAAATGGGTTATTTGTTTAACCCAACAAGATGGGTTAAATATTCAATCCAAATGCTACATCATATTTAACTATAATGCTGGGTTAATTCTACCACATAAATTGGTCAAATGTTCTACCCATATGTTTGGGGTTTGTTGGTTCATTTTAACTGGAATGTTGGGTTAATTCTACCTCACAAATAGGTTATTATTATTTTCATGTTTTACAGTGAATCTGTAAAAAAAACAAAAACACCCATGTCTATTAAATTACTTTGATATACTGGTCTATTACAAAAAAACATACATATATCCAATAAACAACATCCTATTAAATGTTCTAAGAAAAAACATTTATTTTTCAAAAGCACAAGAACAGATAATCAACAGTGACATCATTACTATACTATTACTGACAAGGGCAGAATGGAGTAATAGCACAAATAGACTGAAGCAGCTTCTACAGAGCAGGATCTCTCTGTGACTTCAGAAATCTTTTCCGCAGAACAAAACTATCCAGCCCTGGTCTCATTTTAACATACAAACACTGTCAATGACTTTTCAGGTAGGCCTCGCTATTTCATAGCAACATTACAACTTTACTGAGAGCAGTGCTGGTCATCATCTCCCAACGTCAGGATGTAGGGGTACGGCCTTGACACTCCAGCCTGCTGGAGGTATTCCACCATGTTGGTTCCAACCTTAGAAAGAAAGAAATTAAAAAGTTTAAATTTTGTTGAATAGCAAACATTAAACTGAATAAGACTATTAATTTAGTGTGAAATAGGATTGATACAAAAAAATCTGGTTAGCTTACATGCAATTAGTGGTGATACATTTGCATACTTGCCAAAGGGGGAAAGGTGTAAAATATTGTTATAACTCGGTAGAAACGCAGGAGAAATTTGACCGCAGAGTAAATTACTAGCTGGTGAAAAACGGGAGGGTTAGCAGGTCTGTATATTTGTGAGAGGGTCAGTGTTTTGTAACACACCAGTATTTTATTGTCTCAAGCAGTGAGATTAATAAAGTTCTAAAGTGGTTGCTAACGCTAGCAAACTAACTAAATGCCTGCGTCATGCTCGCACTACAGTTAACAGTTTAGCGTTCATTCATCACTTCACCATCTTCGTAACCCTGCAAACATTCTACAGAGAAAGATAAAAAGCTTTTCTTTCATACACAGGTGGGGTGGCTAGCAGCTATTCTCAGCTAAATCCAGTACCTCAGACCAGCCGGAAAGTTTGTGTGTAACCTTAACACGGTAACAGTAATAAATGTTACATATAGTAATTTTTCAGTCATATGTGAATTAGGTGAGTGAACATGTGTATACAGACCTTGTATTTAACGCCATTTCCCCTTAAATGTCCGAGGAGGATGAACCGTCATCAGCGGTGTGGGAGCTCAAGAGACACGCAGCTGAGTGACAGCCGCTGAATCCACCGGTGAACTTTGGGGGAGGGGCCAATCAAACTTTAACCCAGCAGCTGTGTTACACAAAAACTACCCAACTCTCTGTAAATAACCCAGAAAAATGACCCAACAGCGGCAACCCAGCGTTTGGGTAGAAAAAACAACCCAGCATTTTTTAGAGTGTACGAGCTCCCCTGCCTCTCTGTAATGAATGAACAAATAATTTTTTTATAATATGTTAACATATCCCAGACTATAAACAGAAGATAACAGAAGTTCTGGTACTAGGACCACATGCAGCTAGAAGGTAGCTTTTTGATCACACAGTAATTCTGGATGACTTTTCTGTTTCAAGTGCAACAATTCCACTCTGCCATTTAAAGCTTATGTAGATAATGTTACCAGGATAGCATTCTTTCACCTCAGAAATATTGCCCAGATAAGGAATATATTGCTACTAAACGAGGCAGAAAAATTTGGTTTTTATTTTTATCACCTCTATGCTCGACTATTGTAATATTTTACTGTCTGGCTGTTTAACTAGCTGCATAAGCAAGATTCAGTTAGGAAGCAGCAGAAAGAGTTCTCACTAGAACAATCAATTTGAAATTCTATTTTGGACCTATAAAGCACTAAATGGTCTCATGCCACAGTACCTGAGTGATCTACTAGTATGATCTGACACACCTACTTCGATCAAAGGATGCAGGCTGCTTGCCAGTACCATGTATTATGAAAACTACAGCGGGGTAGCGAGGTCAGTTTTTTCTTACAAAGTCAAAAGATATGGAATTCCAATTATTAATAGATTTGCCTTAGGTAATAGAGCAGATCTAGAGGACTCATGGACATGGAGTATTATGGAGAAGTGGTGTGTTTAATTGCTGTCTTCTTCACTCTCACTGATCACTCAGGTTGGCTGACGGTGGAGTGACTGGTTTCTTTATATCCCAGAGACCCCTCATGGCTGTATTTCCATCTGGCTCTCCCTTTTAGTTATGCTGTTATAGTTAGTCCTATGGAAACCCTGCTTGCACTCTACATTAAATATACATTCACCTCATACAGTACATGGTCACTGTGACCATACGTAATTATCTCTTTTCTTCTCCCCTCTCCTCTCCTCTCCTCTCCCTTTATGTCTTTTTCACCCTCTCCTCTTTCTGTGTCGAGCTACACATGATGCTCCTGCCAGTGATTCAGACCCCTCTGCTCTTTGGACCTGTCTGACTCATCCTGGTGCCCTGCTTCTGGTTGGAGATCTCGTCGCATGGAGGGTCGTGTGGTCTGTTTGGGATGCGTCTGTTTACTGGGGATGATTCCACTTTACCATGATGATGGTCCTGGCCTCAGCTGGCGCAGACAGCTGTTCTTTGAGGACTTGTCACTGCAGTTGCTCAATAGTCAGCACTGTAATTTCCTAAATTCTACCATAGCCTCCAATAACAAACTGGACTCCATGTTACAGTACATTAAACTTCCAGCTGCCTAACACACAGTATGACTGCACTAAACAAATAAAAAGTGCTAAATACATAAAATTGAATTGAATTAAATTAACAAAGACAAAACAAACACACTTTAAAGTAATGACATTCCAGTACATGTTATATTATTACCTTCACAAGTTATTTAGAAGTTATTTTTGTATACTTTTGTAGTTTACATGCATCAAAAGTTTTGATGTACTGTGCATTATATGTAATGTAAATACATACAGTACATGCATACATATTTTGCAGTAAAATAGTTTTCCTCTGTGACGAGACATTTCAGTGGGTAAAAATAAATTTTCATGCATGGGTATGTAGCTGTGCATGTAAATAGTTACCACTGTGTATGTGGTATGCATATTTTATGATGGCAGATGACCGAGTATGGTAGCAGAAAGTAGAACAATGAGGCCGACAGCATATATCAGCATACTTCAAAGATGGAAATGATGTTCGTGTAGGCCACAGCTGGGTTAAACCATTGGCTCTTATCCAATGCCAGCTGTAAACAGCAAATATACAATTACAGGTTTACAGATAAAAGAAATTATTTTAAAAAAAGCAAGTAACAAGGACAAAACCAGAGTAAGTAGGTTATGAATTTCACTGAATTTTAACAATCAATAATGTTGCTTCCTCAAACAGATAATGGACTCAATTAGCCTTAGGCCAAATGTGTGGGAAGTAAAGTATTTTTCAATAAAACAAAAATAATTTTTTCTTCAAATATTATCAGAGCATATAAACATTTAACCAACACATTTCCTAATGCCCTTAAAGAAGAAAACATTTAGTGACTAATTCTTATCTGAGTAACGTTATATACTGTAATACATGGTCTCTATGTAGTAATTTTCAAGAACAATTTATAACCTGTCACTTGATGTTAACAGTCTTTCTGCACATTCCCAATCAGTTTCATTTCTTTAAGCATTCTCACAAGACCAGGCGTTAATATGATGAAATCTGTCTTAACTCTATCCTCTGGACCAGAAACAACAGAAAATCAAAACACCATAAATAACCATAAAAAATACAAAAAAAACATTAAAAACTCTGACAGCTGCAGTGTTGTGGAAATGATCTGGCTGATTATTGGCATAAACATTTTGTGAGCATCTATAAATGCATCTTTTAAACAGCTGGATGCCCCCTTTGTATTTATGCCTTTAATATAACATCTTATTGACTGCACAGTTTGAATTCTTAAAGCTGCAGTCACTCAAACAGAACCTATTCCTCTATGGGCCTGAGAAAATTACTGCAGAGCATCAAGTACACCACAGCTCTGTTTCACCCCGCAGAAAACCCTCTAATGGAGGAGAGGGAGTCTAATGAATGATTGAGAAAACTGCAGGAAAGGCTGAGATTTGACGAGCCATGGAAATGGGGCAATAAAAGCAGCATTTGATCTTTTGAGAGAGGAAGGGGGATAGGGTTTGAAAGAAATGGGAACTTTTCACAAATTATGAAGTGGATCTACTAAAGCAATGCTTAGAGACCTTAAGATTATCTGAACTGGATAATAATAATCATTACCATATTAAAATTCTGTGCTTAATGTTCTCCAGGATATTTGGCTCAATCATCAGACATATTTATAATGCAGCCTGGGAAAACCCATTGGGGCTATATTCTGGCAAAAATCCACAACAAAAAAACAAGAAAAAACAAGTTCTATTGATAATATGTCTCACACTGGCACCTCTATGCAACCAGAATTATTATAGAACGTTTAGGATCCCATATGCATTTACTAAAACTTCAAACTAAGAAAAAGGCAGAAGGCACACAGTCACTCAACAACAGTTAAGGAAAGAGCAACAGTCAAAAAGACTCAAGAGATAGACAAGAGAAATGAGTCAGACACAGGCAAGGGAATTAGAGTTAACATGGCTCACCGTTTACAATACTGTGTGTTGCCAAGGTTGACCTCTATGAAACACAGTAGATTACCAAAATGTGCAAATTAAGTCCGTGCATGCATAGTGCCAGTCCCAAGTCTTAATAAAATGGAAGGATGGATCCAATAGGCCATCCAGCTTAAAACTTGCTCCAAATCAAAAAGAAAGAAAGACATTTCTGATTAAATTCATTTCCTAACACTGCATTAAAAAAAAGTCTCTAGTTTTAGTTAGTTTGTGTAGTAGAAAACATCGACTTTTTAATTTTTTTATAATAGAAAATTTTATACATTTATAATAGAAAATGTATAATATTTTTTAATTCCCCCAAACATTTGACAACACCAGAAAATAAAAAAATCTGCTCTGATTTATAGTGCTTGGCTGTTCAAGCTTTAACATACTGTAGAACATTTGTGGTCTTGTGGTCTAGATCATTTAATGTTCTACACTTTTACAACATTCCATATGTCACAGGTTTTCACAAGACCTTAATGATATCATAAAGTGTACTTCAATTAATTGTGATATCAATCAAATAGGGTTTTATTTTTGGAGGATGACTTGCCTGTACATTATAAAATATTGACTTACTGTAGCTCCATGTACAGTACATCTAGAATGGTGAATTACAGTACAGTGATGAAACACCAAATCTAAGTACACTAAGTTAAATGTCAATTCTCCAATACTTTCTTATACTAGATGTGATGTAGAATATGTATACAAGACCATGTTTCTAAAAATATATATATTTGTGTACATCATTTGCCATGTACAGTATAATTTATGTAGGTATTAGGCAGCTGACTAGACTCACAAACACCACTCTTAAATAAATACATAAATACTTACTCTTAAATATTTTCACCTTCTGCTCCAACTAGAGAAAAATGATGTGTGTGTGTGTGTGAGCACAAGAGCACACACCATCTCTTAGGCTAGCTCTACACAGGTGTTAATATAAAAATAAACAAACCATAGACATGTGACAAACTGGTATCACTTATTCCTTACTAAATTCATCCACCACATGTCACACATTATTTAAAGTTCAGAACGAGGAGATGAATTTGTTACAAAGTGTAAATCATCTGTCACACTTCCCATGATATAAAATATAGGACAATTTGCTTTCAATTACAAATTTTAACATGCCATGAATAGCAAACACTTTTTTAAAATGACTAGAACTAATTAGCATTCTTCATTTTAAGATTTTCTCAATGCAAAGTCATTAAATCTACCTACAGTTTTAGGCCTGAGCTTGGGTTATTGTGTGTTTGAAGCTCCAACTACTGTATGACCATGGCGAGGATATTGCTTAGTGATCGTTAGATTTAAAAAGTAGAGTGGCCAAATTGTTTAGTTTTAAAATAATGAAAAGAGTAAGAATTATTTCTCGTTCTGTCTGCTGTACTTTGATACGTCTACTGGCTGATGGTCTAACCGGGGGAGACAGACAAACACACGCACACACATCAAGTTTGATGATCTCCGTTTATTATAAGCAAAGAGAGCATATTAAAGCTTTTGGCCAGGAGCCCAGTGTCACGTACATCCCCTACATCAAAAGAAGTAGTCATTAAAATTAACATCATGGAGAGATCCGGAGACAGACGATAGGAAATTTATTTGCATTTTTCTGGTTAAACAAAAGGGTTTCAACAGACACAATCTGTTTGGATGTACATTTGTCTAGATACAGGCTATAGGAAATGTTACCACATAAGGAGTCAGGAAGCGCAATGTTTTTTTTTTTTTTTTTTAATCATATTATAAAACCGTTCTCCCCGTGCTTGGTGGGTTTCCTCCGGGTACTCCGGATTCCTCCCACAGTCCAAAGATATGCAGGTTAGGCTAATTGGCGTTCCCAAATTGACCGTAGTGTGTGAATGAGTGTGTGAATGTGTGTATGTGTGTGCCCTGCGATGGATTGGCAGGGTGTACCCCGCCTTGTGCCCTAAACCTCCTGGGATAGGCTCCAGGCCCCCCGCGACCCTGTATATAAGGATAAAGCGGTATAGAAGATGAATGAATGAATGAATGAATGAATGAATGAATATTATAAAACCTTGCAGTGATTGAAAATAAACAAGTGCTGAACTAGGTGTAATGTTTTGCATAAGGATATACTGTAGCTTCTATTTCATGACCTCTGAAAGTGTTCCTCTTAAATCCTACAGTGGTGCACAAAGTGTAGTGAAGCTTAGGCTGTTGGAAAGAATCATATGACCTTCAAGAAACTACTATACTATTGCAACAACAGCACCTTACCCACTGACATAAATAATAGAAAAGTTTTATCTGTACATTGGTCAGAATTTCCATGTTTTTCGGTCTTTCAATATCTTTACGTTTCATATGTTGGAGGATCATAAACCAGTCTCAGAAAAATGTCTATGTCTAAACAGATTTTGTCAAGCTCTGTCAACATGGCGCAAAACTGGCTGGAAAAAAATGTAATAAATTTTAGCAGTACTTAATTATTTGCCTAGGTAAATCTGCGACAAAAATTAAATAAAAATGTTGAGTAAAAGTGAAGTTATAAGCAGTTTTGTGCCAGATTATGGCACAGCATCCAATGCATTTTTAGACGAATAAAGCATTTTTCTGTCTAGGTGGGTATGGCTATATTCCTCATGCAACAGAGCCAATTAACATGGGTATGCGGAAGACACAGAAATGATGGTAATGCAACAGCAAGCTGTCGCAATCCTCACAAAACACAAACGATAGCATGACACAGCAAGTAGACTATGAAATATGAAACTCCAAAGATGAATGGACAAATTGATGCATGTTTATTCTGTCTGCACGAAGAATTTTGTATTTTTAATAAGTATAAAGTTAATAAGTATGTAAATATTAATAAGTATTTATACATTCTGTGCTGACAGAAACACAGGTCTGTGCAGTAAGGCTTGTTGTCATAGTTTCTCGGTTTACATCAACATGGAATTACTCTGTTTCTAGTTACTGCACATTATTGGTCAATTGTTTACTACATATAGTAAAAAACTGTAGCTGTGGTACACATTTCACCAAGTGCTAATGATAATTAGGCACTATGTGAACAGCTTGGAGCTATGAGTAAACTGAAGAACACACACCCAATGGACTGTTTAATGTTGCCATGCAAATCCCAAGTCAGTGCTCCATATAAACTCCATCAATCTGTGGACTTTGCAATGAAAGAAGCAAATCTTGTGAATCCTTTTTACAGAAATGTTACTGTATACTCACTGCATACCAGGCATAGCCTTGCCTCCACCTTGGCTAGTGAGCCCACATCCCTGTAATGCTAATCCCAGCATACAGACCGATGATCAGACACTTCGGACTGATTCTAGGGCAGGTCAAAACCTGGCCAGCGGGAGCCATCTCAGCACTTCATGTCTGCTTTGAGCATACTGACTCTCACATGTTCAGGGGGGCTGCAACAAATGGCACTAATATGGAGAAGTGTATGGCATCACTGTCTCAGAGACCAGCAAAACAATGCTGTAACCAGAAGCTATCGATGACAGCAGCAATACATGAGCCGCTGAAGACCTGAGACTGTCCCAGGCCATCAGAGAGGCAAAGCCAGAACAAGACCAGAGAATCTACAACTACTTCCAGAACAGCAGTGACACACAGTGCATGTGGTATGACATCCAGACCATCATCAACTACAAGACAACGTCTCCCACCTAGGATAGTGATGCCTCCCTTCCAGATTCAATGAACCAACCCCTATGCTTGGCTCACGACACAGAATGATGTAGCTGTGAGGAAACCCATCTCCTCTTTTAGTAATCATGTTTCCTACTGTATCTGCACAGAGTCAACCCATGGAAGGCTGTTGGACCAAACAACATTCAGAATGTGCACACAGTCTAGTGGATGTTCTCAGACATCTTCAACACCTCTATGAGCTGTGCTGTCATTCTGATGTGCTTCAAGGCCACCACCATCATTTAGCCTAAGAAATCTCCTGAGAAGTGTCCTGCCTCAGTGAGTACCATCCCATTCACAACCACTGCACATCAAGTACCTGCAAATACCCTGACTGGACCCCCTGCTATTCGAGTTTCCTCCCAACCACTCAAGGTGCCATTATGCCACCACCTTCCAACTGACATGGCTGACACACTTGGACAAAAAGGACACATACGTTAGTTCAGCATTTAATACAATCATTTCTCAAAAATGTATTTAAAAGCTGATCAATTTCTGGACTGGGAGGACATCAATCAGTCCCGATAAGGAGAGGCATCTCCAGCACCACCACACTACTAGTGCACTCTACTCCACTGCTTTTCACTCTCCTGAGTCATGATTGTGCAGCAACAGACAGCTCATTACATTTGACAATGACATAACAGCAGTGGTGGGTCCGCAAAAATGATGAGTCAGCATACAGAGACAAAATAACCCCAAGATAAAACTAAAGAGATGTTTCTTGCACACAAAGGCCACTCTCCTGATCACCAACAGGCTTTCTATAAAACCCATAAAGAACTCCAGATTCCTCTATGTTCATCTGGAGGAGAACCTTAACTGTTCATGGACAGGAAAGCCCCCCCCCCCCAGAAAATGCTCATCTTTCACCCCACATCCTCATCACATTTAACAGAGGGACAAACGTGAACATCCTGAGCAGCTGTATCGGTTAGCTAGCACTTCCTGGTTTGGGAAATGCACCATCTCAAATCACAAGATTCTGCAGAGGATAGTATAGACAGCTTCAAAGACATTTACACCGGCAGCATTGTGGATAACCCCACACACCGATTACACAAACACTTTAGCCTCTTGCCATTTTTAAAAAGGTACCCATATAGTCAAGGTGTGTAACAGTTTCTTTCCTCAAGCTATGAGACTTCTTAATAAGATACTGGACTTTTAAATTTTTAATTATTTTATTTTATTTTTTGAGGGGAACGTTGTTTCAGTTCACTGTGCACTGTCCCTACTCTATCTGGTTGAAATGACAATAAAAAGCACTTGACCTGACTTGAGACCTGCATAGTATGATGATGCTCATCATTTAACCCTCAGAAATATATTTAAAAAAAAAATCTTATTAAAAAAATAGAAGGCGGAAGGACTGATGCTCACATCTTGACTGTGATGAACTCCCTCACTTCACTGCCCCATATGTAATCTTATTGAGGCTTTGAAGTTTGGTAGCTTTTGAGAGAAGTTTGCGTTTCGGCAGAACTAAGAGCTTTCCTTCTTCATGTGAAGAGGATAAAATAGTCCGTCATAGCAGTTAAAGGTCAAGTACAGCCAGGGCTGTGATGGACTGCTCGTGGGCTCTGCACTTAGCAGGTCAGAGATAAATACATGTGTTCATAATTTCTTTTTCTGTAGATCTTTATATCTTACGAAAAATTAATCATTGGGACTTTAACCATCCATAGCTACAGTATAAGACAAAAATATACAGTACTGTATATTCCTTAAATCCTCAGCAAATGAAGGTTGCAATATTAGAATTCAAGGGTTAATCTCACTCAGGATTTATGCACTGTGTATAATTATCTTTCATGCAATTTCATATACAAGATCATATACATTTACTGGCCAATTTAATCGAAACACCTATACAGTACATCCAATCAGTCAAGCAATTGTCCAATCTGGTAATTATAAGACAGCAGTACAGTGAATGAAATAATGCAGATTCAGGCCAGAAGCTTTAGTCAGTGTTCACATTAGACATAAGAACAAAGTAAAAAATATTCTCAGTGACATTATTTTTGAGTGTGGAAGGTTTGTTGGTGCCACCCTGAGTGTTTCAGAAACTGATGATTGAACATTCTGAACATCGAGAATGGTGTAAAAACAACAACAACAACAAAAAAAACACATCTAGTGGGTGGCAGTTCTGTGTGTGGAAACTCCTCGTTGATGTGTGTGTCTGGAGAAGGATGGGCAGACTGATTTGCTTTGACAGGAAAGGTACAGTAACTATAACAGCTCTATGCAACTATGGTGAACAGGACCACAAAAGTTGATGGCCAACAAAAGCAGCTTGGTTCCAATCCAAGAAAAAGTATCTGAGGCTACAGTTGGCACAGGCTCACCAAAACTGAAGGTTTGAAAACTGGAGAGGAAAAAAAAAACAATTTATAAATATAATAATTTTTTAGAAGCAGTTTCTTTTGTCAAGCAGACTTGGTAACCCTGGCCATAGTGGATTGAATAAGGCTTTGAAGTTATGCTGGGGGAAAAAATGCTAATAGAATAATAGCAATTAAGAAATATTTTATTTTTCTGCTCTTTTTTAATTTCTTGGCTCCAAGTCCTATGGCATATTTACTTTTTATGTTTCCCCAAATTCTATAAATTTTTATCCCAGAGGTAGTACTACACTTTCTAGGATATTTTGATTGGAATAAATTTTTCATCTGTTTACAAATTTATTTAATCACTAAGCCTGACTTTCTTCTCTATCCGCAAGCTTGTTGACAGTTCCACGGTTAATCATTTGCACTGTTTTACATTGCCTTGGAATAAGGAGGGAGCCTTTAGTACAGGGTTGAATGCACAATTACAGCCTTGGTAAACGAACCTTAAGGTTTAGACGAATTGCAAGTGTATATTATTGGCCTGTCTTCTTACAGTACATACAGCCACAATGACAGAAAGAGCAAGAAATGAAAAAAAAATAAAAGGAGAAAGATTGCATTGGAAAAAATGAAAGATGGAAAAAAATTGATGAAGAGGGAAGAATGCATAAGAGTGATGTGCGGATGTCAATCAAAATACAAATATTTCAGACAGAATGTTCCAGTTATAGGGAGGTACAGGAAGGTTTTTAAATCTGACATTATGTCTAATGTCGGTCTGATGGATGGCTAACCAAGGAAGCATTACACATATTTCATGTAGGTGATGTATGTTGTTTTCGAGCATCTCACATTTCACATGTATGCTACTATATGCAATTTGTTCTAAGCTTAGTTATTTACATAAATATTCACACACCATCATGCTGAAAGGAAATCCTTGTTCTTAAATGTTTCAGTTGCACTTACTGTACCAGGGATTAACTGTCTCGTGTTATTGGAAAGGAAACCCAAAAACCATCCACCTTGCTTCAGTCTGCTGCTGTGACAGCTGATTTAGCACCGGGGGAAAAGTGGTTTAAGAAAGGATGCCAGTAAACAAGGCGTTAAGAGACCTGGCTCAGTATACGTTTTTTTTTTTGGCTTGTTTGTTTGTTTTCCACATGTACCCTTTCAATTTTGGTCATTATCCAAACTATTAGGCTTATTTTCTTGTCCACCCACAACTGGAGAACAAATCGTTCGATAGCACAACAAATTAATACAATGTCAACCAAATAACATAGTTTTCTATAACAGATTCAACATACACTCTGCTCCAAACATCATCCGACACACAATTAACAGCTACTAATGATATCTTCCCCATAAATAAATTACAAGTCTGCAGACTGTCGTGTTTATGCTCATTACTGCACTCCCTGGGTCTCTTACGTATCAACACACTGTTACAGCCCATCACTTAGCCCTTCTCACTTTTTTTTGTGTGTGTCTCCATTCCATTTGGCTCAGACGAGCGGCTCCAGTAATGATCTACTGCAGCGATGCATCAGCCTGAGTGACAAGGGTCATTTTCCGTCTTAGTCGACAAGCTCATAACAGCAAATTAGCTTGGCGGAATGAAACCAACAGCAGTGACAGACATCACAAGCCACTCAATTACTGTCTGGACAAAAGCAGGCTTGGATTTAATAAAACAAGATGAAGGAGTGAATGAATGAGCTTTGGATGTACCAGGACGGGTTTTTAGGGATTATAAGTCAGGAGGTAGGACCGGAGAGCTCCAATGAAACAGGTTGGAGGGAGAAGTGTATTGAGAACGTCAATACTCACCAAAGCTTCCTACCAAAATTCATTCTAGCGGCCAAACTCTAGCTCACTCACATCCCACACTTACTTGTATAGTACACATGCCAATATACAGCAATTGTGACATATTTCAAAAGACAAATAGACAAACACACGCAGCCAAAGGCACATATACAGTACTACAGTACATCTCTCTCTACTGCTCTCTCTCCCCCTCTCTGTCCATTCTCTTTTCTCCTCAGCTGAATGCATGGTTGACTGAACCTGCGTCCCTGCTTCACTGAGCTTGCTGACAGAAAATTGGCCAATTAAAAGAGCCAGGGGCTGTCGTTCTACTAGGAAAAAAGAGGAATATTTCAGGACACAGTAATGCTTGGTTACAACAAAACTATCAGAACACATACATAAAAGAGTCGTGAAAAGACCAGGTGAGGACTCAAAACACATATGGCCATATCAGTGCCCATGGTGGAAGTCTCTATACTCTTAGAAATTAGTTTTGCATTGCATCAGCTCATGGAATGAGAGAGTCAGCAATACTGTTATGGGCAGCTGTGTGTGGCAGGGAGCTTGGGATTTGGCAATGGATGCAGACCTACAGCAATTATGGTGCATTATGGTCTGTAGAATATACTGGTTGAAAAAACAACATTCTTTTTGGCTGATTTAATGTCTATGAAATACACAAGATTTGAGCTTAAATTTAAGTTGGTTAATAATAGATAATATTAAAAACAATAACTGACAGTCAGTTACTGTACATAATGTTCTTATATATTTTTTAATAGAGAAAAATAATATAAATACATGGCAGCCTGAGAATACCCTTCACTTAGTCAAATTCTGACATTTTTAATATATACTCTCAGTAACCATTTATTAAATTAAATTTATTTAGGTGTCATTGGGATGCCACTGGGATGTTGCTCTGCCAATGGAGTTCCCACAACGACCTCCTCAGCTTAGTGTTATTGCATCCTTCCAGTACGTACCACATGTGTATGGCACACACATGGAACAGGTTATCAGTGTAGTATCTTGGTTTGATCTCATTGGATTTATTATGTGACTTATTATGATAGGAAATTGTAGACAACATGAGAGATGCACTGAGAACCTGTATGTGGAACAGTAGTATGTACTTACTTAATATACATTTTTCCATTTTGATGGAACCGTTAAAAAACTTTAGTAACCACATTTTACTTCCATAATAAAATATATTCAGAAAGAATAAAATGTAGGCAAAGTACAGTACAGCGGAACCTTGGATTACGAGTATCATTCGTCCCGGAAGTGGGCGCGTATTCCAAAACACTCGTAAACCAAATTTAATTTTCCCATAAGAAATAATGGAAACTTAAATTATTCGTTCTACAGCCCAAAAAAATAAATACATAAACATAATTAATACAAAATATAAAGTAAAAATAAAACAAATTAACCTGCACTTTACCTTTCAAAAAAGTAAAAAATAAATCCAGACAGGTAAATGTTTCCGTTCGTGCGTGAAGGCGCTGTGTATGTATGTATGTGTGTGTGTGTGAGGGTAGACTAGTGGAGACCCTTTCAGCCCCTCCTGTCTCCTCCTCCTCATCTTACACAGTAAAACTTTCTCCTCTCGTTTGAATTAAACACACACATTAACGGAAAGACTGTTGTTCTCTTCTAAATTATTAAAGCTTCTCCGCTTTATTTTAATGTTGCTTGCAACAGCGTGACAGCTCGTTAATTCATGCTCGTGTAATGATGAGATGGACAAACTGGTCGCTGTGCATGTCCTTCTATTTGCCGCATTATCGGGCTATAGTACAAACTTCCGGGTGGATTCTGCACTTAAATCCAACTAAAAAAACTACTGAAGAACAAAACTCAGGCTCTATATCCTATAGATATATCCTATAGAAGGGGGCTTCACACACACACACACACACACACACACATAGTCGGTACAGCGTCAAATTGTGCTCACGCACACAACGCTATGAACTGAGGAAGAAAATGGATTTTTAACCTCTGTATTGAGAATTTCTTTTGCTTTACTCGCGCACACACACGTGTGCTATAAGAAACAGTACACACACACTTCCGAGCACAAAATAAGATATGTTTTACACACACACGGGGTCACAGGCAATATAGTTAACAGTACACGCGTGCACGGATGTTGATTATACCAGTAAGAGACGAGCACCAAGACCCAGCATGGGAGACGATTACCCACAATACCGCAGCGCAAGAGAGAGAAAAACCGTTGGCTCAGTTGTGATCACGTGACGCTCGGCGTCAAAACAAGAAGCGCATGTGTGATACTCTGTGCTCGTAAACCAAGACAATGCTCATTTTTCAAGTCAAAATTTATTCAAAATCTTTGCTCGTCTTGCGGAACACTCATAAACCGTGTTACTCGTAATCCCAGGTTCCAATGTATATGCAAAAGCAAACATTATACATGTCAGCCTGTTTCACTCTCATCATATTCCTACTGTAGCAATTTCCACAAACTCATGAAAACGATAGTGCTGCATTTGGTATACATTTATGTTTCTACCAATCAGACTAAAAGGATTCACATAAAGTACTCATGCTGTATTGAGAAGGAAAGCAAACAAGTTCAAGAGTAGTTTTCCAGAATCTGAGATACGCATAACCAACACACATAATCAACATGGTTCTTACCTGATTTTAATTGATCCCAGTTTTACTCGACACTGTCACCACATATCCGTGAAATATCCTTTAAAGGTGAATAGTAGAATATATTTATTATATACTATTATTAATAGTAGTAGCTATTAATAGTAGACCACAATATCTTCAAATATTAGAATAAAACTTTGTATTAATATAGATTTGAGGATCAAAAAGACAGAAACTGCCTGGCATTCATAGGGGATTGTTGAACATATATATTAAGTTTTTTAATCACGATATTGCATTCATTAAAAATCAAAGTATGACTTAAAATTATTGTTTCTTTCTAAAGCTCATCTTTAATGACTTTCAACATAATTTACTATTATAATAATTATTATAATAAACTATTTATGTGTTAATGATAACCAGAGTTTTTTCAAAATGGGAATAAATACAATGGTCACTGGGTGGGTGGGTGGATGGATGGATGAATATAAATAAATATATTTTGCTGTCTAGTTTTAATTGATGTTTTATGTATAGTTGAATATCCTGCCTATGAGCAAAGAGACAAATCATTTAGGCGGCTATTCTTTAAAATGAACTCTAAAGGCAAAAATACATATTTTTTTATATTGTAATTATGTACAATTGTCAATGTATATTTACAATTGACAATTGTGTACACCTGAAACATCACACCACATTACATTCAACTCATTTAACTCGGATGTACACACTTGATGAGGCGCAGCTCAAAATACAACTGGATGCAGCCACAAAATGTGCTTGTAATGTATCTGAAATTAACATTCAATTTACTAAGGCTGTAGCTCATTAAACAAACCACACCAGAGACTACCCACTAAACGCTCAGTGTGAGAGAATATTATAGTTTAAAAGCCGCCGTGAAGTGGTGTAACCGTAGAGTCGGCCACAGAGCCCTAAAAAAAGCTTGCGACTGCAAAAGAAATACAGGGTTGATATGAAAGACATAAATGTGGTAATAAAGATTCTAGTGTCAGAGCAAATAAACAGTGCCTATGATTAAAACCATACATAGAGTAAAACTCATGCACCTAAATGGAACAGTCCTTTTTTTTCACGAGAACTAGTGGTTAACTGGGAACAAAACTGACTTTTTGTATAGGTTGAGATTGAGGCTACTTTGTAAAAAGATTAAACAAATTTTTCCATGCTTTTTGAATGTTCCAATTTGACCCAACAGCCTGATTTTATTATTAGAATGATGTAAACTTGTGCAACAAAATAAAAACGAGAAGACTCTTGTTTCCATACTAAAGACCTTTTGCAGAGACATGACTACCATGACATGATGTGGACATCAGAAATACATTTAACCTGTATTATGCTGCTATATATTATTGGTGATAATTATGTTTAATGTTTATTACTTTATAATTGAATGCTTACCTACCGGATTCCCCGATGCTTTGTCATACAGATTTGATAGCTTCTCTTCTGCTGATTATTGTCATGCAGTATGCAGTATGTTGTGGTGGACTTGGCAAATTATTTAAAAGAGAAACAAGAGTTAAAATAGTGTAAAATGGAAACCTACACTAGTGCACTATGTAGAATATATAATCACTTGTTCCACACACCAATCTCACCCTTTTTTACTCTGCATGTGACTTTCCTAAATGACCAGTTTTGTATTGCATTAGTAATAAATATTTACTTCAGTTACTTTTACATTTTGTTCTTACAATGGAATATTACAATGTTTATTCAATTCATTGTGAACTGGTCAACCTTCACATAGGGAAATGTATATGTGGTACTGTATATCATGTAACATACAGATACAGAAATAGTTTAATAAATATGTATTAACAACGGGATTGACCAATTAATGATGTGACTAACACCTCTTGGAGATTTTATTGATATTCTACAAGCCTGGTGCAGATGGAAAAGATTGGATGGCATTCTGCCTGAGGGGTCATTGGGATGCCACTGGGATGTTGCTCTGCCAATGGAGTTCCCACAACGACCTCCTCAGCTTAGTGTTATTGCGTCCTTAGTGCGTAGCATGTGTATGGCACACACATGGAACAGGTTATCAGTGTAATATCTTGGTTTGATCTCATTGGACTTATTATGTGACTTATTATGATACAGTAGGAAATTGTAGACAACATGAGAGATGCATTGAGAACCTGTATGAAGTACAGTAGTATGAACTTGATTAATATGCATTTTTCCATTTTGATCCTATTCCTGCTGCATTCTTTGACTTTTTTTTAGGACACTGTGGGAACTTTATGGTTTTCATTGTAATGTAATGGGGCCTCTAGTTGTAAAGTATCTATTTAAAAAAATTGCTCAGCTGCCTAATTGAATAATGGGCTATAATAAACTTTTCATTTTGTTTGTATTACCGTCTTGGCGGTCAAGCTTACACAATTGGGAGTAAATTGTAAGAAATAGCATTAATGGTTCTAAAATGCCAGACACCTGTTTGGCAGTTGGATGTCATAATAAAAGGGACCAAAGGGATGGCAGGATTTCCTGCCGACAAACAGATAAGGGATTTGTGGTTAGCAGCAGTTAATTGAGCCAACACAAATATAAAGAGGACAGATGTAGAATCCAAATAGAAGCTATTTGCACTTTTGTAGTTATCCCTTCGTGTCAGGTGATGCCATTAGTTCTTTTCTTGTGTGTATTGATGGTAATAATAGTTGAAGAAAATAATATCCAGTGGATGCTGTAAAAAGTACTTTTATTTTTATCACCATCATCGTGATAAAAATAAAAGGGCACACACACACACACACACACACACACACACACACACTACAGGCAATTTAGAAACGCCAGTTAGCCTAATGTGCATGTGTTTGGACTGCGGGAGGAAACCAGAGTACCTTGAGGAAACCCACCAAGCACGTGGAGAATGTGCAAACTCCCAAGGAGGGAATCAAACCCGGACTCTGGAGATGCAAGGTGACAGTGGTAACGACTACACCACTGTGCCGCCTTTTTATTTTTATATAATGTTGAGGTGCACTATACTTCTAAAAGATGCATATTGATAATATACATATTATAAAACATGATAAAGATGATTGAGTCTTATTCAACATTAAAGATTAGACCTAAAGTGAGAAATTAACGATTTAATGAATCATTGCTCATGATGTGCCTTGTCCATCTGAAACTGCCTCCATGGACGCATTAGATCGTACCATCTTTGTGATTTAAGAGGTGGAATTCAGAAAAACATCTGAATCTTTGGCATCTTCAATTGAACAGAATCAAGTAATACATGCAGCTCAGAACTTGTCTGATGTAACTGGGGAACATATGCCTTTAAACTCATATATGCATATTTTCTGTACGGTATGCAAACTTTCTTTTGTGAAAGCAGATACTGTACAAAAAATGGATCAAATAGGTGTAATTGTATTAGGCATTATAATAGGTATTATAAGTCTGCCACTTTCCACATCACAGTATCACTCACTGTACACTGTAAAAAAAAAATCTTAAAAAAACGGACAAATGACTGGCAGCAATGGCTGCCATACAAAAACCATAAAATTAAGGTAAATACTTTAGTTCATATTATGCTCAAAAACATAAAATTTACAGAAATAGTTATTTTATCTTTTACAGAGAAACACCGTTATTTTACAGATTTTTCCTAAATTTATACAATTAAACACATTCATTAAACAAACAGCACTAGAAGTTTAGCAGTGAAACACCGTGATTTTACAGATTTTTGCTACATTTATACAATTAAAGACATTCAATAAAGCAACAGTACTATAAGTTTATCAGATAAAACGTTATTTTAAAGATTTTTTCTAAATTTCTACGATTAAACACCTTCATTAAACGATCATCAGTAGAAGTTTAGCAGTGAAACAACATTATTTTACAGATTTCCCCCCAAAATTTATGAGACTTAACACATTCATTAAAACAGCACTAGACGTGTACCAGAAAAATGTTTTTATTTTACAGTTTTTTCCAAAATTATTACAATCAAACACCTTCAATAAAGCAAAAGCATTAGACATTTAGCAGGAAATCACTGTTATTTACAGATTTTTCCTAAATTGAAGATTAAACATCTTCAAATAAAGCAATAACACAAAAACCCTGATATTTAACAATTTTTTAAATATAAATTCCTATCAACACACATGTTCAATGAAGTGTTAACATGAACTCAATATTTTACAATATTTGATATTGTAAAACTGTGACACAGTATAGTACAGGTATGATGCAAAATACAATAAAAAGGAGTTAAGTTTTATAGCATTACTTATAGCAGTAAAATCCTAAAATAAAAAACTAAATGAAATATTTAGACTATTGTGCTATAACAGTGGAACATTCTCTCACAAACTTAAACATTGTTGTTAAATATCCTTGACTAACAACCTATGAAGAAATTTACGATTTCAAACAAGATTCCCAATGTGTCATAGTTCCCCTGTAAAGATGGATGCAGATGCAGGGTTATTTATAATTAAAGTCTTTATTATCAGATGCAGCCAAAGAAAACAGGGAAAAAACAAAAGAAAGGGTCCTTTTGTTGAGCTGGGTCTGCAGGCGGACTAGTAGAACGCTCGGGTGAAAAACTCTTCTTGAAACAAATTATAGCACAGTTCATCTCTGTCACTCACAAGGGGCTGAAACGCTTCCAGCCGTGATCTGGACGTCTTCCTTGAAAACCTGTTCCGACTCGCTCTGCAGACACCATTCAGTCCTGAGGGAGGTTAAACACATAAGATCAGGGGTATAACGATAGGTGCACAACAGTGAACAGACAAAGGGCTACTGGTTCGGCTGGTATATATAGTGACACACACAAGGGAAGACAGGTGACTGTGATTTAGTGCTGATGACAATACAGGGAGACATTCACACGCAGACACACTAGGGGGCGACAAGGTGTCGGCTCAGTAATCCGGTGACCCTGACCTTCTCCTCCCGGGCTGTGGTGACAGAGATGTTACAGTACCCCCGCCCCCAGGACCAGCAAACCGAGGGGGGTGTGAGTGCACACTCCGCATGACCGGAGGGAGTGGGGACCTACCGGCCAGATGGAATTGCCGGCGGGCGGGTCGACCCGGAGGTCGTGGCGCCGGGCGATCCGGCCGAGCTTGGTGGAATTCGGTGATGAGCTCTTTACTTACAATGTCTCGGGCCGGAACCCAGCTCCGTTCCTCCGGGCCGTACCCGTCCCAATCCACCAAGTACTGGATGGAACCCCGTCGCCTCTGGGAGTCTAGTAGCTCCTTTACCTTGTATGCAGGGGTGCCCGCTATCTCCACAGCCCCGGGGTTCGAAGGCTCTACGATGCCTTCATCCAGGGGTCCCGAAATCACTGGCCTGAAAGGGGAAATGTGAAACACTGTGAATTCTCATGTGACGTGGGAGTTGTAGCTTAAAAGTGACTGGGTTTAGTTGAGCTAGAATAGGGAATGGGCCGATGTATCTGGGTCTGAGTTTTCTGCAGGGGACGCGCAGGTGGAGGTCCCGTGTCGAGAGCCATACTCGATCTCCTACCTGGAGCGACGGACTTTCCCCCCGCCGTATATCAGCTGTTTTCTTAAACCTATGAACTGCCTGGGAGATCTTGGTGTGCGCTTCCTCCCATACTTTTTCCGCTCTTTGAAACCACTGATCCACCATAGGGATGTCAGTGGGAGTGGCATCCCAGGGACAGAGCGGTGGCTGATGCCCTAGCACACACTGAAACGGCGTCATGCCGGTCATGGAGTGGCGTAACGAGTTTTGAGCATATTCCGCCCAGATTAAACAGTCTGCCCATTCATGTTGTCAACTACTATAGTATGCTCGGAGAAACCTTCCGAGTTCTTGGACAGTCCGCTCTGCTTGCCCATTTGACTCGGGGTGGTAGCCCGACGTTAGGCTAACAGTGGTTCCCAATTTCTGGAAAAAAGCTTTCCAGACCCTTGCGATGAATTGGGGACCACGATCGGAAACAATATCCTCCGGGATACCGTAGTAGCGAAACACCGATTCGAACAGGGTTTCTGCCACCTGGAGGGCTGATGGGAGAAAGCTAAATGGCAGGAAACGACTTCCCTTAGAAAATTGGTCCACTACAACGAGGATGGTCATGTACCCTTTTGACACTGGCAAATCCGTCACAAAGTCCACGGCGATATGGGACCACGGTCTGTTAGGTGTGGGCAGGGGCATTAGGTTTCTAACTGGCAACCTATGGGGGCTCTTGGTTGCTGCACATGTTGCACAAGACAAAACGACTGTTCTCACTGTAAGAGCCATATCGTACTTGTTATGAATTTGTTGTTGTGTTTATTTTATTTTATTTGTTGTTATTTAATTTACTCTACCTTGTTCTATTCATTAGTAAAGCATTAAGCATTAAGTTTGTTACATAAGCCATAAGCTTTAAATTTTTAGTTATGCATCCATTTTGACAATCGTAAGTTGGTCTGTGATGTCATTCCACTATGACATGTATTTGCATGACTATCGCATGATAGAAAAGTCAGTTTAGATGCGGAAGGCTACGGAAACACAAGCTTTTGACCGTAAGCTCCCGTAAGTAGGTATGTACAACAAGAGTGTTGTTACATACAGATGTCGCCATTAAAAACCCGCGTTTCGAGAAAAGGGATCCCGTGACTTGCCGCGGCTTTGCGCGGCTGCGTGCGGGAAGCTGTGAACATGCCCTTCATTACCTGTAGGGGGCAGTCGTGTTTCAGTCTGAAGTATTGTGTGTCTACTGAAGCCGAAAATGTGTGCAAATTAAACTGCGCATGCGTGTTTGGAGACGCTGTGCCCGCGCTGTGGATCAGTCGGTTGTGGATCATCACGGAGGTACAGTACAACACGGCGGTGCTGGAGCTGGAGTTTGTCGTGTTCGAGGTAAGTTTAGTTTTCTTTTTTGGATGTGATTCTCGCTTTCATGACTCCCAATTAATGTTCATCTTAATCTCAGGACGTACAATTAGCAATTTCAGTTTTTAATAGTGTGGAGATTCACAAAACACCGTTTTCATGTAAAAACCTGAACCTACGGAGCCCCCATGGGTCCTGTGGTAAATAAATAAATAAAATAATAACGAACCGAGCGCGCGGATTAATACACCGAGATGTGTGTTTCTTACCCCCACCCCGAGTGAAAACAGCGTGTTCAGACAAAGGCTCGCCAGTTAGATGCCATTTCTGAACAAACTGAGTCGTGTGTGTTAAAGCATTAAATGGTAAAAGAGCACTAGCAATAAACGTTTTTTTTTCTGAAGCCGAACTTTATTAATGAGTTACGAATAAAGAACCTGTACATATGTTCATACAGTATTGACAGCAGCTCTAATTTACTGCGGTAAAGCCAGCCGCGGTTCAGAAAAACACGGTCAAGCCAGCCGCGATTGATTTTAGTGCGCGCGCATATTACAGTGATTACGGTAGTTTCATGAACAACACAGAGAGAATGCCCCATATCTGAAAAATCCTGCAGTAAAATAGTTTCATATGTAGTGTGTATATAGTATGGGACGTCCTGAATAAGAACTGATCATTGTTTTTTTTCTACTTATTAGAAATGGGGTCTTTATACCCCTTTAAAGTGTAATAATGTCCAATATCTCAAAAATGCTGCAGTAAAATAGTTTCATATGTGGTGTGTATATAGTATGGGACGTCCTGAATAAGAACTGATCATTGTTTTTTTCTACTTATTAGAAATGGGATCTTTATACCCCTTTAAAATGTAATAATGCCCCATATCTGAAAAATGCTGCAGTAAAATTGTTTCATATTTGGTGTGTATATAGTATGGGACGTCCTGAATAAGAACAGATCATTGTTTTTTTTCTACTTTCTTTTTTTTTTTATCATATAATGTGTGTACATTATATGGGATAAAAACTGACCATGGCGTTTTATACTTACTAGAATTTATTTTTTCATAGGTCTCTGAAGTGAAATAAAGGCATTTTATTTAACTTTTTTTCCCCATTGTGAACATTTGTTTATTTGACCTCTCTTCCAAAGCAGACGTTAATCCTCATTATAGAAAACATTCATTGAAGAATAACTGCTACTTTTGAACAGTAAAACAAAATAAAAATCAATTCTGGTATTTAGAAAGACTAAATACATTATTTTGTCTGTTTTCTACGAATTCTGCTGTAACTTATCTACATAAAACAATTATTTGAATGGTGAATATTTAAGAAAAATATTGTAACAGACAACCGTCAAAGTCACCAATAAATAACACGGATATTAAAGCAGAAATGCAAATAAATAAGCAAGTAAAAATTGACGAGCATGTTGTATTATCTCTCAGTCCTGGGCGTCTAAATGAAAAGCGCTCTGAAAGCGCGTTGTCTCTGTGTCGTTCCTGAAACTACCGTAATCACTGTAATATGTGCGCACACTAAAATCAATCGCGGCTGGCTTGACCGTGTTTTTCTGAACCGCGGCTGGCTTTACCGCAGTTCTAATTTGTCTAAATCGCATTGCAGACAATAAAAATAAGTCGAGTCATCCTGTGACCCTGCATGCTTAATCTTTCCACACATGATTCTTGCTTCTTATTTTTTCCTTAATCCCTCGCTGATCTATCTTGTATTTTTCTAACGGTGTCAGAAACTTTGTGTTAGTAGCACTGCTTGACATGCTTGATGCCTTCCTCTTTTGTAATTTGCTTTGGATAAAGGCAAACTTACAAAAGATGAAGAAATGCCTAAATGTAGTTGTACGAATAAAAGATTATGTAATGATACAATGTAAATATTTTCACAGAAACAAAGCGTAAAGATGAGACGTGAATCTGAAGAGGATCTCTTTGATGATTGCCTGGTAAAGCATTGTTTTCTTATTAATTATACAATTTATTAATACCTTGAATATAGTGTTTGTTGTATTGGACAGAAGCATATAAATGCAAATGAATATATAAATACGAGTAATTATTGAACGAATTTTCATGTTTGGACTAACCCTTTAAATACAAACTCAGCATTCATCATAGAATTTCCTGACACTGTAAAGGTGCAGAGTAATCTATGGAGTGTAGCCATCTCATGCCATGTTTTAGTGATGCAAGATTATTGCTAAAGCAATTTAACCCAAGTTTAACAATCTGAAGTATATGAAGTGATGGTCATTTTTTATTATCAATTATTTGTATTATTTTTTTTCTCTGTGAAATGAAGTCAGCACAGGTTGAAGCAATTCAGATTTTTTTTTTGTTTCTCAAAATAAATAATTTATTTCCTTGTACATTTTATGCTGGGGGACAGCCGAAGTGATGCCAGTATGCACCTTCTTAAAATCCTTGTCGTCTGTGCTGTTGAAGGGGAAGGACCAGTTGGTGTATCCATAATCCTTGAAGGAGAGGAAATTTTGCACGAATGTGGCAATAGCTCCGAGCACTGCGCTACACATTTGAGCTATTTTCAGAAAGTTCTTCTAGAACTTGATGGGATTAAGCTATCACCAAAAGTGCAAGCTTTAAAGATGAAGTTATCTTAAAACATTTGATTTGGCTTGACTACAAGTCTTTACATGTTGTGTTTACATGTTCAGCTTAATGTTTTAATGCGTTATGGTTTCAATGGCATACTTTTAAGTGCACTAGTCCAGAGTGCTGATTTGAATGTTGCAACTTCACTGCTTCCGAGGGCTATTACGTTTTAACGTTTATTCTACAGTTTGTTTAATGTATTTTCTGCTGTATTTTATTTCTAAATGAATGCTGTATTTTATTTATTTATTATTTTACACAATTTTGTTTAAAACAAGTATTTCAGGCCCTGGTGCCGTGCAGTTTTTTCTATGGATGCAAAATTTAGCTGAATGCACTTTTATTAAAAAGACAACTTGGATCTAGACTGTGAATGTCACAAATATTTGGTAATGTTGGTGAATAAACTGTTTAATTATATTTTAGTTGTGTGATTTATGAAAGATATAGATGAAATAATTACTTAAGTTTCTTTCCAAAACATAAATTAGCAATGTTTACATTATTATAGGGAGTAATATAAATTGATAAAACCAAGTTAAGGGAAAATCTCACAAAACAAAATGATAGTAATTTCATAAAATTAAGGTTCCTGCAACTTTACTTGATTATTTTAAATAAATCTAATTTGTGCATTAAATATAATTATGTAACTTTTACTTGATTTCTTTTATTGTTAATTTAATTAAGTAAATTTTACCTGACAATTACGGGTGAGTTTTACTTAGGCTGAATCACAATTCTATTTTCTTCCCCTTGTCCCTTGAAACGAAGTGGAAAGGGGAAGGGTATAAATATTTCCCCTAAGAAATGGGACAACACTGTTATACGTCATCATACGTTGTCGCTGGTTCCTAATGTTACGTCAGAGGACATGCGCCGATGTTTATCACACATTCCAATAAGAGAGATTACTCACTCCCAAAGGTTTTTTGCGCTGTATTTCGATTTTTAAAAAAGTTGCTCATTTTCACCACGAACACAGATGAGTCTTCGGGTTTCCTCAGCCGTCCATATACAGAATATAAATTACAAAACTGTGGTCACGTTGTAATAAGTAAGAATAGTGTAAGCAAAACAATAGTGTATGGCCGTAAGCAAAACAAACAATGCGTTATCAAATGCTCGGCAAAATGCCGTGCTACTGAACTTTCATATTTGTTTGTAGCATGCAGTAAAGTGTATGTGACATAAAAATATATATTTGAAATATTGTGCAATATGTGCTATCCGCTAGCAAACTTTAGCGATTTTTTTTGCAAACGTTTCTTTACAGAACATCACCATAAACACAAACACAAGACTAAAGGTAATATACATATAATGAAAACTTGTCATAAAAATCTTTATTAATGGCAAAAATGACTTAACATTTATGGGTCTGCTTGCTCGAGTGAGCAGCCATGTTGAAAACTTCGCTTAGCCCTTCGTTTGAAGTGAGGTCCTGAAAAATCTTCGTTTGGAGGGCTATCTGGCCCTTCCCCCCTCCCCCTATACCTCCAACCAAAAGAGAAATGAGACACCACTACCCCTGCACATGAACGCGTCAAATGGAAGGGTAGGGGGAAGGGTTGGGATTCAGCCTTAATATTGGAGCAATAAAATTTACTTAAAATCTGTGTCCAAATTGTTATGAGGATTTTATCAAGTAAATCTTACAAGTTCTTTTTTTCAGTGCATGGGTGAACACGATGTTTTAAGAATTTAATTATATATATATATATATATATATATTTATTGTGTGTGTGTGTGTGTGTGTGTGTGTGTGTGACCGGTGCAACTCACACGTCCTATTCCATTGTCATTCATACTGCCGTAGTTTTTAGAGCCCTAAAAAAGCATTCGCTAGTAAGTAAGTAAATAAAAGACATGAATAAATAGTTTTAAATTATATATATACAGGGGCGTAGATTTAGGGTGGACGGAGGGGATGTGTCCCCACCAATATCCTCCGACCATTGAAATGTCCCCACCAATAATTTAATCCACTTTTTTTTAAATCGTTCTGTCAACATTAACCTAGACACGCAGAAAGGGATAAATCACGTTCTCTCCTTGAGTCCTCCCGCCCCCAAAACACATATGAACATTTTGATTGGCTGTGCCTTTCCCTGCCATCATGTGATAGACGATTGGCTGCGTTCAGACACAAGCAGCGCCAAATGCAGTGGACTCACATTCAGTACAGCAGGCCAGGATATAGTCTGTGAATACGGACTTAAAACTAACAGCAGATTAAACAGCTAAATGTAAAAGTATAAATATGATCCCTGTCAGTCTCCTAATCTAGTGACTGTTTGTCAGAAATCAGTATTGTGAAAGAAATTGATAAACTAATATACTAATATTGCCATATGGCTAGAATTTTGTTGACACCAATAGACAATCCACTTCAGAAAAATTGTTTTTAAAATGCATTCACTTACTTGGCGAACATTAATGATTTGATTCGAGGTTTGCACACTAAGACTCAGAAAAAGTGAAATAAAATGATTGCTGTTTAAATGGCATGTGTTTATCCTGTTTTGTCAGGTAACAGAACCTAAACACCTGTGCTGTATATCAGACAGCGATGGAGAGAGTGTAGATTACACACAGGTGCTCTCTAGTCATTAGCACTCATCAGGCAATGTCTATGGCCAACTGACTGCACTCAGACCAAAGGGGGCTGAATAATTACACACACCCCACTTTTCAGTTATTTATTTGTAAAAAAAAAAAATGTTTGAAATCATGTATGATTTTCGTTCCACTTCTCGCGTGTACACCACTTTGTATTGGTCTTTCACGTGGAATTCCAATAAAATTGATTCATGTTTGTGGCTGTAATGTGACAAAATGTGGAAAAGTTCACGGGGGGCGAATACTTTTGCAAGCCACTGTAGTTGTCCTGAGATTTAACATTGTTACCAATAATAGGCTGAGGCATTCTCTATCCATGCTCATAAGGAATCCCTCAATGTTTTTCAATTAGGGGACAGAAGCAGATCAGCCATGTTGTAGTTCAGGTGAAGAGGCGAGTTCACAGGAGGTCAATCTGAATGTTGATTATACAGTATATAACATATAATATGTGTGTGTGTATTATACATGTTGATTATACTAATATTTAGCATTATGAGGAGTGATAGGCTGAGGATGTAAGTGATTCATTAGTGTTTTTGGCAAAAGTTTTGAACTGACATTTCACTTTTTTGTCACGCTATTTCATCAGGTGGCAATGCTGTCCGGTCCTAGTGCAGTCAGAGGGGAAGAGTTAGGGTCAAAGCCATTGTTCACCCCCAAAAAAACTTTACTCACTATTTACTCCTTAAGTGGTTCCAAACTTTAATGATTTTCTTTATTTTGTTGAATACAAAATAAGATATTGGGGAAAAAAGCTGAAAACATTGACTTCCGTAGCAGGAAAAACAAATACTATGTAAATCAATGATTACAGGTTTTCAGCATTCTACAAAATATCATCTTTAGTGTTTATCAGAAGAAAAAAAGAACAGCCTGGACAATATTGATGTCAAACAAATATGCCAGCAGTTTATTTTTGTTAACGAGAGGCGAAGGCATGTTTTTGTCTCCTTCATATAGGAGCAATAGGCATTGAGCTGTTGTGTGGTACTCTACCTAGTAGTTCATGTTTAGATGTAATCTACTTTTATATATATACAGATGATTGAGATGTTTCATTTGCATTAGGGCTCAATAAAGAATAGTTTTTATTTTATTAAAGACTATCTTTTTGTCAGTTATGAAACATTCATTTAACTTTACACTATTCCTTAATTTAACTTAATGAATTGCATTTCGAGTGGATTAATATAAATCGAAGCATTGCTAGTATTAATGTAAAGTGATTTCGCACCATATTAAGAAAAACATGTATTCAGTGGACATAGTTGGGGTGGGAGGTTGGTAGGTGGATGGGGCAGGGGGTTGGGGGTTGGTGGGTGGAAAAGGGGATTGGGGGATGGGGTATTAGTTGGAGTCATAGGTAGCAAACCTACGCCCTTGTGTGTGTGTGTGTGCGTGTGTGTGTATGTGTGTGTATATATGGAAATATAATTAATATTTTCGTGTTTAATTACAAAAAAAAAAACATTTTAATGGTTAGTGATTGTTGCAGACATTTACACTATTTTTGAGAACTATTAAGTTCTCCTTCAACGTGTCATAGCCGATAACTGCCCCTTTGAATGGTGTTAAAAATACTTGCAAAACAAGTATTGCAGCCATACATTGGAGGGAACTTCTGAGGTGGTCAGTGATTGATGGCACGGTCGGTCGGAGGGGGTTGTGATCACACCTATAGATCTTTTGTTCTAGGCTATCGGTCAAATATCTCTCCACTTGGAAGCAAAAACATGCAAGGGATTTCAGCATCTCGACGCACATACTACGCTGTTTATAATGGGGTTTAGGAGTGGATTGGAGAGAAGAGAGCTGTTACTATAAAAAAAAAAATCTAAAAAAAAATATATAAAAACATAATATGATCTTTTTGAGTTATGAGGTTTTTTTTTTATTATACATAAGACAACCTTTCAGTTTTATAAATATTCTAGTTATAGTGTGTTAAGTTTTTCTTTAGGTTAAACGGTTTTGAGAATTAGACCATCCAGCTAAGATCAATATTATGACGTTGATTGATAAAATCTGGATTAAGGATATTTTATTTTGTTTTATTTATTTAATTTGTATTTTTCATCTTCCCCCCTGAGGGATTGCCACCTTATTGTGGTCAGGGGATTTGCGTGCCTCAGTGCTTGGATGTTTACCGAGGGCTCAAGGGAGGTGTGTCTGTGTGTGTGTGTGTGTGTGTGTGTGCGCGTGCGCTGCAGCCTGTCCTTTTTTCAGCGGATTTTTCCGCTACCGCAGATCAGTTTATCAACTTGTAATATATAAATTTTAGGAATATATTAACATGTGGAGACATCATTATATGTTGAATGGAACTTGTAAGCCTTTGAATGGTGTTAAAAATACTTGCAAAACAAGTATTGCAGCCATACATTGGAGGGAACTTCTGAGGTGGTCAGTGATTGATGGCACGGTCGGTCGGAGGGGGTTGTGATCACACCTATAGATCTTTTGTTCTAGGCTATCGGTCAAATATCTCTCCACTTGGAAGCAAAAACATGCAAGGGATTTCAGCATCTCGACGCACATACTACGCTGTTTATAATGGGGTTTAGGAGTGGATTGGAGAGAAGAGAGCTGTTCAGTTACTATAAAAAAAAAATCTAAAAAAATATATATAAAAACATAATATGATCTTTTTGAGTTATGAGTTTTTTTTTTTAATTATACATAAGACAACCTTTCAGTTTTGTAAATATTCTAGTTATAGTGTGTTAAGTTTTTCTTTAGGTTAAACGGTTTTGAGAATTAGACCATCCAGCTAAGATCAATATTATGACGTTGATTGATAAAATCTGGATTAAGGATATTTTATTTTGTTTTATTTATTTAATTTGTATTTTTCATCTTCCCCCCTGAGGGATTGCCACCTTATTGTGGTCAGGGGATTTGCGTGCCTCAGTGCTTGGATGTTTACCGAGGGCTCAAGGGAGGTGTGTCTGTGTGTGTGTGTGCGCGTGCGCTGTAGCCTGTCCTTTTTTCAGCGGATTTTTCCGCTACCGCAGATCAGTTTATCAACTTGTAATATATAAATTTTAGGAATATATTAACATGTGGAGACATCATTATATGTTGAATGGAACTTGTAAGCCTTTGAATGGTGTTAAAAATACTTGCAAAACAAGTATTGCAGCCATACATTGGAGGGAACTTCTGAGGTGGTCAGTGATTGATGGCACGGTCGGTCGGAGGGGGTTGTGATCACACCTATAGATCTTTTGTTCTAGGCTATCGGTCAAATATCTCTCCACTTGGAAGCAAAAACATGCAAGGGATTTCAGCATCTCGACGCACATACTAAGCTGTTTATAAAGTAGACACTGTTTGTTTTTTCATTTTGTAATCTTTCCCGTGTTTACCGTGTACTGTACAATGTATATTCATTTTTTAATGAATTACTGTAAATAAACTACACATTCCGTTGATTTACCAGAAATGACTTTTCTGTTTTTTGTGTGTGCTAAACTAAACTTCAGGGTCAAAGTAATAGCGATTTTATTTGAAAAGTATTATATATTTACAATGCTGATAAGTTCAAGCTTAGATTCATATATAAACTGCTTCAAAGTCTTTCCATGACCGCTGAAATCCGACAGACGCAGGGCTCAAGGGAGGTGTGTCTCTGTGTGTGTGTGTGTGTGTGTGTGTGTGTGTGTGCGCGCGCGTGTGTGTATGTGTGTGTGTGCGCGTGCGCTGCAGCCTGTCCTATTTTCAGCGGATTTTTCCGCTACCGCAGATCAGTTTATCAACTTGTATTATATACATTTTAGGAATATATTAACATGTGCAGACATTTAAGGGTGCGCTGCCCTCTCTTGCCCCTGCGTAGAGCCTACACACACACACACACACACATCTATCTATCTATCTATCTATCTATCTATCTATCTATCTATCTATCTATCTATCTATCTATTATATAAATACACATTTGGAATCTGCATCTACATTTTCTGTTACAAGTATAGAATTAGGTTCAGCTGAGACTCATGATCAATGGTGTTAGGGTACTTATGTAGTGATAATTAGTTTCAGCCAGATCATTAAAACTAACAATGGACTATGACACTCTTGAGAGGGGATATGAAGGTGTTATTCATTTATTTATTCTCTACAAGGGTGCGAACTACAGTACACAGACCACAAACTGTAACTTTCTCTTATACTTCTATAAAAATTCTAAATATAAACAAACAAAATACAGCTTTTTTTCCTCAGAGGTAAACGGAAAAGTGAAGTTGTTCAGCTGTTTACTGTCACTGCAGCTTCTTCAAAGTCTTCCCACTCCGTGACCACTGAAATCTGACACGACACCACGTTAGGCTGCGTCTTGACTCATTTGTATACCGACGGTGATTGGATGTTTCCCGAGGGCTCAGGGGAGTGTGTGTGTCTGTGTGTGTGTGTGTGTGTGTGTGTGTGTGTCTATGTGTGTGCGTGCGCGCGGGTACTTGTTCTACTGTTATAAAAACTCTAAATATAAACAAACAAAATACAGCTTTTTTTTCAGAGGTAAACGGAAAAGTGAAGATGTTCAGTGTCACTATGCAGATGTTACACTCAGTGGAGTTACTGAAATCTTTGGTTTAGTCCTCATTGAGTTGCCACACATCATTTCCACATTTCACTCGCTTTTATTCCTCTTATGTGAACATAAACAGTGCAACATTCCACAGGTTTATAATACACCGCGGCCAAGTGAACCACGTTCCCGTCGAACGAAACGAGGCACAATCGTGGTGTTTGCTTCGGTTATGACACACCATAGTTTATTACCTGCTGTGGTAGATCTGAATATTTATTCAAACACAATAATAAAGCTTTATATCCTCAGGAGGGCTCAGTACATTGTTTTAGGGATAGTTTCACGGAAGCGAGTTCAGAACTAATCTAACCAAACCAAAAAAAAAAACATCCGAAGCTTCAAATAGAATGAACGAACTAATGAAATTGATATATATGTAATTGATATACTGTATATACAGACGTGTGTGTGTCATTTTAATTCAAATGAACATTTTAATGCTTTCTGATACACTTATCAACTTATCCACATACACTTATCAACACAAACTCTCCGTGCACGCACACACAATCTCTAAAAAATTAATATTAATAACATACATATACAAATAAACAAATGTAGGTGTAATAAAAGTAGTCGTGATGTCAGTACTCGCCCAGCAAACCAGCCTTTTGCAGCGGCTTAAAACGTATGAATTATCTTCAAATATACAAAAAAAAAAGCGAAAAGACACTCGAATATTATGCATAGGTTATTTGTTTAATTCAAAAAGTTCATAAAAACACTTTAAAACGAGAGAAAAACTGTTAAAATCCTCGTTCGCCTTCTCAGCGTTAGGTAGCGAGTGACGTCATGATTTGAATCTGTGCGCCACCGGGGAAACATAGGGAAACTGACTTTCCCGGACCACCGGCTTTTAGATAAAGTCCTTCTATGCGCCATCTGGCGAATATTCAGTGAAGCACAACACATTTATTTTAAATTCCCGAATGTTGCCTCCGACAAGTCGCGGGAAGCCGCGCGCTAAATTGCGGCATCCCGCGGGAAAACACGCGGGTTTTTAATGGCGACATCTGTACGTAAGCTAAGACTGTAATTTATAAGATACAGCAAATAGGTTGTTGTAAAAGTCAGAGATTTGCAAGATGCAGCAACTGGTGTCTGTAACCACAGTGGATTTACTCAAGACGACTGTATGAAGTGTTGATTCTTTGATGCTGACAAAATAAACTACAAGAGACAAAGAGATCGGACTTCTGTTGTGTGAGTGAAACTTTAAACCAAAGCTACGCGTCAAAACTGGTGAAATAATATGACCGCATCTACACTCGCGGTTTCCTGCAACTTTGGCCAGCAGAACTTTGGTTCTATGAGGTGTATTGTGCGTGACACGCTGGGAAGACCTGATGATAAGCTCATATGAGCCGCGATCGTCACTCGTTCGCGTAGTGGCTCCGGAACGTATGTTCGATTCGGAGGGCGGGGTGCGGGATGGGACTGCGCCATTTGGGCTATCTCCGAATCGATGTCCCATACGATCGGGGCCACCACGAGTGTCGATGGCAAGATGGTTTTCGGATCAGGATTTTGACCCGGCATCGGGTAGTAGCGGGATAACGCATCAGCTTTTTTATTGCGCGAACCAGGGCGGTACGTAATAAAAAATTGGAAGCGCGTGAAGAACAGCGCCCATCGGGCTTGATGAGAGTTTAGTCTTTTTGCTTGCTGGATGTACTCTAGATTCCGATGGTCGGTGAGTACAGTTAAAGGATATTTAGCTCCCTCCAACCAATGCCGCCACTCCTCTAACGCCGCTTTTACTGCTAGCAGTTCTCTATTACCAATATCATAGTTGCGCTCGGCAGGATTTAGTTTTTGAGAAAAGAAAGCACAGGGGTGGAGTTTTTCTGGGTTGCCATGACGTTGTGACAGCACCGCTCCCAGCCCCACCTCCGACGCGTCGACCTCAACTTTGAAGGGCTTTTCTGGGTCTGGTAGTTTTAGAATAGGCGCAGAAGTGAAAGCTTGTTTTAGCCGCTGGAATGCCTCACGGGCTTCCAGCGGGAACTCGCGTAATCGCTGTGGTTTCCCTTTTAATAAACTTGAGTGGTGCTGCCACTGAACTGAAGCCCCGGATGAAACGTCTGTAGAAATTGGCGAACCCAAGAAAACTCTGTATCGCCTTAAATGTCTTGGGTTCCGGCCATTGTTGTACCGCCTTGACCTTGGTCGTCTCCATCTCGACCCCCTGGGGTCCTATGCGATAACCGAGAAATGCAATCTCCTTTTGATGAAAATCACATTTCTCCGCCTTCGCATACAGCCCGTGTTCGCGTAGTCGATGAAGGACGGCAGTTACATGCTCAATATGTTCTCCATATGACCGCGCGTATACCAAGATATCATCTAAATATACTATAACATAACGGTTCAACATATGTCGAAACATATCGTTCATGAACCCCTGAAACACAGCAGGTGCGTTCACCAGCCCATACGCCTCATGTTGTATTGGTAATGTCCGGATGTGGTGCTAAACGCAGTCTTCCATTCATCGCCTCTACGAATCCGCACTAGATTATAAGCGCTGCGGAGGTCGAGTTTGGTAAAGATAGAAGCGCCTCGGGGGTTGGTCGATAGCGGCTGGAACCAGGGGCAGCGGGTGCTTGTACTTTATTGTGATTAGGTTTAGACCTCTATAATTAATACAGTGCCGAAGACCGCCGCCTTTTGTTTCAATAAAAAAAAAATCCTGCCGAAGCGGGGAACGTGGACCTGCTGATGAGCCCCTGCTGGAGAGCCTCACTCACGTATTCCTCCATGGCGCGGGTTTCTACCACGGACAATGGATAAACGCGCGAGCACGGCGGTGTTTTCCCCGGCATGAGCTCAATCACGCATTCCCACGGACGGTGAGGGGGAAGCCGTGCAGCGGCCCTAACACTAAACACATCTTGAAATGCTTGGTACTCAGATGGCACAGTGACTGATACTTGGGCGCTTGGACTTTCAATAGTGGTTGTGTGGACCATCAACGTGGATGATTTACATTTTTTAGCGCATCTAGGCGCCCATGATCTGATGTGAGATTGTGCCCAATTGAAATTTGGATTATGATAGCTGAGCCATGGGAGACCCAGCACGACGGCTTGGTCAGCCTGAGGGAGAACAAAGAATTTTAGCTCCTCGGTGTGACCAGGGAAAGTTAATCGTAGTGGCGCGGAGAGGTATTCAAGAGGCGATTGTTTTAGATTTTGACCATCTAGAGCTTTAATCGAGATCGGGTATGGAAGCTTCGACATGGGAGCTCGCAGCGTGGAAAGAAGCGCGGATGAGATAAAATTGCCCGCCGAACCAGAATCTATGAGGGGAAAGACAGACACAGTATGGTTATCAAAAGTTAAACTGACACGTAAACAAAAAGGGTGATGTGTTCGAGGGGGTGTATATGTGATTACATTCAGGAGGGGACAGGTGCTGATCTTATGTGGTCCCCCCCCCCCCCGTAGTATAGACACAGCCCGGATGACATCCTTCGTTGCCGCTCCTGAGCCGACAGGCGAGACGTGCCGACCTCCATGGGTTCGGGGCGAGGACTTTCGCGCTGGGGGGCTTGCTGAGGCTTTCGCGGCGCGGTGGCTCAGATCTCAGATCTGGCAGGACAGTTTATTCTCTGGCCGCGGAGGTGCTGGTCCAGCTTGATAGCCAGGTCGACACTGGCATCCAGAGACAGGCCTTCATCACGACAGGAGAGTTCTAGTTGCAATTCTTGTTGTACGCCGTCTCAGAACCTAGCCAGCAAACTCTTCTCACACCAGCCGCTCCTCCGCGGCCAGTATGCGAAATCGCACCGCACTGGTTGGTTTCCCTGCTTCAGCCTCAGCAGTTGTTGCTCCCCTGATTTGCCGTGGTCCGGATGATTGAACACCGCGCGAAAGTCCCTCAGGAACTGGTCGAAGTCGTTAATCACAGCCCCTCCGTTGCTCCACATGGCTGCCGCCCAATCCATCGCAAGACCTGTGAGCTGCTGGGTGACGAAACTGACCTTCTTCTTGTCCGCGAGTTCCGGAAAGTCAGCGAGGTATAGCTCACAGGCGAGGAGGAAGCGCTTACATCCCTCGGGATTTCCCGCGTAGCATTCCGGGGGGGGGGGGCGTCGCGGGGTGGTGATGTGGAGTGCGGCTGAGGGGTGGCGGATTGTGTCCATTTGAACGCCATCCGTTCCAGGCTGGCGGCCATGTCGTTGACGGCTCGGGCCAAGGCGTCAATTTGTCCCTGCTGCCGGATGATGTAACCCAGCGTGGGGGTCTCGTCGTCAGGCAGCGGGACTCCTGCTGCGTCCGGCATGGTCTGTTCATCTGTCATAGTTCCCCTGTAAAGATGGACGCAGATGCAGGGTTATTTATAATTAAAGTCTTTATTATCAGATGCGGCCAAAGAAAACAGGGAAAAGACAAAACAAAGGGTAGGGTCCTTTTGTTGAGCTGGGTCTGCAGGCGGGCTAGTAGAACGCTCGGGTGAAAAACTCTTCTTGAAACAAATTATAGCACAGTTCGTCTCTGTCACTCACAAGGGGCTGAAACGCTTCCAGCCGTGATCTGGACGTCTTCCTTGAAAACCTGTTCCGACCCGCTCTGCAGACACCATTCAGTCCTGAGGGAGGTTAAACACATAAGATCAGGGGTATAACGATAGGTGCACAACAGTGAACAGACAAAGGGCTACTGGTTCGGCTGGTATATATAGTGACACACAAGGGTAGACAGGTGACTGTGATTTAGTGCTGATGACAATACAGGGAGCCATTCACATGCAGACACACTAGGGGGCGACAAGGTGTCGGCTCAGTAATCCGGTGACCCTGACCTTCTCCTCCCGGGCTGTGGTGACAGAGATGTTACACAATGTTCCAATTAAAGTTGAATTGGAAACTTTATTACAAATAAAGTACAATGTGGTTCCTTTTTTTTACTCTATAGTTCTTATATAATGTATGTGTACAAATAACTTTAACTTTAGGTTCAGAATCCTAATGCCTTAATGCAAGTAAGTAAAATCTAAAACACACCAAAATGGACGGTCCAGTGTATCCAAGAAAGATCATCTTCCAAACAGGCAGTAAAGAACTGGATCATTGGTGCATTAGGGTGGATTGGAAGAGAGAAGAAAAGAACACATTAAGATATTGAGCTTTGTTTACAGATGTTTTGGAGATAAAGTCAGAGAGGCCAGATTGAGGTGGTTTGGACATGTTCAGAGGAGAGAGAGTGAATATATCGGTAGATGGATGCTAAGGTTGGAACTACCAGGCAGAAGGTCTAGAGGAAGACCAAAGAGGAGATTTATGGATGCAGTGAGAGAGGACTTGAAGTTAGTTGGTGTGAGAGAAGAGGATGCAGAGGATAGGGTTAGATGGAAGCAAATGATTCGCTGTGGCGACCCCTGAAAAGGAACAGCCGAAAGACAAAGAAGAAGTTTACAGCAGCAACAATAAGAATTAAAATAACAATAAAAAATCTCTTACCGTCATTGTCTCTTGAGCTTGCAGGTATTTTTTCTCCCACTGAAACACAATGAGACATTTCAGAGTCTTCTCGTCTGTCCCTCAGAGACTGCTTTCCTTCTCACCTGTAGCTCACCAGCGTGTCTTCACTCACACACACAACCGTTTACCGGCTGCTGAGTCAGACCACCTCTGCGCGCGCTAAACATTTGAAGGACGCCTGTTTCCCATTGGCTGGTTCATATCATGTTACGTCTGTACCTGAGCAATAAACATAGGCGTATTCCGCATCAGGTCCCGCCCTCACTCGCACGCTTATTTAAATGCGCCAGTAATGAAGCGGTAATTAGAATATCTCCGCCTCCAGATGCTGATCAGCCAATCAGAAACAAGATTAGAATGTTCCCGCCTCCAGCTGTGACAGTTAAGCGAAGAGTTCGTGGAGTTTTTGCTAATGTTTTTGGTACAAAAATAACACCATAGTTCCCCTAATACAAGCTAAATATCAAAATGAAACTTAAAGCGCTGCTTTAAAAAAGCTACACAGCAAATAAATTATCCTTGTGTCAGAATATGCATGAATGCATTAAGAAAGCTGATGGCTTGATTGACATGGTGATATTTCAGAACAAATGTCATAAAAACAAAAAATAAATATTTTTTGATAAGTATCAGTCTCCTAAATTCTCTTCACATTCTTTGAAGGCACGAAGCAGATACTATAGCCTACATGTAAGTGATAATGTAAGGATAATCTTTTAAAAAGTCATGAAAAAATGCTAAACTTGCATCTAGAACTTAAATGTCAAAGTATTATAAAACTAATATGATTTACCTCAAAATTACAAAGAAAAACAATAAATGTTTAGTATGGACATTAACCTTTATCTAATAAGTTATGTATTTAATTACAATTTATTATTGTAATTTTACATAAAATTATACGTAATTTGCAAAAACTGAAAAAACACAGTAAAAATAATATGGTATATTTGCTGTTAAAAATGTGAAAAAAGTTAATTTTTCAGTATTGAAATAATACTTGACTTAGTAATTTACAGATAATGTCTGTAATTTTACAGAGATTTTTATGTACTTTTAAAAATAAAAGGAAAACTACTATAAAATTAAGTTATTTTCTGTAAAATTAGGACTTTTGTATTACAGTGTAGGGGTTCACAATGCCCACATAAAATAATTTCAACATGTAACTAATAGCTTGAATTTATTTATTTATTCATGTATAAATGATGTGAGGTGTGTAGTTCGAGGGTGTGAATTTGGTTAATAATTGATCATTAAATTCTCCAATTAGACTGTTACATTGGACAACCTAGACCACCCATATAGTGTTGGTTTATGTTTTTGAATAGTGATGATCACGTGAATGCAGTTTCTTTATACTGGCTATCTTTTTAAAATGATTTAATCACCCAACAGGATTGCATTTTTAGTTTGTTTGTTTGGGTTTTGGGTTCCTAGTGACGAGACTACGTACAGTAAACCACAGCAACATCTTTTAAAAAAGACTTCAAAACAATCAATCATTCTGTGATTAATGTAACATGATATGATTAGGAAATAAAAAATACCTGGAATAATATGGCTTGAGTTTTGTCAGTGTCTGTATTTAAATGCTTTTCTAATCTGTGTGGAATTCATATTCACGTCTGAAGATGTAGCAATTAATCATAATTATTCCGACCTGTTCTTTCTGCAGAAGCTTTTATCTGACATTTTCAGTTCATTCATTGCTGATATTTGACTACTAACCTACAGTATCTGTATAAAAATGATTTAATAGATTTTGGTCAATCATATGCTCAGCAGATTATATTTAAGAAGCCTGTGCATACACATGGATAAAAATTCGCCTACAAACTGTGCATGCTGAAGGCAATCAGGACACCTGATGAATATTTCAGTTCTTCACTTTGTAAATGACTGTAAACTAGTAATTGGTAGAAAAAAATGGAAATGCAGAAGTGAGGTAATAATAAGTTATTGCCAGGCAGTTTTTGCCCTGTATAAAGTCATATAAGTTTACGTTCATCTTATTTATGAAAGAGAGAGAGATTTTGTATTTATACTTAATTTTTGGATTGTTCACAATAACAATATAAAGAGCAGAGGTCAATACACAAAAGGAGAAATCATCAAAAATGTCTCAAAATATCTCATACTGGTGTTAAAGAGTTCTAAAAGTGGAAAGTCAAAAGGCTTGAAAAAAACTTGAGTTCTGATCAACTTACAGTATGTAAACTTCATAGGTTAATAGAGATAGTATATTTGTCTCATGTGCGGTATGAACTGACATTTGCTTACAGAAATGTTGCAGGCATTTACAGTTTCTTCATCCAATAAGAGACAAACTGCAAAGTGAGAAGTGCTCTGTAGTGTAATATTAAATGTTTGAGAGGGCCAAGTGGTTTTCATGCCATAATGCAGTGGGGAAAGCATTCTTCAGTCTATGATCTTACCTTTCATCATGCTGAAATTGGAGGGGTATACTCACCCTGCTGAATACTCACTTTTTACATCTTTAAGAGAAAAGGAAAAATATATATAATTTGGTGCACAATAATCAATTTATTTTGGGTTTTCCGACATCAATACATTAAGATTATACTGTACATACATTAGTAACAAAAACAAAAAAAAGGCTTAGTAACCAGTTTAACAGATTTTTTAAAAACTCAACACTTACAAAATATTTCATATACAGAAGTTGTTTAGTTGACACAACGTGTCAAATCTCAAGTCTCAAGTTGACTCAACTTGTAAGTCAATAATTTAAGTCAGCTCAAGTAGTATTGGTTGTGGGCTCAATTAAATTTTTCTAGGGCTGACTTAGCCTAACTTTTCATTTACTCAAAAAAGCTAAGTTGTCTCCCATTTTACCTGATTGATGTAGTTGGTTCAAGTCATGCTTTTATATAAAAAAATATATATAAGTTGGCCTCACAAAACCCGAACAATTGATACTTGAAACACACAAACATTACTTTATTAAAAACTTTATTCTTCCAAAACTAGTCAAAGTTAAAACAGTAACTGCACAGAACAGGAGAATACAGATTCTATTTTTCGGAAAGGTCAATAAAGTTCTTTTTTCCCCCAAGGTATCAAACACAACAACAGATTCCATGGCAACAAGAGTTTGTCCCTTAACATGTGAATCTGAGGGGAAAATGTCTTTCCAAGTCCAATAAAAATCCTTTGAATGGCTTCAAAGGTTTACATGCAGTCCTTTTGGAATTCAATGTTCAGAGCACAAACCTGACCAAACATCAGTCCTAAAACTGCTGCATAATGAACCAGACCCTCAAGGACTACAGTCCACTCCAACACGACAGCAACTTCAACAGCTTGTTCGTGCTAGTCTAGTAGCTTCAAAAGGCCATCCATCTCCCAAAGTCATAGATAAATACATTTTATGAAATATCTAGTTATTAGAAAAATATTAATATATTAATAAGGCTATATAATGTAACACCGGTGTGTGTGTGTGTGTAAAAACTAAGTATTGTTTCATGGTTAAAAGGTTTGGATTTTTTCAAGGGTTTTACTTTATCATTCTCAGGAGTAACTACAGGACATGTTTGAAGTGATGTTGCAAATTAACTGATTATTTACTCAATTTGTTTTTCCATATAAATAAGTTAAATAGCTGAGCACTCACATGGCCGAGTGTGCTGGGGTGGAGCAGGACACTGGGCAAAAGTGGGGAAAAGGATAGATACGGTTATAAACGTTTACCTCCCTAGCTCTTGTACAGTGTGGTAACATGAAACCGAATGTAAACCAAGTAATGACCACAGTAATCTTAGCATGCCTCGGTATAACGATAAGAGAAAACACATCAGCCTCAATATACACTACTCACAATAAATTAGGGATATTGTGAGAGACTTAGTGGCTGTCATACAGTACATATGGTGTTTGTTTCACTTCAGACATTTTTGGGATAGGGAGGCAATTGTATTGGGGTGATAAAATGAGGTGTGTGTGTTTTCCATGTAATGGTCTGTGTACAGGTGTACCTTATATTGGGTCCAATCCCAAAAGACAACCTTTTTCAATATGGCATCAATTTCAACATTCTGTGGGTATAAAAAGCTGGTATTGTCAGTAAGTCATTCCAAGTTCATCATTCAAACAGCCATGAACACACCATCAATTAATGGACGAGCCACGATGCGCCTTTGGGTCGGTGGCAGTCAGATGTTGCTCGTGAACTTGATGTGTCTCAAAGTGTCATCAGCAGACTTGCATCAAGACACAGAACTACTAACAGAGTTCATGACAGAGTGGAGCCCCACGAGTGACGGACCGCAACGATGACCGGTACCTAAGGACCTATGCACTCAGACATCGTTATGCAACTGCCACACAGCTGCAGGCCCGTTTACGAGATGCAAGGGGTCAGGTTTCCAGACAAACCATTCGCAACCGACTCCACTGCTTTGGTTTGAATGTCATGTTGCAGGTGAATCCACTGACACCAAGACACCACTGTGAACGTCTGCAGTGCGCACAAGACCATGTGACCTGGACAATGCAGCAGTGGTCTAGCGTCCTGTTCACTGATTATCGTCAGCGTTGCTGGAGAAGGCGAGGTGAGCGATATGCTGAGGTCAACATGGTCCCCAGGGTTTGCTTTAGTGGAGGAGGTGCAACAGTCTTGGCAGGTATCACCAGTCAGCGCAAAACAGATTTGGTTATTGTACATGGCTCAGTCACTGCACGTTCTTACCTCAGAGACATCATAGAATCCATCATCATCCCCCAATTCCGCCAGCACACACCCAACTTTCTGTTCATGGATGATAATGCTCCACCACATCGTGGTAGAATTGTCACAGCTCAACTTCAGGAAGTTGGAGTGCCTAATATGGTATGGCCATCAAGTCTGGGACCAGTTGAAGACTGGGACCAGTTGAAGACTGGGAGACTGGGACCAGTTGAAGACTGGGACCAGTTGAAGACTGGGAGACTGGGACCAGTTGAAGACTGGGACCAGTTGAAGACTGGATGATCGTACCCTACCCCCACGTGACCTGGCAGAACTGTGTGTAGCACTAAGCATTGCCTCAGAACAACACTGTGAGGCTAGTGAGGAGCATGAGACGTCGCTGTCATTGCGGCAAATGATGAAAACACCCAGTATTGACAGTGTAAATTTTTGTTATTTGGGCTTATCCCTGTTATTGTCAAAATTTTGGGGGTAATAAATATTAAACTAATGAAAATTTTGTTTTTTCTCATACATTATTAGTAATATAAAAGGGAACTTTTACTTATTTCATTCTAATTCAGAGCAAATAGGAAAAGCACTCATGTAAATATCAATATCCCTAACTTATTGTGAGTAGTGTATAACGATAACTGTTTAAAATAACCTGTAAGCTAACTAAAACATATTTTATAAAAATAAAAAAAATAAATCCCTTTCACCTCTTAAGTGCAGTTTGATAGCATCAGTCTGGTGGGGGGAAAGGAGTAGGGCTTTTATGAATCACATGATTGCATCTTGGGGAAGGTACAGTAAATTGCTGCCTTAATTTTACTTTTCTTTTATTCAGTCTGTGTCTTTAAATTTTCAAGTACACAATGTTACCTGCTGTCTCAACAAATACCACTGTAAGAAGTTGGGTCAACAATACAATATTAATTCACTGAACATTTATCTAGTTGGAGTCTTTACAGGAGCTTTTTTTCCTTTCTTATTTTTTATGTTAATTTTGCAAATTATGGTCAGTGAAGTTACAGAATATGTCCGCTTTATTTTATATGAATAGTGTATAATAAAGTTTAATGCACATTTATTTAAACATAGAATACAAAAATACATATTTTTTTTACAAATATGTTTTTTTTCTTTAGGTATTGATGCTGCCGCTTGTAAGTTACCAAATGTGATCAAGGATTAATGTGTGTTAGGGTACAATGCCTGGTTAGTACACTTAATCTTTGTCCAAGTTTCAAATCATTGACCAGATAATTTTATGTTATGCTGATGTTATGAGGTTCTGTGCTAGTCCTTGTTCATTATTTCACACATCAAACCTCAAAGTATGATAAGCATGATACTGTCACCAATAGTTGTAATGGTTGGTACAACATCCTTGGGGTCGAATCCCTTACATTTGCCTCTACAACCTTATCTCTGGTAGAAACTTTCCTTTAGAAGGCATTTTCTTTGCCCCTGTCATTGTAAACTTTATTTAATCTTGTTCATTGTTGATTTTGGAGCAGGGGCTGTTTGGACAGCAGCCTTTTCATTTAATTCATGATGTTAAACTTAAGCAAACGTAAACAGTGACACTGGTGGTGCAACAGCTTCCGGTTCATTGCAGTTCATGGTCCTGTGGTTTTTGGGTGGTTCCTGACCATCCAAACAAATTCACAGGCTCATCTCACATTTTGAGCTTTTGAGCACATATTTCTTTTGTATCTTGTGAACGGATAAGATAAAAGTTAAATTTTTTTGAAGAAGTGAGTTCCATTTTACATCTGGCATAAAAGTAACACCGCATTCTTTAAAAAGAACATGATACCAGCCATCAGTCATGGTGATGAAAGTGTGATGGACCTGGACAACTTGTCATGATTGATGGACCTAGTGTATGAGTCCTGCAAGCCTTCCTTTGAATGACTCAAAAAAAAAAAAAAAAAAATTAAGTTAAATCGATTGAGATTTGAGATGTGATCCTAAGTTAAACCCATAAATGTGCTGAATTAAAACAATTCTGCAACAAAGAGCACAGTGAGGGTCAAATAAAAAAAAAACTGTCCAAATAAACCATTTAAGGCCTAATACGGCAAGCACATGATAAGTGTATGCTATTCTCAGTCTAAATGTTTTCTGCATAGCATCTACCCTTTCTGGCAGTACCTTTGCAATAGCAGTTGCCCCTCCTGGTGTTTGCATACAGTATGTTTTCAGTTGTTTTTGTGCCGTCCTCTTAACCTACCACATGGCTGTATGCTTAACTGCCTCGCTATAGACCTGGAAAGACGTATGGTTCACTGAGCAGAACAGATCGTGCTGTACCAAAGCAAGAGCTACTTCTCAGGGGTAATGTTATTGTCAGAGGCGTAGACATAAAACATCACCCTTCTGCTTTCTGCAGTACAATGAATTCATTTAGCCATCCTTTCAGGCTAAGTTAAAGTAATTTTAGGTGAAGGGATAAACATTGTAAACACAATCTGACATTTATTTTAATTATTGGATTAGGTGCACATTTTATGCATCCACAAATCCAGCTTTTAGTTTAAATACCAGATAGTAAGAGCATATGTTTTTAGGTAATTACTGACAAACTTGCCATTGCCTTACAAGTTCATTATAAAATATAACATTATAATTAATGCTTTTAAACATTCATGCATCAGAATTTAAAAAAGCCACACAAACACAAAGATAATTACCAACCATCATAATTGAATCATATGGTGTAAAAACACAAGACAGATATACAGTATTCACCCCCAGAAACATTTTGGTTGATTAGACATACAGGATGGGTGCAGGTGGACTTGGGTTAAACAGGTTTAAATAGCAGACTCAGTAGTAATAAACGGTGTCCTGTATGGTAAGGGGGAAAAAATCAACCATGCTTGCTACAGTCTTGATGGTGGGGGATGTGGAGCCAGTTGACAACATGTACTATGTTGAGGGAAGTCAACCCATTAGAAGAGAAAGAGAATTAAGTGCCTCTTCTGAGCAACAGCAGAGAGACAGTTCATAAAGATAACTAATAACAGCTTGAGCCTATCTCTAGAAAAATGTTCAGAATTTATTAAAAAATATATACTGCAGCAGAAGAGATGAGAAAAGGCTATCGCCAGATTTGTAGCTTTGTAACTCTAACTGTACTCATAAGCTGCTGAGAGGATAGTCCCCTAGGGTATACATGTAGTCCAGTGTGGATATGAGGTGTAAGGAAGAAAGTTATAGATGGCTGTCTGGCAGCGGTATGTAATGCAAATACTGCACCATATATCACTTTTGCATACGCAGTAAGATATCCAGGTAGAACACAGACTGGGAGCTTAATTTTGATGTAATCGTCATCAAAATGTGGCAGGGTGCCAATTCATCGCAGGGCAAATATATTAGAGTTTCGCTTTTTAAATGAAATTACAAAAGAAAAGTGTATATTATACAATAAGAATATTATATATATATATATATATATATATATATATATATATATATATACTCATATGATTGCCCTCAATATGATTCTCAAGATGGCGCCGGTGAGTTCGGCTGCCGTCACGACTGCTCCGACCACCTTTTCCTTGTTTGTGTTTTTTAAGTTAGTTTTCTTTGTTTTAAAATCAGCAAAATCATCATCATTGAGTACATTAGGTATGATAGAGACACTCTTGTTTCAATTGGTATACAATGTACTCACAATTCGACGGTTTTAACTCTGGATCCGAGCTGGCCGAGTGAGATCCTGAGGGAGAACAATGGACGCGACGCGAAGCGACGGACCCGAGGAAGATGAGCCGGCGTGAGGAACCGGCTGAGAACCCGTGCACACCGCACACCTCTGCCTAGTATCCTGCTCGCCAACGTCCAGTCACTGGAGAACAAGCTCGATGACCTCAGGGCCAGGATGAAGTTCCAGAGAGACATTCGGGACTGCAATCTCCTCTGCTTCACCGAGACATGGCTGAACCCAGCGGTGCCAGACCACGCCATACAACCAGCCGAGTTCTTCTCGGTTCACCGCATGGACAGGACGCGGGACTCGGGGAAGTCAAGGGGAGGCGGCGTGTGCTTAATGGTGAACAACAGCTGGTGCAACAGCGCGAGCGTTTTTCCTCTTACATGCTCCTGCACACCAAACCTGGAACTACTGTCCATCATGTGTCGTCCATTTTATCTTCCACGGGAGTTCACATCGGTCATAATCAGTGCCGTTTACATACCTCCACAAGCAGACACTGAAACTGCCTTATGCGAGCTGCATGAGGCGCTCACACAGCACCAGACACAACACCGGGACGCTGCGCTCATTGTGGCAGGGGATTTTAATAGTGCCAACCTCAAACGCGCAGCGCCGAACTTTTATCAGCACATCACCTGCCCCACCAGGGGCGAAAGGACACTGGACCACTGTTATACCACGGTCAAAGACGGTTACAAGGCACAATCTCGTCCAGCGTTTGGTAAATCCGACCACGCCGCCATCTTCCTCATGCCAAAATTTAAACAAAGGCTGAAACAGGAAGTGCCGGCTCAGAGGGAGGTCGCGCGCTGGACGGACCAATCGGTGGCCGCGTTACAGGACGCACTCGATGACGCAGACTGGGACATGTTCAGAAACAGCTCCGATGATGACGTCAGCGTGTTTACGGAAGCGGTTGTGGGATTTATTGAGAAGCTAGTGGACGATACGGTAGAGAAAAAGACTATCAGAACGTTTCCCAACCAGAAGCCGTGGGTGGATAAAACCATCCGCGACGCTCTGAGATCTCGCACAGCTGCTTACAACACGGGACTTGCGTCGGGGGACATGGAACCATACAAGTCTGCGTCATACAACGTGCGGAAGGCGGTGAAAGAGGCGAAGCAGCGCTACGGGAGAAAACTAGAGTCACAGCTTCAACAGAGTGACTCTAGGAGCCTGTGGCAGGGACTGAGAACAATAACGGATTATAAAGCACCAACATCCGGTATGACGAACGCGGACGCGACTCTGGCAGACGAGCTCAACACTTTCTATGCTCGCTTCGATGCTGCAGCTAAAGACGCTAGCGATGCTAATGCTAACGGGGCTAATGCTAGCGGCGCTAATGCTAACGGCGCTAACGGCTGCAGACAGGAAGACACTGCCAGCACCGGGAACGCGCTCATCATCTCCGAGCACGACGTGAGGAGAGCCTTCAAGAGAGTGAACACCAGGAAAGCAGCAGGACCAGACGGCATCTCAGGTCGTATCCTCAGAGCCTGCGCAGACCAGCTAGCACCTGTGTTCACTGAGATATTCAACATCTCTTTATCTCAGTCGGTGATCCCCACATGCTTCAAAGAGTCCATCATTGTTCCTGTTCCAAAGAAACCTCATCCTGCCTCCCTCAATGACTATCGCCCTGTAGCCCTCACCTCAGTAGTGATGAAGTGCTTTGACCGCCTTATAAGAGACTTCATCATTTCTTCACTACCGGACACACTCGACCCACTACAGTTCGCTTATCGTCTGAACCGTTCCACAGACGATGCAATCTCATATCTCCTCCACACATCTCTCACCCACCTGGACACTAAGAGGGGAAATTATGTGAAAATGCTCTTCATCGACTACAGCTCTGCATTTAATACCATAATTCCCTCCACACTCACCACCAAGCTGGAGCACCTGGGACTCAGCTCACCCATGTGTCAGTGGATCTCCAACTTCCTAACTGGCAGACCACAGGCAGTAAGGATGGGCGGTCATGTCTCAGCCTCCCTCACACTCAGCACTGGAGCGCCCCAGGGTTGTGTTCTGAGCCCCCTGCTGTACTCTTTATACACCTACGACTGCGTGGCCACTACCAACTCCACCGCCGTCATCAAGTTTGCTGACGACACTGTCGTGGTGGGCCTGATCACGAACAACGATGAGTCGGCCTACCTGGAGGAGATTGGTAATCTGGAGAACTGGTGCCAGAGGAACAATCTCCTCCTGAACGTCAGTAAGACAAAAGAGCTGATAGTGGACTTTTGTACAAAGCAGGAGAGGAACTACCAGACCCCCGACATCAACAAGAGCCCAGTGGAGAGAGTGGACAGCTTCGGATACCTCGGTGTTCACATCACGCAGGACCTGTCATGGTCCTGTCACATCAACACCGTGGTGAAAAAGGCCCGGCAGCGTCTGTACCACCTCAGACGTTTGAGAGACTTCAGACTGCCCTCCAAGGTGCTCAGGAATTTCTACTCCTGCACCATAGAGAGCATCCTGTCGGGAAACATCTCGACCTGGTTTGGAAACAGCACCATGCAGGACAGACGAGCTCTACAGAGGGTGGTGCGTTCATCTGAGCGCATCATCCGCACCAAGCACCCTGACCTGCACTCAATCTACACCAAGCGGTGCTGGACCAAGGCCAGGAAGATCGTGAAGGACCTCAGCCATCCCAATAATGGACTGTTCTCTCTGTTGCGGTCAGGAAAGCGCTTCCGCTGCCTGAAGGCCAACACAGAGAGACTGAGGAGGAGCTTCTTCCCGCAGGCAATAAGGTCTCTCAACCATACCACATTCACACCACAAACACAGAACTAATACAACCTGTTAACGTCAACGGTCACTATGGACACTTTCATGCACATCTACCCTGACATTGGAACTCATATTTATGTTTACATTCTGGACCCCTGCACAAAGTCACTTTAATAAGGCACCTTAACACATGTTTCCATGCAAATTACTTGCACACCATACATCCTCCACCAAATTTCAATTTTAAAAGAAAATCTCTATTGTACAGTATATCTCTATTTTTATTTCCATTTTATGTACAGTATACTTTTATTTTTTATTTCTTTTTTTTAATTCTAGTTAAGTTAAAATTTTCCTATTTCTTTATTCATATTTATTCCTTACTGTAAGATTTAATTCTCTTTTTAAGGTCACTGGCGGTCGTGTAAGCATTTCACTGCATATCGTACTGTGTATGACTGTGTATGTGACAAATAAAATTTGAATTTGAATTTGAATATACACACACACAAACAGATGATCTGTCAATGTTAAAACCACGGTCAGGTGAGTTGAAGGTACCTGCCAGGTAACACTCACTCTTCATGCACTTTTTCACTGTACCGCTTATCCTGTACAGGGTCATGGAGGCTTGGAGCCTATGCCCGGGGTGCCAATCTGTTTGAGTAAATTATTATTATTATTATTAATATATACAAAGTCCTCTTTTCAAATTAAAGTTGTTCTTGATCTTTTGGCTGATCCCGGCCAGGGGTCGCCACAGCAGACCATCCAGTCCACACATACAGTACAAGTTTGGCACAGGTTTTATGCCGGATACCGTCCCTGACGCACAACTCTCTGCATGGGAGGTGAACCACCTACCACTGAGCCACTAGTGCCTAGTCTCTTTTCAAATGAAAGTAAAATTTTAATTTAATTTGGAAATCAAGGTCCTAGACTTTAGAGGAAGAGTGAAGAGGCACAGAATCCAAATAACTTGAAGTCCAGTGTAGTTTCCACAGTTGGTGATGATTAGGGGTGCCATGTCATCTGCTGATGTTGGTCCACTTTGTCCAATACAAAGTCAACACAGCTCTCTATGCTGAGATAAGCTAAATTCCTTTTCCAGCAGGACGTAACACCTGCCCACAGTGCCAAAACTACCACTGTTTATTTATTTATTATTTATTTATTGGCCATTCAATGGCTAGTCAACTTACCTCACTTGAATCCCATCGAAAATCTGTGTTATTATTATCAAGAGGAATATGTGAATCACTATTTTTAACTTTTTAACTGATAACTGAAGATTAAAATTTTTTTGGACTACACATGGGTCTTAAAGGCTTTAAAAAATTCAAACAACAGATTGAAATCGGTTAAGAAATGCAAACATTATAGTACTTTTTAATCAAAATAACAAATGTAGCTTCATCACTGAACCATATTTGGCTACAGGTCAGTCTTAGGGTCTAGGTATCAGTGCCTATGGGGGACATCAGCTACTATCTTCACCTCCAAACTGACAAAACTCAGGTTGAAGTGCATAGTGTGCAATAATTATAATAAATTATATAATAATTTTTCACCAGTTTTGACTTTTTGATTTTAAATCCTGCTCTTACAGCATTAGTTGCTTCATTTAACTGATGTAACAATCAATTACTGACTCACAGATATTATTTAACTAGCCATGCACCAGAAGCAATATCAAAAATGTATACTGTATTATTAAATTAGAGGAATATGTGCCTCATGACTGATAGTATGAATTGCATATACTGTATGTAATTCCTATGACATGTACTGAGTGAGGCAAACAGGAAAAATACAGTAAGTATGGGATGTGGGTGTAGAGTATAGATACTTTAGTTACTATAGAAATATAGAAATTAGCATTTAATAGCTGTTCTTGTGATGGTCAAACTGAAAATGAGCATGTAGGAGAAGACGGCTTTAACTCGGTGCTTAGCATTTCTAATAATTAATTAAGCACTATAATGCATACACAAGTCAAAAGGATGTCACAACTACTCAAATAACAATTTTATGTCTCTGAAAGGTATACTGGGAATTCACCTGTACAAAATGCAGTACTTGTTTAAGACCCTTCTGGAAACATGTTTGATGAGCATAACAATGCTGAATTAGTGTTTGTTACGCATGGTTAACACTGCTCATCATACAGATGCACAAACACCACATCAATTAATGCGGCCTGCATGAATTGAATACCAACTGCACACTTCAGCTGTTAAGACAGAATACATCACAGGGGCAAAGACATTGATTGAGTATTGATTGAGTATTGATATTGGTAAATTTCCAAAGACAGTCATCAATCAAAACCCCTTTTCATCAGGCAACAAGTTCTACAGTATCAGAAGTAGAACCACGATTGTTTCCATTAAATCCGTCTCACCAATATTTTACTTGTTTATCATAGCCATTCACCAAAATCAGCAGTGTGCAAGGCAAGGCAAGTTTATTTGTATAGCACATTTCATTCACAATCGTAATTCAAAGTGCTTTACATAAAAGAGAAGGAAAAAATCATAAAAAGAAATTGAAAATAATAGCACTAAAACTATTTCAATTATTTAAATTTTATTTAAAATAAAAATACAAAACAGTTTGTAGTGCCACTTTTAAAACTATGTACTTAAAATTGGATTTAGAATATAAACTAAAAATAAAACAGCTGTAAATATAAGAAACATAAAATATAGTGCAGTCATTTCGGACATAGCACAGTGCTCATTCAATAAAAGCACAGCTAAACAGACGAATTTTAAGTCTAGATATAAATGTGACTAATGTTTTAGCACATCTGACCTCTTCTGGAAGCTGGTTCCAACTGCGGGCAGCATAATGGCTAAAAGCGGACTCCCCTTGTTTTGTGTCAATCCTTGGTATTACTAACTGACTCGATCATAACGATCTGAGTGGTCTGTTAGATTATTGAGTGATTTATAAATAAGAAGCCAGTGTAAAGACCTGAGGACTGGTGTCATGTGCTCAGATTTTCTGGTTCAAGTCAGAATTCTGGCAGCAGCGTTTTGGATGAGCTGCAGCTGTCTATTGGTCTTCTTGGGAAGGCCGTTGAGGAGACCATTACAATATTCCATCCTGCTGGTGATAAAGGCATGGACAAGTTTTTCCAAGTCTTGATTGGAAACAAAACCTCTAATTGTTGCAATGTTTTTAAGATGATAGTATGCTGATTGCGTTAATGCTTTGACATGACTATTGAAACTAAAGTCTGTCTCCAGAATCACCCCAAGATTCTTGATTGTTTGACCACTAGAGTGAAGGTATGCATTCACCTTTAGAGTGCATTCAAAGGTATGCATTCACATCTTTGTTTCCAAATGCAATGACATCAGTTTTCTCCTTGTTTAACTGAAGAAAATTTTGGCACATCCAACTGTTAATTTCACCAATGCATTGGCAGAGGGAGTCATCAGGGCTGTAGTCATTTGGAGACAAGGCTAGGTAAATCTGGATATCATCAGCATAGCTGTGATAGGTAATTTGTTTCTTTCTCATTATCTGACTTAGTGGGTGCATATACAGTACAGGGTAAACAGGAGGGGTGCAAGAATTGAGCCTTGTGGGACTACGCATGACATGGATGTCCACTTAGACTTATGCTCTCCTATACTCACATAATATCCTCACCCTTCTAAGTATGACTTGAACCATTTTAGTACCATCCCAGAAAGCCCGACCCATTCTTTCTATTAGCATGTTATGTATGACGGTGTCAAACGCAGCACTAAGATCTAGCAGTACCAACACTGATATTTCGCCGAAATCAGAATTTAAACGAATGTCATTTATTATCTTTATGAGCGTGATCTCTGTACTATGATGCGCCAGGAAACCAGATTGAAAACTGTCCTGGTATTCATTTAAGTTTAAGTGGTTGTTCAGCTATTAAAAGCAACCATTTCAATAATCTTGCCTATAAAAGGAAGATTTGATATGGCCTGTAGTCATTCAATATCATATTATCAAGATTGCTCTTTTTCAGAAGTGGCTTTACAACTGCAGTGTGTTGTTTAAGTTACTGTTAATAATGTTTGGGAAGGTCTGTCTAGCTGTGGCTAGTTCCACATTGAAAACATGAAGTCTCTTTATAGATGCTATAGTAAAGATCAACATAGTCTGCAGAAATGCTTGGTGTTAAAGATATAGTCTCATCATAAATAGTACACTTGTATTCTCATTAATGCAAATTCCCTTTCTGAAAGAGATCTAGATTCAATGGTAACAGAGATCACTATATCAAAGAAAATACCGGAGTGATTACTGTAGATAGTGCTACGTCCTTAATCAGATCCAGTGTGCCATGATGAACACTGGGCGTGTAGAAAACTCTGGAGTGGAGTTAAGATTGCGAGGTGCTCGTTGAACGGAGCTGGCTCATGACAGGCCCCAGTTCCAGCTGAAGAAAAGCAGCCCCAAAGCATGATGCTGCCACAGCCATGCTTCACTGTGGGTATGATGTTATTTTGGTGCAGTGTTGTTATGGCCAAAAAGTTTACCATTGGTTTCATCAGACCATAACACATTTTCCCACATGCATTTGGGAGACAATACAGTATATCCGGGTTTGGATGTTTATCTTCATTCTACCCCTTAGTGTAGTCATACAATATGCAGAATACGGGAGATTGTTGTATCTACTACACAGCCAGAACATGCCAGAAATTCCTGCAGCTCCTTTAATGTTGCTGTAGGCCTCTCGGTGTCCTGTTCTTAGTAATGTCTCTGCTGCAACATATTTTCTCTAATTGATGTCTTCACTGTGTTCCATGGTACAGTATATCTAATGCCATGAACATTCTTTTGTATCCTTCTCCTGGCTGATGCCTTTTAACAATGAAATCCCTCTGATGCATTGGAAACTCTCTGCGTACCATTGCTTTTGCTGTAAGAAGCGACTAAGAATATGTCATGAAAATCTACAGGCTATAGTTCACATTTAAGGTGGAAAAATCCAGAAATAATTTATCCTGATAAAAAAATTTTACATCACAAAAACCTGCCATTTCTAAAATATTTTGAATATTTTTCTTATATTCTTATTTCTATTTTCTTCTATTGTCCCTGTGTTTTAGGAAAATATAACATTTCTGCATTTTTAATATGTCTAAATGTCTAAAACAGTCATATACTACAGTATATGTCTAACACAGACTCCAAAGGTCATACTGTATTTGTGTGATACATCTTTTAAATAAAATAGCTGGAATAAGAATTGTGCATAAAGAATGCATGGACAAAACTGCAAATGATTTTCTTACTGATTGTACCACCCTCATTTTTAAGTATAACTTTATTATTTGCATGGAATTGTTTCTGTTCACTTCCTTGACATTTTATGTTCTGAGTTAGGTAAGACTAAGGTAAACAAAGAGATTGCAGCAACTTCAAATGTTGAAATGCCATGTAATGTCACTGCACACTAAAGAAATACACATCATTGTTTTTGTGTAATTTATTGCAGGGATTGAAGTATAATTTGCTTTGCATATTTGCTATAAATCACTATACTTATAACAGTAATTATACTGTAGCATAGAATCAAGCAGTGTTTTACATAATTGTTGTCTAAATGATTGTTACAGTATTATAACAGCTAAGGTTTAACTGTGGCCACATACACAGTGTGCAAAACACAAATTTTAAAGGCGATAACTAATCTAGCGATTAGCTAGGTGATGTACTGTAACTTGCTGATTACCTCTACTAAACTCAAGTAGCATAAACAAACCATGATGCTTTATAAGTAAATTAATTAAGGACCTATTCACAAGGATAGACGGTTGTGCTACTGCTATTTATTTATTCAGCACAATTGCTTAAAAACAAGATACAGGTCTATTAATTAGAGTCAAAATAGCTTTGTAATATATTAATTAAATTAATGCTAACCCTAGACCTAGATTATACTGTAGTCGTGAGTCGTGTAGTCAATCGTGACTAACCTGGCTTAACACTAGAAGCGCCGAGTGTGACGGTTAACCCCTAGAGGGCGCCTAACGCCCGTTTTTTGGTTTTAGTTGTAGTTTGTTTTGAGTTTCATTTGGACTTCAGTTCCCAGTATGCACCTCGGTCAGGTGACGTAAGAAGCTCACCTGAACCGAGGGAAGGCTAATTATGATTTGATTTATGTTTCCTTATAAATAGCCTGACTGAATAGCAGTCAGGCGTCTAGCTTTTGTTGTTTTGAGACTTAGTTTGTGTTTGGTGTTTTGTTTCCTTTATTTATGTAAATAATGAATAAAAGGACTTTAATGGAACGTCAGCTCGCCTCCTCTGCGATCATGTCACGCACACACACCCGACACAGACATTGCCGTAAAGTTCATGACAGAAAGCTAGACCGTTCAAGTGGCATGGCGGAGGACTTCCCCCTGGATTATTTTTGGGGGGGCGCGGATACCATCTCGCCCGAGCTGGCGAACTGGCTGGAGGACAGCGAGGAAGAGGGGTTTGGTAGCTGGGAGTACTGCTGGCTGGAAGACGGAAAAGTAGATCTGTTCCAGAGCTGGAGGTACAACCAGCTGGCCAAACAGGAGCAGGAGCACGTGCGGGAGAGCAGCGAAGAGGGAGAGGGAGAGACACCACGGAGCTGGGAGAGCTGCAGGCTCGCCATTCGGCGAACGCCATTCAAAGGCGATGCAGCGCGGGGTCACGTGATTCCCCGCACCGGCCGGAAGAGAAGGGCGAGGAAGCCCAAGTACGGCGGTGACGCGGGGGAGAGAGAACCCCAGGCAGAGCAGCAGCAAAAGGAGCTCAGGTGGTGGATTCCAGAGCCGGAGCAAGTGCGAGAAATACGGGAGCAGGTGGAGGAGATGCAGCGCATGATCCTCCACTTCCGGGACAACCGCGAAGCGGGCTCGGAGCTTTTTCCTCCCTCGCCAACGCTGCAGGAGAGCGCCATGCACGCTCCAACGCTGCAGGAGAGCGCCGTGCACGCTCCCACGCTGCAGGCGAGTGCCGTGCACGCTCCAACGCTGCAGGAGAGCGCCGTGCACGCTCCAACGCTGCAGGAGAGCGCCGTGCACGCTCCAACGCTGCAGGAGAGCGCCGTGCACGCTCCAACGCTGCAGGAGAGCGCCGTGCACGCTCCAACGCTGCAGGAGAGCGCCGTGCACGCTCCAACGCTGCAGGAGAGCGCCGTGCACGCTCCAACGTTGCAGTTGAGCATCGTGCACGCTCCACCGTTGCAGTCGAGCGCCGTGCACGCTCCACCGTTGCAGTCAAGCACCGTGCACGCTCCAACGCTGTCGAGCCCTGCACAAGCTCCAACGACCAAGACACCTGTTCTGCCGCCGCCTCCCGGCTTCGAGGATAGCGAGCTAGCACGCCAGCAGCCGCTGTCCCATGCACCTGTTCTGGCGCCGCCTCCCGGCTTCGAGGATAGCGAGCTAGCACGCCAGCAGCCGCTGTCCCATGCACCTGTTCTGGCGCCGCCTCCCGGCTTCGAGGATAGCGAGCTAGCACGCCAGCAGCCGCTGTCCCATGCACCTGTTCTGGCGCCGCCTCCCGGCTTCGAGGATAGCGAGCTAGCACGCCAGCAGCCGCTGTCCCATGCACCTGTTCTGCCGCCGCCTCCCGGCTTCGAGGATAGCGAGCTAGCACGCCAGCAGCCGCTGTCCCATGCACCTGTTCTGCCGCCGCCTCCCGGCTTTGAGGACGACGTTGAACTGGCGAACGCACGGCACGCTCCAGAGCCGTCGTTGAGCACACTGCACGCTCCAACGCCGCTGTCGAGCGCCGAGTGCGCTTCAACGCCGCTGTCGAGCGCCGAGTGCGCTCCAACGCCGCTGTCGAGCGCACTGCACGCTCCCACGCCGCTGTCGAGCGCACTGCACGCTCCAGAGCCGTCGTTGAGCGCACTGCACGCTCCAACGCCGCTGTCGAGCGCCGAGTGCGCTCCAACGCCGCTGTCGAGCGCACTGCACGCTCCCACGCCGCCGTCGAGCGCACTGCACGCTCCCACGCCGCCGTCGAGCGCACTGCACGCTCCCACGCCGCGGTCGAGCGCACTGCACGCTCCCACGCCGCCGTCGAGCGCACTGCACGCTCCACCGCCGTCGTCGAGCGCAGTGACCGCTCCACCGCCGTCGTCGAGCGCAGTGACCGCTCCACCGCCGTCGTCGAGCGCAGTGACCGCTCCACCGCCGTCGTCGAGCGCAGTGACCGCTCCACCGCCGTCGTCGAGCGCAGTGACCGCTCCACCGCCTCCGTCGAGCGCAGTGAGCGCTCCAACGCCTCCGTCGAGCGCAGTGAGCGCTCCAACGCCTCCGCCGAGCGCAGTGAGCGCTCCAGCTCTGCCGCCGCCGAGCACGTCTCCGGGACCGTCACCCAGCCTCCTGGTCAGGAGGCCGAAGGTAGTACTGTGGGGTGGGTGCCCGGGGCCTCCGGCGATGCTCCGGAGGAGCATTTCTTTGGGGGGGAGTACTGTGACGGTTAACCCCTAGAGGGCGCCTAACGCCCGTTTTTTGGTTTTAGTTGTAGTTTGTTTTGAGTTTCATTTGGACTTCAGTTCCCAGTATGCACCTCGGTCAGGTGACGTAAGAAGCTCACCTGAACCGAGGGAAGGCTAATTATGATTTGATTTATGTTTCCTTATAAATAGCCTGACTGAATAGCAGTCAGGCGTCTAGCTTTTGTTGTGTTGAGACTTAGTTTGTGTTTGGTGTTTTGTTTCCTTTATTTATGTAAATAATGAATAAAAGGACTTTAATGGAACGTCAGCTCGCCTCCTCTGCGATCATGTCACGCACACACACCCGACACAGACATTGCCGTAAAGTTCGTGACACCGAGCACCGGTCATTTTGACCACGATGGGGGAAAAAAGAAAAATACTTCACACTCGATCAAATTCCAGGACCCTCCTTTCATGACTTTTCCTAGGTCTGTGACCTTAATCACACTGCATGCTTAAATTTTCAAAATCGCACCAGTAAAAGCCAGTATAAAGCTATTTTGCCCTTATTTACGTGAAATTCCTGACAGCTGCGCAGCGTCATGACGTTTCCTGCCTTTTCCAACCTGAGATTCTCATTTCTCTCAACAGGTGGTGCAAGGGATTGAGCATACTATCTACAGTGTGTGGTGGAAATTTTGAAAATATTACAAAGACAAGTAAATCATACACTGGGTAAGAGCAAAGTAACAATGGTTTTATTTTAAACTTCTGCAGAAGGACCAGTCTCATACAGCAAACAGTTGCAGCATAGAGAAAGGTGATCTCTTTCTCTAGCTGACCTATTTTATACACAAACATCTCTGTTAACATAATCAACGCCCCGTACATGAAGTTCCTACATTCAAACTCATGACTCTTTATCTGCCCCAGATCAGATGTCTATACCTTATCATTTATTCAGGGACAACTACAATCAGGTTGTTTCTATTCTGTTCTCGGCCTTGTGTCTCTAAGCTTCGACAAACAAGTTCAAACTTACACACTTACTACAAGGATCAAATAGAATTAATACATAATTAAAATATGATTTTCTCATTACAATTGGTTACTCAATTGGAATGGTTATTACCGTTGCGCTCACCGCCGTGTAAAGAAGACAGCGGCCAAAATAAATCTGTTGCATTTCAAAGTCATTTGTAAAATGGCCGAGGTGGCACAAAGTGACATTTTCACTTGTCGCAGTAAATACAATAGTGATGGTAATTTCCACATGAGTACTGTACACAACAAACATGAAAAATCTGAACCAGAGCTATTGATATGTACTGTACAATAATGAGGAAAAAAACATTGGTTAAATGTTGTTTAGATCAAGTTCACTAGCTGACAATTTGATTTGTACAAAGTATAAACTGTTATATAGCGTATCTCTGTATATGTTTATTGTTATTTACATTCTGGATTATTTCAGGTACTTTAAACACATGTTGGGTCATATGAGATATAGTTTACAAATGAACACCTGGTTGGGTTATTTTGACCCAACAACTGGTTTATTCATTATTCTTTCGTTTCTCCAAATGGCAGCCTGCAAAATGTTTGAAATATTACTGTTATTGTGTCACAGGTGTAGTTTTAAGAGTTGTTTAGGCAGGAATGCGTGTGTATACAGCTCAAAACCCCCATCAGTTATTAAAGATAGCATCTATCTAGAAAAAATGCCCTAGCAATTTCGGAGCTTCAGGAAATCTCCCGGAATATAAAGAATATATAAACGTTTTCTAAACGTGGGCTATTGTTTTTTTTACTTATAATATTTGTTCATTTAATTTAAATAAAGTTTGGGCTCAGGACTTCGATTCGGCATCGTGATTCTCCTCTTTAATGTACTACATCGTCTAATCAGCGCTCTGCCGCACGCATAAAGTTTTCCAGAGTGCACCGGGAAAACAGCAAGCAGACTGACTCTGACCATTTAAAAAAAACTTTGCGTTCATTTTCTGACACGCTCAAGTTCACCAAAAACAATACAGAACAGCGCACCTTATTGGCTTTCAAACATTTACAAAATCATAATGTTTTTTTTCATTATTGTGAGTGCACTTAAATACATTTTGAGTCTTATAAAGGCTATGTAGTCTTATATAGTTTTATTATATAGTTTTTGCACATTAATCTGTTACAACAATAGTTTTTTCAGCCTGTCACGGCGTGCGCCCAAATCAATATCTCTCCTCGCTCACTAGTTAGGCGTCCCCCCCTTCAGATATTACGCATTAGCCGTGAATTAGGCACGGCTGGTGAGCTATCCTTGCTAATGATCCCGGGCTTGCACCCGGCACAATAAAATAGCCTGGGTTTGTTGGGTTACAGTGGATTTTACTACGCGGTGTGAGTGCGACACGCGCGCAACAACGCGGAAGTGCGGCATGCAAGCGGTGCGAATGGAACGCGCCCCAGGGACTTCAAAGAAGCGAGAGATGGGAGGGGCCAGTCTGGCCATCCGCGGAGAGCAGAGTCAGCACGAACGGACGGAGGCAGAAGCTGCTGTCCTCGCGAGCCCACGCTGCCACTCTGTCCGCTGCTCACTGCTCACCAGCCAGTGCCTGCATGCCAACCAAACCTGCACATGCACATTCCTTCCTTTCCATCCTCACTCCTTTAACACTTTCCTTCCCTTTTTTCCCCGTAAGACCTCGCCTCGAGTCCGTGCTTCATGGTGCCGCCCGTGCACTTAGGGTCGAACCCGTTACACGGCCCAAATGTAGTCAACAATATTTAAAAAAAAAAACTTTTTATTATTGTTGTAGATGCGGTTGGCTTATGTAACAAACTTAATGCTTAATGCTTTACTAATGAATAGAACAAGGTAGAATAAATGAAATAACAGCAAGTAAAATAAAATAAAATAAACACAACAACAAATTCATAAAAAGTGCGATATGGCACTTACATTCCAGCCCCTAATTGACAGGAATGGAGACTGACAATTACAATTTTGTGTTTTTTTTTTTTTTTTGATAAAGCTATGAAAAACATTTTTACCCTTTTAAACGTTTTAAATCTTTTAAGTGTGTAATATTTATCTCAGATGTTTACATTTGCATATCAAATTTCATAACATATTACCACACATTTAACAGTCCATTTCACATATGAGGCACAGATTGTCGATGGGTCTTTCCAGAGTGTTGGTCTTAGTTTTAACTAACACAAGTTTCACCAGTCCCCCTTTGTCGGGGAACACTTTCGTGATTCTTCCCATGACCCATGAATTTCTTGGAGATGACTCATCAGTTATTGAAACTATGTCTCCAATCGAAAGATTTTTTTTGTTTTGAAACCACTTTTGCCGCCCCTGGAGCACGGGCAAGTATTCACGTACCCATCGCTTCCAGAGCAGGTCTGATCGATGCTGGATCTTCTTCTCCCTGCGACGTGCATAGATGACAAATCCAGGTGGCAGGTTTGGCTGTTTTTTCAGCAGCAGCAGGTGGTTTGGTGTCAGAGGTTCCATTTTAGGCGAGCAGCTGTTTCTTTTCACAGATGCCTTTCGTTTTTGCTGTGTGGGAATTCCCTGTTTGAATTCTGCTGCTGCTTTACCCTTTTGCAATGTGAGAAGTTCTTCCTTAAAATTTTGTCTTTGAGTGACCTTAATGATTTCGTTTTCTGCTCTTGTTAGGTCTTGCGCTTTTAGAGACTTGTGATTTTCTGTCTTTGGGTCATCTACTTGTGTTTTAACCCTTTCTGTTTTTTGTTTCAGCATGTCTCTGGTGCGAAGGATCCAGGCAACGGATCTTTTTAACTTGTGCCAGTCAGAGTGATGATTAATCAGTTTACTCACTGCGTCTGTGTCTGTGCATTTTGTAATGCTCACAATATTCACTAAAGCTGAGAGCTTAACTTCATCAGCATTTTCATCAAAATTTTCTTTTATTGATGTGTCATGAATATTTTTAGGCCATTTGCACTCTGCTTCTTTGAGGAGGGAGGGACCTTGGATCCAGTTGACATTTTTCATGAACTTTTCACAGGATACCCCCCTGGAGGCAGAATCAGCTGGATTTTGTGAGGTATTAACGTACCTCCATTGCTGTGACTTGGTTGACTCTCTTATAATGGCGATTCTGTTGGCCACGAAGGTTTTAAAACGAAGTGTTTCGTTATCAATGTGTCTCAAAACAGTTGTACTGTCAGTCCAAAACATAGAGTCCAGCAATTTCAATTCTAGCTGTTATTTTAGCATTTTGTCATTTTTTACAGCGACCACTGCCGCAGTCAGTTCCATTCGTGGAATGGTGGTTTGTTTCAGGTGTGCTACACGGGAGTTCCCCATCATGAATGCACAATGTGTGAGTCCATCAGCGTTTACTAACCTGAGGTATGAGACAGCTCCGTATCCCATTTCACTTGCATCCGAGAAGTGATGGAGTTGTAGCTGTAACTCCGAAGTCGGCTGGTTTTATGCACCTTGCTATGCTGAACTCGGACAGTCTGTGCAGCTCTTGCAGCCAGGTTTTCCATGCCGTTGCAAACTGCTCGGGAATGTCATCATCCCAGGCAAGTTTTTCTTTACATAACTGTTGCATTGGGATTGTAGCTGGCAGTATGGCAGGTGGGAGAAAGCCTAACGGGTCGTATGTTGAGCCAGTGACTGACAGAATTCCTCTTCTTGTCACAGGTCGTTCCTTTAAACTAATCTTAAACGTGAACATGTCTGAGTTAATGCACCACAGCACCCCCAGAGCTCTCTCTATGGGCAGTGCATCTTTACTCAAGTCTAAGTCTCTCATGTCTTTGATCCTTTCACTCTCGGGAATGACAGTCAGTAGGGCACGGCTATTGCTTGCCCATTAAGTGAGGTTAGACCCTCCACTTGTACAGAGACTTGTGAGATCATTGTATAGGGCGACTACTTGGTCATGACTCGAAACAGATTTCAGGCAGTCGTCTACATGAAAGTTTTTAAGCACTGTGTTAACTGCCACAGCAGATGCATTGCTGCAGTTTCTTCTGCTGTCTTTCTGAGGGCGAAGTTAGCACCACTAGGCAACAATTTTGCACCGAACAGATGAACTACCATTTTATTTTCAACTAAGTCTTGGTTCACATCTCCATTCGGCCACCATAGGAAGCGCAGCAGATCAGTGTCCTTCTCGGGGACTTTCACGTGATAGTACATGGCTTCTACTGTGTCCTTTTTCTTGGACTTTATTTTAACGGGCACAATGGGGAGGATGCAATTACCTCCAGCCCCAGTGAGCGCATTTGATTCGTGACTCTCTGCCGGTGGTGTATTTTTTGTGTCACTTTCGGTTTCGTTCTCGTCAGCGCATGTAACTGGCTGTGCCGTGTCTGGCACTGCGCTGTGTAACATGCGCGGATGTGACTTTGAACACAATGAACATACAATTTTTCTGGTACATTCTTTCCACAAATGACCCTTTCTTAAACATCCGAAACAGAATCCGTTTCTTTTTAAGAATTTTAATTTGTCTTTGTGTGTCTTATCATTAAATTGGAAGCAATCATCTAAGACATGCTCCCCTTTGCAGTGTGCGCACGGTTTAGTGAAAGCGCTGACAGGTGATGTACCGGCATTCTTCATTGTAATCAAGTCTTTGTGAATTTTACCAACCTGTCTGTCCTCGGTTGCGACGCTGACCCTGGGTTTTCCTTGGCCCGTTTGTTTGGGTCCTTGAAGGGATGTGTGACAGGGTTTTCCGTCGCTGATTGCGGCGTCCAGGTCCGTAGTGTGCGCGCTGCTCAGGTGCGCGTTGCTCGATTCAGTGACCGCGCTTTCGTTCGCAGGCTGCGCTCGGCTGTTGCATGTTGAGTTGGAGAGGTGATAGTGCGCGCTGCTCAGGCATGCGCTGCTCGGGCGCGCGCTGCTCGTTTCAATGAGTGCGCTCTTGCTCTTGGGCGATCGGCTGTCGTGTTTGCGATCTTGACGTTTATTTCCAAATCTATCCTGCAACAGTCTCATTGCCTCTGCATAACCACACTGATCTGGCATAAGCTGACAGCTCATAACGAGGTCTCTAGCCTCTCCCTTAGTGAACTGCTCAAGATAAAACAGCTTATCAGCATCACTATCGGTTTTGTCAACAATAACATGTTTAAATGCTTTCATGAAGGACGTAAACTCAAGAGGGTCACCATGAAACACAGGAACATTGCGCTGAGGTAAAAAGGATTGCCGTTGGCATTTCATGAGCATTGCTGTGATGTCAGCCTGCTGTTGCATCATGCTCTGTGATTCTAAAATATAAATGTCATGGCGGGTGTATTTATTGTCTTGGGTAGACCCTTCATTTAAAGTACTTTTCAATTTTGGTTCAAAACTTACTGGTACACTTGGATGGGCTGTCTTGAGACGTCATGGCAGTCCGAGGTTTTCTATCGATGCGCTGCTCTCGTAAAGTTCGTTGTATTCCAGTTTGGGAGCGCGTGCGCCACTTGGTTCGTTGAAGGTGCTCTCTCTTACCGGCTTTCGGCGGCTGACGTATTCAGGTTTGTGGCCCGTCCAAGGCGGGCTGCTCGAGCGTGTGCAGCTCGGGTCGATGACTCCGCTCTTTGATGCAGGCTGTCGTTTTTTACAACCCTGATAAGCCTGTAATTCAGCGTCGACAATTGCGAGCGCAGTTTCTAATTCCAACTTTTCTTTATCAGCCTTTAGTTCTGCTTCTTTTGCCTTTAATTGCGCTTCCTTCTGTTCTAACGCCCGCCGTTCTGCTAAGGCTGCTACTTTAATCAACAAGGCTGCTCTGTTGGCTTCCGCTTGGCTCTTTATTCGGGCTGAGGATGATGTAGAAGTTACAGACCTTTTGGATGCTGCCGTTATCAGTGACACGCTGACGCCCGGCGAGACATCTTCGCGTATCCGCAACGTCACAGAGTGGCTCTTAGTGTCCTTGGTGTCCGCTTTCCAGCGACCCACCGTAGCTATGAATTCTGTGCGGCCTTGAGCCTCAGGTGTGCCGCAAGCGACATGATCGCGTCTGTGTTCGTCTTCATGAGTGTACACAAGCACATCAACGTTACTTCTCATGAAGGCCTCTCTCAGCTTCCCGTATTTGGGTCTGTACTCAGTTTCAAGGATGTCTAACTTACGTGCATAGTTCATAGGTGTCTTTAATGCAGTAGACGTTACATTCAGTCGAATTCGCTTGCCTTTTCTTGCATCCAGCGCCTCGTTGAGGTTTTCTCTGTTCATCTCGTGGAGCGCCGTTAGGCTCCCCAGCCAAGTGCCGGGAGCGTTGTCCTCGTTGTTCGGCATGGTGAAGTTCGACGGCTATTCTCTTTCACTTTCCCTTTCAGTGTTCACTTGTTTTCGTTCAAACAGCGGAAAAGCTTTAGACTTTATGTAGATGCGGTTGGCTTATGTAACAAACTTAATGCTTAATGCTTTACTAATGAATAGAACAAGGTAGAATAAATGAAATAACAGCAAGTAAAATAAAATAAAATAAACACAACAACAAATTCATAAAAAGTGCGATATGGCACTTACAATTGTTTTAATGTTATTTTGAAGTAAATGAAACAGTAATAGCTAAAATAGTAAAATTAATAGATAAAATATTAACAAGGGGAATGTTTGATGTCATGTGGGCATTATAAGATTTGTATTGAAAACTTCTAACTAAATAGTGGCAGCTGGCATGCCTAAAAATAGACGGAGGTTAATTTTTTTATACTGTAGTCTAAATAAAAATCCTCCTCTTTAATTTCCTATAATCTAATCAGCGCTCAACCGCATGCAAAAAGTTTTCCTGAGCGCGGAGGAATTTTGTTGTGCTAAATAATATTTGTGCAGTATAATCAGTGCCTCCTATTCCTATTAATCCCAGGTTGTTGTTCTTTTAGTGTTACTGTGTGGGAAAAAAATAATACAGATCTGGCCTTTAAAAACGCACGTTTTCAGTAAAGGGATCCCGCGACTTGCCGTGGCTTCCTGCGGGAAGCTGTGAAAATGCTCTTCATTACCTGTAGGGGGCAGTCGTGTTTCAGTCTGAAGTATTGTGTGTCTACTGAAGCCGAAAATGTGTTGTTTCTCTTGGGCGCCCATTGACAGCAAGCGACAGAGCTCATAAAGTGTCAAACTCAAACTGATATGTATTTATTCTTAATTTTTTTCTCTCCTTCAATGATGGTATTTCTTTGACTGCGCTTTCTCCATTCAGAATTATTATTATTATTATTAGTAGTAGTTCTTTATTTATTATGAGAATTTATTATTGTTATTCTTCTTATTATTATTATTATTGTAACGCACCCACGCGTGTGCAAAAAGACTACAAAGATGTATGATATGTTAGCCTAAAGCATTATTGTTTTAGTGTGTTAATGCGCTCTAAATATACATGCGCACTGGTGTGGCTCAGTGGTTACGTGATTCCCAGGGGGAAGGGATTGGCTTGTACAGGCTGAGTTTGGAGGCCAGAGTTGTTTTTTTTTTGTTGTTTTTTTGAGACAATACAAAAAAATACAGAACATGTTAAACACATTTAAGAATAATAACTGCAGCAATAATAACAAAAAAAATACATTAATTAGAACAAATTAAAAATAAGGGACAAAGTACTATAGATTTGAGAGTCCAAATAAAGGTTAAAATACACGAGTGGATTGAAATTAAGTATAAACCGTGAAAAGATAAAAGATAATAAAAGATTATTAAATTGAATTAATTTAAGAGAGTTTAAAATTGAGGTCATTTCTAGAAGGAAAAGAGAGAAATACAATTGTTCCTTTTTAATTCTCTGTTTATGTAGAAAGTATTTTGCAAGTAAAATAAAATAATTAACAACAAATTCAAGCAGTTTATTTTCCGCATTCTAATAATAATAGATTATATCTTTAATAGTAAATGAGTGAGATACATTAAGGTGGTTAAAGAGGTGGTCTTTTGAAAGAGTTAAGAATTTTTTTGTTTTCTCACACACAACAAACAAATGAATCAGAGATTCATTCAACGTATCACAAAAATAACATTTATCCTATATGAATAAAACAGTATTAGACACAAAAATATGATATGGTAGTATATGCAATGAAAAAGCTACTTACACATGAGTGCTCAAATGTAAAGCAAACGCAATTATTAATTTATTGTGTATATTTAACTTCATTCAGCCGTTTAAGTTATATGAAAAACAACGTGCCTACCAGCCTACTATTATTTTCTGTTCTCATAATAATTTTTTCTCAGTATAAATAAATGTTTTGGGTTTTAAGAACTCCATCAAAAGAGCAAAGACAACTTAGAAGAAGTGGAAGGTGAGAAACCTCAATGGAGAATACTGCAGTATGACATGGTGTTAATTGCTCTGTGTGTGTGTGTGTGTGTTTGGCGGGGGGAGGGGTGTGTGTTAAATGGAGAAATGCAGGAGCGCGCGCGCACTCACAAACACACCTCTCCATCCACATATGCTTTAACTGTTCTCTTGTAAATCGTTGATTAAACCTATGAACATGGTTGTTCAGCATTAGTCCTAAACACAAGCGCAGGGTCTGTTTTTGTCCTTAACTACAACACTTCAATACGTTAATAATCAATTGATTTTGCTGAATAAGGTAATAAGCGATACCAACTAAAATAAACCAAACCCGTAAGTTAAGTGTTCCATACATTAAAGTACTATGTATAACCAAGTGCCCTATAGCAAACACAGTTACAGTTTACAGTACAAACAAAGAGTGGGGATTGGGAGGTGAATGAGGATACTCATTTACAAGGATTTACAAACTCATTTACAATGATATTCAATTACATTTGACTGTCAGAGGTGTGAATGCGCATCTCCGCTTTGCTCTTCAGTGTGTGTGTTTGTGTTCTAGGTCCCTAGGGGTGCATTCTTAAATTCAGTCTGTCTGAATCTTTATAAACGACAAGTTGGGAAAATCATGTTTGAGAAAACGACAACAACAATTAAACACTTGATCACTAATTGCCATTAGTGATGCGCAGGCATTAGTGAAACAGGCTTTAGGTGGTCTGTAAACTAACACCCAAAGCAAAGGTGCACTTAGATCCATTTTTAGAAGTTGCACCTCAAAACCGAGAAAGGCATCAACAGGCAGAAGTCTACATTTGAATGAGTTTCTAAAAACAGTGGCTACGCCACCACCATGTCCACTTGGTCTGGGAGTGCTGAAGAAGGAACAGTCAGAGGTGGACAGCTCACCAAAAGATGACATGTCACCATTTTTTACCCAAGTTTCAGTCATAAACAAAATAATTAAAAATAAAAGTTTTAACTACTTATTTTCCACCATAATTTGCAAATAAATTCTTTATAAATCCTACAATGTGATTTTCTGGATTTTTATTTTTTTCTCTCATGAAAATTACAGGCCTCTCTCATCTTTTTAAGTGGGAGAACAATTGGTGGCTGACTAAATACTTTTTTGCCCCACTGTACTTGTACTTGTATTTGTACTACAGATAACATTGTACCTAAGCCTTTTGAACAGATACCCCCAACACTCACCCACACAATAAATACATGTGTGTATATATACACATATACATACACACACAATAAAATTATGTTTCAAAAGCACTGTCTTTCGAATTGAAGTGTGGGGAACTTATTTTCCTGGCAGTCAGGAAAATCAGGTTCCCCCTCCCTACTGGCTGTGGAAGTATCAGGGATGTCTGAAACTGATTCAGAGATATGTGTGCCCATAGCAAAGATAAAATAGTGATCAGAATGTTTAAAAAAAAATAAAAAGCACTTTCTTTTAAATTGAAGTATGGGGAACCTATTTTCCTGGGCATCAGGAAAATCCGTTTCCCCCTCCTTACGGGCTGTGGAAGTATTAGGGATGTCTGAAACTGACTCAAAGACATGTGTGCCTGTAGCAAAGATAAAATAGTGATCAGAATGTTTTTTTTTTATGCTGTCTTTTAATTGAAGTGTGGGAAACATATTTTCCTGGGCATCAAGAAAATAATTTTCCCTCTTCCTACTGGCTGTGGAAGTATCATGGATGTCTGAAATTGCCTCAGAGACATGTATACATGGGGAAAAGGTAACACAATGCACAGCATGTTTTTTAAAAAAACACTGTCTTTCAATTGAAGTATGGGAAACATATTTTCCAGGGCATCAGGAAAATCGGTTTCCCTCTCGCTACTGGCTGTGGAAGTATCAGGGATGTCTGAAATGGCCTCAGACATGTGTGCTTAGGTAATATGCATAATATGTGCTGTGCCAATTATGTATGTCTGTTTTATCATGGATATCCATACAGTATATCATCGATTTCAGGATATCATGTTTCCCCATCATATGCGGTGCCTAGATAGACAGACAGACAGACAGACAGACAGATAGATAGATAGATAGATAGATAGATAGATAGATAGATAGATAGATAGATAGATAGATAGAATAACTATGAGTGTGGTGTCCTATAGTCGCTGTACCTGTGTGTTTGATATGTACACCATAAAACTGGATTTTTGAGTGGGTTAAAAAAATGAGTATCGAAGTTATCACGAGTATACACTCTATCCTTGAGTTACATGCTATAATAAATTACAAAGTATAACCTTAAGTATATTTAGAATGAATCAGCATCACATCTATCATCACACAGCTAATGTACGTGTAATAAAAGCAGTCGCGATGTCAGTACTTGCCCTGCAAATCAGCCTTTTGCAGCGATTTAAAACGTCTGAATTATCTTCAAATATACAAAAAAAGTGAAAAGACACTCGATTATTTTGCATAGGTTATTTGTTTAATTCACAAAGTTTGTAAAAACACTGTAAAACAAGAGAAAAACTGTTAAAATCCTCGTTCACCTTCTCAGGTAGCGAGTGACGTCATGATTTCAATCTGCGCGACCGGGGAAACATAGGGACACTGAATTTCCCGGAACCCCGGTATAGATAAATTACAGATGTTACTGTGTCTTTAAGGATTATTAAGGATGTCTTGAAAAATCTCATTCAAAATTTATTTGTCACATACACAGTACGATATGTAGTAAAATGTTCATAAATTTATGCTTTAGGTGAGACTCGAACTCGGTATTGCTTCACCTATACTGCTTTATAAGTAGCACGCACTAACGGATTGCGCCACTGGAGCCACACAGCAGTTGCTCTTATAAACTCATATGTTTATAAGATGACGATCCATGTATGACCATCATTCATTGCGGGGGACCTGGAGCCTATCCCAGGAGACTCAGGGCACGAGGCAGGGTACACCGTGGACAGCGTGCCAATCCATCGCAGAGCACACACACACTCATTCACACACTATGGTCAATTTTGGGAACGCCTATTAGCCTAATCTGCATGTGGGACGAAACCGGAGTACCCGGAGGAAACCCCCCAAGCACGGAGAGAACATGCAAACTCCATGCACACAGAGAAGGGAATCGAGCCTGGCCGGGAATCGAACCCGGACCCTGGAGGTGCAAGGCGACAGTGCTAACCACTCCACCACCGTGCCGCTGTATGACAACCAAATAGAATTATTTTTTCATATACATGTATACTTTTATATTGTTTATTTTATAATAAAATTAGTTTCGTCTAATTTTTCATCATAAATAATATTTATTTGTATTATATATAAATGTTTATTTGCACATTGCATATTTGCAAATATAATATACATCTAATATGTTTGATAGCGATTCCCTGGCTGGGAATCGAACCCGGGTCTACCGCATCACAGGCGAATCACCTACCACTGTGCCACACCAGGCTCATGTAAATTTTGATAAAAACGCTGCCTTTTGTAACTTGAAAGTACTTTACAAAAGACGAACAGCTTTATTTCAGTCATAAATTCACAATCACATCACATTCCAGCTATTATTTCCAGCCGTGGTTAAATAATGGATGAAATAATTATTCAATGCTGGACACAAACAGAAAATATGATGATTATTATAAAAAGCCAGAAGAACGTAGTATTCATAAAATAATATTTACTTAATATGATAATATATATATTGTTCATTCATGTCCAGTGGCGGTGTTCTACACTGAATTGCTCCCCGGGCGAGACTCCTTTGAATGACTGAGGAACACCGAACTTGTTAGTTTTAAGTTACTTAAAGAGAAGAAGAATAAACGTTACCAGAGGGCGAAGAAGAAGTAAAATGGTCTCGATGGTACGACTAAAAACGTTGTCGTTGCGCGCATACCCTCGAGAAAAAATAAAAGAGACAAAAGCGAGGTCCGCGCGTAAACGGTTTCACCACGTGAGCCTGTCCGATGTTAAACGCGCGTAGCGCATGAACAGAGTTCTCGTCTGGGGCGGAATGCACGCGGAGTTTGTTGAAAGGGGAATCAAACGGGTTTCTTCTCGGGCGTTGTGATTGGCCAGATCTGCGCGTGACGAAACCCTGCCTCCGCCTCTTCAGCTTAGTCGTAAAAGGTGTTTATTTTTTAGAGTGCTCTTCTAAATCTGTTGTTTTATCCACATTTTTTAGGTAGGACTGTGCTTGTTTTGTCTTTTAAAAAGTTCCCTAACACTAGAGCTGAGGTGACCGTGTGTGTAGTGATTAGTAATAATGGAAGAAAACAAAAGCTGCTCTGTGAATCATCAGTTCACTGTGTGCCATGATCATTTTGTTAGGAATTACATGCTTAACTGATCCAACAGATCAGTTAAAAATCTAGCTGGTTTTACATATGCTCATACAAGGACCATGTGTTAAAAACCTGGTCCTATACTTTTCTTGAAAAGAATAAATCTGTTTTCTGGTTGTCATAGCAGGCGTTGTAATGGCACAAGGGTATTAGTTAACATCCATTATCAGATTAGGATGTAATAAAAGTTTAACCAGATATTTTTCCTGGGGAGATGGGGCTAATGTTTAATTCGCATTGTTTAGAAAATGTTTACGCCAAGTGCGTGCGTGTGTGTGTGTGTGTGTGTGTACATATGTGTTTATGTCTATGCATGTGTAGCAGATATTATATTTACATTTAATTTCACTCAAAATCTGTCTTTATGGTTATTATTTCTTTCATATTTTTGATATTTTACACTCTGGAAATTCAAATTTTATTGTTAATTTATTTTAATCATATTATATGAGTCACAATCATATGTTATGCTTGTGACTGCTAAAAAATGGGACACGGCCCCTTTAAGAGTTACCGCTTCTTCCGGTTTCGGCTGCTCTCCTTCAGTTCGCGCGCGGTAAGCGTAGCTGGAGAGAGGTGAGTTCTGACGGAGCTCTAGCTAAAAAAATAAATAAAAAAAGGTTTAGTTTAAACCTTTAAAAAAAGTTGCTTTATTGCAAGTAAGATGTATTTTTGTGATAAAAATGCTATTTAATTGTAAGGAAGCACAAATAGAGGTAGTTTAATGCATGTTTTCTTTGGAAGTGACACTATGTATGTATGTTTGAACTCCATGGCTAAAATTATCTATTTTGACTCACAGGTCATTAATAATCCCTCCTTGAACCACCACCTTATTGTGGTGGAGGAGTTTGCGTGTCCCAATGATCCTGGGAGCTATGTTGTCGGGGGCTTCATGCCCCTGGTAGGGTCACCCATGGCAATCTGGTCCTAGGTGAGGGAACAGACAAAGAGTGGTTCAAAAGACCTTATGATGAATACAAACTTTGGTAAACGTTTTCCCTCGCCCGGACGTGGGTCACCGGGGCCTCCCTCTGGAGCCAGGCCTGGAGGTGGGGCCAGATGGCGAGCGCCTGGTGGTCGGGCCTGCACCCATGGGGCCCAGCCGGGCACAGCCCGAAGAGGCAACGTGGGTCCCCCTTCCCATGGGCTCACCACCTGTAGGAGGGGCCAAAGAGGTCGGGTGCAGTGTGAGTTGGGCGGTGGCCGAAGACAGGGGCCTTGGCGGTCTGATTCTCGGTTACAGAAGCTGGCTCTAGGGACGTGGAATGTCACCTCTCTGGCGGGGAAGGAGCCTGAGCTAGTGCATGAGGTTGAGAAGTTCCAGCTAGATATAGTTGGACTCACCTCGATGCACAGCTTGGGCTCTGGAACCAGTCTCCTTGAGAGGGGCTGGACTCTCTTCCACTCTGGAGTTGCCACCGGTGAGAGGCGCCGAGCAGGTGTGGGCATACTTATTGCCCCCCGGCTCGGGGCCTGTACATTGGGGTTCACCACAGTGGACGAGAGGGTGGCCTCGCTCCGCCTTCGGGTGGGGGGGATGGATCCTTACTGTTATTTGCGCTTATGCGCCGAACAGCAGTTTGGAGTACCTGCCCTTTTTGGGGTCTCTAGAGAGGGCGCTAGAGAATGTCCCTCCTGGGGACTCCATAGTTCTGTTGGGGGATTTCAGTGCTCACGTGGGCAATGACAGTGAGACCTGGAAGGGCGTGATTGGGATGAACGGGCCCCCTGATCTGAACCAGAGCGGTGTTTTGTTATTGGACTTCTGTGCTCATCACTGATTGTCCATAACGAACACCATGTTCAGGCATAAGGGTGTCCATATGTGCACCTGGCACCAGGACACCCTAGGCCGCAGTTCGATGATCAACTTTGTGGTCGTGTCGTTGGACTTGCGGCCACATGTCTTGGACACTCGGGTGAAGAGAGGGGCGGAGCTGTCAACTGATCACCACCTGGTGGTGAGTTGGCTCCGTTGGAGGGGTAGGATGCCGGGCAGGCCTGGTAGACCCAAACGTATTGTGAGGGTCTGCTGGGAACGTCTGGCAGAGTCCCCTGTCAGGACGAGCTTTGGGGGACATTGAGTCCGAATGGACTGTGTTCCGCGCCTCCATTGTCGAGGCGGCCGACCGGAGCTGTGGCCAAAAGGTGGAACCCGTTGGTGGACACTGGCGGTGAGGGATGCCATCAAGCTGAAGGAGTCTTACAGGGCCTTTTTGGCTGGTGGCACTCCAGAGGCAGCTGATAGGTACTGGCAGGCCAAGCGGAATGCAGCTTCGGTGGTTACTGAGGCAAAAACCCGGGCGTGGGAGGAGTTTGGGCAGGCCATGGAGAATGACTTCCAGACGGCTTCGAAGAGATTCTGGTCCACCATCCGGCGTCTCAGGAGGGGATAGCAGTGCACGGTCAACACAGTGTATAGTGGGGATGGTGCGCTGCTGACCTCGACTCGGGTCGTTGTGGGTCGGTGGGGGGAGTACTTCGAAGACCTCCTTAATTCCACCAACATGCCTTCCGATGAGGAAGCAGAGTCTGGGGACATAGTGGTGGACTCTTTCATCGCTGGGGCCAAAGTCGCCTACTGTAGGTAGTCAAAAAGCTCCGTGGTGGCGGGGCCTCGGGGGTGGATGAGATCCGCCCGGAGTTCCTCAAGGCTCTGGATGTTGTAGGGCTGTCATGGTTGACACGTCTCTGCAACATTGCATGGACATCGGGGACAGTGCCCTCTGGACTGGCAAAGCGGGGAGGTGGTCGCCCTCTTCAAGAAGGGGGACCGGAGAGTGTGTTCCAACTACAGAGGGATCACACTTCTCAGCCTCCCCTGGAAAGTGTATTCAGGGGTCCTGGAAAGGAGGGTCCGTCGGATAGTCGAGCCTCGGATTCAGGAGGAGCAGTGTGGTTTTTGGCCGGGTCGCGGAACAGTGGACCAGCTCTTCACCCTTAGCCGGGTCCTGGAAGTTTGCGCAACCAGTCTACATGTGCTTTGTGGACTTGGAGAAGGCATTCGACCGTGTCACTCGGGGAGTCCTGTGGGGGGTACTCCGGGAGTATGGGATATCGGATTCCCTGTTAAGGGCTGTCCGGTCCCTGTACAACCGGTGTCGGAGCTTGGTCCGCATAGCTGGTAGTAATTTTAATGGACAGGATTTCTAGGCGCAGCCAGGGCGTTGAGGGGGTACAGTTTGGTGGGCTCAGGATTGGGTCACTGCTTTTTGCAGATGACATTGTTCTGTTGGCTTCATCACCCTGTGACCTACAGCTCTCACTGGATAGGTTCGCAGCCGAGTGTGAAGGCCATGGTCCTCAGCCAGAAAAGAGTGGAGTGCCCTCTCAGTGTTGGGAGTGAGATCCTGCCCCAAGTGGAGGAGTTTAAGTATCTTGGGGTCTTGTTCATGAGTGTTACGTGTAGGTGTGTGTGCAGTGCACGTATGTGCGCATGCGCGACGGCTGGTGGCGGCGCATGCGCGATCTCTCCCCCTTTTTCTCTCTCTCGCTCTCCTTCTCACAGGAAGCCCCGCCCCGATTGAACGTGCCGTGACGTGCGCCAGGATTGGTTCGCCTTGGATCTGCGCGTCCTTTTAAGCTCGCGGATGAAAGCCGGAAGTGCGCGACTTATGCCTTGGTGTGACTTACGTGCTCAAAAGATTGGTTGTTGGTTTGATTGTTGGTTTGAAAGTTTGGTTGATTGATTGTTGGTTGGACTGTTTGATTGATTGTTTACTTGTGTGTTTGGTTGAGTGATTGTGTGTGTGAGTTATTGATTGTTGAAGAGAGAGACTGTTGTGTCGCTCCCTGTGCTCTCTCATTTTCTTTGTTGATTTCCTTTTTGTACGCGTGGATGGAAGTGTTCCTCCCGCGATTGTATATAGTTTCCTTTTGTATAAATAGTGTATATATTAGCTTTTTTGTATATAGTTATCAAGGAAGGAGTAGGGGTTGGGCGCCATTTTTGTTGTCCCCTGTTTTCTCCTGTTTTTGTATTTATAGTTAGGAAGTTAGTTTAGTCTTTGTATTTTGATTTATATTCTTTTTTTTAGTAGTTTAGTTAGCTTTGAGGGAGGAGATAGGGGTGGGGTTTTGTATATTGTTTTGGCCTTGGCTCAACCCTGAAGCCTAGAGCTTCCTGTTTGTGTGTGTGTGTGCGTGTGTGTATAAAAATAAAAGACCACACACAGTATTTTGATTGCAAGGCTTATTATTTATTTATTATTTTCTTTGTTGCGTCCCCGGACCCTAGACCGGGGGTCGTAACAACGAGTGAGGGTAAAATGGAACGGGAGATCGACAGGCGGACCGGGGCAGCGTCTGCAGTTATGCGGGCTCTGTATCGGTCCGTCGTGAAGAAGTGAAGTGAAGAAGGAGCTGAGCCAAAAGGCAAAGCTCTCAATTTACCGGTCGATCTACGTTCCTACCCTCACCTATGGTCATGAGCTGTGGATAGTGACCGAAAGAACAAGATCACGAATACAAGCGGCCGAAATGAGTTTCCTCCGGAGGGTGCCTGGGCTCTCCCTTAGAGATAGGGTGAGAAACTCAGTCATCCGGGAGGGGCTCAGAGTAGAGCCGCTGCTCCTCTGCATTGAGAGGAGCCAGATGAGGTGGCTTGAGCATCTATTTAGGATGCCCCCTGGATGCCTCCCTTGTGAGATGTTCCGGACACGCCCCACTGGAAAGAGACCCCGGGGAAGACCCAGGACACGCTGGAGGGACTATGTCTCTCGGCTGGCCTGGGAACGCCTTGGGATCCCCCCGGAAGAGCTGGAAGAAGTGGCCGGGGAGAGGGAAGTCTGGGCATCCCTGCTGAAGCTGCTCGGATAAGCAGAAGAAAATGAATGGATGGATGGAGGTCACTAATAAGCAAACAAAGTTTTTTATTCATTTGGTTTTTAATTCATTCAGAATAATAATAGTAATAAAAAAAAAGTGGCTTGTGGAATATTTGTTGTCCGGTCTCGTTCAATTCACAACACAGCGCAGAGTTTGGGACAAACCGGTCACACATGGGGTTGTATTAATATCTCGGTAGGGAAACATTCACACAGGGGTAGGAATAACCCCTTACAATTTTAATTTGATGTTTCACTAGACCCTAACAACATATACGTTGAGTTAGCACTCAATGCTCTCAAAATAACCGGTAATGTGAGTTACACAAAGTATTTTCTTCAAAATCTTAACAAAAATTTATCTGAAGTAAACAGATCAGTAAATGTTCTTGGGTTGTTCTTGAGGGTTTAGTCTTTTTTTTTGTCACTAAACCTTCACGCTGGAAAGTTCGGTTAGCTGCCATTGCTAGGTGTAAATATAATGTAATTTTAGAAACTTTTCAGAAAACTCTTACAAAAACATCTGAGGTAAAAGTAGATTTTCTTCTTGTTTTACTTCTAGGTTTTGTCTTCCATTACATATTTTTTTTTTTTTTTTGTAAAAAATCTAACAACATACTGTATCTGAGTTAAAATTTGATTATGTTGAATGATTAGACTTGTTTCATCGGTCATTAAACTTACACATATGAAATTTCTTTTAGGTTCTATTAGTAAATGCAATACTTTTTTATTTTATAAACTCAAAAAAAATCTAACAAAATGTAAAAGTAGAAGTTCTTCATTGTTTAGACATGGTTCCTCTGTCACTAAACTTTCATGCTTTAAAGATCTGTTAAGCATCAAGACTATGTGTTATTTATAATGTCGTTTAAGAAACTTTTCAGAAAACTCTTCTAACACATCCTAGGCAACAGTTGTTGTTTTTGATGTTTTGTCTTTGATTACAATCTTTCTTCACCCATGAAAGTTATTACACCGGAATTTTAGCTACACATAATTTTCCATAAAAATCCAACAACGTATTTGAGTTAGAAGTTGATACTGTTGAATTAATAGACTTGATTCCCCTGTCATTAAACTTACATGTATGAAATTTCATGTAGTTGTTTGAGTAATAATTTTATTTTAGAAACGTAAAAAACATCTAACAAATGTAAAAATAGAAGTTCTTGATTGTTTAGACTTGGCTCCACTGTCACTAAAACTTCACGCTTGAAAGATCTGTTAAGCATCAAGGCTATGTGTAAGTATAATGTGGTTTTAGAAACTTTTCAGGAAACTCTTCTAACACATTATAGACAATAGTTGTTGTTCTTAACGGTTTTGCCTTTGGTTACAATATTTCTTCATTCATAAAAATCAAACAATGTATCAGAAAAAAAGCTGATGCCTTTCACGTTTTTGACTTGTTTTTTGTATATGTGTCTGCGTACGTGTATGTGTGTTTGTGAGAATGTAAGAAGATGGTGGATTTAAAAAACAAACAAAAAAAACAATGTACAATGAGTTGTTAAACTTCTGTTACAAACCTAATTTAAAGTCAACATTCTTTATGGTTTTGCCCTGGGCCACTAGGTCTTTACTTTTGAAAGTTCGGGTAACTAATTGTGAATATTAAATCTTTATATGCATTACAATTTTGACTACACAGTCTTTTTTTTCATGTTTCCTCGGTCGCTATTGCATTTAAGTTCTTTCAGGGGTCATAGAGGTGATAGTTAATAGAAGATAAGGGTTTAGGAGCATTTATGACGGGTGAGTGTACTTGGTCCTGATGTACAAAAAGCTTGGACAGATAAGGCGTGTCAAGATAGCACAGTAAACACGCCCATTCAAGCCCTATTTATTCATTTACCTGGTTCCACCACTAGATGGCGCTTCGTTCTCAAGAACATATTAAAACAAGCCAGCAATTTAGCGGCGCTGAGTTGCAATCACATGATTTTAACAACCTGCCCCCATCCCCGCTGACGCTACCAAACTGCACTACAGAGATGATGATGGTGGCTTAACGGACTATTCGCGGTAAGTGGTGTTTTATTTTATAAAATTTGTTTGGGGTAGTTTATAGTTTATTTCCCAGTTTTGTTTTTTTTATTGGTCGTTTTGAAAATCACTGGCAGCACCAGCATCGGTCAGATGTAACTTTAAATGATCTGTTTACCCAGTCTGGAGTTAACATTAAAGCTTAGTGTCAGTGTCACAAACTCACAATGTCACTCCTCTTTAACTCAAAAAGATTACCAAAATGTTGAAAATACTATTAATGTCCATATTACAAAAGCTGCACTACCCGATGAAGAGTGTTTGCGCTCTCTGAAAATACCTTCAGAATCTGACTGACTGTTGTCTCAATAAATTCAGCATTAATTTATTCTTTGGTTAGAAGTTAATCTGCAGGTTATTTCTGTGACTGGAATATAATGTGATGCAGTTCATGAGGGACACAAGCTGAGGATAGATGTACAGAAGCTAGCGAGCTAAACGCTCATAACCGGTTTTATATTTTAACCACTTTGGTCGTGACTTTGTGCGGTAGCGCGAGCGCTTAGTTAACGAGCTGGATAAAAACCCTGAAGTGTTTATCAGTTAGTGGGTGTGGGGGGGCTTCAGTACTGAGTAAGTTATAGTTAGGCTTCAGAGATGAGCTAATGCTCATATACGAGTGTTATATTGCTTAACTTATTTGTTTGAAAAGCGCATTAAGTAAATTCTCGGTTAATTTAATGCAGACGATAATACAGACAGACCATGGTTAACACTAACAAAGTTCAATGGTTAACATTAGCACAGGCAGTTCATTTACATTTCAGAATTCCCAAAACAGTATTTTACACACTCTGTGGTAAATAGGTTTATTAATATCTTTTATATTTATTACAACTAGATATTCTGTAAAGTTTATTTATCTTTGTCTTCACTAAATTCTCCTGTTCTCTTTAAGCAGAGCTCCGCTGTGGAGGATTGGGGGATCAGACGGGTGACGGTTGGCCTTTTGGACCCACTGGAGGAGCCTGAACAAGCTGTTGAGGGAGCTGTAGGAGGGATGACGTCACAGTGCAACAGCTTTAGAATGATGTTTGGTCAGGTCTACTGTATATTCTGAACATAGAACTGCAAAACGTCTGATACAGTACTTTGGGGGAAACAAAGACTTAAACTGTTCCATTTTTGATAGTAAAAATTAATATTTTAATATAAAAGATGTAGCGAATAAAGGGACTCCAGAGAGAGCAATCAACGGACCCCAGTCCAGAGACCTTCTCCCAGCATGCATGTCGCCATCCCGATAAGCTTATCTGATTCGCGATCAGATATGAGCGTCTGTGAGACGAACCTGCAAGAACTTTATAAGGCCAGATCCTTTGAAGTAGACCCCAAAAACAAAGAGGGTAAATTCGCGATCCGGAAAACAAAGCAGACAGTTTTACAACTTCACCCCGAGCTGGGGGGAGAATGACCACGTCACACCTGTCTAGGTGTCTCTTGACCTCCGGAAGACATGCCTTTTAATGAACAAAGGCATGGACACTATTTAAAACATTTTAAAGTGTGCCAATAGGGCAAAACGTATTTGCATATATGTACTCAGTACCTTTTATTCCTGTGTATGGGTCATACGTGACAGCTGAAACACAAGGCTAATTTATGCACAACAGGAGGAACCATGTGAGGCGTGGCTAAGCCCCGCAACCATATCCGATTGGACCACTCACCCGTTGGAGGGACTGACCCCAAAGGGACAAAAACCCGAAGGAGTAAGAGTTCAAGGAGAGAAGAAAAAAATCACGACTGGAACCTACATCATTTTCCAAGCAGCTCGGACTTCCGCCCTTGCGGCGCCTTGCCACTGCTGCTGGTGTCATCCGCTCTTGAGGAACTCTCAACGAGACTACGTGCCAGAACTCCAAAGTCTTGCAATGAAGAAACCCTCAGGAGAAGTTCCAGAGCGCAGCCATCGGTAACCAGGGAACCAACACCTCACCGAAGGGCTTCCCCGACAGACGTCATCTCTACAACAGCACACCAACCAATCAGCAACGCCGTGATTCCCTTCGCTGGACGCGAACCCACGGATGAGAACGAACATAATGCAAGTAAACAAACAAAGCTGCATACCTTGCTGAAGTTGGTGCTCGTTTCATAACTGAACTGTAAGATTTAACCCAAGGCTCTGCTCTTGTGACTTTTGTTTATCTAGTAAACAGTACTAGAATAACTTCATAAATTTGTCGCTTTCCAAACTGTTTGAATGTGTGTGTGTGTGTGTGTGTGTGTGTGTGTGCGCGCGCGCACGTGTGTGTTTAAGTAGCGCAGTTTCATGTATCGTAGATTAGTCAAATAAATTCTCGTTTCTTTATAAAGAACTGTTGTCTTGGTCATTGTATTTTAAAGCCTAAACATTTGCCCAGATCTTGCTACCTTGCTCATAATCGGTAAATTTTGATTCAGTTAATCAAATTAACCCGAATCGTTAAAGATTCGATACAACTCTGACCCAGAGCTAAACATTACATATTAATGGTGAAGGATGCGTTGGCATTGTGTCAACGTGGCATTAACATTTATTGGTGAACAAAGCGACCGTCATTCGTTATCTTTATTATATGTAAACCCTACAAAGAACTAGATAGAGACTTATAAGCAGCTGGTGTATCCGGGTAGTTTAATGAACTTTAAAGCAAAAATACAACATGTTTTCACCTGTTTTATACAAATTACTGTTTTAATTTTGACTAGTTTTGGAAGAATACATTTTATTGTTAAAGTCATGTTTGCGTCCTTTAATTGTTGGGCGATTGTTTGGGTATTTAAAAAACGTTTAGTTGAAGCAACAACTTCAATGGGCAAAAAATGGGACACAACGTTGTTTTAAATAGTCAAAGAGTTGGGCTGACCAATATTAATAATAATAATAATACTTATTATTATTAGGGTTGTTCCGATTCCGATCCTGGTATCGGAAAAGCTGCCGATACCACAAAAAAATCTGGCATCGGAATCGGCGAGTACTTGAGTCCACGTACCGATCCGATACCATTTTCCTAAACATAACCTATTTATGCCCTCTAGCTTTGCTAGCTTAGCTTACTTACAGAGTGTCACGGCATGCGCCTGTGATATCGCTCCTCGCTCAATAGTTTAGCGGCCTCCCCCCTCTTTGGGTATGTGAAGGAGCAGGGCCACAGAATCAGGCAACGGCCCATGAGCTATCGCCGCTAATGATCCCGGAGCTATAAAACACAATGGGGAGTGTAGCTCGGGGTCTGACTGTTGGGAAGCTGGACTTTGTGACGCGGTGGATTTTATGAGAGACATTGGCACAAGAGCGGGGCGATGTGATGCGCCCCAGAGACTTTAAAAAGGGAGGCGCCTTTGATCTCCGCGAGAGGAGCGCGTGAACGAGCTGTGCGAGCTCCCACGGCACCTTCACTTCCGCGTCGAGCCTGCCTTCGCATCCCTGCCGCCGAAGCGGAAAAGACTGAATAGAGCCTTTAACCCTTTCCTTACCCTTTTCCCTGTAAGACCTCGCCTCATGTCCGTGTTTCATGGTGTCGCCCGTGCATTTAGGGCAACACAGGGCTAGTAATATTTACATTTACATTACATTACATTTAAGGGTTACACAGGGCTAGTAATATTTTATAAAAAAAAAAATAAATGATATATATATATATATATATATATATATATATATATATATATAGTGTGTGTATATATATATATATATATATATATATATATATATATATACACACTGTACAGATACACACTCAGGTATCGGATCGGTACTCGGTATCGGGAGGGGAAAAATGGAACATCAGAACATCTCTAATTATTATTATTATTATTATTATTATTCGTCATAGAAACAAATGAAAACAGTTAAACACTTGATCATCTGTATCTGTGCTAGTTTGTGATTATGTGACCCATAATCATTTTTTTTCAGTATAAATAAATGTTTATAAACTCCATCAAAAGAGCAAAGACAAACTTAGAAGGAGTGGAAGGTGAGACACCTCAATGGAGAATACTGAGTATGACAGTGCTAATTGCTGTGTGTGTGTGTGTGTGTGTGTGTGTGTTTTTGGTGGGGGGGTGGGGTTCTTTAGACTTGTCTGCGCAAATGTGTGTGTTAAAGCAAACGGAGAAATGCAGGAGTGCACACACACACACACCTCTCATCTACAGTACAAATGCTTTAACTGTTGATTAAACCTATGAACAGAGCTGTTCAGCATCAGTCCTATTGGAAGGGGGGGATTGGAAGGTGAATGAGGATACTCATTTACAAGACAAAAGACGGTCAGAGGTGTGAATGCGCATCTCCGCTTTGCTCTTCAGTGTGTGTGTGTGTCTGTGTGTGTTTTAGGTTCCTAGGGGTGCATTCTTCAATTCAGTCTGTCTGAATCTTTATAAACGGCAAGTTGGGAAAATCATGTTTCAGAAAACGATAACAACAATTAACGCTTGATCATTTGCGTCTGTGCTATTTTGTGCCTAAGTGACCCATATTTATTTTTTCTTAGTTTAAAAAATGCTTTGGGTTTAAAGAACTCCATTAAAATACATACGTAGGAGGAGTGGAAGGTGAGAAACCTCAGTGGAGAATGTACTGACTCCGCCCAGTAATGACTTTTAGATTGTACTAAGATGGATTCTTTCGACCTGCCGGCGTGCAAATGTTTGTGTTAAAGCCAGCTCAGGCAAACCTGACCAATGCAGGAGCACACACACACACACACACACACACACACACACACACACGCACACACACACACATATACCTGTGGCACTTTAAACGTTAGTGCATCAACATTGTCTTGTAAATAGCTGATACAGAATATGCTTGTTTATCACATACTAGTGTGATAACACCTATGATCAGATTGTGTAAGTAAACTAGTTTAGAGAGTGGTGTCATCAATGGGATTTTACCTGCAGGTGTAGTGCACTACTCTTCATGTGTAATGAGGAAAATGAAAACCTTCCTTTTTAATTTTGCATTGTTAACTGCAAGCGGCATGGTTGTGTAGTGGTTAGCACTCTTGCCTTGCCCCTCCAGGGTCCGGGTTTGATTCAGGAAGTTGCATGTTCTCCCCGGTGGTGGGTTTCCTCTGTGTACTCCGTTTTCCTCCCACAGTCCAAAAATGTACAGGTTAAGCTAATTGGCATTCCCAAATTGCCCATAGTGTGTACTATATGTGTGTGTGCCCTGCGATGGATTGGTACCCTGCCTCACGTCCTAAGCCTCCTGGTTAGCCTCCTCAGGTTAGGCTACAGGGCCCTCCGACTCTGAGTAACTGCAAATATATGGAAGAGGATTAGGGCTACCTTTAAAAAAAAGAAAATTTCCCCCAAAATAATGTCTGAATTCTAAGTTTAAAGTCAAAATGATGGCCCTAATCTGCTTCCATTCAAACACTTGTCAAAAAACCATACTGTTTCATTCTACATCGTTTTAAAGTAGCTGCAAAACTGTTGGAGTCATCAACTGATGAACCCATTTTTAGAGGCTCAGCGATGCTGAGAGGTTTTATAAATGATTTTTGGGTGTAACAGGAGGAATTCATCTAGATTAAGTGGCACTGGGCATGCATTAGCAACACCAGCTGGGCCACTGTCATAGTCACTTCAGAGGCCTGTATGGGTTTAGTGGCATTAGAAATGCTGGCTAGGCTGAGAGAGGAGCTGGGTAATCTGTATAAAATTACATATATGGTCTGGTGCGTGATGATCCTATGCTGGTTTATCTGGGTGAAGAGGTCAGATTTTTAAAAAGACATGAAACTCCAACAGCCCTAAAAACCTTTTATGTTATCACGGTGGGCTTGCATCTTTAAGGTTGAAGGTTCGATTCTCGCCTCAGTTCTGTATGCGTGGAGTTTGCATGCTCTTCCTGTGCTTGGTGCTTTTTTTTTTCTCGAATGCTCCGGTTTCCAAAGACATGCAGATTAGGTTAATTGGTCCATAGTGTGTGCTTGAGTGGGTATGTGTGTGTGTGCACACTATGCAATGGATCAGCATCCCGTCCAGGGTATACCCCACATCGTGCCCTATGTCTCAAAAAAAAGCAATGTATTAATAATTAATAAAAGTCTAAGTATGACAAATCTGTGGGTCTGTATCTGTGTGTGTTCAAGATGCAACAATCTATACCGTTTTGTGAAATACAATGTTTGCGTGGGAAATGAAAGCACATGTGTCAACACAACATGGGGAACATAAACACAACAGAACTCTCCCTGAGTCAATTATTTCATTATTGAAGCACTAATCTACTGCGCTCTTAACTGCTAATCCTAAAATCAATGAAGAATCAATATAAGACTTGGAACTGTTTATTCAAAAGAGAAATAAAACGTCTAGGCAAAGAAATCTAGTATAGATGAAAGTGTAGAAACAAGTGACTAATACTAAAGAATGCATTTTTCTTGCATGCAACCACCAGAGAATCTCCTGGTCCCAAGGGCATCTCTCTTGCAAATATTGGGTTCGATTTTAAAATTAAATTGAGAGCAAAATCTGACACTAAAAACATATCAATCAGCCATAACATTAAAACTAGGTGTCTGGCACCAGAACATTGGCAGCAGATTCTTTGGTTCCCAGAGGCAGCCTTGGGTGCCCATGATCCTGTCACCAGTTTGCTGGTGTATAGTTGGTGATCACTGTTGTTCACTTTGGTGTGGTGTTAATGAAAAATTAGAGAATTTTAAATTCTGTCCAACTAATTAAATTTGTAAAATTAAACATCAGTGCACCGGCGGCACGGTGGTGTAGTGGTTAGCACTGTCGCCTTGCACCTCCAGGGTCTGGGTTCGATTCCCGGCCAGGCTCGATTCCCGTCTCTGTGTGCATGGAGTTTGCATGTTCTCCCCGTGCTTGGTGGGTTTCCTCCGGGTACTCTGGTTTCCTCCCACAGTCCAAAGACATGTAGGTTAGGTTAATTGACGTTCCAAATTGCCCGTAGTGTGTGAATGAGTGTGTGTATGTGTGTGTGCCCTGCAATGGATTGGCACCCTGTCCAGAGTGTACCCCGCCTTGTGCCCTAAGTTTCCTGGGATATATTCCCCTGAATATAAGGATAAAGCGTAATAGAAAATGACTGACTGACTGGCATCTGGTATCTATCTATTGTTGAATATAGCTAGCTAGCTGCTCCTGCTCACGGACAATTAGGGAGCCGCCTAACACACTCGGAGGAAAGCGCTAGCTGCCCTCTTCTGCTTACAGAGTTCATGTGACTGCATGAGCTAGTGTCACTATGATTAACGTTAAATCACTATGATAAATGCCCCCTTTTCGCTGTAAGATTATGGACAATTTGCTCAGTAAGTCTTTTGGCAGTACTGTGACATCACCTGGGATTCAAACTATTCAATTATCAAAAAGTGTATCCAAAATTATTAAAAAGTGCTTTGTATTGCTGAGAAGGAATGGAGAGGATAAGCGAATCAGGGAATGTATTGTATTGCGGAGGAAAGGGTGTCACGGGCGCAGGCAGAACGGTGTGAATCCAAGCGCGGTTACTGACTGTATAGAGATGTGGGGGCGTGGTCGGGGGCGTGATCAAGGGTCGAAAGCCGTGAGTCCGTCAGCGAAGCGTCCAAAGCATTAATGGGCATGAGATGAGGCGACGTAGCTGGGACACGTGGAATGTGGGATTTATTCGTCGCATCGTAGAGGGAAGCAAAAGTTTGACCGCACAGGGATTGACAATCTTGGTTATGGTGAAAGGGCCGATGTAACGGGGTGAGAGTTTGCGGGACAGGGTCTTAAGAGGGAGGTCTCTGGTGGAGAGCATGACTCTCTGCCCTATCCTGTACTTGGGGGCCTGAGAGCGTCTGCGGTCTGCTTGCTCCTTGTAAGTTCTGCCTTGTCGTAGCAGCGTCCTTCTGGCCTGAGTCCAGGTCCTCCTGCAGCGGCGAATGAAGGCTTGGGCAGAGGGGACGCTGACCTCCTCTTCCTGAGAGGGGAATAAAGGTGGTTGGTAACCCAGGCAGCACTGGAAGGGGGACAGCCCAGTAGACGAAGAGACTAGAGAGTTGTGGGCGTATTCGACCCAGGGCAGGAATCTGCTCCACGAGGTGACATCCCGGTAGGTCATGCATCTCAGGGCGACCTCGAGAGCCTGGTTCTTCCTCTCCGTCTGCCCATTGGATTGAGGGTGGAAACCTGATGACAGGCTTGGGGTGGCTCCGATGAGCTTACAAAATGCCTTCCAGAACTGAGAGGTGAACTGTGGGCCCCGATCTGACACAATGTCCTTAGGCAGGCCGTGGAGCTTAAATACATGGTTGATCATAAGTTCTGCAGTCTCCTTGGCGGACGGGAGTTTTGGTAGGGGGATAAAGTGAGCGGCTTTAGAGAACCGATCAACCACGGACATGATGCAGGTGTGGCCAGTGGAGGGGGGTAGTCCGGTGACGAAGTCCAGGGCGATGTTGGACCAGGGGCGATGAGGGATGGGCAGGGGTCTGAGGAGGCCAGCCGGGGCCGTGTTGACATGCTTTGATCTTATGCAGACATTGCACGCTGCAACAAAGTGAGAGGCGTCCTCCTTGAGGGTGGGCCACCAAAACCGCTGCTGGGCTAGTGCCAGAGTTCTGGCGGAGCCTGGGTGGCAAGAGAGTTTAGAACTGTGGGCCCACTCCAGGACTTGAGAAAGCAGATCGCGGGGAACGAAGAGACGGTTAGGAGGCACATTGCTTGGGCTTGGTCCATGGGATAGGGCTTGCTTGACACTAGTTTCGATATCGAGCTCGGCCACGGCGAGCAGGCAGGGGGGTGGCAGAATCGTCTCACATGGGGCAGGGTCTTGGGTGGTCGTAAATAGTCTTGAGAGAGCGTCCGGCTTGGTGTTCTTAGACCCTGGTCGGTAGGAGAGGGTGAAGTTGAACCTCGCGAAGAACAGGGACCACCGGGCCTGACGAGAATTGAGCCTCTTGGCGCTTCGTAGGTACTCGAGGTTCTTGTGATCTGTCCAGACTAGGAATGGGACCTCCGTTCCCTCTAGCCAGTGTCTCCATTCCTCCAGTGCTAACTTGATGGCTAAGAGTTCACGGTCTCTGATGCCGTAATTGCTTTCAGCAGGAGTTAGGCGGTGGGAGAAGAAGGAACAGGGGTGCAGCTTATTATCCCAGTTGGATCTTTGTGAGAGGATGCCTCCTACTCCGGTGCTGGAGGCGTCGACCTCCACGATGAACTGCCGTGACGGATCTGGGATGGTGAGGATAGGGGTGGAGGTGAACCGTTTCTTCAGCTCGCTGAAGGCTTTCTCAGATTCCTGGTTCCAGCAGAAATGGGTCTTGGTAGAGGTCAGGGCTGTTAGAGGGGCGGCGATGGAGCTGTAGCCTCGGATAAACCGACGATAAAAATGAGCAAAGCCTAAGAACCTCTGGAGTTCATGCCGAGAGGTGGGGGTGGGCCACCTAGTGACCGCTTGGAGCTTAGCAGGTTCCATCTCGATGCCCTTGGGGCTGATGGTGAATCCGAGGAACGTGGTAGATGTGGTGTGGAACTCGCACTTCTCAGCCTTGATGAACAAGTTGTTCTCCAGCAGCCTCTGCAGCACCTGCCTGACGTGATGTTGGTGTTCTTCTGGGTTGTGAGAGAAGATCAGGATATCGTCTAGATAGACGAATACGGAAGAATTGAGGAAGTCTCTGAGAACGTCGTTAATTAAGGCCTGAAACACTCCGGGGGCATTAGTAAGTCCAAAGGGTACCACCAGATATTCATAATGTCCAGTTGGCGTATTGAAGGCCGTTTTCCATTCATCCCCTTCCCGGATACGGACAAGGTGATAGGCATTGCGCAGATCGAGCTTGGTGAAGGTGCTGGCCCCCTGAAGGAGTTCGAAGGCAGTAGACATTAGGGGAAGGGGGTATCGGTTCTTTATGGTGATGTCGTTAAGGCCCCTATAATCAATGCACGGGCGAAGGGAACCATCTTTTTTGCCTACGAAGAAGAATCCAGCCCCTGCCGGAGAAGAAGAGGGGCGGATGATTCCTGCGGCAAGGGATTCCGTGATGTACTGGTCCATAGCTTGGCGTTCCTTGGGTGACAGAGAATAAAGACGACCCTTGGGGGGGGTAGTGCCTGGAAGGAGGTCAATGGCGCAGTCGTATGGTCGGTGGGGGGGAAGAGAGACTGCACGTGATTTGCTAAACACAGTCCTGAGGTCATGGTATTCTGGGGGAACACAGGTGAGGTCCGATGGCTCCTTTGTGGGGGTAGGGTCGAGGCAGGGCGTAGTGGCGGCGCGTAAGCATGACGTAGAACATGACGGGCTCCAGGCTACGATCGAGTTCCTGACCCAATCGATGTGCGGGTTGTGTTGGATTAACCAGGGGAGGCCTAGGACGACCGTGGCATGTGACCCCTCCATGATGAACAGCGACGTCTGTTCTGAGTGATTGCCGGAGACTTTTAGACCAATGAGAGGGGTTCTGTGGGTGATAGGTGGGAGCGGACTCACGTCGAGGGCCTGGACCTTGAGGTGGTTCTCCAAGGGCAGCACAGGAATACCCAGGATTTTGGCTGAAGCCGCATTCAGCAGGTTCCGATCTGAACCCGAGTCGACCAGTGCCTGCACTAGGTGGGTCTGTTGCTCATGGATGAGGAGGATGGGAAGCAGATGACGTTGGTCTGGGAGCCTTCTTGGAGTTTCGCCCTCTAGTGCTCCCAGCTGAACTAGAGGGCGCCCCCTTTTGCTGGACAGTTCTTGAGCAGGTGTCCTGGTTTCCCACAGTAGAAGCAGGCCCCCTCCACTCGGCGGCGGTGACGCTCCTCTGGGGTGATGCGGGTTCTGCCCAGTTGCATGGGTTCCTCCTGGGGTTCAATTCGTGGAGGTGGAAGTCGCGGTAGAGCTCTGGGTGGAGAAAACCGGGCTGACCTACGAAGACGGAGACGGGCATCTACTCGACCGGCCAGGTCCACAAGCTCTTGGAGAGAGGAGGGGAGCTCTCGTGAGATTAGCTCATCTTGGAGCTTCTCTGTCAGGCCCTCCAAAAAGACGTCGCATAGTGCTCGGTTGTTCCAACCGCTGGGAAGGGCCAGGGTCTGGAACTCAATGGCATAGTCATAGGCCGAGCGCGAGCCCTGGCGGAGATTCAGCAGCCTTCGGCCCGCCTCTCTGCCATGGCATGAGCGGTCGAACACCCTCTTCATCTCCCTGGAGAAGTCCTCATAATTGGAACAGCAGGGGTCGTGGGCATCCCAAAGCGCGGTGCTCCATTCCCGGGCGCGTCCAGACAGGAGCGTGATGACGTAGGGCACCTTGGATCGTTCAGTGGAAAAGGCGGAGGCTTGGAGCTCGAAGATCAGGGAACACTGAGATAGGAAGGAGCGACAGGTGCCTGGATCTCCCTCGTAGGTGGGGGGGGCGGGGAGGCGTGGCTCCTGTTGCGCGTGGGAGCTTGCTCCTTGCAGTAGAGAGAGTTGGAGTCTCTGGAGCTGAGACGTGACGTCGGCGAGAGACTGCTTTGTACTAAGCAGTTCCTGTTGGTGATTTCCAAGCAGGGCACCTTGACTCTCCAATGCCGCTCTCAAATGGTCAGAAACCGCTGGATCCATAACTGGCTGGATTATTCTGTCACGGGCGCAGGCAGAACGGTGTGAATCCAAGCGCGGTTACTGACTGTATAGAGATGTGGGGGCGTGGTCGGGGGCGTGATCAAGGGTCGAAAGCCGTGAGTCCGTCAGCGAAGCGTCCAAAGCAAAAACACTAGACTAGAACCGTAATCAAAAAGGGAAAGCGCGAGGTCAAAACCGGGAGATCAAAAGGGCAGGCGAACAGTCCAAATCGGCAGGCAGAAAATCAGAAACGAGAAAAAACAAAGCGAGGTCATAACGTGAAAGCTAGAGAAAAGAAAACGCGAGAGAACCGAGGTATAACACACACAATAATCCAGCGATCTGAGCAGCACGCCGCGCATGCTTATATCGCTGGAGTAATCAGTCAGGGAATGCGAAACAGGTGAGCAGACGGGGCGGAAACGGGGGCGTGAGAGCGCACGTCACGGCTAGACACAAACATGAGCGCGTGGGGGAGTGACAGCATGGGAAAAAGACGGCCGACAGACCGTGACTCGTGACAAAGGGCAATTTATTTTAGTTAATCCCTAGAAATCTTCTATATTGCAAAAAATTATATTAAATAAATCTATTGCCTGTGAAGACTACCTTCATCTGTTTTTCAGGAATTAGGTTTCTGATAGTGAACTTATCCAGCAGTACAAGCTTAATTAGAGCATGTGTCTATTATCTTTAATCTGGTACAATGATAAAGCTAGTGTAGATCTAGTTAGATCTATTAAAGGCATCATTGTGTTAGAAATAGGTGGCCAGGGCAGATGCACATGTGGATTATTTCACTGCATGAATTATAAACGAAAACATTCAAAGATGTGAAAGTAAGATTAATGATCATGAGCTTTGAGACAAAATCATAGACACTATAAGTGATATGTGATTCGCAGTATCAATAAACAAAAAGCATGACAAAAAGCCCATTGCACCAGAAACTGAGAACTAGAACTTAAGTATTTAAATAGCTTACGTTGGCAATTACTGTGAAATGAAAGAGGTAATATTGATTGTAAAATCTGACATGCTGGGCTGATGGGTAGTGTAGTTCTCTTCAACTGTGGTGCTACCAGAACAAGCCTCGTTAACATGTGGCTCACAAAGAACTAAACATAATCAAGTGGGGGGCCTGGACAGTATTGTGAGATGTCCCTTAGCAGATAACGGTCCATAGGCTAATAAGTTCTTAAAGAGTGCTACTCTTATCTTAGCTGGCAGGAGATGCAAAGACAGTCCAGTCTCCTCCTGATATCTAAGGGGTGGTGAAAACAAGGCATGAAAACAAAGCAACTGCCATCTCAAGGGACCAAAGGTAAAATTGCAACGTGTTATAGTGACATCCTAGACAGAATAGAGAGATGGTGTGATGCCCATGGTATGGCTGTCACAAGAAATGGCATTCTCTGCAGGACTAAGGAGTAGAGTAATAATTGATGTTGGTTCTAGTTACTATAGTTTGGGAGCCCCTCCCTAAAATATTCCCAATCGGTTGCTTGGCATTAAGCCTTCTCCATGACCCACTCTCCGACATCCTCGAATCAGGTGATTCTTCTTCAAAACCCTTACGGAATAAAAAAATATGGTAATATATTGTCAAATATAATGCAATATATTAAATAATACATTTCCATATATAGGAAACTAGTGTTTATATATATATATATTTAAACTTATAATAGTTTTTTAAAAACATTATTGAAACTTTATGCATGTTTAAGAATCATATACACACTGTTGTCGGTGTGCTCTGATTAAAGAAACTCCAAGATGAGATTCTCTTCTTCTTTTTCACCTAGACAGAAATGAGCCGTCTTTAAGACATTAAGATTAAGTCGCTTTTTGTATCTTCTCAAATATGTCTCATTACCTCTAAATCTCAGAGATAGGTTATACTGTATGTGTCTTGTGTGTGACTCACATATACAGAAATGAACCGTCTTTGGGACTTTAATGCAACTTTAGCCATTTTCTCAATCTTCTCAAATGTCCCTCAAATATGGCTCATCACCTCTAAATTTCACAGATACACACATGTAGTATACAGTGCCTGTAAACTGTGCATTTCGGTTTTCTGATATGCTGTGTAGAATTAAACGCATCATTAGTTTTAAAAAATGTACATTTTACTACTACCAGAATGATGATTTTGTGTCCTTGATATAAAATGTATGTTTGCTGACAGAGAGGGTTTTCATCACGTGTCACTTTATTCTAGTTACTTTATTTTAGTTAATGTATGCATTAACTAAAGTCTTATTATTATTATTATTATTATTATTATTATTATTATTATTATTTTATGGTCACACATGTTCTTATGAATCTGTTCTATTTCTTGCTTATATGCTCCTTTTAAAAACATTTTCTCAGTCGTGTGTATAGATATTTAAAATTAAATTACTTTGAGTTTATTATATTGCTTAGGTTGTGCTGAAAAAAAATGTCACTCTATATTGCACAATCCTGACTCTTATATATTTATTAAAACATAATAATGAAAAGCATAGCTAAAAATGATTTGCGGGTTAAGGGCTGGGGTTCTCTGACAAACAGTGCCATCTACACTAAAGAGTGTTTAGTACTTTTTTATATACTTCATCTTACTCTTCAGATACGGGTAGATGGAGGGGAGGGTTAGTAGGTTGGATCTGTGAAATGTAAAATTAATATAAAATAAAAGTTATTATAAACAAAATAATTTTGTGAACTTTCTGCTTTAGAACTGCAAAAATAAAGTACCGAAGGAAGTTTCTCATTTAATCAATAATGTGTTCAGTGAAGATAAAGAACTAAAATACAATATACAGAATATTTTTATATCAAGAATTGAAGCAATGAGATAATTTTCATCTTCAGTGATTTCTGTCTACACTTATCATTTTAGGCAAAACCTATTTTTGATTATACATTTATGACTGAATGTTCAGAATTTTCTCATGGCCAACCCAGTTAAGCCTAGTGTACATGTAGATTCTAATAAAGACATCCTCCACACCTTATTCCTAATTTTTCCTAACATTCCTAATTTTCTTCCATTCTATGCTCTAAGTAAGTGGCCAGTGTGTGAGAGAAATGTGCAGCGCAAGTCAGCAAAAACCACTTTACCAAGTATCATTCATCCAGACCTTCAGGTGGCGGTAGCGCACCGCCTACTTTGCCTGCCGTTGATCAAATGAAAAAAGTAGACAGACGCGGACAGTGAAGGTGAGTTTTACTTTTTTGTGTCGAACTTAAAATTTAGTGCATGGTTATTATTGACAAGGAGTCATAATGTAAAATAAATAAATAAATAAAATGTAAGAAAAAAAAAGGTTAAAACCACAGAGTCTGTGGTAAAAAAAAAAAAAAAAACAACATATAGTATATTTTAGATGAAAATTACACAGCTTATGTTTGTTATTAAATTGCAAAAGGAATTATAATTCTACCTGTGGGTGGCTTAGCATGTGGATTAGGATGTCTAGGTAAATAATACTAGTGAGGTTGAAAGTTTTTTTTATTTTTATTATTTGTTTCTTTTTTAATGGTAAAATCAGTCAGCTGGGTACAGTATTATTATTATGTCCAAGTTAAACAGTGTGGTTTAACATATTAAGTTACTTTTGACCTTTTCCTTAAAAAAAAAAGTAGTAAGTAAATGTTACTGCATGATCAGTTTTTGCAAACCAGTAGTTTTATTATAGAGTGTTCAGTGTTTAACAGTAGTTACCAGAACTGTAACTTTAGAAACATCAGTTAATTATATTCTATAAATAAAGGCCAATATGTTTGTTTTTGGACAGGTTATCTTGGTACAGTGGAGCCTTGGATTACGAGCATACTGTAATTCGTTCCTGAAGCAGGCTTGTATTCCAAAACACTTGTAAACCAAATCGAAGAATTCCCATAAGAAATAATGGAAACCCAAATTATTCGTTCCACAGCCCAAAAAATAAATATATAAAAATAATTAACACAAAATATTAAGTAAAAACGAAACAAATTAACCTGCACTTTACCTTAAAAAAAGTAAAAACAAATCCCGACAGATAAGTCTTTCTGTTTGTGTGTGCAGGCGCTGTGTGTATGTGTGTGTGAATCTAAAGTAAGCTCCCTCCTTCGTATTCTCGTCTTACACAGTTCTTCACACCTTCTAGAGCTGAAGATCTTTGCCTGAACCCGATGGGACATGACAGGACCCGACAAGTTTGGGCTTAATTAATATAATTTTGCTCGGGCCGGGCTTGCGCGGTAAATGAGCGGTCATGTGATGCATTTTGATTAGCGCGAGAGAAATGCAAAATTTCAGCTGCCGTTCACCGTCGTGTTGAGGCTTCATTGTGGAGGGAAGTGGCGAAGCAAATCCCGCGGAGCCTTTATATTAATTTCGTTATTGCCAAATACACACATCTTAATTTTTAATTTATCTTAATTTAATTTGTAAAGAAATACTTATTTTTATGGGACTATTATTGGCCTATTTATAGGGTAAATGTATGCCTGGACTTATTTAGAGTGCTGAGATGTTACAGAGGGCTTTTTTATTTTTTGTTCCAACTTCCAAGTTGCCTGTAGCTTACTGTATATGTTGGTCATAAATAAATTATGTTAAAACATGTATAAATTAGGGTTGTTCCCATGGGCGTACAGTTCATTTAACAGTAGGGGGGGACAATAAATATAAAATTTCTCATGAGCAATTTTTGAAGGGGACACAAATAATACAGTCAAATTGTACTTATAAAGATATGTCGCCACAGTGAAAACCTTTGCTTCTATCATTATTATTGTAGCATAGAGACTGCGCCATTATAGTTATTTTCAAAGTTTTTCTAAGGTTCAATGACAAAGCAGATTTTTCTTCAAAACTATTTATTGCATTGTTTGTCATGTTGTTTATAGTCAAGCCATCAACATACAATAAAATTTAAACATGAGATCTACAGTAAACTAAAAACTATGCTCCCTGTGCTGGTGCTGGCAATATCATCTCTTTGTTCTGCCGTTTCCGGCTCCCTCCCTGGATCTGAATCTGCCCCTTCCTCTACTCTCACTGTCTCAGAACAGACTGATTCCTGAAGCAGAAAAAATGCAGGAAAAGATGTTTTCCATACTCATAATAACTAACTTGTTTACATTACACTTGTTAAATTGAAAGATCATACTGTAAATTAGTGAGCCTGTGATGTTCAAACTATCAAAAAAAGAATCACAGCAATAAAAACAAGGAATTAAAAAAGATTTTTAAAAATTAAAAATTGTATTTAAAATTAATTAAGACACTTAGAACAGAATGGATATTGATTACACAAAACAATACGGTGGTGTCAGTTCAGACTAGGCACAGTGATCATTTAGTAAATGGACAGCTAAACAATATGTTAATTGTGGCCGTTAATGTTAAGTTAACATTATGCCAAGTCGTCAGAAATAAAACACTGCATGGGAAATAGGGTTGGGTATCGTTTTTTTTTTTTCGATACCGGTGCCAAATCGATACTTTGAAAACGGTACCGGTGCCAAAACAGTGCCTGAACCGATACTTTTAAGCCACAAAATTATAGTGGATGACTCAAGAATTTTTATTGAACAAAAAATTTTATGCTTAAAATTGAATATATTAAAAGTTTAAAGTATATATGAATATGTAAGCTTCAAATTTTAGCAATTCTTTTGCAGAAATTTCACCATATTTGCCTTTTCTGTCAAAATACGACTCCTTTCCTGACTTATTGCATGCCCTGCACAGGACATGAATGCAAGATTTGCATTTTGCTGTTAACATTACATTATCCTACTACTAACCTGCGGAAAGGCTGCTGTCGGCATCATAATCGGTGACTCCTTTTTGCTACAGTTGGTGTGACTGGGACTGAGGGTCGTCCACACTGATAGCGCCAGCTGTTGTCCACAAGCTGTTAAACATGGTGCCTCCCTCTGCTTTTAACTTTATTCCGTGTATTTATTCTGCTTTTAACTTTATTCCGTCTGGCCTGTTTCATTAGATTTAACGTGTTTCCCTCTTTACACGCAACTGCTGTAAAACATTCGCTGCACGTCGCGGTGTCGGAATCCTTTCTTGTGAAATACAGCCACACTTTCGACGGTTTAGTTTTAGGCATTTTAACGAAAGTTGTTTAATTTAGCATGCTAAGCTATCGGTAGACCGCCTGCTGCCGTCAGAGCGAGTGTAACGTTAGTTGCTGTTCACGCGCATCTCGGATGGTCTCTCATTTCCGGATAATTTGTGCTTTTAATCTAATAAACTATTAATCTACAAAAATATATGAATCTAGAGAACAAATATTTCAATTGACAGTTCAGGCATTTAAGTGGCACCGAAATGAGGCACCGAAATTCGCGTTCTGTTTCGGTCCGGTACATACCGGTTCTATAGGTACTAATGGGAACCCTAATGGGAAATGGCGTTTGTCGTGTTAGTTGCAGTGCACTATGTAAACAAGCTATTGTTAACAAGCTAACGTTAACTAGATAAGTAATAATTTAATCGCTAATATAGCAGATTCATGGAAAATTACATCGGTAATCAGCATTTTTGCCGCAACTAATTTATGAATGAGTCTGCATCAACTACATTAAAGAGAATCGCTTTATTTACAGTGAATAAAATAACCTACTTACTGGAGTTCAACATTAATTGAGCCGCAAACCTGACCTGAACTGGGAAAGCAGGAGGCAGTGGGCCAAACCACTGGGAGGAAGGGGAGGGGGAACACAACTTTTTCTAAATGCAGTTTTTGCGGGGCGTTTTCTACTTACACAATTATATTAGGTATACATACATACATATATTTTTCGCAATAGAGAGTGTGATGTATATATATATATATATATATATATATATATATATACAGTGGTGTGAAAAACTATTTGCCCCCTTCCTGATTTCTTATTCTTTTGCATGTTTGTCACACTTAAATGTTTCTGCTCATCAAAAACCGTTAACTATTAGTCAAAGATGACATAATTGAACACAAAATGCAGTTTTTAAACAAAGGTTTACGTTATTAAGGGAGAAAAAAACTCCAAATCTACATGGCCCTGTGTGAAAAAGTGATTGCCCCCCTTGTTAAAAAATAACTTAACTGTGATTTATCACACCTGATTTAAATTTCTGTAGTCACCCCCAGGCCTGATTACTGCCACACCTGTTTCCATCAAGAAATCACTTAAATAGGAGCTACCTGACACAGAGAAGTAGACCAAAAGCACCTCAAAAGCTAGACATCATGCCAAGATCCAAAGAAATTCAGGAACAAATGAGAACAAAAGTAATTGAGATCTATCAGTCTGGTAAAGGTTATAAAGCCATTTCTAAAGCTTTGGGACTCCAGTGAACCACAGTGAGAGCCATTATCCACAAATGGCAAAAACATGGAACAGTGGTGAACCTTCCCAGGAGTGGCCGGCCGACCAAAATTACCCCAAGAGCGCAGAGACGACTCATCCGAGAGGCCACAAAAGACCCCAGGACAACATCTAAAGAACTGCAGGCCTCACTTGCCTCAATTAAGGTCAGTGTTCACAACTCCACCATAAGAAAGAGACTGGGCAAAAATGGCCTGCATGGCAGGTTTCCAAGGCGCAAACCACTTTTAAGCAAAAAGAACATTAAGGCTCGTCTCAATTTTGCTAAAAAACATCTCAATGATTGCCAAGACTTTTGGGAAAATACCTTTGATTTCCGCGAGAGGAGTGCGTGAACGAGCTGGTGTGCTTTAGATCACTGTCCTGCTGCATAACCCAAGTTCACTTCAGCTTGAGGTCACAAACAGATGGCCGGACATTCTCCTTCAGGATATTTTGGTACACAGCAGAATTCATGGTTCTATTTTTCACAGCAAGTCTTCCAAGTCCTGAAGCAGCAAAACAGCCCCAGACCATCACACTAACACCACCATATTTTACTGTTGTTCTTATTCCGAAATTCTGTGTTATTTCTACACCACACCTAATGGGACACACACCTTCCAAAAAGTTAAACTTTTGTCTCGTCAGACCACAGAGTATTTTCTCAAAAAGTCTTGGAGGTAATCAAGATGTTTCCTGGCAAAACTGAGATGATCCTTTATGTTCTTTTTGTTCAGCAGTGGTTGTCGTTTTGGAACTCTGCCATGCAAACCATTTTTGCCCAGTCTCTTTCTTATGGTGGAATCATGAACACTCACCTTAACTGAGTCAAATGAGGCCTGCAGTTCTTTGGATGTTTTTGTGGGGTCTTTTGTGACCTTCTTTTGCTGTTGCTAGCAAAAGCTGGTCTGTCTGGTTTGATCCCACACAAAATGGAATGTAGCACAAATTGCTGAAATTCAATGCTTTCCAATATAGAAATGTCTCAGAACACCCAGTGCAATCAGAGCCTGCAGCATATAGGGCTTGTTGATCCAGCCCCCAAATTCCAAATGTCCACTTGATGTAAGTGAAACTAGATCTCTGAGAGTATACCAGATTTTCATATTTGCTCATGAAAACTGGTTAAATTTTCACTTTTTTTTTTTTTATTAAAAAAGATAGTGTTTTGACTCGTCTTTGTTGTAAAACTGTACCACTATATTGATTACCTCACTGTGGCTTGTTGATAATGTTGGTGTGGAATGTTTCATGATGCTCCTGGGATTTTATCAAACCCTCTGTAGCTGCGGACATATTATTTCACTAGTTTTGACGCGTATCTTTAATTTGAAGTTTCACTCACAACAACAGAAGTCCGATGATCTTTGTCTCTTGTAGTTTATTTTGTCAGCATCAAAGAATCAACACTTCATACAGTCGTCTTGAGTAAATCCACTGTGGTTACAGACACCAGTTGCTGTATCTTGCAAATTTCTGACTTTTACAAGAACCTATTTGCTGTATCTTACACATATAACAACACTTTTGTTGTATATATCTGCTTACGGGTAGCTTATGGTCAAAAGCTTTTGTTTCCGTAGCCTTCCGCATCTAGACAGACTTTTCTATCATGCGATAGTCATACAAATACATGTCATAGTGGAATGACATCACAGACCAACTTTCGAATGTCAAAATGGATGCTTAACTAACAAATTTAAAGCTTATGGCTTATGTAATAAACTTAATGCTTAACTAATGAAAAGAATAAGATAGAATAAATGAAATAAAACAGATAAAATAAAATAAACAACAACAAATTCTGCAGATCCATCTTACATAACAAATGTGATATGGCTCTTACATTCCAGCCCCTAATTGACAAACAGGAAGACTGACAATTACAATTTTGTGTTTTTTTTTTTGTTTTGTTTTTTGTAACGACATGAAATTATTCATTCATTCATTTTCTATACCGCTTAATCCTGTGTTCAGGGTCGCGGGGGACCTGGAGCCTATCCCAGGAGACTCAGGGTACTAGGCGGGGTACACCCTGGACAGGGTGACATGAAATTAAACATTCTTAACCTTCAAAAACGTTTTAAATCTTTTAAATGTATAATATTTATCTCAGGTGTTTATATTTGCGTATCAAATGTCATAACAGATTATACACATTTAACAGTCCATTTCACATATGAGTCACAGCTTGTCAATGGGTCTTTCCAGAGTGTTGGTCTTACTTTTAACTAGCACACGTCTCACAAGTCCCCTTTTGTCGGGGAACACTTTCGTGATTCTTCCCATGACCCATGAATTTCTTGGAGAAGACTCATCAATTATTAAAACTATGTCTCCAATCGAAAGGTTTTTTCTCTCTTGAAACCATTTTTGATGTTCCTGGAGCAAGGGCAACTATTCACGCACTCATCCAGAACAGGTCTGATAGGTACTGAATCTGCTTCCACCTGCGACGTGCATAGATGTCTTCCTTTTTGAAAAGTCCAGGGGGCAGGTTTGGCTGTTTTTTCATCAGCAGCAGGTGGTTTGGTGTCAGAGGTTCCAGATCTGTGGGATCTTCTGAGACAGTAGTGAGGGGTCGGTTATTCATTATCGCTTCTACCTCACACATGAATGTATGCAGACTCTCGTCAGTTAATATTTGTTCTTTCAGTACTGATCTCAAGATCTTTCTAACTGACTATTCTGTCGATTGGTAGTTCTGACATTTTTTGCTCACATGTTTTAGCTCTAGACTTTCTGCATATCACACACCTGGAGAGAAACTGTCTTACAAGTGAGTTAGCAGTCGGAATCCAGTATTTCTGCCGCAATTCTGAAAACATGTAATTTCTGCCACTGTGTCCAATCTTTTCATGAACGTCTCTTAATATTAATGTTACAATATGTGAGTCTTTAGGTACAATGACTGGGTGTTTAACGTGCTCTGGCATTGCGGACCTGCTGAGACGTCCTCCGACTCTCAGCAATCTATCCTGTAGTACTGGGTTCAGTTGGGACAAACAACTGTTTCTTTTTACAGATGCCTTGCGTTTTTGCTGTGTGGGAATTCCCTGTTTGAATTCTGCTGCTGCTTTACCCTTTTGCAACGTGAGAATTTCTTCCTTAAAATTTTGTCTTTGAGTAAACTTAATGATTTCGTTTTCTGCTCTTGTTAGGTCTTGAACTGTTAGAGACTTGTGATTTTCTGTCTTTGGGTTATCTACTTGTGTTTTGACCCTTTCTGTTTTTTGTTTGAGCATGTCTCTGATGCGAAGGATACAGGCAACGGATCTTTTTAACTTGTGGCAATCATAGTGATAATTAATCAATTTACTCACTGCGTCTGTGCTTTCTGTAATGCTCACAATATTCACTGAAGCTGAGAGCTTAATTTCACTGTCTTTTTCTTTCATCGACATGTCATAAATGTTCTCAGGCCATTTGCACTCTGCTTCTTTGAGAAAGGAGGGACCATGGATCCAGTTAACATTTTTCATGAACTTTTCACAGGATGCCCCCCTGGATGCAGAATCGGCTGGGTTTTTTGAGGTATTGATGTACCTCCATTGCTGTGACTTTCCTTGACTCTCTTATAATGGCAATTCTGTTGACCACAAAGGTTTTAAAAAGAAGTGTTTCATTGTCAATATATCTCAAAACAGTTGTGCTGTCAGTCCAAAACATAGAGTCCAGCAATTTCAATTCTAGCTGTTCTTTCAACATTTTGTCATTTTTTTATAGCGACCACTGCCACAGTCAGTTCCATTCTTGGAATGGTGGTTTGTTTCAGAGGTGCTACACGAGAGTTCCCCATCATGAATGCACAATGTGTGAGTGCGTCAGCATTTTGAAACCTGAGGTACAGTATGAGACAACTCTGTAGTTGTAGCTGTAACTCCGAAGTCAGCTGGTTTTATGCATCTTGCTATGCTGAACTCGGACAGTTGGTGCAACTCTTGCAGCCAGGTTTTCCATGCCTTTGCAAACTGCTCGGGAATGTCGTCGTCCCATGCAAGTTTTTCTTTACATAACTGCTGCATTAAAATTTTAGCTGGCAGTATGACAGGTGCGAGAAAACCTAAGGGGTCGTAAATCGAACTGGTGATTGACAGGATTCCTCGTCTTGTCACAGGTCGTTCCTTTAAACAAATTTTGAACTTGAACATGTCTGAAGTAATGCACCACAGCACCCCCAGAGCTCTCTCGATGGGCAGTGCATCTTTGCTCAAGTCTAAGTCTCTCATGTCTTTGATCCTTTCGCTCTCGGGAATGAAAGTCAGTAGGGCACGGCTATTGCCTTTTGAGTTGGAAAGGTGAGAGTGCGCGCTGCTCGCACGCGCGCTGCTGGCAGCATTTCGGTTGTTGGGCATTTGAACGGATGCTTTCTTAAGTGGGAGGCCGATATAGAAGTGATTATCTGTGAACTGCAAGGAGTTATTAACGGAGTCTAAAAACTGATAGTCTTCCTGTGCCTTATCAACACAATTTCGTTCGGGACAATCGTGGTTGAACTGCTGTATCGGCATTTGTTCTATACTTTCAATAGAGGTTAACTGTAACGCTCACTGGTTCGTCGGGTTCTTGGAGAGGCCCGTTCACAGTCCATCCGAGAGTTCTCTGCACCGCGTATGGCCCTTCATGCCTGCTATTGATTACTCACCGTGGTTCTAGGATTTCGTGCTCTTCATTTCCTATGAGAATTTCAATTCCGGCGCAAATCTGGGGCAACTTTACATCGCTAAGGTAGGGCCACTGGTCGATGTCGTGCTGTTGTGGAATACTTCCCACTGTAGCTGGGATATTCTTTTGTGTAAAGACGTTGGGAAGTTCGACAAGGGTGTTTTCCTCCAGGCTACTGATCTCCAAATCATTGAGCATGTAGCTTTCTACTAGTTTTGTGGAGTTCATGGTGCTCAGCCGTATCTTAACTTTTCTGCCTTGTACATTTAATTGCCTTGCTAATGACTCTGTACAGAATGTGGCGGAACTACCTTGGTCTATAAATGCATACACTTCTGCAATTTTGTCACCTTTCTTGGACTTTATTTGAACAGGTACAATGGGGAGGATGCAATTACCAAAATGGATGCTTAACTAACAAATTTAAAGCTTATGGCTTATGTAATAAACTTAATGCTTAACTAATGAACAGAATAAGATAGAATAAATGAAATAAAACAGATAAAATAAAATAAACACAACAACAAATTCTGCAGATCCATCTTACATAACAAATGTGATATGGCTCTTACACCCTTAAAATATTCAAAGGCTTTCTTTGAACAGCATCAGAAATGAATAGTTGAAAGAAGCCAGGGTATAACTTGCAATGCAATTTCAATGCAACCACTTTGTAAATAGAAGGCTGCACTGACCTCATGTCTAAGAGAATACACATGTAGTTGTCCATGATTGTAATAATTCAACAATTGACACTAAATATTTTAGTGATCTCTATGGGTTAAGTCATGCAACTGTTATGCTTCTATTATAATCAGCATTTAAATCAACACTAGCTTTGTGAGATGTTCAGCAAGCATAAAATAATGGGTGTTTTAAAAGGTAGTAGGAGTTATACTCTTATCCAGTATGTCCTCTTTTTATATCATGTCACTGTAGGATTCCTGAATCTGAAAGTGTTGATTAATTTTCAATAACAGCATCTCTGATAGAACTTTTTGCAGTTGCTTGGTTTGCAATTATTCTCTCATTGATGCATCTGAATGATGATTCTGGAGTGGTGTTCATCATGAAGGGGCAAGATTGCAAATATGATCTTGGATGGCTTTGAAATATGTAGTATGCCAAAAACACACACGGGGAAAAATGGATGTTGGTCTGATTGAACAGAATTCCAATTAAAGTGCCTGTGTGACAGGTCAAGATTGTCACAAACAAACTAGAAATATTCACACAATCCGGAGGAAAACCAGAGAACCAAATGTAAACATCTGCAGAGCAATGAAAAAAGATGAAGAAATAAATGAAGAAGATGAAAGAAGCCCTGTGTTTATACAAAAACATGTGAGGAAAATGCTAAGTGCTTATCAGTCTTTTTTCACCCATGCCAGTGGGGGGAATGCATGGCAAGAATTAAGGGTTTAGAGAAACATGCAAAAAAAAAAAATAGATAGAAGCAGAAATGGTGGGCTGGATCAAAAAGAAAACATCTGAGGTAGAAGGAATGGGAGAAACGGGAACATATCATTTTGGAAGGAGAGAGAATGAAGATGAGACAGACTGAAAAACTGCACTCAGGTTCAGCCAAATTGTAAAGACACCCTTAGGATTCAGATACTTGTCAGCTGTTTGGAATTTTATACACCGACTTATAGACAACATTCCACACATGATCACATTCTTTAACACATCTAAACCTAAACACCAGATAATGAAAGCTGCATTTCTGATAATCTTCTGATATCCCTCTTTTGATCTTAAACAATATACAGTATATTTCAGTGAATCAACAATAAACTCCAACCAAAAGACTTCAGCACCCATGATGTTACACCCAACCCTACCAACAGGGGCACTCGTACCCATTAAAATAGACTCTGAACTGAACTTCAATGTGAATGAAGTAAATGTGTAAAATGTGTATGTTTGCATCTATAATTAATAAGCCTTTGTAGCATTTGTAATATTGAATTTGCCCTCATATTTTATAGATATATCATCTGACCTTTTCCTGTTGATTACAGTCTGCTTATGAATGCTGATTTGGATTGTTTGCCTGTTATGTTCATTAAAACCCTGTACAACTGTAACCATGTAAAACTGTAATTTGACCCGCGTTTGCGGTAGCAGGGCCTCAACTTTGGAATATTTTGCCTTTAGAGATCAGACTGGCACCTTCTCTATCCTCTTTTAAGTCATTGCTCAAAACCTATTTTTTTTCCTTAGTATATTAATTTCGTTATATAGCAGTGTTAAACAGGTTGTGCTACTTTTGTGTTTATTGTTTTTGGGGTGTGTTTTATGAGTATGTTTTTTATGTGAAGCACTTTGGTCAGCCTGATGGCCGTTGTAAATGTGCTATACAAATAAATTGACCTTGAACTTGACCCCCTATACAGTATACTGTATACGCATTCATAATTTCATTGCCATTTCATAAAGTACTTCAAAGTGTTGGGGTGCAGAATAATTTCAACACTGCATAATAATAATAATAATAATAATAATAATAATCAACTAACACAGTTGTTTATCACATCCTGACAATGAGTTGTGCTTAATCACTAAATCATCTTTTGCTAATTGTGGTAAAGTAACAGAGTGTGAAAAATGTCCAGTAATCCAGGAATATTCAATGATTCACCATCAACTCATATGATGAAGCAATTATTGATGATACATTGTCTTTGGTCAATTTTAAAAGGGTGCTAATAATTATGTGTCTGATGAAAGTAGATTCCAATCAGTTGAACACGATGGTTGCATTTATTCTAGCAAAAGAGAAATGAAGGTAAACGCACAAAGAAGGAGAGAGAGAGAAAAAATATTTTACTCAAAAAAGAGAAATATATTATTTTTTTATGTTGAAATTATATGCTTATCACATTTCTTTGTTCTGTTTTACCACAGAAAAAATGTAACTACTAAGTGCCTGATTAAATTTAACATTGTATATGTAATATCCAGTTTAGCAGAATACTAAAGTATTAAATATCAGATGCTTATTAGAGCTGGACAATTTTTGTGATTTAATCTTAAATAATATGTTATCAATGACATATAGTAACACACTATGTAGTTTCAGCAATTCCATTAAAACATAATCTAGAGCTCCCGGGTAAAAGAAAGTAATTTGAGATTATGTGTAAATAAATGTACAAAAAAGAAACAAAAAAAGAAAAAAGACATTTAATAGAGATTTACTAGTTCTTCAAATGTTCAGTATCTTAAGAATTAAGGTAGGTACCTTAAAATACCTACAGATAGGTCCGTACATTTTGTAACAAGTTTTTCGACATTTGGCCTCCGTGCACCACCACACTGAATTTAAAATGAAACACTCAAGATGTGAGCAAAGTCAAGACTTTCAAACGTGTGGCATTAACCATTCAGGAATTACAGCTATTTTCTCTCTCTCTCTCTCTCTCTCACTCACACACACACACACACACACACACACACACACACACACACACCATCTTGGGGGCTTCTAAATAATGGAATAAATGGATTAACAAAATGCTGAGCTTTCCCATTATCATTATACAATACCATTTTCCAGATAGAACTATATGAAAGAAAACCATGTTACTGTAAATGTATTATAAGTCTGTGGCTCATAATCTGAGCTGAAACACAGGTCACAGTGGACAAATGTTCAAGAACAGAAAAAACTGACCACATTGCAGTTAAAAACCTGCGGGGTGTTAATGGCACAATAGAAGTGTTTTACATGCTTTGGATCCATGTGATGCAATAACAGATGAGCAACCGCAATAAATGTTTTTCTTTAATTATTATTTTATTTTATTTAGAATATTGTAAAGATGCTTTGTGGCAGTGCCCATGAGTAATGAATAATTGAATACTGTAGCTCTACAATCGGTTTTGTAGAAATAGACTCAGATGATCGTTTGCAGAAAACCATAGCACTTTTCAAATGATCAAAAAATGCAATAATAAAAACAGCTAAACAATGCTATATATTTAGAACTTCAGCAGTGTCTTTGAAAGTTTAGTGTTTTTTCAGAACCCAAGCATATCAGTAATGCAATCTCTGACTGATTTCTTCACTACAACAAAATATTAGTCAAGCAAGATTATTTCTATCTATTTTAATGTTTAATGTTACTATTAAAATAATAATAAGTCAAGGCATTTCAGGTGAATAGTTTTTTATTTAAACAATAGATATCAGTCCTTGCCATGTAATTACTCATGATATGGGGTTTTTGTTTTCATTTATTTATACAAATAAGGCTGACATCGTTAGAATATGTATTAGTTGTGAATACACTCAAGAAAACTATTGTTTTTTTCTATTTAATCAAGAAAATACCATGTACCAAATACCATAAACTCTTAGAGACAAAAATATTATTTGAGGAGTTTATATTTTAACCTGCATCCAACAATAATGAACGTTTTGTTTCATTTCATTAGTGCAAAATTTTCATTATAATATATTATAATATTATTATTATTGTTTTATTCTGTATGTATAAATATGAAAAATGTCACTGCAAAACACATTTTTCTTCAGACACATTATTTCCCTCAGCTGTTGCTATCACTACTTCCGGTAAGGTAGTTTATCCCCGAACAGATGTATAACTATACTAAGATAAAGTGCTCATGAACTACTGAAGTTGTACAAATGAAAAACTGAAACTATTACAGGAGGAGGCTGATAATGGTGCATTATAACTGAACTTGTGCATTGTTTTTAATGTTTCTCATTCTCAGTGCCAAATCTTTTTTCTGTCTTCCCACCTGCTGCCAGTATGACTCACTACAAAAGCACAAAATTTTCTTTTATGTAAATAAAAGTAAAAGAACAGATAAAAAGAAATTAATTAAATGACTCAATCGACATATTATTGACATAAATTGCATCTTTTCATTGTCACGAACACAGTTGCACCGTTTCGCAAAATAATGTACAGTACAGTAGATTATAGGGATGTAACGGTATCAAAACTTCACGGTACGGTAATACCTCGGTATGAATGGCACGGTACGGTATTTATTGAATCATTTACAGGAAAAACAAAACTAATGAAGAGACTCGAAAAAAGTGCCAGAAGTGTTTATTAAACAGTTTACATGAACACTGAACATATCAATGGCATACAAATTAGCCATCTATCTGTAAACTTTGAAACATAAACTTAAATTTTTCAATTTTAATAACAAAAAATTATTAAACCATGTAAAAAAATAAAGTTACAATTTAGTATTCTTGACAACTCAGAAAAAATTAAAATAGCTGCCTACTTATTGCAGCTGGCCCATGTGCTGAATGAGTATTTGAGAACACTCACCTCATTTACTTACTTATTCAGACAGATTTTTTTCCCCTTTCTTGTTTCTTTTCAGAGAGAAACCGAAATGAATTAATCATTATGGAGTAAGCGGGTTTTTAATCGGATGTGCGCATTACTTTATCTGTAGCGACAACAGACTGGGCTGATGGGAATTGTAGTTCCCGCTACCTCCCGTTCGCTCCATTCGCCTGAGCAAACTTTTCTCAGAAGACCTATAGTTCTATCGTTATGCGACCACGGTATTATTGAAATAAATTGTTATTGCGGTACGACGGTATTTATAATACCGTTACATCCCTAGTAGATTACATTTTTGTCAATTGTAAATTTACCACTTATTTCTAACACCAATGTGTTTTTGTGACTCAAAGAAACCATGAACAAAATATTCTTTATCAATATGTTATATTTTTTGCTTATTTGAAAAGAGACTGTCTCTCATCCATACATATATTTTATCAAGGCTCAAAAAAAGTAAAAGAAACACTTTGAAAACATATCAGATCTCAATGGTAAAAAATATGCTGATATGGACTGAGTAATGTGTTAAGGATGAAAGGATTCCACATCATTTGATGGGAATGAAAATTATCAATCTACAGAGGGCTGAATTCAAAGTCACCCTGAGAATCACTAAAAATAATTCGGCAGGTTAGTTCATTTTGCTAAAGTTTCATTGCAGCAACTCAAAATGGTACTGTACTCAGTAGTTTGTATAGCCCCCGTGTGCTTGTTTGCATGCCTGACAAAGTCGGGGCATGCTCCTAATGGGACAGCACAAAAAATTGCGCACTATATATCTGATCTGATATACTGTATTTGAGCACTAACCAATCCTAAAAAGAAGCATTTAACAAATTAGCAGCGAATTGGCCAGGTCAGGAAGCAGTCACATGGATGCAACAAAATTCACCAGAAAACATGGACCACTGCACCAGCATAGGTTCTGACAATGGGTCCAGGGATTACCTCCCAGGGTACCATTGTCTAGACTGTAGGTGTCTGCTATATATGCCTCCCCAGAACTTCGCCGCTGATCCATCACAAGACTGGTCATGTTGAACAATGTTACAGGCAGCATAACATTCTCCACAGCTTCACCAGACCCTTGAACCTGCTTTCATTGGTGAACAGCACAGAACATCAGTGGCAGACTTGCTGTTTCTGGTGTTCACTACCAAATGCCATCCAGAAGGAGTTGGACTGCCTGTGCAACACCTGTAGGGTCCTGGTATCACCTCATGCTACAGGTAGTAACACTGACCCTGGCCTAATGCCAAACTAGTGAAAGACAATTAGAAAAAATGAGTAGGGAAAAATTGTCTGTTTTGGGGGTGTCTCATTGGTGCCCCTCTAGTGTACCTGTTTCTAATTTCATTAACACAAAGCAGCTGAAACTGATTAACAACCGCCTCATCTACTTAACTGACCAGATCAATATCCCTAAAGTTTGATCGACTTGCTGCTGCTATACTATTAAAAAGTGTTTATTTTCAAATCCCGAGTGATGCGGTAGCCTCTTGCTGCCACGGCCGTAGAAAGAACTGATTGGCCAAGCTCTCTGAGGGGAGAGATGTAGGGCACCTAGCACGTGCACATCAATCATGGCTCTACATCCAATCACAGTTGTGTTGTGAGCTCACACAAAGAGAAGGGGCAGATATCGCTGTCCTCAGAGTGTTACGTCGCTCCCAATGGCGCGTGAGTGAGCAGTTCAAAAAGACGCGGCTGGTGGCATCACATGACTTGAAGGAAGCATGTGATATCATTCACCCTCCATGTTTGGTAGTACCCTGCTGTTAGGTGGGATTTATCAAAAAAGACAAAATTAGGGAGAAATCAGGAAAATCTGTATTTGAGCACTAATCAATCCTAAAAAGAAGCATTTAACAAATTAGCAGCGAATTGAAAACATACTGATGGCCAGGTCAGGAAGCAGTCGCATGGATGCAACAAAATTCACCAGAAAACATGGACTGAACAATGTTTATCATGTAGCGCATATTACATGAATAGATAGTTTCTTTTAAAAAATATATATATTTTTCTATGTATGGATATTATACTGTGTGTGTATATATATATATATATATATATATATATATATAGTGTGTGTGTGTGTGTGTGTGTGTGTGTCATAATGAGACATAATTTGTCATTTGCAGCATTCCAGCTCTAGAAATAAGCTTTTATGGCATTAGGTGATTGTGAAGTAGTGCGCTGAACTAAAGCCTCCTTTGTTGCTATTAAGTGTTGACATGGATTAAGCAATTGATTTTCTGTTGCATTCTCATACTTTTATTACTATAGTTTATGATCTAAAAATGTATTGTTGTTGTTTTCCCCTATCTAAGTGTCTTGCTTTAAAACCATTATAATATTGCCTGTTTTTACAGAATGGCACATTACTGTAATGTGTATACTGATGCGATTTGTACAGTCAGACAGTTTCGTTGTATTTTGTTAGTACAGGTAAGTGTATCTTTTTGTTGAGCAGATTTTAATCTTGATGTGAGGGATACACATCATGAGTGCACTATTCATATGTTTAACCTTCATAAAAGAAGGTGAAGAGGGCAGCTTTATTAGCCACTGGGCAATTGTGGAAGTCCCACTATCAAGTAATGTCATACAATGACCTTTATTCTTCGCATTTGCATAGAAATTAGTGCAGATTTGAGCATACAAACAAATCTGTGTCGGTCGCATGACAGGGAAACAAGTGGTAATTTGAGAACAATCCAGATTTAAGCACAACTAATTCATTATTTACTTGTAATATGCATTAAGCAGACACCAATATACCCTTGCGTTCCTCATTAACATGATGTATTTCCTCATTTATGCAGGTGTTGTAATTATGTGCCGGTTAAAGGAAATAATTTAACAAACTAAAATCACAGCAAAGTTTGCTAAAATATAAAAAAAAAATTCATTTTTTTGTTAAGGTTGCATGCATTCCAACTAGTAATGAACATGATTGTAAAGATCATCCAAGAATAAAACTGGTGGTAAGAGAAAACATATATATGAAAATTGTGTATGCTCCTTTTATATTCAGATTTGACCATACTTGGCTAGCTTTTATAAAACAGCACACCAGCTGATGTTTTCAATATAATGTTTTTAAGGAGTGTTCCAGAGCAGACAAAGCAATCACACTATGTGGTTATTTAAGATGATGTCAGTTTCCACAGTGCTGATCCGGCATGCAACTGGTTCACTAATAATCCAGCTCTGACCAATATCTTTCAACTAGAATGTTTTCTATTCCAGAACTCTATGGAGCTTTTCTCTGCATGGTAGGAAATTGTTTTGCAGTCTGTAGGAGATGGTTTAGAATGCTACAAATAGTTTTTGCATCTGATTGGAGTTTCTTTTGTGTTGTGGCCCTTACTGGCTTACACCAGTAACAATATTTAAATACAATCTTTTTATTTGAATTAAAAACTGGTGGAAGAATGAAAATTAGAAGTCAGCAGTAATATCAATCCATGACAACTGTATAAATAATTATATAAATTCATCTGTTTTATTTTATTTTTCAAGCTGTTGCTCAATTTTATCATAAAAAGCATCTTCCTAAGAGAGTTTGGGCAGGTGAGTGAGAGACTACTGTTGTAAAATTAAAGCTACCACTATTGCAACATTTCAGTGTGGTTCCCAACTCTAGACCTGAATTAGCACAATTGTATTTGGTAGTCGGTTTAATAAGGCAAACCCAGGCTTCTGCAATCTCAGTGTTTAAGAAATTTTATCATAGCTTTTAAACATTGTCTTTTAATCATATACAAGGGAAGCCAGAGGTCTTGAGACAGATAAATTAAAGTTTTTAATATATAGAGTGAGGGAAATAAGTATTTGATCCCCTGCAGATTTTCTAAGTTTGCCCGCTTACTGTACAAAGAAATGAAGGGATTATTATTTTTATCATAGTTTTATGGTACAGGATTGATACAGAATATCAAGCAAATTTCCCCCCCAAAAAGCACACGATACAACGATGTTATAAATCGATTTGCGTGTTCTGTGTATAAAAGCTACCTGACCACAGAATTTCGATCTTCCGTTCAAATCTCATCAATATCGGCAAGACCAAACAGGTGTCAAAGGAAGTCAGGGACAAGGCTGGAATGGGCTACAAGACCATGAGCTAGAAGGTTGGTGAAAAGGAGACAACTTGTTGGAGTGATTATTTGCAAATATAAGAAATACAAAGTAACTATCAATCCACCTCAATCTGGAGCTCCATGCAAGATTTCACCTCATGAGGTAAGAATAATCATGAGAAAAATGAGGGATCAGTGCAGGACTACAAGGGAGGAGCTTGTGAATGATCTCAAGGCAGTTGGGACCACAGTCACCAAACAAAACATTGGTAACATGATATGTCGCCAAGGATTGAAATCAGTGCAGCAAGGTCCCCCTACTCAAGAATGCACATGTACAGATGTCGCCATTAAAAACGCACGTTTCGAGAAAAGGGATCGTGAAAATGTCCTTCATTACCTGTAGGGGGAAGTCGTGTTTCAGTCTGAAGTATTGTGTGTCTACTGAAGCCGAAAATGTGTTATCTCTCTTAGACGCCCATTGACAGCAAGCAACAGAGCTCATAAACGTGTCGAGCTCAAACTGTACATGTAAATACTGATATGTATTTATACTTAATTTTCTTCTCTCTTTCAATGATGATACTTCTATAACTGCGCTTTCTCCATTCAGTATTATACCCTTGTGCAAAGTGAAAGTGAGTTGCGCTTTTTGATCAAAAGGCTGATAAACGCATGCGTAGATATGATTCTGTAATATTCCATTGTCATTCATACTGCTATTGTTTTAACGCCCTTTACTGAAGCATTCACTAGTTAGTAAGTAAGAAATAAAAGATATTTATAAATATGAAGATAATATATTTTTGTTTAATTAAATTCTTAACATTTTAATGGTTAGTGTTTGTTGCAGACATTCACACTATTTTTGGGGAAGAGCTTGGCTTGTTCAGGCTACTTTACACTGATCAGCAGTCAATGCCCCGCCTTACCCAGCAGATCAAAGGGGCAGTTATCGGCTATGACACATCGACTTTTGAGTTTGGAGGCCAGGCTTGGTTGGTTGGAAGCACGTTGAAGGAGAAGATAACGTCACACACACACACCAAACTCTCCATGCACACACACACACATACACAATCTCTCAGTGCAGATAGACCGTGCAGTTCATTCATCGGCGTGTATATAAACCCACGGCTCGCACTTTCACTTAACAAAAGGCAGCGTTTTGATCGCGTGCTATGGAACGATATCCCGGACAATATTCAAAAGGAATTGCAAATTGCATTTGCGTTTCCAATAAGTGGACGCACAAAGTGTGCCATAATTCAAATGCAATTGTAAACTATGCATTACTGTTTGCTTTTTCGCCTTCGCGAGCGCACACTGACTGCCAAATTTCAAATGAAAAAGAAAAGACCATTTGCATTTGTATTTCCCATGTCTTAGAAGTCATGAACCTGTCATATTTAAATAGCAAAATCAATTACCATGTTTGCTTTTTCACTTTCTCCGCACCGCGCGTCAAGCCGGCCAAAATTCAAACGCAATCGCCAATCCATTTGCAATTGCATTTCCAACACGTTACACAGAAACCAGTCAGTCAGCGTCAGGGGCGGGTCTATACTGTGGGGCGGGATTTTATGAGGAGTGACGTCACTCGCAGTCGCCGAAAAAGAGGGGGAATGCGGATGCTGATGGCTGGATCAGGCAGGCGGCAAACGCGCTCGCTTTGTCCCAACAATCCAGCACGCAGTAACGAAACAGTGGAGCCGGTGTCCACGAGCGCCCATAGCAGCACGCCGTCCAGCACACAGTGCATGTACACCCCAGCGCAATTTCCCACACGTCCCGAATGGAAGTTGAATCCGCACGTTGGGGGAACAGAGACAGCTGCTGGGGTACGCTGTCCTCGGCGCCTCAGAACGTTGCAGCCGTAGTCCTGCGGTCCCGGGCCTCGGCGTCGTCGCGAAACCTCGGAGGCATGCTCGTGGCCTAGCCGTGGCGGGTAGCCCTGTCCGCAGCTAGGTTCCCCTACCGAGCTGCCGGAGGTCGCTCGGCTCTTTCGACGTCATGTCCCGCCATGATGGGTTCAGCGCGCAGCGCCTCAGAAAGGGAACCTGGTGCCGCTAACCTGATGTGCTCGCGGAGCTGTGACGGTCGGAGCCCTCGGAGAAATGCACGGCGAGCTAGCTCTTCCTGCTCTTCGTGCTCGAATTCTGGATAGCCCCAACGCGCGAGGCATCTTAAATCCATGGTGAATGCGCCCAGTGGCTCAGAAGCGCACTGCTCACGGACCGCCAGCTGTTCGCACGCGGCTTCATTATGGTCACCTGCGCCGAACCGGATGTGGAGCGACTCCCGCAGCTTTGACCAGTCCCCGCTCATCGGCCCGGAGATCTTCCAGGGACCGGAGCGCGTTGCTTTCCAGCGAGAGTGCTACTCTGACCGCTCTACCTGCGCAAAATATGCGTAGGGTTAGACGGCGCTGTTGTAGGAGGGAAGGCGCAGCTGTAAGTCGCCACGTCGGTTAACGGCGCACGGAGCCGTGGATTGGTCCGGCGTTTGCGTAGCGTCGGCGTGGGGCTCCGCTCCGAGATCCAGTGCCGGAACCCTCGTCTCGCCGCTCTGCTTCTGCCGCGCTGCCTTTTTGGTGCTGGCTCCGTCCGGAAGGTGCTTCCTCTGCAGGAGTTCTGCTGCCACTCGGCAGCCCTCTTGGATCTTCTGCAGATCCTCCGCAGTTCGCTCCAACTCGGACATCTCCATCCCACTTCTGAAACCAATGTAGCGTTTTTCGACACTAGCAGGGATCTTGGAGGGCGAGTTGGTTTTGGGTCTCCCCAATGCAAATGGCTAGGGAGTCTTTTATTCACCACAGCACAAGCACACACATATAGAGATAGCACACACACATTTAACTTGGCTGAAACCCTAACCCGAACAACCGTCCCACTCAGGGTGAACACACCAGAGCTACTCCCGCAAAGCACGATGGTCGTCCCCAGTCGCCCCGCCCACGGCACAATATGATATGGTAGTATATATGCAATGGAACAGCTATTTACACATGAGTGCTCAAATGTAAAGCAAACGCAATTATTAACTTATTGTGTATATTTAACTTCATTCAGCCGTTTAAGTTATAGGAAAAATAACGTAGCTACCAGGCCACTATTATTTTCTGTTCAAATTTAAAGATGCCCGCGTGTGTGTGCAAATAAACAAATTTTACAAAGAATACAAAAGTGTATAATCTTTAATAAAGTTAGTCTAATACAATATTGTTTCCAAGGCTAAAGCAAACATGATTTTGTTTTAGTCTTTTCTTTGAATACATATATATATATATATATATATATATATATATATATATATATATATATATATATATATATATACAGTGGTGTGAAAAACTATTTGCCCCCTTCCTGATTTCTTATTCTTTTGCATGTTTGTCACACTTAAATGTTTCTGCTCATCAAAAACCGTTAACTATTAGTCAAAGATAACATAATTGAACACAAAATGCAGTTTTTAAATGAAGGTTTATGTTTTTAAGGGAGAAAAAAAACTCCAAATCTACATGGCCCTGTGTGAAAAAGTGATTGCCCCCCTTGTTAAAAAATAACTTAACTGTGGTTTATCACACCTGAGTTCAATTTCTGTAGTCACCCCCAGGCCTGATTACTGCCACACCTGTTTCACTCAAGAAATCACTTAAATAGGAGCTACCTGACACAGAGAAGTAGACCAAAAGCACCTCAAAAGCTAGACGTCATGCCAAGATCCAAAGAAATTCAGGAACAAATGAGAACAAAAGTAATTGAGATCTATCAGTCTGGTAAAGGTTATAAAGCCATTTCTAAAGCTTTGGGACTCCAGCGAACCACAGTGAGAGCCATTATCCACAAATGGCAAAAGCATGGAACAGTGGTGAACCTTCCCAGGAGTGGCCGGCCGACCAAAATTACCCCAAGAGCGCAGAGACAACTCATCCGAGAGGCCACAAAAGACCCCAGGACAACATCTAAAGAAGTGCAGGCCTCACTTGCCTCAATTAAGGTCAGTGTTCACGACTCCACCATAAGAAAGAGACTGGGCAAAAACGGCCTGCATGGCAGATTTCCAAGACGCAAACCACTTTTAAGCAAAAAGAACATTAAGGCTCGTCTCAATTTTGCTAAAAAACATCTCAATGATTGCCAAGACTTTTGGGAAAATACCTTGTGGACCGACGAGACAAAAGTTTAACTATTTGGAAGGTGCGTGTCCCGTTACATCTGGCGTAAAAGTAACACAGCATTTCAGAAAAAGAACACCATACCAACAGTAAAATATGGTGGTGGTAGTGTGATGGTCTGGGGTTGTTTTGCAGCTTCAGGACCTGGAAGGCTTGCTGTGATGGATGGAACCATGAATTCTACTGTCTACCAAAAAATCCTGAAGGAGAATGTCCGGCCATCTGTTCGTCAACTCAAGCTGAAGCGATCTTGGGTGCTGCAGCAGGACAATGACCCAAAACACACCAGCAAATCCACCTCTGAATGGCTGAAGAAAAACAAAATGAAGACTTTGGAGTGGCCTAGTCAAAGTCCTGACCTGAATCCTATTGAGATGTTGTGGCATGACCTTAAAAAGGCGGTTCATGCTAGAAAACCCTCAAATAAAGCTGAATTACAACAATTCTGCAAAGATGAGTGGGCCAAAATTCCTCCAGAGCACTGTAAAAGCCTCACTGCAAGTTATCGCAAATGCTTGATTGCAGTTATGCTGCTAAGGGTGGCCCAACCAGTTATTAGGTTCAGGGGGCAATTACTTTTTCACACGGGGCCATGTAGGTTTGGATTTTTTTTTCTCCCTTAATAATAAAACCCCTCATTTAAAAACTGCTTTTTGTGTTTACTTGTGTTATCTTTGACTAATAGTTAAATGTGTTTGATGATCAGAAACATTTTGTGTGACAAACATGCAAAAGAATAAGAAATCAGGACGGGGGCAAATAGTTTTTCACACCACTGTATATACACACACACACAGGGGTGTGAAAAACTATTTGCCCCCCCCCTCCTGATTACTTATTCTTTTGCATGTTTGTTACACAAAATGTTTCTGATCATCAAACACATTTAACTATTAGTCAAAGATAACACAAGTAAACACAAAATGCAGTTTTTAAATGAGGGGTTTTATTATTTAGGGAGAAAAAAAATCCAAACTTACATGGCCCTGTGTGAAAAAGTAATTGCCCCCTGAACCTAATAACTGGTTGGGCCGCCCTTAGCAGCAATAACTGCAATCAAACGTTTGCGATAACTTGCAACGAGTCTTTTACAGCGCTCTGGAGGAATTTTGGCCCACTCATCTTTGCAGAATTGTTGTAATTCAGCTTTATTTGAGGGTTTTCTAGCATGTACCGCCTTTTTAAGGTCATGCCACAACATCTCAATAGGATTCAGGTCAGGACTTTGACTAGGCCACTCCAAAGTCTTCATTTTGTTTTTCTTCAGCCATTCAGAGATGGATTTGCTGGTGTGTTTTGGGTCATTGTCCTGCTGCAGCAAGATCACTTCAGCTTTAGTTGACGAACAGATGGCCGGACATTCTCCTTCAGGATTTTTTGGTAGACAGTAGAATTCATGGTTCCATCCATCACAGCAAGCCTTCCAGGTCCTGAAGCATCAAAACAACCCCAGACCATCACACTACCACCACCATATTTTACTGTTGGTATGATGTTCTTTTTCTGAAATGCTGTGTTACTTTTATGCCAGATGTAACGGGACACGCACCTTCCAAAAAGTTAAACTTTTGTCTCGTCGGTCCACAAGGTATTTTCCCAAAAGTCTTGGCAATCATTGAGATGTTTTTTAGCTAAATTGAGACGAGCCTTAATGTTCTTTTTGCTTAAAAGTGGTTTGCGCCTTGGAAATCTGCCATGCAGGCCATTTTTGCCCAGTCTCTTTCTTATGGTGGAGTCGTGAACACTGACCTTAATTGAGGCAAGTGAGGCCTGCAGTTCTTTAGATGTTGTCCTGGGGTCTTTTGTGGCCTCTCGGATGAGTTGTCTCTGCGCTCTTGGGGTAATTTTGGTCGGCCGGCCACTCCTGGGAAGATTCACCACTGTTCCATGTTTTTGCCATTTGTGGATAATGGCTCTCACTGTGGTTCGCTGGAGTCCCAAAGCTTTAGAAATGGCTTTATAACCTTTACCAGACTGATAGATCTCAATTACTTTTGTTCTCATTTGTTCCTGAATTTCTTTGGATCTTGGCATGATGTCTAGCTTTTGAGGTGCTTTTGGTCTACTTCTCTGTGTCAGTTAGCTCCTATTTAAGTGATTTCTTGATTGAAACAGGTGTGGCAGTAATCAGGCCTGGGGGTGACTACAGAAATTGAACTCAGGTATGATAAACCACAGTTAAGTTATTTTTTAACAAGGCGGGCAATCACTTTTTCACACAGGGCCATGTAGATTTGGAGTTTTTTTTCTCCATTAATAACGTAAACCTTCATTTAAAAACTGCATTTTGTGTTCAATTATGTTATCTTTGACTAATAGTTAACGGTTTTTGATGAGCAGAAACATTTAAGTGTGACAAACATGCAAAAGAATAACAAATCAGGAAGGGGGCAAATAGTTTTTCACACCACTGTATATATATATATATATATATATATATATATATATATATATATATATATATACACAGGTCCTTCTCAAAAAATTAGCATATTGTGATAAAGTTCATTATTTTCTGTAATGTACTGATAAACATTAGACTTTAGAAGAGAAAGTTGAGAGACACAAGACACAAGAATCTGCAAAACGATTCCCGACCAAGTATTGAGTGCATAACTGAACATAATAATTATTTGAAGGTTGACTTTTTTTGTATTAAAAACACTTTTCATTTATTGGTCGGATGAAATATGCAAATTCTTTTAGATTTTGGGTTTTCATGAGCTGTATGCCACAATCATCAATATTAAAACAATAAAAGGCTTGAACTACTTCAGTTTGTGTGTAATGAATCTAAAATATATGAAAGTCTAATGTTTATCAGGACATTACAGAAAATAATGAACTTTATCACAATATGCAAATTTTTTGAGAAGGACCTATATATATATATATATATATATATATATATATATATATATATATATATATATATTGTTCATTCATGTCTTCTGAGGATGGCGACACATTTTTACGTTTTAAATAAGACATGTTGGCATATTCACGAATCAGGACATTCGCATAGTTAACACTATCAGATAGCCTACTATCAGGAAATTAAATTAATTTCAATACCATTTAAACTGAGGCATTGCCATGTCTTTCATTATATTGTCCCTGTTAAGACATTACAAAAACTATATAAGAAACTTTTAAAGCACGAATTTGGGCATCTCATTTCATCATTATGAAAATAACATGAAGCACATATACACACATTCATTATGAAATATCTGTTGTAAAACAAAATAAAATTCAGCATTGGAAACAATATTGGTTTAGGTTAACTTTATACACAACTCATCGTTGTATGTACTTGGTCCGGCTTTTAGATAAAGTCCTTCCATGTGCCATCTGGCGGATATTCAGTGAAGCACAAAACATTTATTTTAAATTCCCGAATGTTGCCTCCGATTGGGATGAAGTGAGATTAAAATTGAGCTCTTTGGCATCAACTTGACACTCTGTTTTTGGAGGGAAAAAAATGCTGACCCCAAGAACACCACCCCTACAGTCAAGCACGGAGGTGAAACATCATGCTTTAGGGCTGGTTTCATGATAAACGTATAAACTGACTTTGCTGCATTGATTGGTTAATGGACGGGCATGTATTGTAACACTTTGGATGAGAACCTTCTGAAGATGGGTCTTCCAACATGACAAGTGACACCAAAACATACTACGAAGACAACACAGGTGTGGCACAAGAAGAATCACATTAAGGTCATACAGTGGCCTAGCCAGTCTTCAGACCATATTCCTATAGAAAATTTATGGAGAGAGCCGAAACATTGAGTTGCCAAGCAGCAGGAAATCTTAAAAAGTACGAGAAAATCTGTAAAGAATAGTGGATAAAAATGCTACAAGAAAGGTCTTACCTCTATGCTTGCAAACAAGTGTTTCTCCAGCACGTACTAAGTCATGTTTCACTTGAGGATCAAATACTGTACTTATTTCCCTCATTGAAATACAAATTAATGTATAACATTTGTATCGTCTGCTTTTTTGGGGATTTTTGCTTGATATTTTGTCTCTATCCTGTACCATAAACCTATTATAAAGGGTTTTAAAACCCTTAATTTCTTTGTAAACTGGCAAACTTAGAAAATCTGCAGGGGATAAAATACTTATTTCGCCCACTGTACATTTACAGTATGAAAGTGGGAGCCTTATAGTCATTAGTCAGTGTTTCCTTGGCTGAGTGTTATAGGCCAATAGAGAGAAGCAGTGTTCAGACATGTATGAAATTATGTTGAAGCTCTTGTAGCTGTGAACAAATTGTAATATTGCTGTCATTGTCTTTTCTATAATGTGATTGAGTCACACACACAATGTATGTATATGTAAATGAATTGATAAATGCTCGACTGAGGTATATAACAGAAGAGAAAAGCTTACAGTATACTGTACATATGTGCAAAATGGGGTTGAACGCAGTGCAGTGCATTTTGAAAGATTTTACAGATGTGGATTTTTGGCAGAGGTTTAGAGCTTTTTGTGTTTTTTACCACACATTTCAAAACAGAACCGAAAAATCAGAACCAACATCAAAAATAAGTCAAATATGCTAAGCTTTCTGCATTACTTTAATCAAGTTCAATCAAATATCAGAACTGCCACCTTTTATTGCTTTACAGATGTTGGGATACAGCAGGTTTTAGGTTGTTTTTGAAAGTTGACAGTGACTACAGTACATGACAATAGGATATCATTTTGGGGAATGAGTGGCACCAACACAATGTTACAAACACACAATTAAAATATTATCAAGCACTTATGTTTTTCTCTTACCTGGACTACATCCTAGAACTTCTCATACAATGAAATGAGTATTCAATCAGAACGATAGCGGTGGTGTAAACTTTTGATAATCTGTTCAACACATCTGTAAAACACTTCTTCTGATTGCTTCTCTCTTGTTGAAATGAATAGATTGTTTCTATGCATATTCGCCTAACATGGAGTAAAAATGGGTAACTAGATGTGAATTCTGTCTTCCATTCCATGGTCAGTAAACTCTATGAGAACAACTCTCTCCCACTTGTTTTTACTTCAGACTTTTATCCACTAGGTCTTTAGCAGGGAAAGGGCCACTGATTGGCCTACATTTCTCATGGCTTCACAGCGATCAGAAACTCTTTGTAAAAGTCAAACAAATTTTGATCTTTATTAAATGCTTTGAAAATCTAAACATGCATCTCTTATTGGAATAATTGTAACCTGATTGAAGAAGTATTGTCTATGAAAATGTAGCATTTTTTCAAAAACCTGTTGATCAAAACCCTTTTATTTTACTCCCAATCAATACTGCTTTGTGCCTCTTGTTGCTACTCCTCATGCATTTCATGGTGATATTTTCAAAAGAATTTTAAACAAAGAGATAACATTAAAGCACTCAAGAGACATGCAAGCATATTGTATACAAGGGACATGAGATACATGTGGTTTGTGTGGGAAGCTACGCCAGTTTCTTTGATTGGAATTTCTGAACTTTGTTTTAAACTTAAAGTACCATGGCTGTATATGTAATTGAATTGGCAAATTAATGTAATATGTCATAAATTCTATAAAACAACATCTGTAACATTTAAGTGAGATGCATTGCCACTGGGGCAAACCAATGAAGGAAAATCCGTGAGGCAGGGGAATAATGATAACAAAAGAGTTTTATTTTAGCCAATTTCAAAGAGTAAAACAAGATATAAAGTAAGGAGAAAAGAAGAGGTTGAGTGACACCAAAAGAAAGAAAATATCAAAAGCAAAATGAGTGCTAATAGCTAAACCCCAACCCAAATAATCTAACTGCCAAACAAAAAATGTGGAAAATAAAACCGAAAGCTTCGGCGCATGCGGCACCCAAACTAAGCTACTCTTAGCTAATAAACAAAGTACACAAGGGGTTGTCACTCCCTAGCTATCATTAACACAAGAAGGTTAACTTTACGCGACCAATTTACCTGTCTCCTTTCTCTTGGTTATTTTACCAATACTTATAACAATCGAACTAAATGGATATAATCAACAAGACCTAAATACAATCTAAACCCAGCACAGCTTAGAACACAACAAGAGTGCAGTCGAAACAAAATGGACAGTCGCCCGCTGGCCGGAAAGCAAGATGACTGACAGCAAGTCAAGGGAGCCCCGCCTCTTTTATCACGACAGGTCCACAGTCATTGGAGGATTGGCGAACCCCGGACAACCAATAGGCTGATCCTGTGCTTTTTAAAGAGAGAGGACAAAGACAGATACAATATGGAAAGAAACAAAATACCAAAAAACAAGCAAATACACCAGGGGACATAACAGTCATACAAATTACTGCTGGGTAATTTGTCATAAGAATGGACAGAGGAAATGAAGTCCCTAAAGTGCATGGGTGAGGATGGAACAAACAATGTGAAATGTGAAAACCCTAACCTTATACACATTTGAGGATTTAAATTCCAGTTGAAGAGCACTGTGTGTGTGTGTGTGTGTGTGTGTGTGTGTGTGTGTGTGTGTGTGTGTGTGTGTGTGTGTGTGTGTGTGTGATCAAAAATCATTCCTCCTAGTGTGTAACAGAACACAGTCACTGCGATCACATAGTGTCACGCTTAAATATTATATTAAGGCCAAACATTTCATTTAAGTTTCTCAAGATATATTTCATGGCCAGAAAAAATAGCAGAGATGAAAATATTACAGCTTCAACCTTGGAATGATGGATAAAGACATACTAGAAATTCTCTCTGGCACTGCAGCATGAATACTGTATATCCCACATCATTAGCCTATCTCACCTTAAGCAAATTATGGAAGCTAATAGACTTTAGCAGCTGTTCCTGTCAAATAATTAACTGGAGGCCACACATTAAGAACAATGTTCCACAGCATTTTAAGTGGTGACCTCAAGTTTTTCAATTCTTGACATGACACAACTTAATAATTCTTGGACATAAGATCCTTTTTTCATGGTGTCAATATAATAATTCATGACCATGCCTTATTAAAAATAACCACATCACATTAACAGCTCCATGTAATGGTATTCTGACAAAGTTTCATATTTTATGGTATTTCTGCTCCTTCCAAGGTTATGATGTGATTTGAATGGGAGACTATACCATATACTTTGGATTGGGGTATTTCACTGCATCGAAGTGAGATGTTTTCGCAAATTAAGGACTTGGCATTCGGTAGAAAACATAATTCTAGCTTGAACCATGGTTTTGTGTGACATGGTCATACTGTTTAGCTGTAATTACGCTCCACCAAAACATACCATTACAGTACATAATTGCTGGTTTTGAAAGTTAAAAGTAACTCAAAGATCAAAAAAGATAAAAAATAATAAAAGATTAAATAATGGCATGACAACAAAATATTAACATCTAAGTGTAGCATTTATGGTGCTTACCATCCATTTGCAAACCGTCTGTATATACTGTACATCTGTGCTCATGTACTGTAACATACAGTATGAAACTTGATAATACAATAATTTATTTTAAAGGTAATATTAAAATTTATATGCTCATGTTAAACTCATTAAAAAGAATTACGTTCATTTACAAACATACAAAATATTTAATGTATGTAAAATACATAATATATATAATATCAATGTATACAGGCTACAGAAGGCCAAAGTCTTACTTTCAGTTTAATCTTTTTTTGAATATACACTACCAGTCTAAGGTTTGTACACGCCTTCTAATTCCATGGTCTTTCCTCATTTTTATTTCTTTCTACTGTACATTGTTAAGCAATACTGAAGATATCCGAAATCTCCTTTGAACATTTGATATTGAGATGTGTCTGCTACTTATGGTCTATAAAAACTGGCTCTAATCTGAGGTGATGTTAATTTTTGATTTTTGAGGCTGTCTCTTTGGCAGCAGAAGTAAGATTTGGTATAGTTTTCATGAGAGCCAATTTCATCAGGGTTCTTGATGAATTTTTACAAATGCTCTTCACAATACTGTAATACTTGCAAGAACTATTTCAGAACAGCTGACCTTTGTGTCCTAAAATAACTGCTGACTGTTGTCATTGTTGTTGTTTTTACTTAAAGGGCACCTACGGTGCTACATGGACTTTTTCAAGCTGTTTGGACTGCATTGTGTGTTAGGAGAGTGTGTACACAACCACTCTACAGTGATAAAGAGCCGCCCAGCGATTTTCTTTTAATTTAATAATATAAGATGCCCCTTCTGAAATCAGCCCGTTTTCAAAAGCCGTTTTCAAAAGGCCGCTCCTACTACAGTTGATTGACACTGGTGTTTTAGCAAAGACCCGCCCCGAGTGAAAAAAAGAGCCGTCGGCCATTGTATTTCTACACGGGAGCAAAATGGCACCTACATGAGTGTGGTGTGCTGTTTGTTGCAGCAGCCTTGCAGTAGTGTGGTGGTCTAGTGGTTAGGATTCGGCGCTTTCACGTGGGAGACCCGGGTTCGATTCCTGCTTAAGGTACATGCTTTTTTTGCACTACATACTTATAAAGTTTTTCTAAAGTTCGTTTAGTAACGAGGCGAGTGCGCTATGCTTCGATAAGCTTTTCTGACATAAGGAGAGACTCAGTCAAACACACACACACACACAATGCTTCGCGTGTATGTTGTCCTATTCCCGGCATCTATATGCCTCATTCACACACACAGACACACACACACACACACACGTTGTTTGTCAGAAAGGTCTCTGTTTATTAACAGCAAAAGATCGGTATAAATATGTTTGACTAAATGCCTGTGCTATAGACATATGTTACTACAAATGAACCATTGTAAATGTCCTGGTGAGATCCCGAAAAAAACATTGCTTCGCGTGTATAAGGTCGTGGGTTGAATAGCCGGCATTTCCAAGCAGCAGCCATTAATCCTCCGTGGTCTAGTGGTTAGGATACGGCGCTCTCAGCGCAGCAACTCGAGTTCGATTCCCGGTCTGGGAAGTCAAAAAAGTTTTACAACCAGATTCACATGTAAAATTTTATATACATATATAACTATATATATATATAAAAATATGAGTGCATAATAAAAATCTTACAAAATATAGGGGAAATATATATATATATATATATATATATATATATATATAAAATAAAAATAATAATAATAATATTTATATATCCCCTATATTTTGTAAGATTTTTATTATGCCCTCATTTGTACATTGTATATTTGTACAACTATTTTACTAGTTAAATTTATTTTCTTTAGTATTTCTTTTTATTGATATTTATTCCTTACATATTTATTTTATTTTTAAGGTCACTGACTGTCGTATAAGCATTTCACTGCATATCATACTGTGTATGACTGTGTATGTGACAAATAAAATTAGAATTTGAATCAAAGGAGAGGAAGAGAGACAGAGAGAGAGAGGGAGAGAGAGACAGAGTATGGGAAGGTGAGCATGAATGAACAGATGCAAGAGGAGACAGGAAGATGGCAGCAGGGAAGATTTAACACGTTAATATCAGATCTATGAGGAAGAGAGCAAGAGAGTAGAAATAACTCCTTTATATATAAAATAATTCTAACATCATGTAAAATTATTTTTAACTGTTTTTTAAATATTTTTAACTGTTGTCAAAGCTATACCCCACTTGTATTGTGAAGACACGCCCCACAGAACTGGGGGGCGGGTTCAGTAGAGGTCATTAACATTTAAAGGAGCATGTACTGAAACAGGTTGCTGAGAACAGAGCTACTTTTTACCAGGTAAAAGTAATGTTTTTTTTACACAACAATTGAGAATTTTTAATTAAAGTATATTACAAACTTTTCATTAGGACCCTAAAGAATCATATTAACTTATGCAAAATTGAGTCTGTATGGCTCCTTTAAATACCCAATGTCATATTTATAATGTCATAGATTTGACAAAAACTACTGTATTGTTATAGAATGTAGAAAATAAATCCAAATGTTTCCAAACTTTTGACTTGTATTGTATTACAATGAACTTCACCCTGACTCAAAACCAGTGCTATATAATCAGCAAGAGACAAAGGAGAAAAATTTGGAAGTGAAACAAAAGGTATTAAGCAACATGAAGGTAAAAGATTAGTGACTGATACTGATACATGTTGCATTTGTATACTGCACGTACACTTCCTGCTAATAGGAGGTTTTCCACATGTCTAACATTCATCTTAAAATAGATTTTTTTTAATTCTCTTACCATTCTATACACAATACTCCATAATGACAGTAACAATAGGCATTTGGAGTGATTTACATAAAAAGACTGAAATATTCCATTTACATCAGTATTCAGACCCATCACTTTTACTTCAATCACCCAGTACTTGGCTTAGAATTGTCATTTTTTTCCCTCAGTCCTAGTAAAGACACTGCCCTCATCCCTGACTAGGCTGTAGACAAGTGCCGCAAAATCTCAGTTGTAACTTTTCACTGAACAAGACAATTTCTTTCACAAAGCAAATGTGAAAAACTCATAAACCTCATTTACCATCGACTGCTGTATCACTCTCACACATTTGTGGTAGGTGGGCTCTGGAACTACCAGTCTGTCTCAGCTCAACATTTCATCGTGGTCCTCCATAAGACTTTCTTTAGTTGTCTTTTACTTTCTGACAAAACTCCTTTCACTTTTCTTTGAAACTTTAACAACCCCCTCTGACAAGGTCCAATCCTCTTTCCTACTCCTTCTTCTTAAAGCCTTCTCACTACCATTTAACAGCCCCCTCAGCCCACAAGAGAGGGAATTACCTGGACCTGGATTTCTGCCACCCCTCCCCAGCTACAGACATCACTACTACATCACACCTCTTATCATCACCTGGTATCCCTTACCTTTACCCCTCATATCCTGCCTAAAACCAACCATCAACAATTATTTTCAATTCTCAAAAACAGCCACTCTGTTACCCCTTCCTCTGTCTTCCTGTACCCTATTATACTTCCCAGACCCCGACTCCTCTTCTTCCCTAATGTTATAGATAGCCATGGATACTTTTCTCTCATCTATTTCCTCATCCCTCCTAGGCCCTCTGTCTTCTAAATCAAGGGAGATTACTTTCCCTGCTCTTTGGCTATCAGATGTACAGTACTGTGCAGCAATTGAAGTGAATTAAGAGCTGCAGAGAGAAAGTGGAAGAAATCACAACCCCTGTATTATTCAGCCCCCTGAGTCAATACTTTGTAGAACCACCTTTTGCTGCAATTACAGCTGCCAGTCTTTTAGGGTATGTCTCTACCAGCTTTGCACATCTAGAGACTGAAATCCTTGCACATTCTTCTTTGCAAAACAGCTCCAGCTCAGTCAGATTAGATGGACAGCGTTTGTGAACAGCAGTTTTCAGATCTTGCCACAGATTTTCGATTGGATTTAGATCTGGGCTTTGACTGGGCCATTCTAACATATGGATATGTTTTGTTTTAAACCATTCCATTGTTGTCCTGGCTTTATGTTTAGGGTTGTCCTGCTGGAAGGTGAACCTCCACCCCAGTCTTAAGTCTTTTGCAGACTCCAAGAGGTTTTCTACCAAGATTGCCCTGTATTTGGCTCCATCCATCTTCCCATCAACTCTGACCAGCTTCCCTGTCCCTGCTGAAGAGAAGCACCCCCAGAGCTGCACCATATTTGAGAGTGATGTGCAGTGTTAGTTTTCTGCCACACATAGCATTTTGCATTTTGGCCAAAAAGTTCCATTTTGGTCTCATCTGACCAGTGCACCTTCTTCCACATGTTTGCTGTGTCCCCCACATGGCTTGTGGCAAACTGCAAATGGGACTTCTTATGGTTTTCTGTTAACAATGGCTTTCTTCTTGCCATTCTTCCATAAAGGCCAACTTTGTGCAGTGCACAACTAATAGTTGTTCTATGGACAGATTCCCCCACCTGAGCTGTAGATCTCTGCAGCTCGTCCAGAGTCACCATGGGCCTCTTGGCTGCATTTCTGATCAGCACTCTCCTTGTTCGGCCTGTGAGTTTAGGTGGACGGCCTTGTCTTGGTAGGTTTACAGTTGTGCCATACTCCTTCCATTTCTGAATGATCACTTGAACAGTGCTCCATGGGATGTTCAAGGCTTCGGAAATCTTTTTGTAGCCTAAGCCTGCTTTAAATTTCTCAATAACTTTATCCCTGACCTGTCTGGTGTGTTCTTTGGACTTCATGGTGTTGTTGCTCCCAATATTCTCTTAGACAACCTCTGAGGCTGTCACAGAGCAGCTGTATTTGTACTGACATTAGATTACACACAGGTGCACTCTATTTAGTCATTAGCACTCATCAGGCAATGTCTATGGGCAACTGACTGCACTCAGTCCAAAGGGGGCTGAATAATTACGCACACCCTATTTTTCAGTTATTTATTTGTAAAAAAAAAAAAAATGTTTGGAATCATGTGTGATTTTCATCCCACTTCTCACGTGTACACCTCTTTGTATTGGTCTTTCACGTTGGAATTCCAATGAAATTGATTCATGTTTGTGGCTGTAATGTGACAAAAATGTGGAAAAGTCCAAGGGGGCCGACTACTTTTGCAAGCCACTGTATATCCTCCTGCCTAAATTTCAAAGTGAAGTGACTTTTGCAAAAATGTTTGCTCCCTTCTACAGGGAGGCTGGAAGTTTCTGCACATAAGCCTTTGCAAGCTATGTAGATGGTCTTTCATGTGAGGTGACATGGATGGGTCACCCAAAACACTGGTGTCCTATATGACTCGTTACTTGGTCTACCTCTGTTCTCCGTCTATAATTGATCTGTTGTTGAGGTCATATCCTTACATGGTATCTTCCCATACCATTGTTATGCAGACGACACTCAACTTCTTCTCACCTTTAATCCCTTAGAAACTCATATTTCCACACAGATCCTAAAATGTCTCATCTTGGCTGGCAGCACATGAAAACAGTAAAACTAAACTGCTGATCATCCCAGGCGATTCATCACCCATTAGAATCTTGTAATCACAATTGGCAACTCAGAGATCGCTCGCTTGACTGCAACCTTGGGATAAACCCACACAATCAACTGTCCTTAACAATTTACATCGCTAACCTTACAAGCTCAGGTGAGTTTATTCTTCATAATATCAGAAGGATTGGTCCATTTCTCTCCACACAGGACAGGTGCATAATTAGTCCCTTGTTATTGTAGACTGGACTACTGTAACTCACTCCTGACAGTCTGCCTCTGTGTGCCATTCAACCACTGCAGCTGATTCAATATGCAGCTGGATGACTTGTTTTTTAACCTTCCTACAGCTCTCTCAACTCTTTCACACCACTCTCCTATACTGTACAACCCTACCACTTCATTTTCTCATCTAGCCTCCCACATCAAATTTATAACACAGATGCTTGTCTACAATGCCAAAAATTGTCGAACACCCCCTTACCTCAAAGTACTTTTCAAATGTCGTGCCATTGATTGTTTTCTTGTTTTTGTTTTCTCATTGTCTGACTGTCCTTCGTGCGCTTTTTGACAAACCGTGACTTATGTGTCTTTTTTTTTTTATACTGAGGAATGGTTTCTGTCTGGCCATTCTACCATAGAGGCCATATTGGTGGACTGCTGTTGTGATGGTTATCCTTCTGAAAGTCTCTACGATCTTCACAAGGGATCTTATTTATAGTGACTAGGGTTGGGTACCGAAACCCGGTGCCAGTACGGCACCGGTACCTATAGAACCGGTATGTACCGGACCGAAACAGAAACGCGAATTTCGGTGCCTCATTTCGGTGCCACTTAAATGCCTGAACTGTCGATTGAAATATTTGTTCTCTAGATTCATATATTTTTGTAGATTAATCGTTTATTAGATTAAATTAAAAAATTAAAAGCATAAATCATCCGGAAATGAGAGACCATCCGACATGCGCGTGAATGCAGCAACTAACGTTACACTCGCTCTGACGGCAGCAGGCGGTCTACCGATAGCTTAGCATGCTAAAGTAAACAACTCTCGTTAAAATGCCTAAAACTAAACGGTCGAAAGTGTGGCTGTATTTCACAAGAAAGGATTCAGACACCGCGACGTGCAGCGAATGTCTTACAGCAGTTGCGTGTAAAGGCGGAAACACGTTAAATCTAATGAAACATTCGAGGGCAGACGGAATAAAGTTAAAAGCAGACGGAGGCACCGTGTTTAACAGCTTGTGGACAACAGCTGGCGCTATCAGTGTGGACGACCCTCAGTCCCAGTCATACCAACTGTAGCAAAAAGGAGTCACCGATTATGATGCCGACAGCAGACTTTCCGCAGGTTAGTAGTAGGATAATGTAATGTTAATAGCAAAATGCAAATCTTGCATTCATGCTAACAAATAGTCAAACGATTTGTAAAAAACTAATGTAACATGGATTCTGTTTATAATTATGGCTTTCCAGCTAGTGCTAGTAGTACTACAACAGTGACCCCATTTACCATTGCAAAAAAGGCTATACATGTCCTGTGCAGGGCAATAAGTCAGGAAAGGTGTCGTATTTTGACAGAAAAGGCAAATATGGTGAAATTTCTGCAAAAGAATTGCTAAAATTTGAAGCTTACATATTCATATATATACTTTAAACTTTTAATATATTGTTAAATTTTAAGCATAAAATTTTTTGTTCAATAAAAATTCATTCTTGAGTCATCCACTATAATTTTTTGGCTTAAAAGTATCGGTTCAGGCACCGTTTTGGCACCGGTACCGTTTTCAAAGTATCGATTTGGCACCGGTATCGAAAAAAACCCAAACGATACCCAACCCTAATAGTGACCTTTGGGTTCTTAGTTCCTGTCTGCCCCATGTCCTTCAACAGAGCTGGGCAGACAGATCTGGGAAGATCATTGGTTGTTTCATATCTCTTCCATTTAATAATGATAGTGGCTGCCGTGCTCTTTCAATGCAGCAGAAATTTTCTTGCATCAATTCTCATATATCAGTCATGATACAGTCTCACATTCTCTCGACCTCTTGTCTTATTTTTTATATAAATGGATTATTTTAGCACGCCCAGTTTTACTTTGCCATAGTAGAGTATAGGGTGTAGAATGATGAGAAACAAGGGATTTGGGTCTATTTTAATGAGTGTAAAACATAACAATGTAGAAAACTTGAAAGGGTCAGAATACTTTCCAACAGCACTATAACTTTTCTAAATACAGTGCTACAGTACACCTTCTCTAAATTTCTGAACAGTAATATGGGTTTCACACATTGTCTAAAACTGCATAATGTGTGGCTTCACAGAATGAATGTAAAGCAGCATAAATATTTACATATCTGACATGCTCATGTTTTTTTTTTTTTAATAAAGTAGGAGGGTTGCATCAGGAAGAGCATCCGGCGTAAAAACCTGTGCCAAAACTTGAATGTGGTGTTAAAGATCACTTGAAAGACAAATAGGTTCAAATATGTTAATTTTAAGTACTATTTGTAACACTGGATTGGGGCCATTTATTCCACATTACCCAATGTAATGTGGTCAACATTGGTTTAATGTCATTTTATCAAAATTATTTAAACATTTAAAAACAACCCAATACCAACAGTGTCCCAACATCCACAATGCTGCTTATGATGCTACAATATTTGGAAAACCCTAAATTAGTATTAACAATGAAATTTGACATCATGATAATACAAAGTTGCAAACAAACCACAATTAAATCAATAATTTTTTATACTAATGCAGTTTAACAGTATGATGGTGTAGTGGTTAGCACTGTAGCCTTGCACCTCCAGTGAAGAGGGTTTGATTCCCACCTTGGGACTGTGCATAGAGTTTGATATTCCCCCTGTGCTTGGTAGGTTTCCTCCAGGTACTCCGATTTCCTCCCACAGTCCAAAGATATGCAGATTAGGGATTCCCAATTTGCCTATAGGGTGTGTTTGTGTGTATGTGTATGTGCCCTGCAATAGATTGGCAACTCGTCCAGGGTAAAACCTGCTCAAAGTCTCCTAGGATAGAATCTAGGCTCTAGAAGGTGAATGAACGAATTAACACACTGAAGCATTTTCCTTTGTGGGAGGTTGGGTATGTAAATGTAGCTACGAGATCCTGAATATTCATGTGAATATCATGTACTGAAAAAGCAAATATATTCACTGTAGTCTTTGCAAATCTAGGAAAAAGTGACTGCTTTCACTGATCACTTTATTGTTAAAAGCCCCATAAACCTACATTTTTTAACTTTTATTTTTACATGAATTACAACTAAATATAATGTAGATGACTGTGTGTCATTATATCTACAGTATTTGGGCTAAGTAGTCTCATGATGCCATAGATGGTTGCTTGGAGAAACACCCGCACCTCTTAGCTCCTCTCTCCCCACCTCCGTCCCCAAAAGAGTAAATATACAGTTCTAATATTTCCACTCTTTATTGGTATCTTACATCTCTTATTGGTAGATTGGAATAAGATGCTAACAAGAGACCTCTAAAGTATTTTTGGATGTTAAGAGTTAGGTTTGGGAAGATGAAAACAATGTCTTCTCAAGATCACACTCTTTTCCTTCACAGTAGCTGTGAAAATTATAAAACACCTGAATAAATCAACATCATTAATTGAAAGTTATCTCAACTGTGTTTTGCATTGATGTAATTAACTTTTCATTTGGACTCTTTGTCTCCGAAATGAAATGATTCAGTTAATTGGTATTGTATTTAATTCATGTGTTCTACTCTGGTTTAAAAAAAAAAAAGCCTTGAGAAATTTACCATTTCTAATCACAGTTTTTAGAGATCCAAATACAGTGTTTAATTGTTATGTAAATGGAACACAACTTATGTGATTCATAAGGGAAAACTTTAGAGTAAGTGACTCAATTATGTTTACCTATTTCAAGATCATTTTCACACTTGTTTACTCCCTAAGGGAAAAAATAAGGAAAACAATTAACTTGTGAGGAAGGAGACAAACAAAGGCAATTTAGCAGGTGTTTTGTATATATACGTATCTATAAGGACATTGACATAAAAGACTATGCATATGAATTATTAATTGTAAAAAATTTTTTTTAAAGCTGGACCAGTAGAATACCCAGACAGTGGTATCATGGGTAGCACTGTCACCTTGCACCTCCAGAGTCCACGTTTGATTCCCACCTCAAGTCTGTGTGCATGAAGTTTGCATGTTTCCCCCGTGCTTGGTGGGTTACCTCTGGGTACTCTGGTTTCCTCCCACAGTGCAAAGACATACAGATTAGGCTAATTGGCATTCTCAAATCACCCATAGTGTGTGAATGTGTGAGCCCTGCAATAGATTGGCACCCTGCCCAGGATATACTCTGCCTCGTGCTCCAAGTCTTCTGGGGTAGAGTTTACCCCCCGATAAAGTGGTATAATGATGAGTGAGTGAGTGACTGAATTAAATGGACTGAATTCAATTCGGCTTTAAAAGATAATCATTGTTGCTATTATGTCCTGTTGGACCTCTTCTTTAACATGTCCTTTACTATAGAGTGCACAAATGGCTATAAAGAAATATTACGAAGCATTTCTTGACGACAGAAATGCACTCCAGCAAACACTCACTCATCTTCTATACCGCTTTATCCTATATTCAGGGTCGCAGGGACCTGGAGCCTATCCCAGGAGGCTTACGGCACAAGGCACGGAACAGCTTGGACAGGGTGCCAATCCATCACAGGACGCACACACACATACACACACTACGGGCAATTTGGGTCAACCTGACCATCATGTCTTTGGAATGGGGGAGGAAACCCACCAAGTACGGGGAGAACATGCAAACTCCATGCACACAGAGACGGGAATCAAGCCTGGCCGGGAATTGAACCCGGACCCTGGAGGTACAAGGCGACAGTGCTAACCACCGTGCCGCCTTCCAGCAAACACACACACACACAAATTAAATCTTAAGAATAATTGTGTTAAAGATTCACTTTCACATCTTTATTATTTTTATGATTATACTTACAGTGTAATGGAAATATCTGGAAAATATGATGCAGTTACTGTAAAGTGCCCCTATTATGCCTGGAAGTGTAGTTCTACGGGGGGGAAGGATTGTCGGTGGGGGGGTTAGGGGGTGAGGCACCAAAACACCGTCCTTGGGACAGGTAACCGAACGGGTCCTTTTTATAAAGGCACCGCTGTTTTTCATTATTCAGCACGTATAATGCCCTTATATTATACTGTATATAAAAAAAACCTTACTGTATGTGGCTGCGCTACAATCGTATACAATTATCGTACAATTCGAGCTGGAGTCTGACGATGAAACGGTTGAAGCGGCACATCGACAAGAAACTGTTTCGTTAGCATGACTGGAGCAGGACGTTTCTATGTGGTAAGTGTCATATGTTTACATTTAGGCATTTGGCAGACGCTCTTATCCAGAGCGACTTACAAAAAGTGCTTTAAAGTTAACATCACTGGATACATACTTACACTGGGTTAACTAGGTTAATAACTAAGTGCCATTAGTCCAACACAACTGGGGAGAGGGATTTTTTAATTTTATTTTTTTTGGGGGGGGGGTGGTTGGGTTAGTCCAAGTACTGGAGAAACAGATGCGTCTTGAGTCGTCGTTTAAAGATAGTCAAAGTCTCTGCTGTACAGACATCTAGAGGAAGTTCGTTCCACCACCTAGGTGCCAGAACAGAAAAGAGCCTGGATGAATGTCGCCCTCTCTCAGGGATCGAGGCCGACATTCGAGCCAGTGTAGGGAGCGAAGGAGTGGGCTGGTGTGGGAGAACTTGGGGAGGTTAAAAACGAGACGTGCTGCTGCATTCTGGATCAGTTGCAGAGGACGAATCGTGGACAGAGGCAGACCTGCCAGGTGTGAGTTACAGTCGTCCAGTCTTGAAATAACAAGGGACTGAACAAGCACCTGAGTAGCCTGTGAAGAAAGAAATGGGCGAATTCTTCTGATATTGTAAATAAGAAATCTACAAGAGCGAGTAAGGTTAGCGATGTGTGGGGAAACAGTTAAAGTAACAGACCTAATTTGTTATATCCTCCTGACTACCAGGAAAAAAAATTCTAATTACTTTTATTTTTCCTTTTTCCAATAGTTTGAAAGGCAATGAGCATACTGACAATTTTTTAAATATTTTTTAAAACTTTTATGTTCACAATATGTTGTGTCCACCACACTGGACAACGAAAGTTAGTATATCAGAAAACGAACCATGAACACAACAAGGAAATTACAAAGAATATTTTTGTAATTTACATTTAATGTACATTTATAATGTACATTTTATAAATGCTCACTTATCATGGAAAAACATTCATACATTACATTAGAAAATTAATTAAAGTGTTTTTTAGAGATTCTTGTAAAATAAAACAATAACATTTCAAGATAAAATTGTTACCAATAAAAAAAGATTAAGCACTTACATTTTCTTCTTTACATAAAATGTCCTGGTGGTGATAGATGCCATTTTCCTAAAGGAGGAAGAGGACGTTTCCAAAGCCCCGCCCCTATAAATCTGGTATCATTTAAAAGTGCTGAAGTTCCTCTTTAAACCTCTTTTTTTAGGTAGCATGCAGGATATGGGAGATATTCAGGTTTACAAATGTCCTCTAAAGAGCACAAATTTTAACTGCCGGTAGTCAGGAGGATATTGTGTTAATGTTAAAGGCACGGGCGCTCGTGATGTGCATATCTGTGTGTGATGCATTTTTCCCCTTTGGGCTTGCCGTAAAAGCGTAACGGGCATGCACACTACGCGAGTGTTAAGTTCAGTTTTGGTGAATGGTGGAAAATAAACAGTTAAAAAGGATTTCGTGTGTTCTCGTTTTTATTGTTTTTTTATATTACAAAGTGTTTAAGCGAACCCGGCATGAATGCTCGATCACATTAACGAGAGTGTGGTAACGTTAATTGTAAGATGGCGGGCAAGTTGTTTGTGACGTAGAACGTGAGCGGACATTATGCAAATATGTTACGTAGTGACGTGTATCTGTAACAGAGAAAGATTAGAATTGCTAACGACTCGTTTAGGCGAATGTGAGCCGACTCTTTTTTTTTTAAGAGACAAAAACTTCATTTATCCTGCACTGTCGGCGTCAAAGATAGTGCAGATAGTTTATGTTCACATATAGCTAGATGACACACTGCATATTTGAAAAAGCATAATAGGGGCACTTTAAATGTGTGCATCAAGATTGAAAAGTTTCTGGAAATGGTGCTTATTTTCATGCAGGTGTTTGTTGCCATTCATGATGCTTGAGGCCACATTCATTAACATCTTTGAGCATAATGGATGTGGCACATTGCAAGTGCAGTGCTGCATATAATGCGCTTCCAATGTTTATTCATTAATTTATCCTTAGTCACTACTTAACCCTGCTGCTCAGCATCTCTGTTGTTTAAATTACTAACTTGTCTACTTACTTGTCTGGGAAGCAATTTACTACCTTGGTTACAAAAGTAATTAGCAAGGAGGACAAAAATAATTGGAAGAGAGTATAAGATTGGTCTAACTACAGGGATTAGAAAAGATTGGAGAAAATGTAGGATTTAACATGCAACATACAGTAATAGTTGAAATAACAGATGTCTGAGAATGCAGATCTGTCTTTGATTTTTAACTTATTGTGTTGTACTGTATACTTTCCGCTTTATCCATTTCAAACAACTACAGATCCGGCCTTTAAAAACACACGTTTTCAGAAAAGGCATCCCGCGACTTCCCGCGGGTGTGCACGGGACAAAATGCCCTTCATTACCTGTAGGGGGCAGTCGTATTTCAGTCTGAAGTATTGTGTGTCTACTGAAGCCGAAAAATGTGTTATGTCTCTTAGACGCCCATTGACAGCAAGCGACAGAGCTCATAAACATGTCAAGCTCAAACTGATATGTATTTATTCTTAATTTTCTTCTCTCCTTCAATGATGGTACTTCTTTGACTGTATAATTAGTATTATTAGTAGTAGTTCTCCGAATTTATTATTGTTATTACTATTATTATTATTGTTGTTATTATTATTATAGTTATTATTATTATTGTAACGCACCTGCGCGTGTGTGCAAAAAAACTACAAAGATTTATGCCCTTTAAATATACACGGGCACTGGTGGCTCAGTGGTAGGTAATTCGCCTGCCATGCGGAAGGCCCGGGTTCGATTCTCAGCCAGTGCCCAAAATCTTGTATAATATTTATTTTGTGGCACATTTATACAGGGAAAAAAAAACATTAATTAGAACAAATAAAATATAAGGGACAAAGAACTATTGATTTGAGAGTCCAAAGAAAGGTTAAAATACACGACAGGATTGAAATTAAGTATAAACTGTGAAAAGATGTAGCTAGAGACACTTCAATAAAAAATAATATCATAATAATCTAGAAGTATATTATTCTTCTTATTAAATTGAATTAATTTAAGACAGTTTAAAATTTAGGTAATTTCTAGAAGGAAAATATGGAAGTACAATTGTTCCTTTTTAATTATCTGTTTATGTATAAAGTATTTTGCATAAATAAAATAAACAACAAATTCAAGCGGTTTATTTTCCACATTCTCATAATAAAAGATTATATCTTTAATAGTAAAGGAGTGAGATACATTAAGGTGGTTCAAGAGGTGGTCTTTTAAAAGAGTTAAGAATTTTTTTTTTCGCACACTCAACAAACAAATGAATCAGAGATTCATTTAACGTATCACAAAAAGAACATTTATCCTCTACCTCCAAGTATTTAGATAAAACTGAGTTTACAGGGTAAATTTTGTGGAGAATCTTAAAATGAACAGAGATGTTAGAGATGCAGTATTTATTAGGCAAAAGCCAGGCTTTATGCCATTTAATATCCGAGAGGGAAATTTTATTGGAGGTCCTACATTCCAGAGTTGGTTGGTTGGAAGCACGTTTGAAGAAAAATATTTAGGCCTAAAAAGATGCTTTAAAATTCATCTAAAATTGATTCATCGGCTTGTATAAACCGACAGCCTTAACAAAAGGCAGCGTTTTGATCAAAAGGATGATAAATGCGTGCGAAAAATGCAGACATGAAGGACTATACTCGACAAGAATATAGAGAATAAGAATCATGTTTATAATAAGATAATTAATTAAGTAATAAAATTGTATCAAATGCGAACTTTATCTAAAACCAGACAGACCAAATTTCTCATTCACTGCTGAAGTAGTTAAATATGCTTATTCTGTAGATACGTAGGTTACATTTTAAAATATGAATAAAACAGTATTAGACACAAATATATGATATGGTAGTATATATGCAATGAAAAATCTATTTACACCTGAGTGCTCAAATGTAAAGCAAACGCAATTATTAATTTGTTGTGTATATTTAACTTCATTCAGCCGTTTAAGTTAGATGAAAAATAATGTGCCTACCAGCCTATTATTTTTTGTTCAAATTTAAACATGCCCGCGTGTGTGAACAAATAATTTAAAAAATGTATAATTTTTAATAAAGTTACTCTAATACAATATTGTTTCCAATGCTGAAGCAAACATGATTTTGTTTTAGTCTATTCTTTGAATACAACGCAACAGTGCGCTCCGAGATGAAGCGCACCCACAGTTACTGTAATCCTCCATCTCACCTTTCATTCAGAGAGGTGTGAAGTTATCAAACCGGTTTCGCTGCTGGGAATTCGCAGAATTGGGGGTTTTAAAACAAATTAACAAGACCGAGCAGCAGTGGCGTTTCTACAGTACACTGAATTGCTCCCCGGGCGAGACTCCCTCCCGGCACCCCCCGTCATCGCCTCCCCATCCCCCAACCCCCCAAGACATCCCCTCTCCTCTCCGCTCGCTTAGCTTCTGTGCGGCTCCTTCAGCAGCAGCGGCGGCGCGGTCGCAGCGCAGGTATCAAAGATAATAGAAAACCGCTTAGCGGCACAGATTATAATTTTTTTCTTCAGGTTTGTTTGCTGCCCCCCACGAGACATGATAAAATGCCGCCCTGGGCGCTCGCCCATGCCTAAAACCGCCACTGCCGAGCAGACGTCTCTGCCCAAAATAATTTTTTTTATATATAAAAAGAACGGGCATCGACCAGTTTGTCCGTCTCATCAGTACATGAATTAACGGACTGTTACGCTGCCGCGAGCAACATTACAAATAAAGCGTAGAAGCTAACAGTGTGTTTATGTTTCTGCGCATGCGGATGTTTTGCTCCCTCGATATTAATTAAACACCTACACTATTAATTTACGGAGGGAGAGATATTAATCCTTTCTCGATGCAGCGAATTTCTTTGAGCAAATTAATAATAATTTCAATGAATGAAAAGGAGGAAGAAGAAAAGGTGGAGCTGAAAAGTACATGAAAATAAGAAAAAGCTTTAGAGGTAAATGCTGTGAAATGCTTTAAATGAACAGATTCTGCCTTTGGTGTTAATGTTCCGAAGGCTCTGATTGCTCTAACATTACTGTCAGGGACAGCGAGGCTGGATCCAGCAGCTTTCCACATCCCACATCATATTACACTGGGCTCATTATAGTGGAGATTCATTATTAAAACCACATTCAATTCAATTCAATTTTATTTATATAGCGCTTTTAACAATGGTCATTGTCTCAAAGCAGCTTCACAAAAAAAATAAAAAAAAATAATAGAAAATAAATAAATAAAAACAAATAATAATAATAATAATAATTATAGAAAAGAAAATAATTGGAAGTGTGGATGTGTGAGAAAAATGTGCAGATAATAATGAGACGAATGAATGAAATTTCTCTGATGAGCAAGCCAAGGGTGACGGCGACGGTGGCAAGGAAAAACTCCCTGAGATGGCATTAGGAAGAAACCTTGAGAGGAACCAGACTCAACAGGGAACCCATCCTCATTTGGGCGATAACAGATAGAAATGATATAACATCTTGTGTGTTGTGCAGGTGAAAATTCAATATGACAGAAATTATTTAAATTGACATGAAGACCAGTTCAGCATAGGGACAAGTCAGTAGGTGCAGAGGGCAGATGAGGTCTGGATCACTGGAAGCACAGGAGCAGCATGTGTAGCTCCAACCTTCATAAAGCTGAATCCAGCTGGAGCTGGTCCTTCTCTGGATGCCTCAGGAACCTCGCAGGGTCGGCCTTTGTCTACTGAAGCTGGCAAAATCTCCCGATGCCTCGGGATGGGTAGAGAAATACAGAACAGATGGGGAGAATTAGCGTAGTTGCCATTCTGTATAGGTGTACTGGAGTATGAGTACTGGGATGAGTTATGTGTATGCCAGATTAAAAAGATGCGTCTTGAGTCTACTTTTGAACTGAGAAACCGTGTCTGCTCCCCGAACACTGTCTGGAAGGCTATTCCAAAGCTTTGGAGCTAAATATGAAAAAGCCCTACCCCCTTTTGTAGATTTTGAAATTCTGGGAACTACCAGAAGTCCAGAGCTTTGTGATCTTAAGGCGCGTGGTGGATTGTAGCGCATCAGAAGACTGGTTAGGTATGTGGGAGCTAAACCATTTAAGGCCTTGTATGTAAGTAATACTATTTTGTAATTTATTCTAAACTGAACAGGTAGCCAGTGCAGGGATGATAATATTGGGGTTATATGATCATATTTTCTGGATCTAGTGAGAACCCTGGCAGCTGCATTTTGGATTAACTGAAGCTTGTTTATTGAGGATGCAGGACAACCACCTAGTAATGCATTACAATAGTCCAGTCTGGAGGTCATGAATGCATGAACTAGTTTTTCTGCATCAGATACGGATAAGATGTTCCTAAGTTTAGCAATATTTCGAAGATGGAAAAAGGCTGTTTTTGTGATATTTGAAATGTGATTTTCAAAAGACAAGTTACTGTCTAATATTACTCCCAGATCTTTTACTGCTGAGCTGGTAGTAACAGTACATCCTTCTAAGCGCAAGCTGAATTGTGAAAGCTGTTGTGTGCTGGTTTTTGGGCCAATAAGTAATATCTCTGTCTTATCTGAATTTAATAAAAGAAAGTTATTGGTCATCCAATCTTTTATGTCCTGGACACACTCAGTTAATCTAGACAACTTAGGTATTTCGTCTGGTTTAGTTGAGATATATAATTGGGTATCATCAGCATAACAATGGAAACTAATCCCATGTCTTCTAATGATGTTACCCAAAGGAAGCATGTATATTGAGAACAACAGAGGTCCTAAAACTGACCCTTGTGGGACCCCATATTTCACTGGCATTACACCAGACGGTTCTCCATTTAGATCTACAAAATGGTAGCGATCAGACAGGTAAGATCTAAACCATTTTAATGCCTGTCCCTGAATACCTATATAATTTTGTAAGCGATGTATGAGAATATTATGATCTATAGTGTCGAATGCAGCACTAAGATCGAGCAGGACTAGCAATGAGATGCAGCCTTGGTCTGAAGCTAAAAACAAGTCGTTTGTAATCTTAACTAGTGCAGTTTCTGTGCTATGATGGCGCCTGAAACCTGACTGAAATTCTTCAAGGATGTTGTTATCCTGCAAGAATGTGCAAATTTGAGCTGATACTACTTTTTCTATTATTTTTTATATGAACGGGAGGTTTGAAATCGGTCTGTAATTTGTTATTTACACATACTAGTATAAAAATATAACACAAACAAAAAAGTAAATAAAAAAGTATCACTTAACATATATTGGGTCGTATTTGTAAAAAAAAAAAAAAAAACAAAGGAAAGAACAATAAGTTCATTATTCAAAGTTATTCAGATCAGTGTAAAGATAGTATGATTTTAAAAGTGCTATAGTATAAAAGTGTATATACAGTTCCATCCTAGTGGAACAATTTGACTACATGTGCAGTGCCATGGAAAAGTATTTGCCCCTTCCTGATTTTTTTCTTTGCATATTTGTCACACTTGTATGGGTGGAATTTCACCTAAACACTTTATGAGGAAAAGACAAATTGGCCTTTTTGTTTGTGAGAAATCATGAACATTTCGCAGGGGGTATCATCGTGATGCAGTGTAAGATATACCACTCATCAGTGTAAACTGTAAGTGCAGCAGGTCAGTGATGATGAACCAGTGCCTGCTGATGATGACCAACACGTCTCCCCTGATCTACCAGAGTCAAGTAAAAAGAATCACAATCAAACTGAACAGGTAAGATGGAATCAAATTAGTAGCTGTCATGCACACCCAATCTGTGGCCGGCACTAGGACACGGAAGTAAGACGGTCGCCTACCAGGAAGTATAAGAGGAGTAAACAAACGATGGCTTACCGCTCAGTCATTGCGTTCGGCCCATGTCGGTTCAGGTTGGCTTTCTTCAAACCGTGAGTATTCACTGTATTTTGGTTGTTGCTTCGTACCGTTGTGTGTGTATTTATAGGACGCGGGTTAAATTTGTGTTTTTCCCTTGCTCCCCTATCGTCAGAGTCCTTAAACTAAATCGCGTGGTTATCCTGCCTACTCGCTGTTACTCCGCGGTTTACCATCCACGCTACATTGGGCTAACCGCTAAAGCTACGTCTTCTGGTCACCTCAGGTTAGTTCATCTCTGACAAAATGACTGAGCCTAAAGCGGTAAACCCAGCGGATCATGCGTGCCTATGCGACGTGGTAAATCAGCATGCCGTGCTCATTAACCAGCTAACCGCGGAGCTCGCTACTCTGCGCCAGGGTGTCCAAGACGTCGCGGCCTTACGCCGCGAGGTTGCGGAGCTCAGGCGGGAGAACGCGAATCTGCAGGTGGCCGTTGGGGGCGCGGCTAGCCGGCCTCCGGTCGCAGACCAACCCCTCCCCCCCACTGATGGCACGGACGGGAGATGTGATGTGTTTTTGACAGCGCTTGATCAGGTGTTTGAGTTCAACTCCAGCAAGTACTCCACCGATCGGCTACGCATCGCTCTCCTGGTCTCGTTGCTATCAGGGCAGGCAGCTGAGTGGGCCACGGCAGTTCTTAAATCAGATTCTGACACCGCCCATTCTTACAACGAATTCACCCGCCAGCTCAGATTGACTTTCGAACATCCAGCGGGCGAGGTGGAGATCGACACTAAACTCTACCACCTGTGGCAGGAAGGATCGTCCGTGAGCCGGTATACAGCGGAATTCCGAACCCTCGCCGTGCAGACCAACTGGGGAGATGCCGCGCTCTGGACGTTCTTCTACGAGGGACTGGCTTTACGCATGAAGGACGAGCTCGCCGGACGAGAATTTCCCGCCACACTCGAAGGACACGCCGAAGGACTGATCCAGCTTGCCCTGCGGATCGATCAGCGCCTTCTGTCTCGCCCGAAGCCAGCCCTGAGGACCCTGCCGCCTGCACCCGCCTTCTCCTACACCACCCCATGACCACCTGCAACCTTCACCACCACAAATACTGGAACTGTCGGTTCTCCACCTCCTGCTGTGGTTGTCACCGGAGCCGGGGAACACATGCAATTAGGGTGCACCTCCCTCACCATAGCCGAGCGCGCACGCCGGTTTAGAGAGGGCCTGTGCGCATATTGTGGGTCCACAGAATATCACCGGGCGATCTGTCCACTGCGTCCGGGAAATGCCGATCCCCGGTCAGCGGAGGGAGAGACTCACCAGGCCCACTCCTGATCTCCACCACTACCGATGCCACCATCTCTCGCCTTACGGTTCAGGTAACCCTCCAGATTGGCCACAAACGAGTCCGAAGTACTGCGTTCATCGACTCCGAGGCAGCAAGCAACTTCATTGACTCTTCTTATGCCAAAAAATTGGGGGTAAAATTTGAGGCGTCATCCCAGCCCGTTCGGATTACCTCCGTCGACGGTCGGCCCCTATCTACCAGTCCAAACACCGCGAACAGCTCAGGTTTCACATCACCTCCATCTCCTCTCCTCCTATCATCCTGGGACATCCGTGGCTCCTGCAACACGACCCTCTCATCTCCTGGACTCAACACCGGATTTTACAATGGGGCGCGACCTGCACCGAACTATGACTAAGGGCGTCGGCTGGGACGTGCTCTAGGGAGTCCGAGGCCCCCGACGTCGACACCAACGCCATTCCCGAGTCCTATAGGGACCTGGCAGAGGTATTCTGCAAGCGGCAGGCCATCCATCTTCCTCCACACCGCCCATACGATCTCGCCATCGACCTTCAACTAGGCGCAGTCCCACCCCGCGGCCACCTCTACTCATTAACATCAACAGAGACGCAGGCAATGGAAGAATACATAACCAACGCCCTCCGCCAGGGGACCATCAGACCCTCCTCCTCGCCTGCTGCCGCGGGGTTCTTTTTCGTAAAGAAGAGGGGTGGTGAACTTCACCCATGTGTTGACTATCGGGGGCTCAACAACATCACAATAAAAAACCGGCACCCTCTGCCTCTTACCAACTCTGCCCTCGACGCCCTCTCTGGTGCCACCATCTTTACTAAGTTGGACCTCCGGAGTGCCTACAACTTGGTGCGCATCAGAGAGGGCAATGAGTGGAAGACGGCCTTCATCACCCCGACCGGACACTATGAGAGCCTTGTCATCCCCTTTGGACTGTGCAATGGCCCCGCCCCAATGTTGGGGCATTGGGCATTTGCTTATTTGGATGACATCCTCATTTACTCCCGTACCGCTGAGGAACATACCCAGCACGTCAGGGCGGTTCTAAAGAGATTACTCGCCCATCAGCTGTACTGTAAGTTGGAAAAGTGCGCTTTTCACGAGCGCTCCACCACGTTCCTGGGTTTTGTCAACTCGCCCCAGGGTGTGGCCATGGACCCGCAGAAGCTGGAAGTTGTGCGTCATTGGCCCCTACCCAAGACCCTCAAGCAACTTCAACGGTTTCTCAGGTTTGCGAATTTCTACCGTCGCTTTATCCGGGACTACAGTACAGTTGCCGCCCCCCTAACCACCCTGACTCGTCCCTCCTCTCTCTCTTTCTGCCTCACCTCTACTGCCATCTCCGCCTTCGAAAGACTTTGTGACCACTTTACCACCGCTCCCATCCTTCTCCATCCTGACACCAGTAAACCATTCGTTGTGGAGGTGGACGCTTCTTATGTGGGCGCTGGAGCTGTTCTCTCACAACGAGGTCCAGATCAGAAACTACACCCATGTAGTTTCTTCTCCAAAAAATTTGACACCACTCAGCAGCGATACGGGGTAGGAGACCGCGAGCTGCTGGCCATAAAGCGGGCTTTGGAGGAATGTCGTCACTGGCTCCAGGGCGCCAGGGAGCCATTCATCATCTGGACGGACCATCAAAATCTCATCACCATCAGAAGTTTGAAACAGCTTAATCCCAGACAGGCGCGATGGGCATTGTTCTTCGAACATTATAACTTCCACCTTTCATACCGCCCGGGGTCAAAGAACACCAAGGCAGATGCTCTCTCACGACAACTCGAGATGGAGCCACCCCGGGCGGACCCCGCGCCTGTCCTACCCTCTTCCAGATTCATCGCAACACTTCACCTGGATCTGGAAACGAGGGTCCGCCAGGCACAGACCTTAGAGACCGAACCGGCAGGTGTGCCGCCTGGACGACTCTATGTGCCCAACGCCATGAAGTTCGAGGTTCTTCAGTGGGGTCATTCTTTCACCATCGCAGGACATCAAGGCACTCAACGTACCCTTCAGTTCCTCCAACGGGATTTCTGGTGGCCCTCAATGGCGAAGGACGTGAAAGAGTTCGTTCAGGCGTACCCAGTGTGCGCCAGGGCCAAAAACCTCAATCAACCACCCTCAGGAGATCTTCAACCTCTCCCGGTTCCTCGTCGGCCCTGGACGCACATTGCCGTCTACTTTGTCGTCGGCCTGCCGGCCTCGGAGGGAAAGGACACCATCATGACCATCATAGATCGGTTCTCTAAGGCCGTGCACTTGGTGGCCCTAACCGGACTCCCGTCAGCCAAGGAAACAGCTGAGCTGATATTAGAGCACGTAGTCCGTCTGCATGGGTTCCCCAAGGACATCGTCTCGGACAGAGGGCCCCAGGTCACTGCCAGGTTCTGGAAAGCCTTCTGCCGTCTGATTGATTCAACCTGCAGTCTCTCATCTGGATACCACCCACAGACTAACGGTCAGACGGAGCGGGCCAACCAACAACTCGAGCGCTACCTGAGATGTTTTATTGCCGATCGTCAGCGCTCCTGGGCTCGCTACCTCATCTGGGCAGAACTTTCCCACAACCTCCATGTCTCATCAGCCACGAAGCTAAGCCCATTTGAGGTATGCCACGGTTTCCAACCTTCGATGTTTAACCACCAGGAACCGGAGGTTGATGTGCCGTCAGCCCAACAGTTGGTCCGCAGGTGTCGACGGCTGTGGACACAAGCCAACCGAGCCATCCAACATGCCAACGTCCGCAACACCATTCAACATCGCCATCGACACCCCCCGGGACGATTGTTCCACGTACGTGACAAGGTATGGCTTTCCACCAAAAATCTTCACCTCCACACTGAGTCAAGGAAACTTTCACCCAGATTCATTGGCCCATACTGTATCACCCACCGGATAAATCCTGTCACCTACCAGCTCTTTCACATCTCCTGCGGCGCTCCGAATTCACCCAGTCTTTCACATCTCACAACTAAAGCCTTTCATCACATCCCCCATGATTCCACCCTCCCCCCCTGCTCCTCCTCCCTGGATCATTGACGGTGGTCTCACCTACACCGTGCGCCGGATCCTCGATTCGTGCCCTCGGGGCAGAGGTACTCAGTACCTGGTCGATTGGGAGGGTTACGGTCCCGAGGAGCGGTCTTGGACTCGGCCCGGTTCATTCTCGACCCCGAACTAATCCAAGACTACCGTCGTAGGGTATCCTCCACTCCAGGACCGTCGGGAGTCTGTCCTGGACAGGGAGGTACTGTCATGCACACCCAATCTGCGGCCGGCACTAGGACCCGGAAGTAAGACGGTGGCCTACCAGGGAGTATAAGAGGAGTAAACAAACGATGGCTTATTGCTCAGTCATTGAGTTCGGCCCATGTCGGTTCAGGTTTTTTCAAACCAATTTTTTTTCAGGTTTCTTCAAACCAACTTCTTACTCCGCGTTTGGGTTTACCATCCACGCTACATTGGGCTAACCGCTAAAGCTACGTCTTCTGGTCACCTCAGGTTAGTTCATGTATGACAGTAGCAGCATTAACTCATGCTAGTAACTATTATCGTAGACAATATTAATTAAAAATAATGTTTCTCAGCCTTATTTCAAGTTAATATTGACTACCATAATAATTAAAATAAGTAACTAGTTTACTAACGTGAGCTAATGCTGCTACTGATTTTATTTCAGCTTACCTGTTCAGTTTTATTGCCATTCTTTGTAAAATATTGTCTTTATAGATTTATATGTTTGTCTTGATGTTCTTTCCTTTGTTTCTTTGTTTTACTAATATGACCCAATATATGTTCAATGATACTTCAAATAATATGTTTAAATAGCATTGATTTCCGTATTGTGTTATATTTTTATACTACTTTTTATGCCACTTTTTGGTCCCAGTCCGCCCCTGCCTATTCACCACCACATCACGTACTTCCCGGACCTTGGACTAAACTCCGCGCCTTGCTTTTATAATGTGGAGCAAGCCCGAGGTCATATAATAGAAATATTTTTTCATATACAACATGTATACTTTTATATTGTTTATTTTATAATAAATTAGCTTCATCTAATTTTTCATCATAAACAATATTTATTTGTATTATATATAAATGTTTATTTGCACATTGCATACTTGCAAAATAAACATTATATGAGATTTTGTATTAATGTTCTTGACGGCTGTCACGTGCCTAGGGTTCCTTATAATAGTAATATCATATTTGATGATAATAATAAACCTATGAATTTATGTTCTAATATAATATTTGAACCCGGGTCTTCCGCATGGAAGGCGAATCACCTACCACTGAGCTACCAGGATTAATAGCAATAGCGCTGAGCGCTGATTAAAACTATGTAGTAAATTAAAGAGGAGAATGACGATGCCGAATCGCAGTCCTGAGCCCAAACTTCATTTAAATTAAATGAACAAATATTATAAGTAAAAAAACAATAGCCCACGTTTAGAAAAGGTTTATAAATTATTTCCGACATGAGTTGGCCCGGTGTTATGCGCAGAGCGCCCGGAGAGTTCCTGAAGCTCCGAAATCGCTGGGGCATTTTTTCTAAATAGACGCTATCTTTAATAACTGATAGAGGTTTTGAGCTGTATACACACGCATTATTGAGGGGTTTAAAACTAATTAATAAGTCCGAGCAGATACATGAAAGGTGGGAAGAGGGATTACTGAGCGCGCTGTCGCGTTGTATATACTGTACAACACACGTTTATCAACCTTTCGATAAAAACGCTGCCTTTTGTATACAGTAAGTACTTTACAAAAGACGAACAGCCTTATTTCAGTCATAAATTCACAATCACATCACATTCCAGCTATTATTTCCAGCCATGGTTAAATAATGGATGAAATAATTATTCAATGCTGGACACAAACAGCAAATATGATGATTATTATAAAAAGCCGGAAGAACGTCGTATTCATAAAATAATATTTACTTAATATGATAATTTATATATTGTTCATTCATGTCTTCTGATGATGTCGACACATTTTTACGTTTTAAATAAGACATGTTGGTATATTTACGAATCAGGACATTCGCATAGTTAACACTATCAGATAGCCTACTATCTGGAAATGTAATTATTTCAAGACCATTTAAACCGAGGCATTGTCATGTCTTTCACTGTTTTGTCCCTGTTAAGACTTTACAAAAACTATATAAGAAACTTATTAGGAATTTTAAAGCACGAATTTGGGCATCTCATTTCATCATTATGAAAATAATATGAAGCACATATACACACATTCATCATGAAAGATCTGTTGTAAAACAAAATAAAATTCATGTTTGCTTCAGCATTGGAAACAATATTGTTTTAGGCTAAGTAATTATAAACAATTCTTCGTTTGGTCCGGCTTTTAGATAAAGTCCTTCCATGCGCCATCTGGCGGATATTCAGTGAAGCACAACACATTTATTTAAATTCCCGAATGTTGCTTAAGGGCATTCTTAACGGCCACATCTGTAAAATCATCAAAGACAGTGTTATTAAACAAAAGCAAAGAAAAAGAGTGGTGGCTCAGGTAGCTAAGGCTCTATGTTGTTAAATGGAGGATCTGAGGATCCTGGTTTGAGCCCTGCCATTCGTGGGTTGCCACACCCCATACTACCCATCCACTGCATGCAGTGACAATCCTAAGTTAGAAAAATGTGAGGGTTGTATCAAGAATGGTTTATAGCACAAAACCTGTGCCAAGTTGTGTGTGGATTGGATGGTCCGCCATGGTGACCCCTTGATGGGAGCAGTCGAAAGAAAAAAAATTACTACATAATTGGAGAACCCCCAAGGTGTGCCAAACTGAATGGCAATGTATTGGGCACAGGATAAGCAGCTGGTTAGAATGTGGTACAATCTGATCAGGTATAGGAAGGACATGTTTTAATATCATTGAACCTGGTGAGTGTGTGATCATGTGTGTGATAGGAGAGCAATGGCATGATAGACCCACTGAGAACGTAACATGGCTAAAGAGTACTATGTACTTGATAAACACACATTTTTAAATTTTGACCCCATTCCCTCTGCATTCTTTGATATTTTTAGAAAGCAGTTAAGACTTCATTGCCTTCACCCCAATGTGATGGGGGGGGGGGGGGGGCTAAGAAAATAAGTTGGTGAGAAGCTCAGGGATACCTGTTTTTAGACTCTTGTGAATCGCGGAGGTGGATTCATCATGATCTAGATTCCTACGATTGTCATAAAACATTTGAATGTTATCATATTGGATCAATCTGGAGCTCAGTTTATTTGTATTTTGTCCTCATGGGTTTCTTTTGGGTTCTTTGGTTTCCTTCAGCTCTCAAAATAAATCAAATAAACAAATCTAAGTGGATGAATGACTCTAAATTGCTGCTCCAAATTGCTGTTCTATCCATTTCTACCTTGACCCCAATGTTAAAGCAGTTACTAAGGATAAATAAGTGAATGCTGTATCTTTGGGTGAATTGATTTGTAAAGACTTTTTACTCCATCTGTATAAGCCACAGAATTATATACAAAAAAAGATTGGACAGATTTAAGACATACAGCACTACAATAGCCATTTATGATAATGAAGCTGTGTGGAATCACTTGTACAGAGGAAAGATAATAATAAAAACAATAAAATCTAACAATTTTGATTGTATGAATATTATATGGCCAAAATAAAACAAGAAAATAAACCAAATTTCTTTGTCTTTCTATTACTACTTCAGATAGTGTTAGAGCAGCGTTAAGTTACTTCCAGGAACTTAACACAAACACATAAACATTATCACTCAGCTTAACTCAACTACCTCAAAACATTGAGACTGGACTGACAAATCAACACAATGCGCAAACACACTGACCTTCACCACCAAACTATCATACACACCAACCTGTAAATGCTCTTTTGCACAATATTCATTATTGGACTACTTTTTTGCACTAACTTCTTAACTTCTCAATTCTTGCTGCTACGTTAAGTTAAGGAATGTTTACTGTTCCTCCACTACCTCAACTCATCATCTCAACACCTTATTATGTTATGTTGTCGCACTGTCACTTTGTTGCTTTTGTTTGCACATTTGCACGTGCACTTTATGTTGTCTGTTGTCTGAAAAACCCTGTAGCTAGTCTTCCTTAGCTAGTTATTTTTTTAGTTAATTTATGTTGTAATTTATGTTATGTCTGTCTGTCTGCTAGCCAGCTAACTAGGCCTCTTCGTTAGTTAGGTTAGTTTTCTGTTATTTTATGTTGTAAATTTATGTTGCATGTAGCACCTTGGTCCTGGAGGAACGTTGTTTCGTTTCACTGTGTACTAACTGTACAGTATATTGTTGAAATGACAATAAAGCCTACTTGAACCTGGAAGATATTACATATAAAATTTTTATGTTTTAATATTGAATTTATAGAACAGAAGACTTATTTTTTATTAACTGAGTCTGTATATGATTGTATTAGTAATTATATGAGAATCTATATAAAGGTACGGTGGCCCGGAAGGGAAAAATCATCTTTCCCATATGTGTATGTTTTTACCCTTGTAAATGTGTGCTTTTTCTCTTGAAAATGTTTTTTTTTCTTGAAAATTTGTTTTTTTTCCTTGTAAATGTGTGCTTTTCTCTTGAAAATGTTTTTGTTTTCTTCTTGAAATGTGTGCTTTTCCCATTTGTGCGCAACTGCTTTTCCCAGTGTGAGAACTCTCTTTCTCCCGTATTTTGCAAGCTAAATGCTAAAGCTAACGCGCAAAGGACTATGGGAGTGAGGTCAAAACGAAACTGAACACGGAAGCTTTCCGGATATCAGCTCCAGGACTTAACACGATGGAATATACAGTGAATTATAGCGTGATAACGTTATAATTTTCCCTAAATTTTCAACTGGACACACTTACCAGGTAATGTTTAATATATAAAATTTATTAGATGTTACTGTTGTAGGCACTAATGATAACTTTGTAGCAGTGTTAATACTTTTGGAGTGTTTGGGGGAAATGCTGAGCCGAGTGTAAATGTCAGTGATTAAAAGGAATGTAATCTCATTTAGACGATTAAACACTGATATAAACCATCAGCTCAATGCCATCTCTGTGATATACATCCACATATGGATTTATAAGCAAGCTAATATCACTATGTTAACCGCTAGCGCTTAGCATGGGGAAACTAGCTTGTTCATTAACATATATTAATTTAATAGTGTATTTGGACACATATACGTGATGTAAACAGTTAGCTCCATTGTTTCTGTAAAACACCTGTCAAAATATGGATCTATAAGCAAGTTAATATCATTATGCTAAGCGCTAGCTTACTAAAAGAGCTAAGATAGCAGAATGTCAACTGTTGTCTATCAACTATTGCTAATTATCCCTGAGCTAATTCTTAGCTGCTCCTGTTATGGGTTAAATGTTACAGATGGTTAATGAATTGTTGTATGCAGTTTATTGGAGCTGATGAGTGCCATATAGTTATTTTAGTTATGCTGTCATAGTTAGTCCTGCCGGAGTCCCTGCTTGCACTCTACAGTAAATATACATTCACATTATACATTGTGACTGTGACCATACCTAATTGCAATCTCTCCTCCTCTTCTCTTTCTCCCCCTCTTTCTCTTTCTCTCTCTCTCTCTGTCAAGCTACATATGTCGTTCCTGAGCTGCCAGTGATCCAGACTCCCTCTGCCCTCCGGATCTGTCTGATCCATCCTGGTGCCCCATTTCTGGTTGGAGGTCTCGTTGCATGGATGCCCTGTGTCTCTCTTTGGGATGCGTCTGGTGTCTGGGGATGATTCTATCTACTTAGAAGATGGTTCTGGCCTCGACTGGTGTCAGCTGTTTCTCTGAGGACTTGACAATTCGATAGTTCAGGACTGGAACTTTCTACAAGTCTATCTGAGTCTCCAATAACTACTGGACTCCATTTTACATCAACTTAACATCAATTAACATCAACTATTATAGCTGAACCTAACACTTAACACTGTATAAATGCAGATAATTTCCTGCTATCTGTTTCACCCAGATGAGGATGGGTTCCCTGTTGAGTCTGGTTCCTCTCAAGATTTCTTCCTATTACCATCTCAGGGAGTTTTTCCTTGCCACTGTCGCCCTCGGGCTTGCTCACCAGGGACTATCTGAACATTTTGATTCATACACATTCACATTCCATACAAACTTAAATAATTATTTTGATTGTGTAAAGCTGTTTTGAGACAATGTCAATTGTTAAAAGCGCTATACAGATAAAACTGAATTGAATTGAATTGAATATAGTGTATAATACTTGTAATGGAAAAATCATATTTTAATTATGTATTAATTCTGATCCTTGAAGTAAGTGTGTCACGTAGACGTTAGAAGTTTGAACTTGGTTGTCGAAGCTTAGAGACACAAGGCCGAGAACAGAATAGAAACAACCTGATTGTAGTTGTCCCTGAATAAATGATAAGGTATGGACATCTGGTCTGGGGCAGATAAAGAGTCATGAGTTTGAATGCAGGAACTTCACGTACGGGGCGTTGATTATGTTAACAGAGATGTTTGTGTATAAAATAGGTCAGCTAGAGAAAGAGATCACCTTTCTCTATGCTGCAACTGTTTGCTGTATGAGACTGGTCCTTCTGCAGAAGTTTAAAATAAAACCTTTGTTACTTTGCTCTTACCCAGTGTATGAATTACTTGTCTTTATATTTTTTTCAGAATTTCCACCACAACTTGGCGTTGTCGGCAGTTCTCCGTGTTTGAGGAAGGCATTGGAGAATTCCGGGGAGGCGTAAGCGCTGACGCCTTGAAGGTTTTTCACTTCATCTCAAACGCTTAATTGGCAATCGAGCGTGAGAGGACCGGGGATTCACCATGTCACCTCAACACTGGAGTTAAAAGAACTAAAATAGTGTGGTAAGGAAATTTTTTAAGTTGTAAGTCTTTAAGTTGTAATTGTTAAAGTAAGTTGTAATTGTTAAAGTTAAAGTAAGTTGTAATTGAGTAAGAAGTGCGCTTTCTCACAGTGGCTGGGATAGATTTAAACTTGGATCTATCACACGAGTCTGGGATTCGTGAAAAGTACCCAAAAAAGTGCAAAGGCGCACAAAAGAGAGAGAGATAGGGTACTGGTTTCGCCTCGTTTCCGAAAAACTTGGCCCCGCAGCAGACATGCTCGGTGTGAGGACCTCCGGAGGTAAAGCAAGTCAGAGTGCAGGGTTGCAAGGTGCACACGTAAAAGTCAAGAGGACTTTACGGGAAAAACAGTCAAGGGGACTGTTGAGGTAAATTAAGGTAGAGAGTAAAGTGCACCGGTAGTTCAAGAGGACTTTATGGCAGAGTGCAAACTGCACCGGTAGCAGTCAAGGGGACTGTGAGAGCACTGTGAGTTAGTGGCACACGTAAATTGACAAGTAAAAATCATGGGTAACAGCAAAAAAATAAAAAATTAAATTGTTACGCTTGTGGGGTTCCTTGGTAAAGATAACATCTAAATTATGTTTGAGAAATGTGGAAATCCAGGGAAAACAAAAGAAAAAATTTAGAATTATTAATTACTGAGATTGCTTTTGAGTTGTGGATGTGTGAATCATGTGTAGATAGAGAATTACAATAACAAAAAGAAAAACAAAGTAAACATTAATTGGGTAGGATTTAATATGTGGAAGGCAGAAGCAGAACTTAGAGAAAAACGCATACAACCTAAAATGCAAGCACAAAACATTGATTCTTTTCAGTGTGTTAAGTCTATTTCAGATCCCGACCTGGATGGCTGCCACCCGCGACCCCCAGCTCTTAGACAGATAGCCCCTTCAGCAGATCCAGTAAGACAGCATGGACAAGAGACTTCTCGGCAGGCCCAAGGCCCCAGCACAGCAAGCACGGCTCTGTCTCCAATTTCGTCCCATACTCGAACCAAGGCTCAGCTGAAAAGAGAAAAGGCTGATCGACAACCACCACCTGATGACAGCGAGGACGAGAGAGAGGAACTCTTAGGAGCTACAGGAAGTGTTCATCAAGTAATCACTGCTCCAATGATGGAAGTAGCAGGGGCGGATGGCACAGCGATGCTTGTTCACCGACCATGGACAATAAAGGATATTGAAAATGCACATGGACAACTCCCAGACCTGAGAGAGGGGGGAGGACAGAAATTCGGTGATGAAATGAGCAGATTTTGCTCAGAGTTTCGCCCGACATCTTATGAAATGCGACGACTTTTGGGGAGAAAACTAGGTGCGGACTTTGCAAAGATTAAGTATTCCTGGCCAACGGACAATGTTTTCGCACGGCGAGCTCCGGCTGATCATGAAGAAAACGAAGCATTTAACGGTTTTGTGGTGTGCCTTACAGCAGCGTGTAAAGAAGCGTTCCCAGCAAAAATGGATATGACTAAAATATCAATGTGCAAACAACAACCAGTAGAGAGCGTGTCCCACTATCTCACCCGTCTCACTGAGGTACATGATGCAAACAGCGGGTTGGAGAGGCCTGCAGACATGTCTGTGGCAGCAATCTCACCGTATGAAGCACATTTGAGGAACAGTTTCATAAATGGATTACAGGAGGACATCGCTCAGAAGGTGAAAAACACATGCGTTGGATGGGACACTGGAAAACTTAGTCTCATTGAACAACATGTAATACACGCGGAAAAGCTGGTATCACAAGAAAAAGATAAGCGCAACAAGAAGAGAGAAGACCAGAGTGACAATGCACAGCTGGCAGTGTTGCAGATGGTAAGACAAACTGCGGATGTACAGTACAGGAGACGTGGAAGAGGACGAGGAGGCCGTGGACGTGGGAGAACAAATGGCTGTTATGCATGCGGAAGTGAAGACCATTGGATTAGAGACTGTCCGAGAAGGAGCAGAGGAGAGGAATGGATTAGGAGAGGTGAGGATCAGGGTGGAAATTGACAGAAAAAGGCCGGGGGCGTGGGGAGCAGACCCGAAGGAGAGGGTGAGTCAAAACATTGTTTTCCTACTAACACTTCTCGCTCTGATCGCAATGAAGAAAAGCTTGCTATCTTTTTCAATGATTCAATTCACGTTTGTATCTTAGAAACATCCACACATGCTACGTATGATCTTGAAGTATACAATATCAGTAAAATGCCAACAATGGAATTGCAGCTCCATGACAAACAAAATTCATTTTGTTACATTCCATGCAGGTCATTCAGTCATTAAAGTGTGTGAATTTGACAGTTTAGTGAAACAGAGTGGCAGATTCCTGAACTCTGTGGGCACTTCAGGACATGCAGCTGAAAAGAGCCTCATAAAGACAAGCGTGTGGCTTTTTCCAGGTGTACATGATGATAAATTTAGATTTTTTGCTCTTATTGCTGCCCAGTAAATCTATTGGGGTGAAGATTTCATATGTAAATTAGGTATAAAACTCTTGAGACTAAACCAGTATTGAGCCTGAGGATTTCACTCTTGTGAAATGTGATCCGTTGCCCCTGTTGTATGTGTATGAATGGAAGCTCTGCACTTCAACTGTGAGTTCAGTAAATGCTACGGTGATAGACAAGTATATACCAGTAAACACATTATGATATTAGATATGTGTCACATATCTCATTTTTTAAAGATAAGCTCAGATGTGTAGTTAATGTAGAGATACAGTAAGCAGTGTGCACATGAGAAAATGTAGCACAAGTGTCACAGTAATGTCCCTTAATCACAGTAGGGACACCCCCAATGTGTTATTGGATAAAAGTAATAAGGATGAGGGAGAAAAAATAGAATAAATAAATATTGGGCGTTTGAGTGACATGTGGTATGAATGAGAGTGATTGAGAATGAACGTCTTATCTGACATTACATTACAGCCACAGAGAAACAAATGCTGATGAAGTGCTGATAAATCATGTGTTAAAGTATAAAAGAACTGTATATATTACAGTACTTACAGTCACAAGACCTGGCCAGGCAGAAAAAATTAAGTTATCAGCATGCGTAGCTTTTTCTTTTCTTTTTTTAAAAAAAGAATTTATGTTTATCATTACTCACTAAAATGTATGGGCTAATGGGAAGCACGATATAGGTTTAATTAAGGGAAGTGAACTGGCGGTGATCACCCCAAAGTAAAATTTAGGCCCTACAAACTTCATACTGTATCTACCCGAGTCTTTAACTGAAATAATTCCAGTGTTTAATTCTTTATTTTAAAGCTGTTGTCATGGTAAACATCAGCAACTTCTTATTGTCCAGCAGAACAAGGTCATAAAGCAAACCATATCAAAGCTACAATTCGCACATAAGTCATATCTTAGGTCAAATTGTTTTGGGACAAGATAAAACTTTGGATCCAAGCACAGGAGTAGTCCAAAATATTCTAAAACAAATAAGAAAATTGACGCTAAAGTAGAAATGTAAAAAGTAAAAGTGTTTTATTACAGAAAAGTTATTTTGATCTATACAATCCTCGAGGCCCCAGTGAGCTATACACTCATGGGAAGGGTCTACTGGCCCACAGTGCACTTAGTTGAACTCCGGAAGCAAGAACAATCTTTAATTGAATCAAATTTGGCAGTATAAACTACTTTAATATTGGACATTTCAAATTCTAAAAGGCCTTTTACAAAAACTGTTGATGAAAAGAATTGTTGCATGATTTCAGACTGGCTGCAGAGAGAAAAAAAAAAAAAGAGACAGAGAGAAACAATGAGATTTTTATCTCACTTCTCAGCCAAATCAGATCCTGTAGCAGCAGCATCACCCATGTGTTTATGTCCAGTACCAGAAGCTGAGAAGGCAGGTATAGAATAAAGATGTATAGTGGGCTACAGTAATTTGACATTTCTAGTTCATGAAGTTTCAGTATCTTTTATACAGAGAAGAATCACACTTATTTGCAACAGAGTGGTTAAAGTACAGTGCTAAATTATAAATATCAATGTGGAAAGATGTATAGTTCTAACCCTCTAACTCCTTTCTTTCACTGTTAAACAACTTTGTTCCACTAGGATTGATCCGCAGTAAGCGCCACTACAGAATCCGGATATAAAATGAACGTGGATGGAACAATATTTTGTGATAGAGAAATAGGTGTTAACAGGAGTTTGTCATAGTTATAGCACATGAAATTTAAATAGTGTAAATGTAATGCTCAAACTAACTAATTAGATTCTATTTCAGAAAAGCAGATGCAGCAGCGAAGGCTGTGGCCAAACTTCCCCTTTCCTATAACCATAACATGTGTGTGTCTAATGCTCTCACCCCCACAGCTAACCTTGAAGAGCTTCAGAGCTACAGCCACTCCAGGAGAGGAAACACTCTGGAGAAAAGCGGGATGTGTTTTGACAGAAGGGGTTTGGTACGACCCCAATCACAAGCCATGTCTGCCTACAAAGCTATTTCTTTTTATGCTAAGTTGACACACGTGTAAGGACCATGTGTCAAAAGGGGGAATAAGCGATAGTATATGCATTTGTGTTTCTAATAACATACTGTACTGTAGATAAAGGAATTAAGATGAAGCCAGAGCACACAAAAAGTAACACATTGTGAAGATGAAATGTTATGTTATTGTGCAAAACTCTTTGAGGATTTATTTTTAATACAGGCCCACTGACAGTGCTCCTAACACCACAAAAAGAAGTCAAGGTAGTGGAAACAGAGATGAGGGTACACGCCAGCTACCCCAAACATGTTCCAGAACCTAAGAGAAAACAACACCGAGGTCAACAAGGGTGAACAGTGATGTGCTAGTAACCTCTCCTGTAAACCCCGACAGACCCTCACCTGCACGCAAAGTGCATGGGTCAGAAGAACCAACTAGAGTGACAGAAACAACACAGAACCACAACTCTCCACTCAAATTCATCACAACAATAAGTACACTACATTTGAGGACAACACATGACACGCAAAACAAAATTTAATATATTTCATAGAACGCAAGCTTTTAGTAATGCTGTGTACAATTATTGGGTTTTGTTATTAAGGATTGCTGCAGAATTTGGCCCCATCTACACCATTTGTTAACACACATCATGTCCATGAAGAGAAATTTGCCCCTGTCCAATGATTAAGATGTGCTCAGTGGTGTTCTTGAAAAGAGAGGTGAATACTTCTGATCACTCACCTTCTGCTCAGGATGTACACCTGGTGTAGAAATCAGCTTATACATAGGCAATTGATGATTTACATACAGTTCACTGTGAAAAGGAAAACATACAAGTTGCCGAAAGACCAAGAACAACAACAACAAAATATTATAAGGAGTATAAACACATATTTAATGACTTTATAGAACAGATAGACCCCGAACAAAAGCCCCTTTTCTTGACTGGTACATACAGTGGTGTGAAAAACTATTTGCCCCCTTCCTGATTTCTTATTCTTTTGCATGTTTGTCACACTTAAATGTTTCTGTTCATCAAAAACCGTTAACTATTAGTCAAAGATAACATAATTGAACATAAAATGCAGTTTTTAAATGAGGGGTTTTATTATTTAGCGAGAAAAATAATCCAAACCTACATGGCCCTGTGTGAAAAAGTAATTGCCCCCTGAACCTAATAATTGGTTGGGCCACCCTTAGCAGCAATAACTGCAATCAAGCGTTTGCGATAACTTGCAACGAGTCTTTTACAGCGCTCTGGAGGAACTTTGCCCCACTCATCTTTGCAGAATTGTTGTAATTCAGCTTTATTTGAGGGTTTTCTAGCATGAACCGCCTTTTTAAGGTCATGCCACAACATCTCAATAGGATTCAGGTCAGGACTTTGACTAGGCCACTCCAAAGTCTTCATTTTGTGTTTCTTCAGCCATTCAGAGGTGGATTTGCTGGTGTGTTTTGGGTCATTGTCCTGCTGCAGCACCCAAGATCGCTTCAGCTTGAGTTGACGAACAGATGGCCGGACATTCTCCTTCAGGATTTTTTGGTAGACAGTAGAATTCATGGTTCCATCCATCACAGCAAGCCTTCCAGGTCCTGAAGCAGCAAAACAACCCCAGACCATCACACTACCACCACCATATTTTACTGTTGGTATGATGTTCTTTTTCTGAAATGCTGTGTTACTTTTACGCCAGATGTAACGAGACACGCACCTTCCAAAAAGTTCAACTTTTGTCTCGTCGGTCCACAAGGTATTTTCCCAAAAGTCTTGGCAATCATTGAGATGTTTTTTAGCAAAATTGAGACGAGCCTTAATGTTCTTTTGGCTTAAAATGGTTTGCGCCTTGGAAATCTGCCATGCAGGCCGTTTTTGCCCAGTCTCTTTCTTATGGTGGAGTCGTGAACACTGACCTTAATTGAGGCAAGTGAGGCCTGCAGTTCTTTAGATGTTGTCCTGGGGTCTTTTCTGGCCTCTCGGATGAGTTGTCTCTGCGCTCTTGGGGTAATTTTGGTCGGCCGGCCACTACTGGGAAGGTTCACCACTGTTCCATGTTTTTGCCATTTGTGGATAATGGCTCTCACTGTGGTTCGCTGGAGTCCCAAAGCTTTAGAAATGGCTTTATAACCTTTACCAGACTGATAGATCTCAATTACTTTTGTTCTCATTTGTTCCTGAATTTCTTTGGATCTTGACATGATGTCTAGCTTTTGAGGTGCTTTTGGTCTACTTCTCTGTGTCAGGTAGCTCCTATTTAAGTGATGTCTTGATTGAAACAGGTGTGGCAGTAATCAGGCCTGGGGGTGACTACAGAAATTGAACTCAGGTGTGATAAACCACAGTTAAGTTATTTTTTAACAAGGGGGGCAATCACTTTTTCACACAGGGCCATGTAGATTTGGAGTTTTTTTTCTCCCTTAATAACGTAAACCTTAATTAAAAAACTGCATTTTATGTTCAATTATGTTATCTTTGACTAATAGTTAACGGTTTTTGATGAGCAGAAACATTTAAGTGTGACAAACATCCAAAAGGATAAGAAATCAGGAAGGGGGCAAATAGTTTTTCACACCACTGTACATTGTGTAATCACATAGCTAACTACTCAGAAGATCTCTAGCTATGATAATACCACTACATTACACTGCAGTATTATACACTATATGGCACTCATGAGCTCCAATAAACTGCATACAACAATTCATTAACCATCTGTAACATTTAACCCATAACAGGAGCAGCTAAGAATTAGCTCAGGGATAATTAGCAATAGTTGATAGACAACAGTTGACATTCTGCTATCTTAGCTCTTTTAGTAAGCTAGCGCTTAGCATAATGATATTAACTTGCTTACAGTATAGATCCATATTTGGACAGGTGTTTTACAGAAACAATGGAGCTAACTGTTTACATCACGTATACAGTATGTGTCCAAATACACTATTAAATTAATATATGTTAATGAACAAGCTAGTTTCCCCATGCTAAGCGCTAGCGGTTAACATAGTGATATTAGCTTGCTTATAAATCCATATGTGGATGTATATTACAGAGATGGCATTGAGCTGATGGTTTATATCAGTGTTAAATGGTCTAAATGAGATTATATTCCTTTTAATCACTGACATTTACACTCGGCTCAGCATTTCCCCCAAACACTCCAATAGTATTAACACTGCTACAAAGTTATCATTAGTGCCTAAAACAGTAAGTGTGGTAAGTGTGTCCAGTTGAAAATTTAGGGAATATTATAACGTTATCACGCTATAATTCACTGTATATTCCATCGTGTTAAGTCTTGGAGCTGATATCCGGAAAGCTTCCGTGTTCAGTTGCGTTTTGACCTCACTCCCATAGTCCTTTGCGCGTTAGCTTTAGCATTTAGCTTGCAAAATACGGGAGAAAGAGAGTTCTCACACGGGGAAAAGCAGTTGCGCACAAACGGGAAAAAGCACACACTTACAAGGGAAAAAGCACACATTTTCAAGATTTTTTTTTTTTTCAAGGAAAAGAAAACATTTTCAAGAGAAAAAGCACACATTTTCAAGAAAAAAACATACACATATATGGGAAAGATGATTTGCCCTTCTGGGCCACCATATAAAGGTGCCTTCTTGATTGAAAAATTTGAGAGATGAAAGAAGGAATACTTTAGATCAGGGCCCACTATGGTTTGGTTGTAAGTATCTCTTTGAAGAACTTCTCGTGGGCCTGAGCAACACAGTTATATGGTGTAGTCAATAATGTATGAGCTGCATTGAGGGAATGCCCATCCTTCATGGAACTTTAATAGAAAATATACAAACAGGGCAAGGGCGATTCTAGATTTTAGCCCTTAGGGAGGACTGGCCTACAGTGAGAATGGATGATGTGAATGGAAAAGGGCAGAGTTCTCATTTGTGTTGTATGTGTGTATGTACAGTATATCACTTCTCTCCCTCCATCAGCTGATATGCTAATTGTTATGGTAGGTAAAAATAACTGTAAAAGATATGTGAGAGTTCTGACAAGTGATAGAGTGTAAGAGAGATTTTTGTTAATATGTTAATTATGTTGATTTATGGTAATAATTTTAGCATGTACTACTTGTTGCATGGTTGGATTTGGGTTTGTTTCTTCTCTCTCACACACACACACACACACACACACACACACACTCCACTGCACTCTCTCTTTCTCTTAGTATAAACACTATGAGATGAAGTATCACAGGCAAGCAGATTTTTCTTTGCATTTTTAAATGGAAAGTACATTTTTAAAGAAGAAAAGTAATAGGTATGACAGGAAGAAAACTGGCTTTATTTTCTATTGAAAAGTTTTCATATGGAAACTTTTACCTGTATTCATATGTAGGGTTGGGTATCGTTTGGGTTTTTTTCAATACCGGTGCCAAATCGATACTTTGAAAACGGTACCGGTGCCAAAACGGTGCCTGAACCGATACTTTTAAGCCACAAAATTATAGTGGATGACTCAAGAATTAATTTTTATTGAACCAAAAATTTTATGCTTAAAATTTAACAATATATTAAAAGTTTATAGTATATATGAATATGTAAGCTTCAAATTTTAGCAATTCTTTTGCAGAAATTTCACCATATTTGCCTTTTCTGTCAAAATACGACTCCTTTCCTGACTTATTGCCCTGCATGGGACATGAATGCAAGATTTGCATTTTGCTATTAACATTACATTATCCTACTACTAACCTGCGGAAAGTCTGCTGTCGGCATCATAATTGGTGATCCTTTTTGCTACAGTTGGTATGACTGGGACTGAGGTCGTCCACACTGATAGTGCCAGCTGTTGTCCACAAGCTGTTAAACACGGTGCCTCCCTCTGCTTTTAACTTTATTCCGTGTATTTATTCTGCTTTTAACTTTATTCCGTCTGCCCTCGAATGTTTCATTAGATATGATGTGTTTCCCCCTTTAAACGCAACTGCTGTAAAACATTTGCTGCACGTCGCAGTGTCGGAATCCTTTCTTGTGAAATACAGCCACACTTTCGACGGTTTAGTTTTAGGCATTTTAACGAAAGTTGTTTAATTTAGCTTGTTAAGCTATCGGTAGATCGCCTGCTGCCGTCAGAGCGAGTGTAACGTTAGTTACTGCATTCACGCGCATGTCGGATGGTCTTTCATTTCCGGATGATTTGTGCTTTTAATTTTTTTATTTAAACTAATAAACTATTAATCTACAAAAATATATGAATCTAGAGAACAAATATTTCAATCGACAGTTTGGGCATTTAAGTGGCACCGAAATGAGGCACCGAAATTCGGGTTCTGTTTCGGTCCGGTACATACCGGTTCTATAGGTACCGGTGCCGTATTGGCACCGGTTTTCGATACCCAACCCTATTCATATGTGGTGTCTCTCTGCCACACACTTTATCCTGACGCAATGTCACATTAAGTACATGTCTAAAACATGCACACATACCCTAAATGCATAAAGCTAGGTTAAACTTAATACTAAGCTAAACTAGTAACTACATCTACATGGGAGTAGAGAATGGGTTTCAGAGGTCCTTTTTTTTTTCACTCTGTTGCAGAGGTGACATTTGTTTTTCATTCCTAAAACTCTCTTTCTTTAACTCCTCTAAGATACACTATTTCCGTGTCTGTTGTAAAGGAACTACTGTTAAGCCACAGTGCAACAAGCTGGAGGACGGAAGCTATAGGATCTTCCTACTGTGTATGAGGTCACTATAGAGGAAAATCTAATTTGCTTGCATGTACTGGACATATTTTAAATTTTGCATACACACTAAAGACTCATCTGAATATTTAAAAATACTGAAAAGTAAAGTTTGCATAATACAGTAGGTTCCCTTTGATAATATTAGTTCATACATGTGTACAATGGCAGAGAGGAGACAATGTCAAAAGCCATTAGTTCAGGCAATAGGCAAACAGGATCACAGTCAATGGCAAGATGCTCAGTCAAAAAGGCAAAAACAAACAGGATCATGAACTAGAATAACAAACTCAAAACCAAAAGGCTTAGTAATTGCTGTTATCAGTAGTGAAGCAAATACCTCACAAGAGGTGAAGTGCAGAGAGTCTGTGGCTGAGGTGACTGACAACTGATGTCTATTATCAGAACTACAGGAAAAGGGAACTTAAGCTTGGCTTGGAAGTTGCAGTGTGCTATCTACAGTATGTCGGTAGGCAGTACTGTGTTGTGATGATTGGAATGCATACTGAGAATGCGCAGAAGACGACAGTGATTTGACAATGTGTTTATCAAAATGGGGTATATTTGGGGTATATACTGTATATTCTACTGTGCAAATGTATCAGGGTTTGACATTGGCACCCGCCCACCCGCCAAATGCGGGTAAAATTCGGCTGTGGCGGGTAATAACTTTAGTCTCACTAGCCACTTTGGCGGGTAGTTTATTCTTTGGTATGACAATATATTTTTGTTGTAGTTTTCCCTAAAGTCATCCGATATAATAAACGCATTGCAACGTGATATTACGCGCATAAAATGCGTGTGAATGTACACATGCTCACACATGCATTGCACGCACACACACACTAATGATGCGCAGGTCGGGTATTGTTCCAACCCGCGGGTCCCGCTTTAATTAAATTATTTGGCCCGCCCCGCACCACTGTATCTATTTTTACAACCCGCCCCGCCCCGTACCTGCGACCGTTCAATAGACATACCGTGGACTCCCAAACATTAGATTTAGCAGCCTGACCTTTTTTTCTTTTAATGATGTAAATTCCCGACCTCAATTTATCCCGCACCTCGTCTTCCATCTTTACTTTTATTTCTTTGTTTTTGTTATGACTGTCAGCGGTAGCTGCTTGGTGCTTTCATGACTTGTCACGTGACGTAACCTTATCAAAGAACTTAATAAAATATGAAAATAGATATTCCCAAATATTTAATATAGGCTATAGGGACTTGCACGCAACATACATGGATTTTTTATTTAATTTTGTTTTTAATGACCCGCCCCGAAAATAAAGTGACAATTTCTTTACCCGCCCCAACCCGACCCGCGGGTTACCAGACACCCCTTTTGCATAGGTTATTTACTGATTATATAAAGTAATCACTATTAAAATCTATTTAGATTTCATGTTGAATGATAGAAAATTCATCAATTGATTGAATTACCTCACACTATAAAGAGTCAACACAACAAGATAGACCAGAGTCCATCCTAACTCAGAATTCTGATATAATAATACATAATGAATAATAATACCTGATAATAGTACACAACACACTAAAATGATAAATGTTCTGAGTTGCTGTATTTTTAATATCAGGATGAGTTCAGTTGTACTGAATCTGTTATTTTTCAATTTCATGTGGTAAGAGGCTTGAATTTAAGTTCAATAAGCAGAATATACTGTTCATGTTTGCATGTTTTCATATTGGGAGCTATCTTAACAGTACTGAATACTTGACTACTGTACCACTATAGTGATACAGTGTATGCTGTCATTTATAAGTAAATCTAGATATAACAAACATTAACATATCATGGTGAAGAAAAAACTGTGGTTTTCTGGTAACAAAATTGTGGCTAGTAAAAAGGCTGAATGGTGAGTGACTCCGGAAATCCACTAGTCACATTGGCCAGTGAGCAAAAAAGTTAATGTCAAGCCTTGATATAAAAGATTTTGGTCAGAACTCAGCTCTTTTAATGATACAGTATCCTTACGTTTCATACATTGGAGGACACAAAACTATAGTCTCCAAAAAATTTGTTTGTAAATCTGAACAGTATGTCAGTATCTCTGAATGTCTGAATATCTGTCCAGCCGAATTTGTTACAGCATCACTCAAAATTAGCATGACATAATTTAAATAAACTTTTCCAGTCCTTAGTTATTTGCCTGAAGTTAAATCTGCACCATAAACTAAATCAAAATGTTTAGTAGAAGGGAGGTCATGAGCAGTTTTGTGCCAGACCACCTCATAACTGCCATTGTTTTTTCGAACAAGTACAGTGCTTTTGCCCTCAAAGTGGGTATGACCCAACAGGGTACAGTAGTTTACCGTAAATACATTATTTAAAATTTGAGAAACGACAAAAATGTTCTTACAAAGCACCCAAATCCTCACAAAACACAAACACGACACACAACAGGGTATTAAAGATTTATAGACAGATCATTGTATGTTTATTCTTCCTGCAGGAAATTTAAAACCAGTTTGTCTCATATGTTTCTGAATCATGGTGCTAATTAATGCAGAGATAAGGCAGACATTTACATGGGCTTCAGTGCTTTAGCTTTAGAAAAGATCACTATTCTTCATCATTAAATAATAATAATTATATATATATATATATATATATATATATACAAACCTTCTTCTTCTTTGTCTTTCGGCTGTTCCCTTTCAGGGGTCGCCACAGCGAATCATCTGCCTCCATCTAACCCTATCCTCTGCATCCTCTTCTCTCACACCAACTAACTTCATGTCCTCTCTCACTGCATCCATAAATCTCCTATATATATATATATATATATATATATATATATACACAAACCGGATTCAAAAAAAGTTGGGACACTAAACAAATTGTGAATAAAAACTGAATGCAATGATGTGGAGATGGCAAATGTCAATATTTTATTCAGAATAGAACATAGATGACAGATCAAAAGTTTAATCCGAGAAAATGTATCATTTTAAAGAAAAATGTTGATTCCAAATTTCACGGTGTCAACAAATCCCAAAAAAGCAATAAGAGCTTTTTTGCAATAAGAGGCTGGAAAAAGTAAATTTGAGCATAACGAAGAGCTGGAAGACCAATTAACAGTAATTAGGTTAATTGGCAACATGATTGGGTATAAAAAGAGCTTCTCAGAGTGGCAGTGTCTCTCAGAGGCCACGATGGGTAGAGGATCACCAATTCCCACAATGTTGCGCAGAAAGATAGTGGAGCAATATCAGAAAGGTGTTACCCAGCGAAAAATTGCAAAGACTTTGCAGTTATCATCATCAACTGTGCATAATATCATCCGAAGATTCAGAGAATCTGGAACAATCTCTGTGCGTAAGGGTCAAGGGCGTAAAACCATACTGGATGCCCGTGATCTCCGGGCCCTTAAACGACACTGCACCACAAACAGGAATGCTACTTTAAAGGAAATCACAGAATGGGCTCAGGAATACTTCCAGAAACCATTGTCAGTGAACACAATCCACAATCCATCCGCCGTTGCCAGCTGAAACTCTACAGTGCAAAGAAGAAGCCATTTCTAAGCAAGATCCACAAGCACAGGCGTTTTCATTGGGCCAGGGATCATTTAAAATGGAGTGTGGCAAAATGGAAGACTGTTCTGTGGTCAGACGAGTCACGATTCGAAGTTCTTGTTGGAAATGTGGGACGCCATGTCATCCGGACCAAAGAGGACAAGGACAACCCAAGTTGTTATCAACGCTCAGTTCAGAAGCCTGCATCTCTGATGGTATGGGGTTGCATGAGTGCATGTGGCATGGGCAGCTTGCATGTCTGGAAAGGCACCATCAATGCAGAAAAATATATTCAGGTTCTAGAACAACATCTAGTCATCTCTTTCAGGGAAGACCCTTGCATTTTTCAACAAGATAATGCCAGACCACATTCTGCATCAATCACAACATCATGGCTGCGTAGGAGAAGGATCCGGGTACTGAAATGGCCAGTCTGCAGTCCAGATCTTTCCCCTATAGAGAACATTTGGCGCATCCTAAAGAGGAAGGTGCGACAAAGAAGGCCCAAGATGATTGAACAGTTAGAGGCCTGTATTAGACAAGAATGGGAGAGCATTCCTATTTCTAAACTTGAGAAACTGGTCTCCTCGGTCCCCAGACGTCTGTTGAGTGTTGTAAGAAGAAGGGGAGATGCCACACAGTGGTGAAAATGGCCTTGTCCCAACTTTTTTGGGATTTGTTGACACCATGACATTTTTGATTCACCATATTTTTCCCTTAAAATGATAAATTTTCTCAGTTTAAACTTTTGTTCCGTGATTTATGTTCTATTCTTAATAAAATATTGACATTTGCCATCTCCACATCATTGCATTCAGTTTTTATTCACAATTTGTTTAGTGTCCCAACTTTTTTGGAATCCGGTTTGTATATATATATATATATAAAAAATTTCTTCTGTAAGATAAGAATATTGCCTGTATTTAAAATCTTTGGACATGTGGCATTCTGGAAAGTGTTAGCTTGAGATGCTTTGGTTCAATTCAAACAAAAAAAAAACAAAAAGAAGAAAAATCACAAAATAAAAGAGAGCAGTCTGAGGACAGTTTGTGGAATGTTTACTGCTGTGCATCAGTTCACACAATCGGTTTTTATCATTTACGTTGTTAGTGAGCCGCCCCGTCTGCTGAAATAGAAAAAGGGGTTTTTTTTATGGTAAAAATCTACTTTTCTTATCCGTGCCTGCTAGGATTTTCTTGTTAGTAATCTTGGCAGCTCTGAGATTGTTTTCCCCAACATTGCTCTGGGGGAGGCACAGTGTCGTATTAAACTCTTTCCCTGACACTAAGTGAAAACCCTGCAATAAATGGTCTTGCACATGGTGTCACAGATGTTTCTGCATCTCAAGATGCATCTCTGGCTATCGCAGATAATAATGGCAAATATGCTGTCCGAATTTGTTACAGTGTACTAGTCTTCGGTGTGCATCTCTTTCTGTAAAATGAAATGCTTTATAAATTAAACAAATATACCAAGTATGCAGGAATTGTCATGCAGGAATTTATCCCTAATATATATGGCACAAGTGATGCCATAAAACTACAGTATCAGTATGAAGACCAGGCAGTAGCTACAGACTAATAAAATAATCTAAACAGGGTGACATGCAAGTGTAGCGGTTAAATGAATTTAATATTCACACAGTACACAGTAATTGTAGAAATTAAATTCATAGTTTAAACATTAAACAATACATGTATTAAGACTGGTAGTAATGACTTTATCTGCAATGTTCTTCATTCTATTATTTCAGTTTTTCTTTATATGATATTCCATATTAAAATAATACATTTTGCCTCTTTTTTTTTTTAGAGAGAGAGTTACATGCTTTTCAGTAGAAAGTGTCTTCATTCTGCATTCACATAAGTCTTACACAAACATTCAAGAAATCTAATTATAATAAGCATTTACTGTATACTGTACGCACATACAGTATATACACATATATTTAGGTTTAGCACAGAGCCTCCAATAGCTCACAGCTCTGGTAGATGGATTAATGACTCTGAAGCAGTGTGTGGATATGTGTGTATGGTGGTTTCCCTCCTCACTTCCAGTCTTCATGGCAGTGGTTCTGGTTCCACCGCAATTCTAGCTAGGATAAAGTGAACAAACAAACAGTTTGAAGCTGAGTAAAATTTATCTCGTCCTCAGGTTTATTAAGTTACATTTGAGTGTTAAAGAAAAAAGTATGCGTGTGTCTGTTTTTTCGTCTGTACACTTCCATACTGAATTTGAATTTAAATGTCCACTCAGTCAGGACTTATAGCTTTAAATCATGGGGTTTGACAAAAAAGTGTCACTAATCAATTACAGCAATTTTCACACACTCCCATTTCAGCGGCTCATAAATAATGGACCAAATGGCTAGCAAACAGTTGTACTTTAGTTTGTAAGTTGTCAACTGTTCCCTTGTTATTTAGATTTAGGCATTTATTTAGTTGTCATTTAAAGATCTCGGCTATACGGACATCTAGAGAAAGTTCATTCCAACACCTAGGTGCCAGAACAGAAAAGAGTTTAGATGCATGTCTTCCTCAATCCCTGAGATATGTTGGGACCAGCTGATCAGTGCTGGAGAATCAGAGGGAACGTGGTGTAGTACAGGGTGTGATTAGAGCTGAGAGGTGCTGGGCCATTTTGTAGGCCTGGAGGAATTTACATTTGCATTTCATAGCTGCTCCCTCAAACTCCTAACATGAGGTCCAAAAAGGTGTTTGTGCAAGTGAAGGTGTCCATTATTAGCCTGAAACAACAAAATAAACCTATCAGCAGAAACATTCAGCGTGGCCAGTACAACAACAGTTTGGGACATTCTTAAAACAAATGGTATTGTGTACAAATGTATTAACTATATATTTCTGTCCATGGTAAAGAAGAACCCTTTCACTCTTCATGAGGTACAGGCGTGTCATTATCAAAGTCTACAGTCAAGAGACGGCTTTCTGAAGTACGTTAAATACAGACAGTCACAAAAAGAATGACCAGATTAAACTTTGCCAGATTCTTTGGACTGATGAAACCAAATGTAACGTCTACCAGAATGATGGGAGGAGAGAAGTATAGAGAAAGAAAGGAACAGCTCATGATCCAAAGCATACCAACATCATCTGTCAAAGAAGGTGGAGGTGTTATAGAATGAATGTGTACAGTATGGCTGTGTCCGGGTCACTGGTGTTTATTGATGACCAAAATGCTGATAAAGGGAGAAGGATAGATACTGAAGTGTAAAGGGCTATACAGTGCTACCTGCTTACATTTAGCCGAGTGCTGAAAAACTGACAGGTCACTGGCACATATTCATATTTTTCAGATGGATAATATTTTTTACTAGACAAGTCAGTCACCTGCTCTCAACCCAAGAGAGAGACTGACTTGGTTGATCTAAATATGGCATGGCCTTTATGTTTGATTAATTACAGTTTCATGCATTGGATTTCAGTACAAATCCAGGTATTTAACAATATATTATTAATTGATGCTTATTGCAATAAAAATGAGGAGGATTTGTTTTTGCCTAAGTACTTCTGTATTGTTTGCCTTTTCTTTTCTTTTTTCTGCTTTGAATAAAAAAAAACTAACAGTTAAACCTCGGACTGCGAAAATGCAGTTTGCAAGTGTTCAGCAAGACGAGCAAATATTTTTTATAATTTTATTTTATATAATTTTTTTAGTTTTTTTCTCAAATTTTCTCCCCAATTTAGTCGTGTCCAATTCCTCCCCGTCGCTAATGTGGCTCCCACATTAAGGCTACCACTACCACTCAGTCGGGAGGGCGAAGACTATCCCATGTTTCCTCCGAACCGCGTGATGTCAGCCAACCGCATCATTTCGAGCTGTTTGCTCGCACACCATTAGGGGTGGAATAACACACTCGGAGGAAAGCGCTAGCTGCTCCTTCCGCGTGCGCGAGCTCACAGACGCCCCTGATTGGCTGTAGAGCCGTGATTAATGTGGGAGCGCAAGTACCTCTCATCCCTCCCCCCTGAGAGAGCTTGGCCAATCAGCTCTCTCTATGCCTCCGGCTGTGAGAAGAAAAGAGCATCACCCGGGGTTCGAACCAGCGATCTCCGGATGATAGGGCGAGCGCTTTACCACTGCGCCACTCGGAGGCCCTATTTTAAAAAATTTTGACTTTAAAAATGAACAAGTCTTGGTTTACGAGTACAGTGTATCATGTATCACGCATGCGCTTCTTGTTTTAACGCCGAGCGTCACGTGATCACAACTGAGCCAAAGTCTTTTCTCTGTCTTGTGCTGCGGAATTGTGGCATCTCTCACTGATATAATCAACATCCGTCTATGCATGTACTGTTTACTATAACACTGTGACCACGTGTGTGTGTAAAACATATTTTATTTTGTGTAGACACAAAAGCAATCTGCAATCTTTGTCTGTGTAAGAGTCATATTACATGTTATAACTCATATTAGAGTCATATTACATGTTGTTCTGTTCATTTTATCTTATTAGTTAAGCACCAAGCATTAAGTTTGTTAGTTAAGCATTCATTTATGATAATTGTAAGTTGGTGCGTGACATCATTCCACTATTGCACGTAGTTGCATGACTATTGCATGTAAAGTCAAAAGCTTTCTCCATCGTTCAAGCGAAGACAAGCAACTGTTGAAATCGAAACCGAAAGAGGACTTGCCTGCTTTGAATTTCACTATGTCGGACAATGATGACAATGCTACCTTCACCGAGTCTGAGCGTGAGAGTGCGCTCATTGACAAAGAGTTGGAAGAGAAGCTTCACAAAATGTTGGACTCCAGAATAGGCAAGTTGAGTCAATTGACTGCAAAATCCATCGAAATAGGGTTGCTTATGGACAATGCTTGCTATGTGAATGTTGTTGAAGCTAAGTATTATAACAGCTATAAAGGGCTGTTAGAGAAGTTTATCAAAAGCAATACTGATGTGCTATTGTGCCTAAAAGAAGAAGAACACAAACATGATCAGGACAACTGTTATCAGCCTGAATTGCAGCGCTGCACAGACTTCATGGCCAAGGTGGAGTTTTGGATTGCAGAAATCAAGGGCCGCTTTAAGACGCCTCAAGCACCCAACGATGGAGTTTCGTCAGACGACAACGTGTCAATGGTGGAATTTAAGACGCTGGCCTCTAACAGGCACGGAAGCGTAGTGACGGCAGCATCCAAAAGGTTCTCAACATCTACAGCATCATTAGCTCGGCTAAAAAAGGCAGAAGCTAACAGAGCAGTTGTTGGCTGAAGCAGAACCTTAACGAACGGCAGGCGTTAAAGGCTAGAATGGAAAGGCTGGAAATAGAAACGGCGCTTGCAAAGGCCAATGCTGAAATAAATGTGTACCAGGACTGTGACAACCGACTACAGCCCGCAAGAGTGTAGTCATCGAACCGAGTGGTGCATGCACTCCCAAACTGGAATATAACGAACACTACGACCACAGTGCGTCAACGGTATATGTCAGACTGCCTTCACGTCTCGGGGCAGCCCATTTAAGTGCGCCCGTAAGTGTCAGACCTACACTGACAAGTACTCTAAAGGAATGCTCTACCCTGTTGAAAATTTACGCCATGGCATTGATACAGTACAGCTTCAAATGCAATGTCAGACAGATATCACTGAAATGCTTGTGAAGAGCCAAAGGCAATTTTCCTTACCTCAGCGCGATGTTCCTCTGTTTTATGGAGACCTGCTTGAGTTCACGTCTTTCATGAAGGCGTTCGAACATGTCGTTGAATCCAGAACTGATAGTGACACTGATAAGTTATACTATCTTGAACTGTATACCAGAGGAGAACCTAGAGATCTTGTAAAGAGCTGCCAGCATATGCCAAATCATCATGGTTATGCAGAAGCAAAGAAACTGTTACATGACAGGTTTGTAAATGAGCTAAAAATTGCAGCAGCGTTTATGCAAAGGGCACTCAAATGGCCGGAAATAAAGTCAGACGACGGAAAGTCATGGACGAGTTAGATATTCCTAGCCACATGAAGATTATCATCTCAAAACTGCCCTACAAATTGCGTGACAGGTGGAGGGTTCATGCAAACAAGCATAAGGAGCACAGTCAGAAAAGAGTTAAGTTCGTGCAGCTGGTAGAATTCATCGACCAGCAAGCAAGAGTATATTCAGACCCACTCTTTGGAGACCTGGATGCTATGACCAGTGATAAACAACACTGTCACAAATCCCTTCAGGGATCCAAGCTAAAAAGGGAAGGAAAAAGAGGGGTCAGCTTTGCAACGGGGATTAAGCAGGTTGGTGAAATTCGTAAAGAATTGATTACAGCAAAGAGTACAGGTGCATCAGTTATCAGTGCCTTCACTAAACCTTGTGCATTCTATGAGAAAGGTCATACCTTAGATGATTGCTACCAGTTCAACGACAAGACACATAAAGACAAATTGGACTTTTTGAAAAAGAATGGATTTTGCTATGGATGTTTATTAAAAGGACACTTAAGCAAAGACTGCACAAAAAGAATCATATGTCCCTCGTGCTCAAAGAAACATCCTCGCATGTTACACATTGCCGTACAAGACACAGCTCAGGTAGTGGTAAAGGCTGATGAAACTGAAACAGTTAAAACACTGCCTGCTACAGTGAGTCATGAAACCACCGCCTGTACTGGGGCTGGAGACAATTGCATTCTCTCCATAGTACCTGTTAAAATAAAATCCAAGAAAAGTGACGACAGTAGAAGTTTATGCTTTCATGGACCCAGATAGTTCAGCTACTTTCTGTACGGAATCATTAGCAAGGCGATTAAATGTTCAAGGTAGAAAAGTTGACATGATGTTAAGTGCCATGAACTCTAAGAAACCAGTAGAAAGTTATGTGCTCACTGACTTGGAGGTGAGTGGTCTGGAAGAAAACACCTTTGTTGAACTTTCCAAAGTGTATACACAAAAGAGCATCCCAGTCTCAGTGGAAAACATTCCACAACAGCACGACATTGATAAGTGGCCATACCTGAAGTAAAATTGCCACAGATCGATGCTGGAATTGAAATTCTCATAGGCAATAAAGAGTATAAGCTTCTAGAACCATGGCAAGTGATTAACAGCAGGCACAAAGGGCCATATGCAGTAAAGACTGCTCTTCGATGGACGTTGAATGGACCTCTTCGAGAATCTGTCGAGGAAACCATATATGACAATGAGCAAGTGAGTGTTACAGTCAACAGAACTTCCATTGAAAGTGTAGAACAAATGCTGATACAACAGTACAACCATGATTTTCCTGAACGGAATTGTGACGACAGAGTTGTCACAAGAGGACTATCAGTTTTTAGACTCTGTAACTAACTCTCTGCAGTTTGCTGACAATCACTTCTACGTCTGCCTTCCAGTTAAGAAAGCAGCTATTCAAATGCCCAACAACCGAAGTGCAGCCATGCAGCACGCACTAAACCTCAAAAGGAAATTCAAGAACAACCACTCCCTTCACGAGGAGTACTCAAACTTCATGAACAACATCCTTGAAAAGGGTCATGCAGTTAAGGTCCCCACACCTCACCTAAGTCGACAAGATGGTCAGGTGTGGTATATACCTCACCATGGTGTATATCATTCTCAAAAGAAAAAGCTGAGAGTGGTTTTTGACTGTGCTGCCAGCTATCAGGGAGTATCATTAAATAGCAAGCTCCTACAAGGACCAGACTTGACAAATTCATTCATGGGAGTGCTTACACGCTTCAGACAAGAGGAAGTTGCCATGATGGCAGATGTGGAAGCCATGTACTATCAGGTGAGAGCTCCACAAAAGGACACAGATTTGCGGCGCTTCCTATGGTGGCTGAATGGAGATGTAAATCAAGACCTGGTCGAGTACAAGATGGTCGTACATCTGTTCGGCGCAAAATCGTCTCCAAGTGTTGCTAATTTCGCCCATAGGAAAACAGCAGAAGAAAACCACAATGCATCTTCTGAGCCAGTCAACACAGTACTTAAGAATGTTTATGCTGACGATTGTTTGAAGTCTGTTTCGAGTCATGATCAAACAACCTCACCAACCTTTGTGCAAGCGGAAGGTTCAACCTCACCAAGTGGGCAAGCAATAGTCGCACCCTACTGACTTTTATTCCTGAGAGTGAAAGAATCAAAGACATGAGAGACCTGGATTTGAGTAAAGGTGCACTTTCTGTCGAGAGAGTTCTAGGAGTGTTGTGGTGCATCAATTCAGACATGTTCAAATTTAAGATTAGTTTAAAGGAACGACCTGTGACTAGACGAGGAATCTTGTCAATCACTAGTTCAATCTACGACCCCTTGGGTTTCCTTGCACCTGTTATACTGTCAGCCAAGATCTTTATGCAGCAATTGTGCAAAGAAAAGCTCTCATGGGGTGACGACATTCCCGAACAGTTTGTAAAAAGATGGAAAGCCTGCATCAATTGTCCGAGTTCAGTGTAGCAAGATGCATAAAACCAGCTAACTTTGTCACAACTACAGCACAGCGTCATCACTTTTCAGATGCAAGTGAGATGGGATATGGAGTTGTATCATACCTCAAGTTGGTAAATGCTGATGGACACATTGTGCATTCATGATGGGGAACTCTCGTGAATCACGAAAGTGTTCCCTGACAGAAAAGGACTTGTGAGACGTGTGTTGGTTAAAACTAAGACCAATACTCTGGAAAGAACCATTGACAAGCTGTGCCTCATATGTGAAATGAACTGCTAGTTATGTCATAATTAGCTATAACTATTTATCTGGTACACAAATATAAACACTTTGAGACAAATAGTATACACTTAAAAGATTTTAAAAGGTTAGAAGGTTTAATTTCATGGCTCCATCAAAAAAAAATTTAATTGTCAGTCTCCCTGCCTGTCAATTAGGGGCTGGAAATTTAAGAGCCATATTTCATGTTATAACTCTGTTGTTCTGTTAATTTTTATTTTATTAGTTAAGCACCAAGCATTAAAGTTGTTAGTTAAGCATTCATTTATGATAATCGTCCCCTCCTTGAACCATCACCTTATAGTGGTGGAGGGGTTTGCATGTCCCAATGATCCTGGGAGCTATGTTGTCGGGGGTTTCATGCCCCTGGTAGGGTCACCCATGGCAATCTGGTCCTAGGTGAGGGAACAGAAAAAGAGTGGTTCAAAAGATCTCTTATGATGATTTCAAACTTTGATAAACGTTTTCCCTCACCCGGATGTGGGTCACCGGGGCCTCCCTCTGGAGCCAGGCCTGGAGGTGGGGCCCGATGGCGAGCGCCTGGTGGTCGGGCCTGCACCCATGGGGCCCGGCCGGGCGGGGCCTGGCCCGAAGAGGCAACGTGGGTCCCCCTTCCCATGGGCTCACCACCTGTAGGAGGGGCCAAAGAGGTCGGGTGCAGTGTGAGTTGGGCGGTGGCCGAAGACAGGGGCACCGAGCAGGTGTGGGCATACTTATTGCCCCCCAGCTCGGGGCCTGTACATTGGGGTTCACCGCAGTGGATGAGAGGGTGGCCTCCCTCCGCCATCGGGTGGGGGGACGGATCCTTACTGTTGTTTGCGCTTATGCGCCGAACAGCAGTTTGGAGTACCCGCCCTTTTTGGGGTCTCTAGAGGGGGCACTAGAGAACGTCCCTCCTGGGGACTCCATCGTTCTGTTGGGGGACTTCAGTGCTCACGTGGGCAATGACAGTGAGACCTGGAAGGGCGTGATTGGGATGAACGGCCCCCCCGATCTGAACCAGAGCGGTGTTTTGTTATTGGACTTCTGGCTCGTCACGGATTGTCCATAACGAACACCATGTTCAGGCATAAGGGTGTCCATATGTGCACCTGGCACAAGGACACCCTAGGCCGCAGTTCGATGATCGACTTTGTTGTTGTGTCGTCGGACTTGTGGCCACATGTCTTGGACACTCAGGTGAAGAGAGGGGCGGAGTTGTCAACTGATCACCACCTGGTGGTGAGTTGGCTCCGTTGGCGGGGTAGGATGCCGGTCAGGCCTGGTAGACCCAAACGTATTGTGAGGGTCTGCTGGGAACATCTGGCAGAGTCCCCTGTCAGGACGAGCTTCAACTCCCACCTCCGGCAAAGCTTCAACCACGTCCTGGGGGAGGTGGGGGACTGAGTCCGAATGGACTATGTTCCGTGCCTCCATTGTGGAGGCTGCCGAAAGGAGCTGTGGCCGTAAGGTGGTCGGTGCCTGTCGCAGTGGCAACACAAGAACCCGTTGGTGGACACCGGCGGTGAGGGATACCATCAAGCTGAAGGAGGAGTCTTACCGGACCTTTTTGGCTGGTGGCACTTCGGAGGCAGCTGATAGGTACCGGCAGGCCAAGCGGAATGCAGCTTCGGTGGTTGCTGAGGCAAAAACCCGGGCGTGGGAGGAGTTTGGGGAGGCCATGGAGAATGACTTCCAGACGGCTTAGAAGAGATTCTGTTCCACCATCCGGCATCTCAGGAGGTGAAAGCAGTGCATGGTCAACACAGTGCATAGTGGGGATGGTGCGCTGCTGACCTCGACTCAGGACGTTGTGGGTCTGTGGGGGAGTACTTCGAAGACCTCCTTAATTCCACCAACATGCCTTCCGATGAGGAAGCAGAGTCTGGGGACATAGAGGTGGACTCTTTCATCTCTGGGGCCGAGGTCACCGAGGTAGTCAAAAAGCTCTGTGGTGGCGGGGCCCCGGGGGTGGATGAGATCAACCCGGAGTTCCTCAAGGCTCTGGATGTTGTAGGGCTGTCATGGTTGACACATCTCTGCAACATTGCATGGACATCAGGGACAGTGCCTCTGGACTGGCAAACCAGGGTGGTGGTCCCCCTCTTCAAGAAGGGGGACCGGAGAGTGTGTTCCAACTACAGAAGGATCACACTTCTCAGCCTCCCTGGGAAAGTCTATTCAGGGGTCCTGGAAAGGAGGGTCTGTCGGATAGTCGAACCTCGGATTCAGGAGGGGCAGTGTGGTTTTCATCCGGGTCACGGAACAGTGGACCAGCTCTTCACCCTTAGCAGGGTCCTGGAGGGGACATGGGAGTTTGCCCAACCAGTCTACATGTGCTTTGTGGACTTGGAGAAGGCATTCGACCGTGTCCTGAGGGGGGTACTCCGGGAGTATGGGATATCGGATTCCCTGTACAACCGGTGTCGGAGCTTGGTCCACATTGCCGGTAGTAAGTCGGACCTGTTTCCGGTGAGAGTAGGACTCCGACAGGGCTGCCCTTTGTCACCGATCCTGTTCATAATTTTTATAGACAGGATTTCTAGGCGCAGCCAGGGTGTTGAGGGAGTACAGGATTGGCTCAGGATTGGGTCACTGCTTTTTGCAGATGACGTTGTTCTGTTGGCCTCATCACCCTGTGACCTACAGCTCTCACTGGATAGGTTCGCAGCAGAGTGTGAAGCGGCTGGGATGAGAATCAGCACCTCCAAATCTGAGGCCATGGTTCTCAGCCAGAAAAGGGTGGAGTGCCCTCTCAGGGTTTGGAGTGAGATCCTGCCCCAAGTGGAGGAGTTTAAGTATCTCGGGGTCTTGTTCACGAGTGAGGGTAAAATGGAATGGGAGATCGACAGGGGCAGCGTCTGCAGTGGTGCGGGCTCTGTATCGGTCCGTCGTGGTGAAGAAGGAGCTGAGCCAAAAGGCAAAGCTCTCAATTCACCGGTCGATCTATGTTCCTACCCTCACCTATGGTCATGAACTGTGGGTAGTGAGCGAAAGAACAAGATCGCGAATACAAGCGGCCGAAATTAGTTTCCTCCGCAGGGTGTCTGGGCTCTCCCTTAGAGATAGGATGAGAAGCTCAGTCATCCGGGAGGGGCTCAGAGTAAAGCCGCAGCTCCTCCGCATCGAGAGGAGCCAGATGAGGTGGCTTGGGCATCTATTTAGGATGCCCCCTGGAGGCCTCCCTTGTGAGGTGTTCCGGACACGCCCCACCGGAAAGAGACCCCGGACATGCTGGAAGGACTATGTCCCTCGGCTGGCCTGGGAAGGCCTTGGGATCCCCCCGGAAGAGCTGGAAGAAGTGGCCAGGGAGAGGGAAGTCTGGGCATCCCTGCTGAAGCTGCTGCCCCCGCGACCCGACCTCGGATAAGCAGAAGAAAATGGATGGATGGATGGATTATGATAATCGTAAGTTGGTCTCTGACGTCATTCCACTATTGCACGTAGTTGCATGACTATTGCATGGTACAAAGTCAGTTAAGATACGGACGTTGTGGAGAACACAAGCTTTTGACCGTATTCTAAGATTGTAATCTACAGATAAAGCAAATAGGTTGTTGTAAACGTAAGAAAACCGTAATGAGATACAGCGAATAGGTTGTTGTAACCACAGTGGATTTACGCAAGAAAACTGTACGAAGTACGAACAAGAGACAAAGAACTCAACTGACTTCCGTGTTGTGAGTAACCAAATGCAATAAGAAAGATACGTGTCAGAACTTGTGAAATAACATGCCCGCACAGTCTGTATGTAGACATATATAAAGCAAAAGCAAGTCTCATTAGAGAGGATAAAGATCCATTTTCTCTCTGCTCAAGGCTCAGCCTTCGCTTTGCCTACTCTGTGTGTCTGTGCGCGTCATGGGACATCGTGCCCCACACACACAGACCCCTCCTACTTTCGCCGTCAATTGAGTGTCGTTAGAGAGATTTCTTGTTTATTTTTCAGATAAAACAGTGTTTCCTTTGTGTGTGTGAAAAGAGTGGAGGAAGGGTCTGTGTAAGACGAGAAGGGGAAAGGGGAGCTTACTTTAAATTCTCACACACATACAGTGGTGTGAAAAACTATTTGCTCCCTTCCTGATTTTTTATTCTTTTGCATGTTTGTCACACTTAAATGTTTGTGCTCATCAAAAACCGTTAACTATTAGTCAAAGGTAACATAATTGAACACAAAATGCCGTTTTTAAATGAAGGTTTACATTATTAAGGGAGAAAAAATACTCCAAATCTACATGGCCCTGTGTAAAAAAGTGATTGACCCCCTTGTTAAAAAATAACTTAACTGTGGTTTATCACACCTGAGTTCAATTTCTGTAGTCACCCCCAGGCCTGATTACTGCCACACCTGTTTCAATCAAGAAATCCCTTAAATAGGAGCTACCTGACACAGAGAAGTAGACCAAAAGCACCTCAAAAGCTAGACATCATGCCAAGATCCAAAGAAATTCAGGAACAAATGAGAACAAAAGTAATCTATCAGTCTGGTAAAGGATATAAAGCCATTTCTAAAGCTTTGGGACTCCAGCGAACCACAGTGAGAGCCATTATCCACAAATGGCAAAACATGGAACAGTGGTGAACCTTCCCAGGAGTGGCCGGCTGACCAAAATTACCCCAAGAGCCCAGAGACAACTCATCCGAGAGGCCACAAAAGACCCCAGGACAACATCTAAAGAACTGCAGGCCTCACTTGCCTCAATTAAGGTCACGACTCCACCATAAGAAAGAGACTGGGCAAAAACAGCCTGCATGGCAGATTTCCAAGGTGCAAACCACTTTTAAGCAAAAAGAACATTAAGGCTCGTCTCAATTTTGCTAAAAAAACATCTCAATGATTGCCAAGACTTTTGGGAAAATACCTTGTGGACCGACGAGACAAAAGTTTAACTTTTTGGAAGGTGCGTGTCCCGTTACATCTGGCGTAAAAGTAACACAGCGTTTCAGAAAAAGAACATCATACCAACAGTAAAATATGGTGGTGGTAGTGTGATGGTCTGGGGTTGTTTTGCTGCTTCAGGACCTGGAAGGCTTGCTGCGATAGATGGAACCATGAATTCTACTGTCTACCAAAAAATCCTGAAGGAGAATGTCCGGCCATCTGTTCGTCAACTCAAGCTGAAGCGATCTTGGGTGCTGCAGCAGGACAATGACCCAAAACACACCAGTAAATCCACCTCTGAATGGCTGAGGAAAAACAAAATGAAGACTTTGGAGTGGGCTAGTCAAAGTCCTGACCTGAATCCTATTGAGATGTTAAATCTCAAGATAAAAAGGCGGGTCATGCTAGAAAACCCTCAAATAAAGCCGAATTACAACAATTCTGCAAAGATGAGTGGGCCAAAATTCCTCCAGAGCGCTGTAAAAGACTCATTGCAAGTTATCGCAAACGCTTGATTGCAGTTATTGCTGCTAAGGGTGGCCAAACCAGTTATTAGGTTCAGGGGGCAATTACTTTTTCACACAGGGCCATGTAGGTTTGGATTTTTTTTTCTCCCTAAATAATAAAACCCCTCAATTAAAAACTGCATTTTGTTTACTTGTGTTATCTTTGACTAATAGTTAAATGTGTTTGATGATCAGAAACATTTTGTGTGACAAACATGCAAAAGAATAAGAAATCAGGAGGGGGGCAAATAGTTTTTCACACCACTGTACATACCAGGGTTTGACATTGGCACCCGCCCACCCGCCAAATGCGGCTAAAATTCGGCTGTGGCGGGTAATAACTCTAGTCTCACGAGCCACTTTGGCGGGTAGATTATTCTTTGGTATGACAATATATTTTTGTTGTAGTTTTCTCTAAAGTCATCCGATATAATAAACGCATTGCCACGTAATATGCGCATAAAACGCGCATGAATGTAATGAGGACATTTAATACCTCTCTCTACACATGTTCACACATGCATTGCGCGTGCACACACACACACACACACACACACACACACACACACACACACTAGTGATGCGCGGGTCGGGTATTTTTCCAACCCACGGGTCCCGCTTTTATGAAATTATTTGGCCCGCCCCAGTCCACCCCGCACCACTCTATTTATTTTTACAACCCGCCCCGCACCCGGGACCGTTAAATAGACATACTTTGGACTCCCAAACATTAGATGTAGCAGCCTGACCTTTTTTCTTTTAATGATGTAAATTCCCGACCTCAATTTCTCCCGCATCTCGTCTTCCATCTTCACTTTTATTTCTTTGTTTTTGCTGTGACTAGCAGCGGTAGCTGCTTAGCGCTTTCGTGACTTGTCACATGATGTAACCTTATCAAAGAACTTAATAAAATATAACAATAGCTATTCCCAAATATTTATATATAGGCTATATGGAATTGCACGCAACATACATGGATTTTTTATTTAATTTTGTCTTTAATGACCCGCCCCAACCCGCCCCGCAAATAAAGTGACAATTTCTTTACCCGCCCCAACCCAACCTGGGTCCGCGGGTTACCAGACACCCCACGCATCACCAGTGGTGTCAAAAGTATTCACATTCATTACTTGAGTAGAAGTATAGATACTAGGGTTCAAAAATACTTCAAGTATCAACCCAAGCTTTTTACTTAAGTAAAAGTTTAAAAGTACTGGTTTCAAAACTACTTAAAGTATAAAAGTAAAAGTACCGTGAGGGGCGACGGGGGGGGGTGCGATGGGGGGGGGGGATGTGGCAGATGCGACGGCGTTGTGCGCGTTCTTATCATGCGAAGGGGGGGACGGGGACGCGTTGTGCGTGTTCTTACCATGCGACCGGTGTAGGGGGGCGGGTTGCACGTTCTGATCATAAAAATAGAGTAACGAGGCTATTTTTAAAATGTAAGGAGTAGAAAGTACAGATAATTGCTTAAAAATGTAAGGAGTAGAAGTAAAAAGTCGGCTGAAAAATAATTACTCCAGTAAAGTATAGATACCCAAAATTTCTACTTAAGTAAGGTAACGAAGTATTTGTACTTCGTTACTTGACACCTCTGCGCATCACTAACACACACATACTTTTACTTCCTGTCTGGTGTGTGTGTGTGTATCATTTTCTTAAAGGGCTATTGCTTCTCAGCAGGATGAGAATGTTTGCCCCTTTCGCATAGGTTATTTACTGATTATATAAAAAAGTAATCACTATTAAAATCTATTTAGATTTCATGTTGAATGATAGAAAATTCATCAATTGATTGAATCACCTCACACTATAAAGAGTCAACACAACAAGATAGACCAGAGTCCATTGTCCTAACTCAGAATTCTGATATAATAATACATAATGAATAATAATACCTGATAATAGTACACATAATAACATTAAAATAAGATGTATGAGTATTTAGTGCAAGTGTGTATGAATGTGCCCACATTCATACACACTTGCACTAAATACTCATACATCTGGACAATTGCACATGTCACCTTTCATGCATATTTGCACAACCACTGACACTTTAATACCATATTTCTATATTTTTGCAATATTTTATTATGCCCTTATGCACAGTTAATTTTACAAATTTTACTAGTTAAAATTATTTCTTTAGTATTTCCTTTTTATTGATTATTTATTTTACGTACAAGATTTTATTTTCTTATTTTCTTTTTTAAGGTCACTAGCGGTCGTATAAAAGCATTTCACTGCATATTATACTGTGTATGATTGTGTATGTGACTAATAAAATTTGAATTTGAATTTTAAAATGATAAATGTTCTGAGTTGCTGTATTTTTAATATCAGAATGAGTTCAGTTGTACTGAATCTGTTATTTTTCAATTTCATGTGGTAAGAGGTGTGGATGCGGTCATGTTATTTCACTAGAAGCGTAGCTTTGGTTTGATTATTTACTCACAAAAACGGAAGTCCGATGATTTCTTTGTCCTTGGTATTTTATTTTCAGCATCAAAGATTCAACACTACATACAGTCGTCTTGAGTAAATCCACTGTGGTTACAACACCTGTTGCTGTATCAAAAAGGTTCTAGATTGCTTGAGCTTATAACAACACATTTGCTGATGTCTAGCTGATCACGGATAGCTTATGGTTACAACAACCTAGTTGCTGTATCTTATAAGTTACATTCTTAGCTTACGGACAAAAGCTTGTGTTCTCCGAAGCTTCCGTATCCAAACTGAAATTATTTTACTATGCAATAGTCATACAAATTCACATAACAGCGGAGTGACATCACAGACCAACCTACAATAGTCAAAATGAATGCTTAACTAACAGACGTAACAATAAATGCTTAAATTACCAATAGAATACTTAGTACTTAGCTAATTAATAGAATACGATAGAATAAATTAAATTAAAATAAACTCAACAACAAATTCTGCAGATCCATCTTACATAACAAATGTGATATGGCTCTTTCAAGAGGCTTGAATTTAAGTTCAATAAGCAGAATATACTGTTCATGTTTGCATGTTTTATATTGGGAGCTATCTTAACAGTACTTAATACTGGACTACTACTATAGTGATACAGTGTACAGTGTATGCTGTCATTTATAAGTAAATCTAGATATAACAAACATTAACGTATCATGGTGAAGAAAAAAAACTGCGATTTTCTGGTAACAAAATTGTGGCTAGTAAAAAGGCTGAATGGCTAGTGACTCCGGAAATCCACTAGCCACATTGGCCAGTGAGCAAAAAAGTTAATGTCAAACCCTGATACATACAGTACACAGTGCCTGCGCACACAAATGGAAACGCTTATCTGTCGGGATTTATTTTTAGTTTTTTTTAAAGGTAAAGTTTAGGTTAATTTGTTTAATTTTTACTTTATATTTTGTATTCATTATTTTTATTTATTTTTTTGGGGGGCTGTGGAACAAATAATTTGAGTTCCATTATTTCTTATGGAAAATTAAATTTGGTTTATCAGTGTTTTGGAATATGAGCCTGCTTCTGGAACGAATTATGCTCATAATCCAAGGCTCTACTGTCCACAGTTTCTGTTTTCACTTGCCTTATATTTCCCACCTACCTCTTTGACTAATTTTCTCATCCTTCTTCCTTCTTGACCCCATTCCTTTGATTTTTGGTCATCTCCTAAGCCTATTTTCTTCCTTTCTTTGCTTATTTTGACCAGTCTTGCTTCATTCACCTCATCTCTAGATCCTTCTCAGCCTGTCTGTTCATTCTGTCATAACCCATCTGCTTCATGTGTAACAGCCTCCAATGATCTCCCTAATCTTCTTATATCATTGGCAGATTTTTATTTATTTATTTTTTATAAATGCCTCCCTTCAGTGCTGTATTTTATTTCATTATCCCAGCTTGCATTTAAATAATACAAATCTGCTCTATATTTGTTGGCCATGTGATGATTTTATGTTTATTAACATTTTGAATACATTCCAGTCTTTGGAAGCTGGAGCCAGGAGGCTTGTAAACAACACAGTGACATCTGGAGTCCCACTTTTCAGATCTAGATTCAAGTCATTATGAAAGCTGTTGTGCATGACACATCCTCGGGTAATGTACTTGACCACTGGTTATTGAATTTCTGATTTGGGTCAGATTTCTGAAAAGAGGCATCAAGGACTAAAGAGCTGATATTTCTTTCATTCTGAATGTTGTTTTTGAATGAGTGTAACAGATGTCTTTATCACCCAAGGAAAATGCTTAATATATACAGTAACTCTTCTTTGGTAACTACATATTAGTAAATGATACATATGTTGCAGTTACTGTAGTGTGTATCACAGATTTTAGGTTGCTTAGGTTGTGGAATGTCACATGTTTTCCTATGAATATGGGAATGGTTGTCTGTTTGGTCCCCTGCGATGGAGTCATGTTAAACCCAGGCTGTATTCCTATTTCATGCCCAAACTTTTTTTTTTCTGTATGCGCACATTTTGTGTTTTATATCATTCCTTAGTGTATATACAGTAATCAGCTCATATACAGTATTCATGTTTATTGCAATTCTGTGATATCATGTTCTGAGTGTCATGTCATGTCATGTGATGCTACATAATGTGGGCTACATACTGTAGATAATTGGAAGACCTTTGAGGGCAAAGCTGGCCTGTTAGGGCGGGACGGTGTCCATCCCACTCGGGAAGGTGCTGCTCTCATTTCCTGTAGTATAGCTCATAGTCTCAGTAGAGGTCTAATTAATCGGTGACAATCCAGAGCCCAGGCCAGGGAGCAGACAGACAGGCTAAACCAACCGTCTGCTAGCTGCATAGAGTCGTCACTCAGGGTTCACCATATTGAGACTGTGTCTGTTCCCCGATCTAAGCAAAAATGTAGAAAGACCCAGAAAGTCTGTTTCAATAATCTAATTAACATAAAGACGACAAACTCAGATCATACTGAATGCGCAGCCGGCACCTCTGATCTGAAGCTAGGATTGTTAAATATTAGATCTCTCACAACAAAAGCAGTTATTGTTAATGAAATTATCACAGATCAGGCGTTTGATATACTCTGTTTAACTGAAACATGGGTTAAACAGGACGAGTATGTAGCTCTAAATGAAGCTAGTCCTCCTGGATACAGCTACATACACCAGCCTCGGTTAACTGGTAGAGGAGGAGGCGTCGCAGTTATTCATAATGATAATCTGTCTATCGTACAAAAACACGGACACAAATTTAACTCATTTGAAATTCTCTATAGTAACATAAGTGTATTTAAGTATATTAAATCAGCTCAGTCGATTCCATTAATTATAATTTACAGACCTCCAGGGCCGTATTCTGAATTTCTTAGTGAATTTGCAGATTTCATCTCAGACCTGGTCATTTCTGTAGACAAAGTGTTAATTGCTGGAGATTTTAACATTCATTTTGAGAATCCAGAAGACCCTCTGAGAACAGCATTTATATCCATACTGGACTCCGTAGGTGTAAATCAGTGTGTAGTAGGACCCACTCATAAAGCAGGTCACACTTTAGATTTAGTAATATTCTTCAGATTAATTATAAGAAATGTATTCACAATTCCACTGTCTGAAATTATCTCAGATCACTATCTTGTCTCCATTCAAGTGTGTCACAGTGATAATGTACGCACAGCACCGCGCTACCGTATTAAACGTACATTCACATCAACTACCACACAGAGTTTTATCAGTAATCTCCCAGAGTTACCAACTTCGATTAGGCCACCGTCTGACCCCACAGAACTTGATCAGGCGACTGAATATTTAGAGTCGACACTTCGTTGTACCTTAGATAATGTAGCTCCAGCTAAAAGAAAATTTATTAGAGATAAGAAACTCGCTCCCTGGTATAACGATCACACGCGCACTTTAAAACAGACTGCTCGGAAATTAGAGCGTAAATGGCGTCAAACTAAATTGTTGGTATTTCAAATAGCATGGAAAGAGAGCATCCTGAACTATAGGAAAGCTCTTAGTGTAGCTACTGTAGATCAACGTATCTCTCAACTCTTATAGAAGAAAATAAAAATAATCCTAGATTTTTATTTAATACCGTAGCCAAATTAACCAGAAATAAGACCACTACAGAAATCTCCACAACAACATCATGCAATAGTGAGGACTTCATGAACTTTTTTAATAATAAAATTGTAAATATCAGGCATAAAATTGAGGCTTTGAAACCAAACAATGTAATTGATACTGATGTTAACCTAGCCATGTCAGATTCAAACCTAGAATACTTTACTCCTCTTGAAGAGAATGAACTAATTTCACTCATCTCTTCTGCAAATTCATCAACCTGTATATTAGATCCTATACCGACACATTTTCTTAAACAGATAGTACCGTAATAACAGAACCGATGTTGAGAATAATTAATTCCTCACTCAGCATTGGTTATGTTCCAAAATCTTTTAAAGTAGCAGTTATTAAACCAATAATTAAGAAACCTGACCTCGACCCCTGTCAGCTGTCCAATTACAGGCCAATATCAAACCTCCCCTTTATCTCTAAGATTCTGGAAAAGATAGTAGCGGAGCAGCTATGCTCATATCTACATAGAAATGGCATACATGAACTGTATCAGTCAGGATTTAGGCCTCATCACAGCACAGAAACAGCACTCGTTAAAGTAGTAAATGACCTCCTATTGACCTCTGATCAGGGTTGTGTAACTATGCTTGTATTACTCGACCTCAGTGCAGCTTTTGACACTATTGATCATGCTATTCTTCTTCACAGATTAGAAAATTTAGTAGGAATTAAGGGTACAACCCTCTCCTGGCTCAGATCCTATTTGACCGATCGTTATCAGTATGTAGACTTAAATGGTGATTATTCTGCATGTTCTCTAGTGGAGTTTGGCGTTCCGCAGGGTTCAGTTTTAGGCCCACTGCTTTTTTCCCTTTACATGCTTCCTCTGGGCAACATAATCCGTAAGCATGGTATTAGTTTTCATTGTTATGCTGACGACACACAGCTATACGTCTCAACAAAACCTGATGAGAAAAACCATCTTACTAAAGTTGAGCAATGTGTTCAGGACATAAGAAATTGGATGCTAATTAACTTCCTTCTGCTTAATCCGGATAAGACAGAAGTTCTAGTCATAGGACCGCATACAGCTAGAAGTAAAATCTTAGATCACACCGTAACTTTAGATGGCCTTTCTGTTCCGTCAAGTGCAACAGTAAAAGACCTCGGCGTGATTATAGATTCCAGCCTTTCATTTGAAGCTCATGTAGATAATATCACCAGGATAGCATTCTTTCACCTTAGAAATATCGCCAAAATAAGAAATATATTGTCGCTAAATGATGCAGAAAAACTAGTTCATGCTTTTATCACTTCTAGGTTGGACTATTGTAATGCCTTACTGTCTGGTTGTTCAGTTAGGTGCATAAACAAGCTTCAGCTAGTCCAAAATGCAGCAGCGAGAGTCCTCACTAGAACCAGAAGATATGAGCACATCACCCCTATCCTATCTTCACTGCATTGGCTCCCTGTGAAATTTCGCATTGATTTTAAAATACTACTCTTGACATATAAGGCATTAAATGGTCTCACGCCGCAGTATCTGAGCGAACTGCTAGTGTCTTACGATCCGCCACGCCTACTTCGGTCAAAGGATGCAGGCTGCTTATCAGTACCGCGTATTATGAAAACTACAGCTGGGGGCAGAGCTTTTTCTTACAAAGCCCCAAAATTATGGAATAGTCTTCCAAATAGTGTTCGGGACTCAGACACAGTCTCAGTGTTTAAGTCTAGGCTCAAAACCTATTTATTTAACCAAGCATTTTATAAATAAATTTGCCATAAGGTAAAGGAGCAGATCTGGGGGACTCATGGACGTAGAGTATTATGGTGAACTGGTATGTTTAGATGCTGTCTTCCTCAGTCTCATTTGATCACTCAGGTTTGTTGACGGTGAGGTGATTGTTTGCTTTACATCTCAGGGAGCCCTCATGTTTGTGTTTCCTTCTGGCTCTCCCTTTTAGTTATGCTGTCATAGTTAGTCCTGCCGGAGTCCCTGCTTGCACTCTACAGTAAATATACATTCACATTAGACATTGTGACTGTGACAATACCTAATTGCAATCTCTCCTCCTCTTCTCTTCCTCCCCCTCTTTCTCTTTCCTCTCTCCCCCTGTCTCCCCCTTTCACTCTTTCTCTCTCTCTCTCTGTCGAGCTACACATGTGGTTCCTGAGCTGCCAGTGATCCAGACTCCCTCTGCCCTCCGGACCTGTCTGATCCATCCTGGTGCCCGGTTTCTGGTTGGAGGTCTCATCGCATGGATGCCCCGTGTGTCTCTTTAGGATGCGTCTGGTGTCTGGGGATGATTCTCTATACTTAGAAGATGGTTCTGGCCTCGACTGGTGTTGTCAGCTGTTTCTCTGAGGACTTGACAGTTCGATAGTTCAGGACTGGAACTTTCTACAAGTCTCGAATAACTACTGGACTCCATTTTACATCAAGTATTATAACATCAATTAACATCAACTCTTATAGCTGAACCTAACACTTAACACTGTATAAATGCAGATCATTTCCTGCTATCTGTTTCACCCAGATGAGGATGGGTTCCCTGTCGAGTCTGGTTCCTCTCAAGGTTTCTTCCTATTACCGTCTCAGGGAGTTTTTCCTTGCCACTGTCGCCCTCGGGCTTGCTCGCCAGGGAATATCTGAACATTTTGATTCATACACATTCACATTCCATACAAACTTAAATAATTATTTTGATTGTGTAAAGCTGTTTTGAGACAATGTCAATTGTTAAAAGCGCTATACAAATAAAACTGAATTGAATTGAATTGATGCCAGTTCTGAGTGTTGTTTGTTATTAATTTCTTTAATTTATGGATCTTATATTTTCTCTGTGTTGGAGTTAGGTTGTCTGTAGAATATGCTTCAGATTTTTATTGTTTAAAAAACACAGTTACATCTGGGGCTGTAATAGAGACTACAAACATATACAAAAATAAAATGTGCGCATATAGGTAGCTACACATGATGGACATGCTGGAAGTGAAATAACAGTTTAAAGGCTAATATTCAATTCAATTCAATGTTATTTATATTGTGCTATTAACAATGGTCATTGTCTCAAAGCAAATTCACAAAAATGAAAAGAAAAGTTGAAAAGAAAATCTATAGAAGTGTGTATGTGAGAGAAAAATGTGTCTAGATAATAATGAGATTGTCCCTGATGAGCAAGCCAAGGGTAACGGCGACAGTGGCAAGGAAAAACTCCCTGAACAGGGAACCCATCCTCATTTGGGTGATAATGAATAGAAATTGTATAACATCATGTGTGTTATACAGCTGAAAGTTCAATATAACAGAAGTTTAAATTTTAAATTAACATGAAGTTCAGTTCAGGACAGGGATGAGTCATCAGAGGGCAGATGGGGTCTGGATCACTGGGAGCACAGGAGCAGCATGTGTAGATCCAAACCATCATGAAACAGAAACCAGCTGGAGCTGGTCCGTCTCTGGATGCCTCAGGATCCTTGCAGGGTTGGCCTTTGTTTACTGAGGCTGGCACAATCTCCAGATGCCTCGGGATGGGTAGAAAAATAAAGAACAGGTGGAAAGAATTAGCGTAGTTGCCATTCAGGATAGATGTACTGGAATATGAGTTTATGTGTCATGTGTCACGCCCTGTCTGCCGTCTTTTTCCCATGTTGCCTCGGGATGGGTAGAAAAATAAAGAACAGGTGGAAAGAATTAGCGTAGTTGCCATTCAGGATAGATGTACTGGAATATGAGTTTATGTGTCATGTGTCATGCCCTGCCTGCCGTCTTTTTCCCATGCTGTCACTTCTCCTCACGTGCTCATGTTTTCCCCTAGCCCGTCATGCGCATTTCCCATGCCCCCGTTTCCGCCCGTCTGCTCACCTGTTTCTCATGCCCTTCACTGATTACTCCAGCGATTTAAGCACACGCGGCGCGCTGCTCAGATCGCTGAATTATTGTGTGTGTTATACCTCGATTCTCTCGCGTTTCCTTTTCACTGCCTTTCACGTTACGACCTCGCTTTGTTTTTTCTCGTTATTGAAATTTTGCCCCGGTTTCGACCCATCCTTTCCCCTTTGATTTACGACTCCTGACTCTCGTCCAATTGGTTTCATTTTGCCTCACTGATTGTCTTCCCGGCTTTTACCTTGCGCTTTCCCTTTTGACTATGGCTCTCGTCTCGTGTTTTTGTTTTTGACGCTTCGCTGACGGACTCACGGCATTCGACCCTTGCTCACGCTCCTGACCACGCCCCCACATCTCTATACAGTCAGTAACCGCGCTTGGATTCATATCGTTCTGCCCCACGCCTGTGACAGTATAATCCAGCCAGCTATGGATCCAGCGGCTTCTGACCATATGAGAGAGTCAAGGTGCTCTGCTTGGGACTCATCAACAGGAACTGCTCAGCACAAAGCAGTCTCTCGCTGACGTCACTTCCCAGCTTCAGAGGCTCCAACTCTCCCTACCGCAAGGAGCAAGCCCCCATGCGCAACAGGAGCCACGCCTCCCCGCCCCTCCCACCTACGAGGGAGATCCAGGCACCTGCCGCTCCTTCCTATCTCAGTGTTCCCTGATCTTCGAGCTCCAAGCCTCTGCCTTTTCCACCGAACGATCCAAGGTGGCCTACGTCATCGCGCTCCTGTCAGGACGCACTTGGGAATGGAGCACCGCGCTTTGGGATGCCCACGACCCCTGCTGTTCCAATTACGAGGACTTCGCTAGAGAGATGAAGAGGGTGTTCGACCGCTCATGCCATGGCAGAGAGGCGGGCCGAAGACTGCTGAAACTCCGCCAAGAGTTCAGGCTCGCGCTCGGCCTATGATTATGCACCCACTGAGTATGATTGAGTTCCAGACCCTTGCCCTCCCCAGCGGTTGGAACAACCGAGCGCTATGCGATGTCTTTTTGGAGGGTCTGACAGAGAAGCTCCAAGATGAGATAATCTCGCGAGAGCTCCCCTCGTCTCTCCAAGAGCTTGTGGATCTGGCCGGTCAAGTAGATGCTCGCCTCCGTCTTCGTAGGTCAGCCCGGTTTTCTCCACCCAGGTCTCTGCCGCGACCCCCACCTCTACGAGTTAAACCCCAGGAAGAACCCATGCAACTGGGCAGAACCCGCATCACCCCAGAAGAGCGTCACCGCCGCCGAGTGGAGGGGGCCTGCTTTTACTGTGGGAAACCAGGACACCTGCTCAAAAACTGTCAAGCAAAAGGGGGCGCCCTCTAGTTCAGCTGGAAGCACTAGAGGGCGAGACTCCAAGAAGGCTCCCAGATCAACATCCCCTGCTTCCCATCCTCCTCATCCATGAGCAACAGACCCACCTAGCACTGGTCGACTCGGGTTCGGATCGTAACCTGCTGAATGCGGCTTCAGCCAAAACCCTGAGTATTCCTGCGCTGCCCTTGGAGAACCACCTCAATGTCCAGGCCCTTGACGGGAGTCCGCTCCCATCTATCACCCACAGAACCCCTCTCATTGAGTCAAGGTGACCAATGGTCATCATTGGTCTAACGGTCTAAAGGTCTCCGGCAACCCCTGACATCGCTGTTCATCATGGAGGCGTCACATGTCACGGTCGTCCTAGGCCTCCCCTGGTTAACCCAACACAACCCGCACATTGATTGGGTCAGGAACTCGATCGTAGCCTGGAGCCCATCATGTTCCACGTCTTGTTTACGCGCCGCCATCACGCCATGCCTCGATTCCGCCCCCACAAAGGAGCCACCGGACCTCACCCGTGTTCCCCCAGAATACCATGACTTCAGGACTGTGTTTAGCAAATCACGTGCAGTCTCTCTCCCCCCCCACCGACCATACGACTGCGCCATTGACCTCTGCCCAGGCACCCCCCCCCCCCAAGGGCCGTCTTTACTCTCTGTCGCCCAAGGAACGCCAAGCCATGGATCAGTAAATCACGGAATCCCTCGCCGCAGGAATCATCCGCCCCTCTTCTTCTTTGGCAGGAGCTGGATTCTTCTTCGTAGGCAAAAAAGATGGTTCCCTTCGCCCGTGCATTGATTATAGGGGCCTTAACGATATCACTATAAAGAACCGGTACCCCCTTCCTCTAATGTCTACTGCCTTCGAACTCCTTCAGGGGGCCAGCACCTTCACCAAGCTCGATCTGCGTAACGCCTATCACCTTGTCCGCATTCGGGAAGGGGATGAATGGAAAACAGCTTTCAATACGCCAGCTGGACATTATGAATATCTGGTGGTCCCCTTTGGACTTACTAATGCCCCCGGAATGTTTCAGGCCTTAATTAATGACGTTCTCAGGGATTTCCTCAATTCTTCTGCATTCGTGTATCTGGACGATATCCGATCTTCTCTCAGAACACAGAAGAACACCAACATCACGTCAGGCAGGTGATGCAGAGGCTGCTGGAGAACAACTTGTTCATCAAGGCTGAGAAGTGCGAGTTCCACACCACATCTACCACGTTCCTCGGATTCACCATCAGCCCCAAGGGCATCGAGATGGAACCTGCTAAGCTCCAAGCTGTCACTAGGTGGCCCACCCCTACTGTACCTCTCGGCATGAACTCCAGAGGTTCTTAGGCTTTGCTAAGTTTTATCATCAGTTTATCCGAGGCTACAGCTCCATCGCCGCCCCTCTAATAGCCCTGACCTCTACTAAGACCCATTTCTGCTGGAACCTGGAATCTGAGAAAGCCTTCAGCGAACTTAAGAAACGGTTCACCTCCGCCCCTATCCTCACCATGCCAGATCCGTCATGGCAGTTCATCGTGGAGGTCGACGCCTCCAGCACCGGAGTAGGAGGCATCCTCTCACAAAGATCCAACCTGGATAATAAGCTGCACCCCTGCTCCTTCTTCTCCCACCGCCTAACTCCAGCTGCAATTAATTACGGCATTGGAGACCGTGAACTCTTAGCCATCAAGTTAGCACTGGAGGAATGGAGGCACTGGCTAGAGGGAAAGGAGGTCCCATTCCTAGTTTGAACCGATCACAAGAACCTCGAGTATCTCCGGAGCGCCAAGAGGCTCAATTCTTGTCAGGCCTGGTGGTCCCTGTTCTTTGCGAGGTTCAACTTTACCCTCTCCTACCGACCAGTCTCTAAGAACACCAAGCCGGACGCCCTTTCAAGACTATTTACGACCACCCAAGACCCTGCCCCATGTGAGACTATTTTGCCACCCCCCTGCCTGCTCACCGTGGCCGAGCTCGACATCGAAACCAGTGTCAAGCAAGCCCTATCCCATGGACCAAGCCCAAGCAACATGCCTCCTAACCATCTCTTCGTTCCCCTCGCTCTGCGTTCTCAAGTCCTGGAGTGGGCCCACAGTTCTAAACTCTCATGCCACCCAGGCTCCGCCAGAACTCTGGCACTAGCCCAGCAGCGGTTTCGGTGATCCACCCTCAAGGAGGACGTCTCTCGCTTTGTTGCAGCGTGCAATATCTGCATAAGATCCAAGCATGTCAACACAGCCCCAGCTGCCCATACCTCATCGCTCCTGGTCCAACATCGCCCTGGACTTCGTCACCGTCCTACCCCCCTCCACCGGCCACACCTGCATCATGACCGCGGTTGATCGGTTCTCTAAAGCTGCTCACTTTATCCCCCTACCAAAACTTCCGGCCGCCAAGGAGACTGCCGAGCTCATGATCAACCACGTATTTAAGCTCCACGGCCTGCCCAAGGACATTGTGTCTGATCAGGGCCCACAGTTCACCTCTCAGTTCTGGAAGGCATTTTGTAAGCTCATCGGAGCCACCCCAAGCCTGTCATCAGGATTTCACCCTCAATCCAATGGGCAGACGGAGAGGAAGAACCAGGCCCTCGAGGTCGCCCTGAGGTGCATGACCTACCGGGATGTCACCTCGTGGAGCAGATTTCTTCCCTAGGTCGAATATACCCACAACTCTCTAGTCTCTTCTTCTACTGGGCTGTCCCCCTTCCAGTGCTGCCAGGTTTACCAACCACCCTTGTTCCCCTCTCAGGAAGAAGAGGTCAGTGTCCCCTCTGCCCAAGCCTTCATTCGCCGCTGCAGGAGGACCTGGACTCAAGCCAGAAAGACGCTGCTACGACAAGGCAGAACTTACAAGGAGCAAGCAGACCGTAGACGCTCTCAGGCCCCCAAGTACAGGATAGGGCAGAGAGTCATGCTCTCCACCAGAGACGTCCCTCTAAAGACCCTGTCTCGCAAACTCTCACCCCGTTACATCGGCCCCTTAACCATAACCAAGATTGTCAATCCCTGCGCGGTCAAACTCTTGCTTCCCTCTACGATGCGATGGATAAATCCCACATTCCACGTGTCCCAGCTACGTCGTCTCACCTCATGCCCATTAATAGCCATAAGGCTATTCCAAAGCTTTGGAGCTAAATATTAAAATGCCCTACGTCCTTTTGGAGATTTTGATATTCTGGGAACTATCAGAAGTCCTGAGTTTTGTGATCTTAAGGAACGTGGTGGATTGTAGCATATCAGGAAACTAGATATGTGGGAGCATTTAAACCCTTGTATGTAAGTAATACTATTTTGTATTTAATTCTAATCTGAACAGGGAGCCAGTGCAGGGATTGTAATATTGGGGTTGTATGATCATATTTTCTTGATCTAGTGAGAACCCTGGCTGCTGCATTTTGGACTAACTGTAGCTTGTTTATTGAGGATGCAGGACAACCACCTAGTAATGCTCTACAATATTCCAGGCTGGAGGTCATGAATGCATGAACTAGCTTTTCCGCATCAGATACGGATAAAATGTTCCTAAGCTTGGCAATATTACTAAGGTGAAAATAGGCTGCTTTTGTGATATTGTAAATATGATTTTCAAAGGACAAGTTTCTGTCTAATATTATGCCCAGGTCTTTCACTGTCGAGCTGGTAGTAACAGAACATCCTTCTGAATTGGAAGCTGAATTGTGAGAGCTGTTGTGCACTGGTTTTTGGGCCAATAAGTAATATCTCTGTCTTATCTGAATGAAAAACATGTGTCTTAGCTGACCATAAATAATGACAATAACAATGACAATTGTTAAAATGCTATACAAATAAAATTGAATTGAAAATAGCTAAAATTATAAAAATGATATATAAGAATTTCGTAATAGTTACTAGCCTCAAAAAACATCAATTAACAGCAACTCAGATTTTTATGCTTTACATGGCATCATACATCTCAATATCTACTAAAAAAAAAAAAAAGTGGAAAGACCACTGAATTAGAAGGAATGGACCAAAGCTTTTACTGGTACTGTTTATCACTTTCTACTAAATTTCTTTAATATGTAATAAAAAAAAAAATTTCTTTCTTTTTTTTTTCCTGGTGGATTTGTAAAAGGCCTGGCATTACAGAAGTGGCCAAATTTGAATAAACTTTTTCTGTTTTTTTTGTTGGTTTTTTTTTCAGACTTTTTTCTATGATGGCATCTCATGTTTGGCTATTAGCTGCCTTATTTTTGTTATATTGGCCAGTAATAAAGTAGCAAATAAAACATGAGTGTGCTTGCTGTTATAGGTTTATAATCAAAAGGAGAAGCTCTTGTCAGAAAATTGTTCAATTATGCAGTGGTAACAAATCTCAGGTTCATGTCAGCACATCAACAGTACATCTTGAAGTGTGTTATTCCTTTGGTTTCACAGCAATGTGACACTAATTAAAAATTATAATGTTATGTTTGTAGTTATGATTAATGTTGTGCAAGATGAGCAGAGCCACTGAGCTCCTATTTTCACTTACAACAGCCATAAGCTATTGTTACCTCACCATCCTCCCCTGAAGCTGATAAAACAAAACCTGTTAAAACGTACCATACCGGCCCAGAAATAAGAAAGGAATAACAGCACGCACTTCAATATTTTCAACCAGGTGCGTCATTTTTGTTTTTACCTTCTAGCAGCATCATGCAAGAAGAAATGTTCTTGAACATACTAATTCCAGAGACATCATTTGAGCAAATTTTTTTTCATACAATAATACTAATTTTATGACCTCCCCTTGTGTGTGTGTGTGTGTGTGTATATATATATATATATATATATCAGAAAATCAGTGATGAAAAATAGAGTCTATGTTTTAAAGTGTAGGAAGTAAAGATACATGTTACAGGTATATATATATATATATATATATATATATATATATATATATATATATATATATATATATATATATATATACACATACACATACACACACACACACAATTCAGAATTTTCCAGAATATCATCCCATTCTGAGACAACAGAGACCGTCACATTCAATGTTCACACAAACCTCAGGGACTTACAGTAGCCCAGTCCCCATTCTTTCCTCTCTCTCTCTCTCTCTCTCTCTCACACACACACTTCTGGTAATGCGTATATTTACTTTGCCCTAGGCATGCAAATGGTTTTGCATTTGGTTTTATCATTACTATTATTATTTTTGTTGTTGTTGTTGTTAATAATAATAATAATAATAATAATATCATTATTGTTGTTGTAATAATAATAATAATAATAATAATAATAATGTACACCTCCATCTATAAGTTGATTTTGACATTTCATTGTTATATTGTTTTCATATTTGATGTTATGTTTTATACTTTGATGCTGCAGAGCCTTTAAAAGGTCAGCCTGCAGTCATAAGAAGAATGATGTCATTTATATTGATTCTTGTTTTTATTATGACTATTTTTTTTCACATGCTCCCTCCCTAATCCATAGTTCATTGATTCGCTGTGAAGTTTCAACACTCGTTCGAAGCTTCTGAATTAGAAAAGTAAAATAATTGCCTTATGATGGATATCTGTGCCTATTACTGTATACGCAGGCCTGTTACTGTATACTCAATAAGGAATAGTACTTACCTAAGTACAGTATGTACTCCACTACAAATTTTACTTAATTTGAAGTACTAAGTACATTTTGAAGTGCTCTTAAATGTACTTTAAGTACAAAAGTACTGATTTTTTTTCTGGATATGTGTTCACAAATTTGCCAGATTTTATAAACTGGACGTTACAGCACAGACTGTAGCTCACGCAGTACTGAGCGTAAGGACAGAATCTACAAGCTAAACTCGTTCAGCCCTGAATGTGTTGGTTATGGTTGGCAGAAGACTTCAAGACAGGCTATCTGACAATACGGGAGTTAGGATATCCCATAGTGAGACACCGAAATGTACAGTATGCTTGAAAGAGAACAATAGGTTACTCGCGTAACCCCGGTTCTCTGATAGCATTAAGTGAGGTGTCTCACCAGATCACCCTCCTTGCTGTGTGAAGCGAGGAAGAGGTTGCTTGTTTTGAATAGCGAAGTGACGTTGTGCTGCCCCCTTTATACGGGGGGAGGGAAGGCCACGCCAAGACACAACGTCACATCTGCCAGCCAATTGGGGCTGCCGTAATGTAATAGGGCTTCTGAAGAATACGTACGTAGTATCCCATAGTGAGACACCAAAACGTATGCTTGAAAGAGAACTGTAACTTACTTTAAAACTAAACATGTCCCCTAAAACGGTGGACACAGAGCTACAGACCCCCCTATAACCCCCTTAACTAGTTAGCTAGCAGTTAATGACCACCACTACTTGTGCTGTTCATAAAAGGACAGGTAATGTTTGTCGCGCTGTTGCACAAACAGCACGCTCATTTATTTCAATTCATTTGTTGTTATAGACTATAGTGTGCGCTGTACACCCTATTTACTGTTTTTTTACAGTCTGCACCTTCCAGTTAATTTGCCTGCTTCTCCTCCAGCTCCGCACCGCCCAGCCTGCAGAAAATGCGCGTGCACTTTGCGTGCTCGTACCCGGCTCATAACGAGCGTGCTCTGCCCTCTAGGGCGAGGATTGGTTAATGGCAGGCATGTGACTGATGCAAGCGTGATCCTTTTATTTAGCAAAATTGAGATTAATAGTTACATTTTATTGTTGAGGGGCAAAGACAGGGTTCCATACGCACATACACTTAAAAAAAAAAAGGGCACTTGAGGCATCCTGGAGGAAAACATTTTAGGCAGAGATGTCTACTCGGCCATGTTAATTTTTTTTAAAACCCCCAATTCTACGAATTCCCCCATCAGCGAAACCGATCATGAATGAAAGGTGAGAAGAGGCATTACAGTGGGGGTTCTGTGGGTCTCCAAACTCAGAAGGCTACGTGTAACTGCTCCTTTGATCTTTTGGTTACAGCGGGGCGCCGACTGCTGATGAGCGTATAGTACCCTGTACAAGCCTAGCTCTTCCCCAAAAAATAATGTGAATGTCTGCAACAATCACTAACCATTAAAATGTTCGTGTTTAATTACAAAAAAAAACAAATATATAAATTATATTTTCTTTACACATAATATTTTCATTATATACAGTGTTGTGAAAAACTATTTGCCCCCTTCCTGATTTCTTATTTTTTTGCATGTTTGTCACACTTAAATGTTTCTGCTCATCAAAAACCGTTAACTATTAGTCAAGGATAACATAATTGAACACAAAATGCAGTTTTTAAATGAAGGTTTACGTTATTAAGGGAGAAAAAAAACTTAAAATCTACATGGGCCTGTGTGACAAAGTGATTGCCCCCCTTGTTAAAAAATAACTTAACTGTGGTTTATCACACCTGAGTTCAATTTCTGTAGTCACCCCCAGGCCTGATTACTGCCACACCTGTTTCAATCAAGAAATCACTTAAATAGGAGCTACCTGACACAGAGAAGTAGACCAAAAGCACCTCAAAAGCTAGACATCATGCCAAGATCCAAAGAAATTCAGGAACAAATGAGAACAAAAGTAATTGAGATCTATCAGTCTGGTAAAGGTTATAAAGGCATTTCTAAAGCTTTGGGACTCCAGCGAACCACAGTGAGTGCCATTATCCACAAATGGCAAAAACATGGAACAGTGGTGAACCTTCCCAGGAGTGGCCGGCCGACCAAAATTACCCCAAGAGCGCAGAGACAACTCATCCGAGAGGCCACAAAAGACCCCAGGACAATATCTAAAGAACTGCAGGCCTCACTTGCCTCAATTAAGGTCAGTATTCACGACTCCACCATAAGAAAGAGACTGGGCAAAAACGGCCTGCATGGCAGATTTCCAAGGTGCAAACCACTTTTTAGCAAAAAGAACTTTAAGGCTCATCTCAATTTTGCTAAAAAACATCTCAATGATTGCCAAAACTTTTGGGAAAATCCCTTTTGGACCGACGAGACAAAAGTTGAACTTTTTAGAAGGTGCGTGTCCCGTTACATCTGGCGTAAAAGTAACACAGCATTTCAGAAAAAGAACATCATACCAACAGTAAAATATGGTGGTGGTAGTGTGATGGTCTGGGGTTGTTTTGCTGCTTCAGGACCTGGAAGGCTTGCTGTGATAGATGGAACCATGAATTCTACAGTCTACCAAAAAATCCTGAAGGAGAATGTCCGGCCATCTGTTCGTCAACTCAAGCTGAAGCGATCTTGGGTGCTGCAGCAGGACAATGACCCAAAACACACCAGCAAATCCACCTCTGAATGGCTGAAGAAAAACAAAATGAAGACTTTGGAGTGGCCTAGTCAAAGTCCTGACCTGAATCCTATTGAGATGTTGTGGCATGACCTTAAAAAGGCGGTTCATGCTAGAAAACCCTCAAATAAAGCTGAATTACAACAATTCTGCAAAGATGAGTGGGCCAAAATTCCTCCAGAGCGCTGTAAAAGACTCGTTGCAAGTTATCGCAAACGCTTGATTGCAGTTATTGCTGCTAATGGTGGCCCAACCAGTTATTAGGTTCAGGGGGCAATTACTTTTTCACACAGGGCCATGTAGGTTTGGATTTTTTTTCTCCATAAATAATAAAACCCCTCATTTAAAAACTGCATTTTGTGTTTACTTGTTATCTCTGACTAATAGTTAAATGTGTTTGATGATCAGAAACATTTTGTGTGACAAACATGCAAAAGAATAAGAAATCAGGAGGGGGGCAAATAGTTTTTCACACCACTGTATACACGGGCAACGCTAGGCCATTTTTAGGGAGGCTTTAACCCATCGTCCCCTTAAAATTATGAAAAATACTTTAAATAAATTTAATGTCTGCCAGTTTCCAACAAAAAACAGCAGTATTGTCAAAGAATTAACAGATAAATATTTAATATTATTGGCACCCACGCAGTTTATTCCATTGTCCAGCCTCATAGCTGTGTTGTTTATATTGCTAATCAATGTAAGTTTAAAGTTATATGCTGTTTTTTGGTTACATTTTTCTGATTGTACCTGTACATAGAAAAAAGTTTATACGGTAAACACACACACACATATGCTTAATTAAATTCTTAAATCATCGTGTTCACCCATGCACTGAAAAAAAGAACTTGTAAGATTTACTTGATAAAATCCTCTTAACAATTTGCACACATAGATTTTAAGTAAATTTTATTGCTCCAATATTAAGTAAAACTCACCCGTAATTGTCAGGTAAAATCTACTTAATAATTGAATTAACAATCAAAGAAATTAAGTAAAAGTTACATAATTATATTTAATGCACAAATTAGATTCATTTATAATAATCAAGTAAAGTTAATTCATTCCCAGATAGCACACACACGTCGCAGAGATAATGCTCCCTAATGCATATTCCAATGACCAAATATGATAATAAATAAATAAACCACACTCTCAGCTAATAATAAAACACAGATTCGTTTATTTTTATAAAGAATACATTTAATAACAAGCAAACATTTGATTAATTTATACAAAAACGAGAAAACAGTAACTTACAAATGAGGTCTCAATTTGAAAAGATGTACAAAACATAAAACACCACAAATAAGTATTAATCATAGAAACAAAATTAAACACCAACAGAAACGTTTTGTACTTTATAACTGTACGTTATGATTTTTAAATATGACCGTTAGATACGTTGGTCAGGAAACTCCTGAAGTCAGATGCAGACACACTTTCAGTCACAAACTGCTGTGAAAAAATACAGAGATAGATATTCAATGAAAATTCATGATACTTAATTTAGCAAATGAACAATATTTATACTTTGTTTCTCTCGCTTCACAACTCATGAGAACAGACCGAAACCAGAACTGAACCGGAGATTAAGGAAAAAGTGAGAAGCAAGAATCATGTGTGGAAAGATTAAGCATGCAAGGTCACAGGATGACTCTACTTCTTTTTCTTGTCTGCAATGCGATTTAGACAAATTAGAGCTGCTGTCAATACTGTATGAACATATGTACAGGTTCTTTACAGTTGAAATTTAACTTGTAACTTATTAATAAAATTCGGATTCAGAAAAAAACTTTTATTGCTAGTGCTCTTTTACCATTTAATGCTTTAACACACATGACTCAGTTTGTTCAGAAATGGCATCTCACTGGCGAGCCTTTGTCTGAACGTTTTCACGAGGGGTGGGAGTAATCAATCAATCAATCAATCAAATTTTATTTCTATAGCGCCCTATAACAACCTAAAGATGCCCAGGGCGCTTTCCAGTATAAAAGCAAAGACACAATAAACAGCATAAAAACAATTATCAAATCAATAGCTCTATATCAAAAGCTAGTCTAAAAAGATGTGTCTTCAACTGTGATTTAAAAACACACAACTCAGTAATGTTTCGAAGCTGTCCCGGTAGTGTGTTCCACAATTTTGGGCCCTGGACGGCAAATGACCGGCCTCCAAACTTTTTATACTTGAACTTGGGTATGACCAACGTGGTATATTCTGAAGAACGCAGCGTTCTGGTTGGGTGGTGAACCATTACCAACTCCGCGAGATAGACAGGAGCCAGACCATTGATGGCTTTAAATACAAACACCAGAATCTTAAACTCCACCCTAAACCGCACTGGGAGCCAGTGGAGCGAGCGGAGGACTGGACTGATATGAGAGCGTTTAGAGGTATTGGAGAGGAGACGTGCTGCAGCATTTTGTACCAGTTGAAGCCGATTAAGCAGTGATTTATTAAGTCCAGAGTAGAGGGCATTACAGTAGTCAATCCGCGAGCTAGTGAAGGCATGGACAGATTTTTCAAAATCAGCTCGGGACAGAAATTATTTAACCTTACTGAGGAGCCTTAGCTGGTAAAAGCTTGCCTTCACAACTGCACTTATCTGCTTTTCAAAAAGCATACCACTGTCAAAAATAACACATTGCGCACTACCGGAACAAACGAGGTGTTAAAGGACCAAAATTGGGAGAGCTGTTGAATGAGTCCGGAGTGAACAGAATGTACTCTGTCTTTTCTTCATTCAGGTGCAGGAAGTTATGAGAGAGCCATTTTCTGATGTTAAAAATCCAGTTATAAAGAGAGTCCAGTGCAGAGCAGTTACTCAGAACCACGGGAAGTTAGATCTGAAGATCATCTGCATAAAAGTGAAAACGGACATTGTGATTAGAGATGAGTTGACCTAATGGCAGCATATAGAGTGAGAACAATATAGGACCAAGAATGGATCCCTGAGGGACACCCGATGACAAAGGAGCCACTGAAGAGGAGAGGTCATTTAACATAACTGAAAAAGTTCTGATTGTGAGGTATGATGAGAACCATTTGAGAACCGTGCCCTGCAGTCCGATAGTGTATTGAAGTCGAGAAATAAGGACGGCATGATCTACGGTATCAAATGCAGCAGTTAGATCTAATAACACCAAAACAACAGAATTTTTACTGTCTAGGGCTCCAAGAATGTCATTATGTACCCTAAGTAGTGCAGACTCCGTGCTATGCCGAGACCTGAAACCAGACTGAAATTTATCGGGAATGGCATGCAGTTGGAGATAAGACTGAAGCTGGATGACAACAAGCTTCTCCATTAGCTTAGCCAAGAAAGGCAGATGAGATATAGGACGGAAATTGGACAGTATAGAAGGATCAAGGTTTGGTTTCTTTAGCAGTGATCGAACAATGACATGCTTGAGGGCAGTCGGAACAGTGCCCGAACTAAGACAACTGTTTATAAAGGAGACAAGGCTGGGGCCCATGATGTCAATAGCTTCCTTCATTATCCTTACAGGAACAGCGTCTAGAGGGCAGGAGGTAACCTTCAATTCATGCATAGCTTTTATAAGGTCTAGGAGAGTAACTGTCTCAAAGTTCTCCAACACACATTGTGCTTCTTGTGAAGTTATAACAGCGACAGGGGCTTGTGTGATGGCTTGCCTAACAGACGAAACCTTGTCCAAAAAGTACTGTTTGAATGTATTACAGGAGTGTTCAAATACATTATTCAAACCAGTAGACCCCGGATTTATCACAGAGTTAATATTGCTGAATAAAATTCCAGGGCGATGACTATTACTGTTGATGAGATTGGAGAGGTACTTTCCTTTAGCTTCCTTCACTGGTCTGTGATAGGTGGAAAGGCTATCTCTAAACATCTCCAGTGACACCTGCAGCCTATCCTTCTTCCATTTATACTCAGTCTGTCTACACCGACGCCTAAGGGCTCGTGTTGTATCATTGAGCCAGGGGTCTGATGAGCTTTTGGTACCTATTATCCTATAGGGGGCAACAAGATCCATAATCTGAGAGCAAGTGGTGTGGAAGGAGGAAAGGAAAAGTTCAGTACACGGAGATGATGTCAAGTCAGCAGCCAAGCAGAAATCAGAGGCAGTAAAGGCAGTAACAAAGTCATTAACTGTAGAAGAGGTAATGATTCGCCGCCGTTGGGGGGCAATGGATATGGGTGCAGATGGAATAGCACAGATATCAAACCGTATAAGAGAGTGATCAGATACGGGAAACTCCGAAACCTCACAGATTGATACTGTCACCCCACGCGAGATGATAAGATCAAGGCTATGACCTAACCTATGAGTCGGGCAGGATATGGACTGGGTCAAATCCATTGAATGGAGAAGTGCATTAAAATCATTTGCAAATTTATCAGAGGGGCAACAAACATGAATGTTAAAGTCACCACAGATTAAAATATTGTCAAACTTTGGCATAAACTCTGACAAAAGCTCAGAAAAATCATTAAAAAAAAGTCCTTGTTTATTTTGGGTGCCCGGTAGATTACTGCACATAAAATAGGGCAGGGCAATGTGAGCACAAAAACTTGTAACTCAAAACTAGAGAACCCTCTAGTGGACAGCTGGCGACACTTCAGTGACTGACTGTATATGGTGGCTAACCCCCCACCCCTACCCGTTTGTCGCAGGGTGTTGAAATAAAAATAGCCAGAGGGGAGAAGTTCTGAAAAGGCACTAACGTCACCTGGACAAAGCCAGGTTTCAGTAAGAAAAAACAAATCCAGATTATGAGCGGAAATGACATCATTGAGAATAAATGTTTTGTTATTGAGAGATCTAGTGTTACAAAGTGCCATACGGAACGTAGCCAAGTTGACAGTCAGCGATGTCGCGCGAGGAATTGGACAAAGATTTCCCTGAATGCAGCACCGGGTAACTGTTTTTCCGTGGCGGAGACACGCAGATGAAACGCCAGTGTTAGGGCTAACTATCCGAAGCCACCGGTAACATTCCCACGATCTTCTTACACTGCCAGCCTCCAATCGATCTTCACATCTCAGCGGCAGAGAATCCAGGTGAGTCCTCAGTCTGACATGTAATCCGCCTCTCCGACCGCGTCTTCTACGGCGCTTTCTGCCTATTAGCAGATAGACAGGGCGTCTCAGAAAAGGAGAGATTGGTGTCAAAAGTGGCGGTGGCAGTTTAAAGGACAGGCATTTGGAAGCCCAATTGATGCAAAACGCAACTCCAGCAACATAGTCCGATCGTAAACTATAGCCGACGAAACGACAGCTAAAACAAACAATAAAAAACAGAGTAACAAGTGGCAGGCCAAACATAGCGGCGCCATCTTGAATCTCTAGAGGCCAGTAAGAAACATGCATCTCGGTTTATTAATCTGCGCAATCGGTTCGTTATTATTTTATTTATTTATTTACCACAGGACCCCTGGGGGGCTCCGTAGGTTCAGGTTTTTACACGAAAACTGTGTTTTGTGAATATACACACTATTAAAAACTGAAATATTGCTAATTGTACGTCCTGAGATTAAGATGAACATTAATTGGGAGTCATGAAAACGAGAATCACATCCAAAACAGAAAGCTAAACTTACCTCGAACACGACAAGCTCCAGCCACGCTGTGTAGTACCTCCGTGATAATTCCCAACCGACTGATCCACAGCGCGGGTACAGCGTTTCCAAACACGCATGCGCGGTTTAATTTGAAATTTTCGGCTTCAGTAGATACTTCAGACTGAAACACGACTGCCCCCTACAGGTAATGAATGGCATTTTCACAGCTTGCCACGACTTGCCGCGCAAAGCCGCGGCAAGTCGTGGGATCCCTTTTCTCGAAACGTGCGTTTTTAATGGCGACATCTGTAGTGGGTAGCACTGTTAGTCTTTCATTACTTTGGAGGTAGCTTAGCTAGCTAGTTGTTAACACATACCCTGTATAATTCAAATAGCCTACACAATTAAACACTGGCATACTGGCATTTATACATACAGTGAAACCTTAGTTGCGCACAAATGGAAACACTTATCTGTAAAGGTAAAGTGCAGGTTAATTTGTTTCATTTTTACTTAATATTTTGTGTTAATTATTTTTATGTATTTATTTTTGGGGAAAATTCAATTTGGTTTACGAGTGTTTTGAAATACAAGCCCACTTCCAGAACGAATTATGCTCGTAATCCAAGGTTCCACTGTATTTTCTCTCACATTCCTTGTTCATTTCCCTAATTTTCTTTTGATTCTGTAAAGCTGCTTTGCGACAATGACCATTGTTGAAAGCGCTATACAGTATAAATAAAATTAAATTGACTTGAAGTGCACTCATGTGATTTGTTGCCCAGGTAACCGTCACTTTGGTTTGCTAACCAATATGTTCTTTTATAATAACCTGCCAGTCTTTTCTCTAAGTTTAGACCTGCTTGGACTGGTGAAATTGGAGTGTAGCTCAGTCATGATGTGGTTTGAGTGGCAGCATAAACACTTATGTTTAGATCATAAAATCAGTGATGAAAAATAGAGTCTTTGTTTTAAAGTGTAGGAAGTAAAGATACAGGTTTTTCATTAGAAATAAAGTGAGTACTGTAGAAGTAAAAGGTATAACATATGGAAGATGCTCAAGGAAAGTATAGATATATGAAAAAAAATTAAGTACGGTAACAGAGTGCTTGTACTTTGTTACTTGCTACCTCTGGGAACTGACTTTCAATAGTAGGCCTATCTATTATAATTTAAGTGATAAATTTAATGCATCAACACATGAATTGTCTGCATGAAGATATGGAAAGACATTAGTTTAAACTGTAAGGTGTCAGCCACACAAGCCATGTAACACTCCCCACATACAGTACATATGGTTCCGACTCCTGTAGACTCTGCATGTGACACTCCCCACTGGTCAATATACTGTATGCATGCCTTTCACCTCCAAGACATCGACCCCATTGATTCCCAGTGTTAAACACCCTTACTACACGTGGAACACTAGTAAAAGTATACCCCTGATATATACACGTACTGAACTTCCAGGGGCTGACGCAAGTTGCAGCCCATCTGCCTGTGTTTTATTTGTTACTTGTTACTTTTTTTTTCCTCATTCATATATTTTTAATAGTCTATCCTATTAATGTGGAACCCGACTCATTTATTCAAAAAGACTTATGGCTCTTAGACAAAGGAGCTATGCCACTACTACATATCCTGTTCCAGAGGAATTAACGAGCAGGGGCTACAGAGCCGGTGCCAAGTTAGGGACTTTAACACACCTGCTCATTTATGCAATTAATTTCATTTATTCATTTAGCCAATCGCATGGGAACAACACAATGTATAAATGTATGGAAGTCAAGTTAACATCAGTTAATGTTCACATGAAACATCAAGATAAGGGTAAAAGTCTGATCCCTGTGACTTTAACCATTACATGATTTTAGGTTCCAAATGAACCAGTTTAAGTATTTCAGAAGCTCCTGCTCTCTTGGGATTTCCATTCACGTTTATCACGAACTGCAGCCAGGCCATACTTCTCCCACTCTCATCTCTTCTTACTGCTTCCTTGTCTCTGCCTCTTCAAAGAACTGTCTGATACCCATTTAGAGGCGTCAATAATTTTTCAGTCAAAATAAGATGACTAATATTATTTTAAAACCTGCTTTTGTCCTGTTGTGCTATCACACGTCAATCCTGATTCTTGTTTCGCGCACTGATACATTGTTTGCTACAAAAGGTTTGCAGTCCACCAGCTAAGACATGTGTCGCAAGATGCGCTTCAGCTAGTACTTTGGGTTAAAACGTGTTGCAATCGCAGTGAGGATTAGGAAATGAACTCCATTATTCACTGGTATTTTCAATGTAAATTAATCCACTGCTAAAAATGAGTGCTCGTTAAAACTTGAATGTGAGATTTTATTTTTAGATTTTAGCAGATCAATACTGAGGCACGTGCCCCATAAAAAGGGGCCTAGCGACACATTTGGTGCAACATGTTTTGGTTTCATATACTGGCCATGTGATTTTATTTTGTACATGCCATTTTCTCACATTATTGGAATACTGTATGTTCACATTTTGGGTATGTGACAGGCACATACATATAAGTATAAATACAGGTGATGTGTAAATGTACGGTTGAATGATCACAATGTATACCCTAACCACTGCAGAATAAAAGCATACCTAATCTTCTTCTGATTTGTCCATTATTTCCACTCATGCTGAAAAATGTGATGCTAATGATGAACAATGACACACTTAAACTGCTGTGGCATTTCTGCCCTTGGGACAAGCTTGATATTCTTTTTTACCTACTTTTTATGCCTCCTCTACCCAGTGGAGGAGACATTATGTTTCGATTACTCTGTGTTTTTCAGTGTCCATCCATCCATCTGTACATCTGACTTAGTTTCTTTTTACTGAGATTTGATAAGAATAAGTGGTTAAATTTTGATGAGATGTACATGGAATTATTATGCTCACAAATAAATTTTGTTCTAAATTTATTTAAGCAGGGACAAAGTCACAGCATGTTCAAATGTCCTAAATAGTTTTACTTTGATAGCTTGCTTTATGTTTGAGTTTATGTTTTTAGACATGGTGGTAGCAGAGGCATCCCCGACCACACGTTGAGTTCTACACATTCCTGCTGTGGCTGGTACCACATGCATCCTATAATGCCCAGCCTCTTTGTGTAATTATACAGAGTGAAACTCAAAGCTGCACGGTCCTGGGTTTAATGCTGAGCTCGGGTTAAGGTCATTATGTAATTTTGGATGTTTATGAGTGAGTGTGTGTCCGCTGTGTTTTGGGCTCCCATATACAGTACTGTACCTCTTAAAAACTAGTATGCCAAATTACAGGTGTGCATCATTTCCTGTGATAAATCAGTATTCCTGTGTCCCCTTAAGTGTTCCTGGAATCAGACTCCATATTCAGCATGTCCTGAGCACAAGAAAGTGCTTACCCCCAAAAAGAGTTTTAAAAATAAATGAATACATTCAAAATTTAAATAAATACATTTCACAGACATAAATATTCACTCTTCTCATTTAGTTGTGTCCTACTTAACAAATACATTTAATCTTACAGAAACATGAATTTAGAAACTCTGTTTTACAAGTCTGTTTTGGGTTAACCTCTTTGTCTTTGTCGTATGTACTGTGTGGGTCTCCATGAAAAACCTTTGAAAGCAGTAATTACTTAGCCATGGTGAAAAAAGGCAGAGATACTGTACAGTAAAGGGTACACGACCATATTGGATTCCGTTTAATTGAAAATGAAACGACTCAAGCTGACTTCCTTGTCCCGACGTCCTGAGTAAGCACGCTATGTTAGGCTAACGCTTATTGATTGAGTCTGTTGCGAAAAATTACCTAACTGCTAAATCATCTCTGTTTATTGTACAAAGAGCTTTGGTTCAATTTGAAATTGGACTGACCCTGAGGGATATCTCCGCATGGAAAGAAAAAATAAAGAGAAACAAACTTTACAGATTTATGAGGAGCAAGACGGTTAATCACGGTATTTGCTGTGAAGTGGGATATTGTTAATAACAAATTAACATGCAAAGAGCACTGTGGGATTCAACAATGTATTCATTAAATGGAGATTTGAGACAGGTGTGTGCATGAGTGTGTTTTCTTAATACATGTTTTCTCTGAAGCATTAGTGTCATTATACACTGATTTATTCATGCCTGACTCTGACTCATGCTAGACTCTGACTTGGAGCATAAGCATAGAGAGAAAATGAAAAGTGCAATCATGTTGATATGCTGGTACATATATAAATAACCACAGCAATTTTTCTCTGTGTCAGTTGGAATTGATTTAACTTTACTTAATAAAGTTAGCCTTGTATTTATTTTATTTATTTATTTTAAGTGTACCTCTCTTAATACAGAGATACACATTGCAGGATTACAGTTATTGGGTAGGTAAAAAGAGGCATTATGTAAAACATGTTCATGAATAAGTATTTTTTCTTTCTTTTTTATGAGAATTGAAAGTGGAACTCTTTGCTTTGATCGGAATGGATAGAACGCTTAGGCACATATACCGAATAAGTGCAGAAAGGGTTTTTGTCTTTTGTCAGACAGTATGTGTCCATGTGTCTCATTTGTGAGCCTTTAAGTGCTGATAGGACTCACTGATGTTTAATTAGTGTAACATTTAATGCTAGATGCGCTCAAAGTTTTTGCTTGACATACAATTACTGAAAATCCTGTTTAATGGAAAATTATTAATTTCTCTCTCAGCGTGCATCTCTCGGTTATGTTCCTCTTTTAAAGAGTTATGACAATAATTACACCATGGTAATTTTCTTCCATCAATAATTTCACTGCACAGTGATTTTGAATTACTGTAGAATAAAACAATTTGTATAATTTTAATTTCATGAATTTAAATATTACCTGACCAAAAAATATTTGGTCTTTTGATTTACTTTTTAAAATGCTTTTGATATTAAGGTTAAAAATGCCATTTGTTTATTGACCTATTCCATGTCAAGATATGCCTGAATCTTGCCTAGATATGCCTGAATCATACCCTATCCCATGCCATCCACTGCTTAAGATATGGTCTTTTTCTTCTTGCAAAGTCCCAGCTAGGTCATGCACCAATCCAACCAATATCCTCTGGTACACAGATGTGTCCTCTGGCACCAAGGACCCTCTGCTAGGTCCCTTTGCTTAGCTTCAAAAACCATGTGCTTCTTCCACCACCTGGCTTCAAGGACTCATTGCTGCCTATGCTACCTGAATTTTGGAGACACTATGCTAGACCCTTCTCCTGGTTCACAAAACCTCATATTTGATCCACTCAGATGCTACAAAACCATGAAGGTGTCACTGCCCAGCTTCATGGATGCTGAGCTGGTGCTACTACCTGGCTTTGTGGCAGGTGTGCTGGCACCAATGTTTCACAAAGCCCAAGAAGCAGCACATCGTGTTCAGACTCAGTGGGCATGCAAAGTTCCAGCTCAGAACTAATGAACATGCCAAGCTGTGGCATTTTTGTCAACTATAAAACTGTGCCCTTACCAAGGTCCAGCTCTGTGCCATGTTCCCAATCAGTGTCCATGCTAAGCCTCAGCACCGATCCGATGCATGTGTCAATCCCTGACCAAGTACAAGTGCCAAGATCCAGCTCCATGACCTAGTGTCCATGTCCAGCTCGATCTCTGTGTATGTGCCAAATCCTGGCATGGGGCCAATATCAACCACCAATCAAGCCATATTGCCAAGCTCCCACCTGATCATCATGTTTAGATTATATGGGTGACTTCTGCTGCATACTTTTAGATCCACACCTTCAGGGGAGCTAACGTGGGAGGGTGGAATAACTTCTCAGGGCCCCCAGGTTCTTCGCATATTTTTTGCTGTTTTTTTTTTTTTTTTTTACTTCGGTGTTTGGGACGACTCTTAAAATGACTTATGGTTTCCAGTCTACATTTCCCAACATGCACTTTACAGTCACTGTAGTCTGTACATTCATTGTAGTCACCTGCATCTTGTCTTGTCTGATTAGCTTGGCCATTTATAACCTGTTTTTGAGTTTGGTCTTTGTCATACGTCTGTTGTTTCTACCATTGTGATTGTTCCTGTTGTTGTTTTCACTGTTCTCTGTTCATGGTTTTATTAGCATTAGTCCTAGTCATAATTTGTGTTGCTTGTTTTTTACCTCCACTTTAATAAAAAATTGTCTGCACTTGCATCCTGCCTCCATAACTCCATACCTGACACAATAGCAGCCATAATAATGTAACAGTAACTGTCTAAAATGTAACAATGTATTTAGAAATTATATAATATTGTTTAAGGTCAAAAAGAAAAGAAAATGCTAAGGAAATACAAATGTTAGGTAACCAACAACTTTATAATAACTTACAAATGAACAGCATGTGAATGGAAGATTGTAATAATTAAATCTTCTGTTTTAAATCTTTTATTTCAATACATTTAGCATGTACTGTATGCATAAATAATTATTAAGAACAATAGGTTGCTATAAATTTATTACTTTGAATGTGATTTTTGTTTGTTTGTTTGTTTGTTTGTTTGTTTGTTGTTAATTAGACCATTGGTTTGCAACTCTGGACAGTGGTGGATCATCTGCCCTGCACATTTTTGTTTTTATGTCCAAGCTGATTTAGCTAATAAGCTAATTAACATCTTTCTTTAAATGCAAATAGGCTTTACAGAGCAGGGAAAAGGTGTGGAGAACAATTGTTTTAGACACTCTACAAATCACCTAAATCATCTGAAGTGGCCTATCTGCCTTGCCAAAATAAATAAATAAATAAATAAATAAATAAAATAACTAGTTGCAAGACCTGGAAGGGCGTGATTGGGATGAACGGCCCCCCCGATCTGAACCAGAGCGGTGTTTTGTTATTGGACTTCTGTGCTCTTCACGGATTGTCCAAAACGAACACCATGTTCAGGCATAAGGGTGTCCATATGTTCACCTGGCACCAGGACACCCTAGGCCGCAGTTCGATGATCGACTTTGTAGTCATGTCGTCGGACTTGCGGCCACATGTCTTGGACACTCAGGTGAAGAGAGGGGCAGAGCTGTCAACTGATCACCACCTGGTGGTGAGTTGGCTTCGTTGGCGGGGTAGGATGCCGGTCAGGCCTGGTAGACCCAAACGTATTGTGAGGGTCTGCTGGGAACGTCTGGCAGAGTCCCCTGTCAGGACGAGCTTCAACTCCCACCTCCGGCAAAGCTTCAACCACGTCCTGGGGGAGGTGGGGGAAATTGAGTCCGAATGGACTATGTTCCGCGCCGACCAGAGCTGTGGCCCTAAGATGGTCGGTGCCTGTCGCGGTGGCAACCCAAGAACCCGTTGGTGGACACCGGCGGTGAGGGATGCCATCAAGCTGAAGAAGGAGTCTTACCGGGCCTTTTTGGCTGGTGGCACTCCGGAGGCAGCTGATAGGTACCGGCAGGCCAAGCGGAATGCAGCTTCGGTGGTTACTGAGGCAAAAACCCGGGCGTGGGAGGAGTTTGGGGAGGCCATGGAGAATGACTTCCAGACGGCTTCGAAGAGATTCTGGTCCACCATCCGGCATCTCAGGAGGGGAAAGCAGTGCACAGTCAACACAGTGTATAGTGGGGATGGTGCGCTGCTGACCTCGACTCGGGACATTGTGGATCGGTGGGGGGAGTACTGTACTTCGAAGACCTCCTTAATTCCACCAACATGCCTTCCGATGAGGAAGCAGAGTCTGGGGACATAGAGGTGGACTCTTCCATCTCTGGGGCCGAGGTCGCTGAGGTGATCAAAAGGCTCCGTGGTGCCGGGGCCCCGGGGGTGGATGAGATCCGCCCGGAGTTCCTCAAGGCCCTGGATGTTGTAGGGCTGTCATGGTTGACACGTCTCTGCAACTTTGCATGGACATCGGGGACAGTGCCTCTGGACTGGCAAACCGGGGTGGTGGTCCCCCTCTTCAAGAAGGGGGACCGGAGAGTGTGTTCCAACTACAGAGGGATCACACTCCTCAGCCTCCCCGAGAAAGTCTATTCAGGGGCCCTGGAAAGGAGGGTCTGTCGGATAGTCGAACCTCGGATTCAGGAGGAGTAGTGTGGTTTTCGTCCAGGTCGCGGAACAGTGGACCAGCTCTACACCCTTAGCAGGGTCCTGGAGGGGGCATGGGAGTTTGCCCAACCAGTCTACATGTGCTTTGTGGACTTGGAGAAGGCATTCGACCATGTCCCTCGTGGAGTCCTGTGGGGGGTACTCCGGGAGTATGGGATATCGGATACCCTGTTAAGGGCTGTCCGGTCCCTGTACAGCCAGTGTCGGAGCTTGGTCCGCATTGCCGGTAGTAAGTCGGACCTGTTTCTGGTGAGAGTAGGACTCTGACATGGCTGCCCTTTGTCACCGATCCTGTTCATAATTTTTATGGACAGGATTTCTAGGCTCAGCCAGGGCGTTGAGGGGGTACAGTTTGGTGGGCTCAGGATTGGGTCACTGCTTTTTGCAGACGACGTTGTTCTGTTGGCCTCATCATCCTGCGACCTACAGCTCTCACTGGATCGGTTCGCAGCCGAGTGTGAAGCGGCTGGGATGAGAATCAGCACCTCCAAATCTGAGGCCATGGTTCTCAGCCAGAAAAGGGTGGAGTGCCCTCTCAGGGTTGGGAGTGAGATCCTGCCCCAAGTGGAGGAGTTTAAGTATCTCGGGGTCTTGTTCATGAGTGGGGGTAAAATGGAATAGGATCGACAGGCGGATCGGGGCAGCGTCTGCAGTAATGCGGGCTCTGTATCGGTCCGTCGTGGTGAAGAAGGAGCTGAGCCAAAAGGCAAAGCTCTCAATTTACCGGTCGATCTACGTTCCTACCCTCACCTATGGTCATGAGTTGTGGGTAGTGACCAAAAGAACAAGATCGCGAATACAAGCGGCCAAAATGAGTTTCCTCCGCAGGGTGTCTGGGCTCTCCCTTAGCGATAGGGTAAGAAGCTCGGTCATCCGGGAGGAGCTCAGAGTAGAGCCGCTGCTCCTCCGCATCGAGAGGAGCCAGATGAGGTGGCTTGGGCATCTATTTAGGATGCCCCCTGGACGCCTCCCTTGTGAGGTGTTCCGGACCTGCCCCACCGGAAAGAGACCCCGGGGAAGACCTGGGGATCCCCCCGGAAGAGCTGGAAGAAGTGGCCAGGGAGAGGGAAGTCTGGGCATCCCTGCTGAAGCTGCTGCCCCCGTGGCCCGACCTCGGATAAGTGGAAGAAAATGGATGGATGGATGGAATAACTAGTTGCATGCTAATAGTTTATTAGACAATGTTTGGATATGGCATATATTCACCATGACATTGTCGCAACATTTATTTCCAGACAAGATTGCAGTTGTTTGATGATCAGAGGTTCAAACAACTTGTTCAGTAAATCCCAAAGACTTTCAATGGGGTTAAGATCTCTTCTTACATTGATCCACCCATCACTCTGAAATCCCCTGGACTCATTGGACCACATGATATTTTTCCACTGCTCCAAAATCCAATCTTTACGTTTGCTAGCAAACTGAAGCCTTTGTTCCTACTTAACCACAGTAACAAGAACATTTCTTATGGCCACACAGCTGTCTAGTCCCAATCTTTTTAGTTTTCATTGCATTGTACATCTGAAAATGCTATTACAGTCACTTTTAAACATACGTGTGATTTGTCCTGGTAATTTTTTTAATGATGCAACTTCAAGCATTTAAGTGATCCCCGATCATGATAAATTTTCCATGTCTGCAAAGTTGATGGTGCAGCGCTATTTTTCCAGGTTTTGATAATGTGTCGGATAGATCTTACCTTAAGTAATCTTACCTCCAGTAATTTTGGCCTTTTTTGGCTTGATGCTGGCCACTAATTTGACCCTTCTCAGACACACTGATATCTTTTCCACAACAGATTAGTGTTGAATCATTTATGAACAATTCAATCTTTTTGAACAAATCTTTAACGTGACTCAGAAGATTGAGTAGTCTCAGAGAGTGATTTGTTAATTTTTTACTGGGCGCGCATGTGTAAAGCATCACACAAAGGTTATGTACAGGAAACAGAAATGAGTAGTTACCTTTGTGTCTTCCAGTCCAAATCATAAGATTCAGACCAGAAGAGATGAGAGATGAGCTGCTCGTTCTGTTTATCATAATATGTCCTTAGCTGCATTGTAATATTTTCAATGCTGGAACTACAGTATAGCCAAAATTTGTGTACTGTATGTATATATGTTGTGTGTCTGTTTATTAAAAAGGAACGGAATGAACTAAATGACTTAAAAAAGATTTGTTAATTTTGATGAATGAGATTTAAAGAACCGAGTCACCAAACTTCCCATCACTACTACAGATATGTATTCTGACATATGACAATGTTAAAAACATTGACAGATAAAGCATATTAATCACTGAAGTAATTATCTAAACAGTGGCATAAAGGATGTTTATTTAATTTCAAACAATGACCTTTTTTGGCCAGGCTGTGTATAGTAAAAAAAATAATAATAATGGCTCTGTCCATTATAAGTATACATTACTTTAAAATAAAATCATATGAAGAAATATCTATTTTACATCAAAAAGCAGAGGTTGAAATGGCACCACTGTCAGCATGATCTTTAAATTAATTCTGTGACAGTAATTCAACCTCAGGTAGTGAAGTATGTAAGGCTGCTGTTAGATTTTTTTTTTCTTTGAACCTGCCCTTGACATTTAAGTTGGTTCTATTTACCAAAATATACAACCTATACAGTACATAAACAAAAAAGAAGTATAATTGAAATAACTGTGACTATTAAATTGGATTGAACTATGACCATGACTGAAAAAATGCTGTGTATACATTAGGCACCAATTTAAGGTCACATTAATTAAGTGGTCTCAGTTTTACATCATTCAAGTCTCATAATATAAATTTGGAGATATTTATATCTTTTTAATGACCAATACAAATATGGATCTAGAGTACATGCTAGAAAGTGAGAGTTGCACAGCCTTATACCTGCTTACTTTGGGATGATTTTTTTGGAGATGCCCTCAGGCTGTTTGAGATTTCCAGCAGCACTGTCTATGCAGTGTTGAAGGGATTAAGCTGACAGGTTTAACGGCACATCTGCATACATGTACTGTATGGGTTTCATTTAGTTTAAAGACAGGATAATTGTAGGGAACAAATGTAAAAAAATAAAAATAAAAATCAAAAACTATATTGCCACAATATTGTGAACACCTGATTATCATCCCCAGATGTTAGCTTTTCCCTAAGTTAAGTGCAGAATTGTCTATACTCTTCTTGTGTGATGCAATGAGTTCCTTTCAAAGGAATTTAGAGACTGAAACCTGTTCCAGGAAGACAGTTTCCCTGTGTACAAAATTTGTTCCATAAGGACATGGATTGCAAGGTTGGTATGGAAAAAAAGGCTGACCTCAACCCTACTGAACAGATTTGGGATGAATTGAAATGCAGACTATGTGCCAGGCCTCCTTGCCCAACATCAGTGCCTGACCTCACTAATGCTCCTGTGGCTTAATATACTACAAGCCATGTTGCAAAAATCCCTACAGCTATGTTTTGAAATCCTGTGGAAAGCCTATTTAGAAGAGTACAGGGTATTATAAAAGAAAAGGATGACTAAACCTGGAATGAGAACAGCCTCATACTGTGGTGTCTTCTCTATCTGCCAAAACAGACACACACTTTAGCCTATTTTAGTATATATTAGTGTGTATATATATATATACTCAGGAAAAAAAGAAACATCTTCTGACTTTCAACTGTTTTTACTTTCAGTAAACTTAATGTGTAAATATTGGTATGAACAATTAAAGAGTCAACACCATAAGACATAAAATAAAAATGTTTTTTCATAATGTGTCCCTGAATGAATGGAGGCTCAAAATCAAAAGTACCAGTCAGTATCTGGTGTGGCCACCAGCTGCTTGAAGTACTGCAGTGCATCTCCTCCTCATGGACTGGACCAGATTTGTCAGTTCTTGCTGTGAGATGGAGGGATTGTGTGTTCCTGGTGTGACTCAGGCAGTTTTTGTGGCCATCCTGTACCTGTCCCGCAGGTGTGATATTCGGATGTACCCATCCTGTGCAGGTGTTGTTACACGTGGTCTTCCACTGCGAGGATGATCAGCTGTCCTTCCTGTCTCCCTGTAGCGCTGTCTTAGGCGTCTCACAGTGCGGACATGGCAATTTATTGCCCTAGCCACATCAGCAGTCCTCATGCCTCCCTGCAGCATGCCTAATGCACATTCACGCAGATGAGCAGGGACCCTGGGCATCTTTCTTTGGGTGTTTTTCACAGTCGGTAGACAAGTCTCTTTAGTGTCCTGCGTTTTTAGAACTGTGACCTTAAATGCCTACTTTCTGTAAGCTGTTAAGGTCTTAATGACCATTCCACAGGTGCATGTTAATTAATTGATTATGGTTCATTGAACATGCATGGAAAACATTGTTTAAACCCTTTACAATGAAGATCTGTAAAGTTATTTGGATATTTAAGACATTATTGTTGAAATACACAGTCCTGAAAAAGGGGCGTTTCTTTTTTTGCTGAGTATATATATACATACTTACTCACTACTCAGTTACTCAATACTTGAGTAGTCTTTTCACCGAATATTTTATTTTAATTTTACTAGAGTAATATTTTGGATGGCTCCTTTTTATTTCTACTTGAGTAATATTATTTTAAAGTACAGCTACAGTACTCTTACATGAGTACATTTGTACATTTCTTGGCTACTCGACCCACCTCTATTTATGTGTAACATTTCTACATTCTTACATGCTGTCAAGAATTCTTAAGTGGTTTGTGTTTTGTAGAACTTTTAATTTGACACTGCCTTTATACCCTTATCTCACCTGTGCGATTTGACTCACGGTGAGATGCGGTGTTGGGCACTGTTAGTTGCCGCAATTGCCTGCTGACGTTCCGCGAAGTTCGCCAAGGTCCGCAAAATTCCGGAAGGCCAGTTTAATTTTTCGCGCGGAAAGATGGAAACGTACTCATAACGCCAAAATCTCGTGGTGAATCATAATGAACCGTATTTACGGCCACCGCGAGAAACCGCATAGGTGAGATAGGGGTATTAGTTTTGTCATAGCATTTCCTGAGTCATTTCCTGTTGTTTCCTGTTTGTGTCTTTCGCTTGGATTATTTATAGGTTAAGCAGCATGAAACATGAGCAGGATGCTCAACAGCACAACCTCGTGTGAAATTTCTTTTACACAATAGTTTAACAAATACCATTTATTATCAACAGATAATTTATTTGTTAATTTAACCAGTTATTTTGCTCTGCCAACACAAATCTTTCTACGATTTGTGGAGCTACTTAGCAACCAAGCATTAATTAACAGAGCTGAGAGTAGTTTAAAATTCCTCAAAAGGTGAGGACAAACCATGGATGTCGTGGACAGTCCTAAAATTATGTATGTGTGTCTTTATATTTTCACTTACTTTGCTTTAGAATGTCAAAAATAATAATAATAATAATAATAATAATAATTATAGAAAAGAAAATAATTGGAAGTGTGTATGTGTGAGAAAAATGTGCTGATAATAATAATGAGACGAATGAATGAAATTTCTCTGATGAGCAAGCCAAGGGTGATGGCGACGGTGGCAAGGAAAAACTCCCTGAGATGGAATTAGGAAGAAACCTTGAGAGGAACCAGACTCAACAGGGGACCCATCCTCATTTGGGCGATAACAGGTAGAAATAATATAACATCTTGTGTGTTGTGCAGGTGAAAATTCAATATGACAGAAATTATTTAAATTGACATGAAGACCAGTTCAGCATAGGGACGAGTCAGTAGGTGCAGAGGGCAGATGAGGTCTGGATCACTGGAAGCACAGGAGCAGCATGTGTAGCTCCAACCATCATAAAGCTGAATCCAGCTGGAGCTGGTCCTTCTCTGGATGCCTCAGGAACCTCGCAGGGTCGGCCTTTGTCTACTGAAGCTGGCAAAATCTCGGGATGGGTAGAGAAATACAGAACAGATGGGGAGAATTAGCGTAGTTGCCATTCGGTATAGGTGTACTGGAGTATGAGATTATGGGATGAGTTATGTGTATGCCAGATTAAAAAGATGCGTCTTGAGTCTACTTTTGAACTGAGAAACCGTGTCTGCTCCCCGAACACTATCTGGAAGGCTATTCCAAAGCGTTGGAGCTAAATATGAAAATGCCCTACCCCCTTTTGTAGATTTTGAAATTCTGGGAACTACCAGAAGTCCGGAGCTTTGTGATCTTAAGGCGCGTGGTGGATTGTAGCGCATCAGAAGACTGGTTAGGTATGTGGGAGCTACAGTAAACCATTTAAGGCCTTGTATGTAAGTAATACTATTTTGTAATTTATTCTAAACTGAACAGGTAGCCAGTGCAGGGATGATAATATTGGGGTTATATGATCATATTTTCTGGATCTAGTGAGAACCCTGGCAGCTGCATTTTGGATTAACTGAAGCTTGTTTATTGAGGATGCAGGACAACCACCTAGTAATGCATTACAATAGTCCAGTCTGGAGGTCATGAATGCATGAACTAGTTTTTCTGCATCAGACACGGATAAGATGTTCCTAAGTTTAGCAATATTTCGAAGATGGAAAAAGGCTGTTTTTGTGATATTTGAAATGTGATTTTCAAAAGACAAGTTACTGTCTAATATTACGCCCAGGTCTTTTACTGCTGAGCTGGTAGTAACAGTACATCCTTCTAAGCGCAGGCTGAATTGTGAAAGCTGTTGTGTGCTGGTTTTTGGGCCAATAAGTAATATCTCTGTCTTATCTGAATTTAATAAAAGAAAGTTATTGGTCATCCAATCTTTTATGTCCTGGACACACTCATTTCGTCTGGTTTAGTTGAGATATATAATTGTGTATCATCAGCATAACAATGGAAACTAATCCCATGTCTTCTAATGATGTTACCCAAGGGAAGCATGTATATTGAGAACAACAGAGGTCCTAAAACTGACCCTTGTGGGACCCCATATTTCACTGGCATTACACCAGATGGTTCTCCATTTAGATCTACAAAATGGTATCGATCAGACAGGTAAGATCTAAACCATTTTAATGCCTGTCCCTGAATACCTATATAATTTTGTAAACGATCTATGAGAATATTATCATCTATAGTGTCGAATGCAGCACTAAGATCGAGCAGGACTAGCCTTGGTCTGAAGCTAAAAACAAGTCGTTTGTAATCTTAACTAGTGCAGTTTCTGTGCTATGATGGGGCCTGAAACCTGACTGAAATTCTTCAAGGATGTTGTTATCCTGCAAGAATGTGCACATTTGAGCTGATACTACTTTTTCTAGTATTTTTGATATGAACGGAAGGTTTGAAATCGGTCTGTAATTTGTTATTTCATTCGCATCCAAATTAGATTTTTTAAGAAGCGGCTTAATAACTGCTAACTTGAAAGGTTTAGGGACGTGACCTAGATGTAATGAAGAATTAATAATGTTTAGAAGTGGCTCTCCAACTGTAAGCATCACTTCTTTTAAAAATCTGGTTGGGATTGGGTCTAACAGGCACGTTGTTGATTTAGCCGAGGTGATAAGTTTATACAGCTCTTCCTGTCCTATACCTGTAAAGCAGTGAAAAACTAAATGTGAAGCTATAGGCTGAACTGGATCGTGAGATACTATTAGAGGTTGAACCTCCATTATTTTCTTCCTGATATTACTATCCTGATTTTTTCATTAAAGAAGTCCATAAAGTCTTCACTTCTAAACTGTGATGAGATACTCTCTGCGGGCATCTTAGGTTTTGTTAGGCGAGCCACTGTACTAAATAAGAACCTGGGATTGTTTTGGTTTCTTGCTATCAGTTGGCTAAGATGCTCAGTCCTAGCAGTTTTTAGAGCCTGTCTATAGCTGCACATACTGTCTTTATACGCAATTCGAAAAACTTCTAATTTAGTTTTCCTCCATTTTCGCTCGAGGTTACGGGTTGCTCTCTTTAGGGCGCAAGTATGACTGTTCTACCACGGTACAAGTGTTTTATCTATGACTTTTTTTAATCTGATGGGAGCAACAGTGTCTAATGTACTGGTAAAAATAGTGCCCATGCTGCTAGTCACTTCATCTAGATCATCTGCATTTAGGGGTCTAATAAGAAATTGGGACAGATCCGGCAGATTACTTGTGAATCTGTCTTTAGTAGTGGGATTCATATTTCTAACAGATTGATAACGTGGGGAGACACAGCTAATCTGTTCTACAGGTAGAGTATATGTCAGGAGGTGATGATCTGGGATATCATCACTTTGAGGTATGATCTCTATATTAGAGACATCTATACCATGGGATATAATTAAATCTAGCGTATGATTAAATGACTTAAAAGGTGAAACTAATTTATGAGAGACACATTACATGCAAAGCAAGATAGTTCCAGCTATAATTTGTCATAATTGAGGTGAGTATGGCATACAAATTTCTGAGCTGTCATGAAAACCCCAAATCCACAGTCTCAGAAATTTGGAATATTACTTGCAATCAATAAAACAAGTATTGTACATAGAACATATCGGACTTCGGAAGTATGCATATGTACTCAGTACTTAGTTTGGGCCACTTTTGCAGCAATTCAATAAAATTTTATTTGTATAGTGCTTTTAACAATTGACACTGTCCCAAAGCAGCTTTACACAATCAAAATAATTATTTAAGTTTGCATGAGATGTGAACGTGTATGAATCAAAATGATGAGACTGTCCCAGATGAGCAAGCCGAGGACAACGGCAACAGTGGCAAGGACAAACTCCCTGAGATGGTAATAGGAAGAAATGTTGAGAGGAACCAGACTCAACAGGGAACTCATCCTCATTTGGGTGAAACGGATATTGCTATTTCTGCCTCAATGCAGCGTGGCATGGAAGCTATCAGCCTGTGGCATTGCTGAGGTGTTATGGAAGTCCAGGATACTTCAATAGCGGCCTTCAGCTCTTCTGCATTGTTCGGTCTCAAGTCTCTCATTTTTCTCTTGGCAATTCCCCGTAGATTCTTTATGGGGTTCAGGTCAGGCGAGTTTGCTGGACAATCAAGCACAGTAATCGCATGGTCATTGCACCAGGTTTTGGTGCTTTTGGCAGTATGGGCAGGTGTCAAGTCCTGCTGGAAAATGAAATCAGCATCCCATAAAGCTCGTATGCGGTAGGAAGCATGAAGTGCTTCAAAATCTCCTTGTAGACGGCTATGTTGACCCTGGACTTAATGAAGCACAGTGGACCAACACCTGCAGATGACATGGCTCCCCAGATCAACAAAGACTGTGGAAACTTCACACTGGACTTCAAGCATCTTGCAGTGTGTGCCTCTCCATTCTTCCTTCAGACTCTGGGTCCTTTGTTTCCAAATGAGATGCAAAAGTTGCCCTCATCAGAAAAGAGAACTTTGGACCACTGAGCAACAGACCAGGTAAGACGCTTCTGCCGTTGTTTGTTGTTCAGGAGCGGCTTGACAAGAGGAATACGACATTTGATGCCCATGTCCAGGATGGGCTTCAGCTGTGTGTGGTGGCTCTTGATGCACTGACTCCAGCCTCAGTCCACGTCTTGTGAAAGTCCCCAACACTTTTAAATGACCTTTTCCTGACAATCCTCTCCAGGCTGCGGTCATCCCTGCTCCTTTTTTCCCCACACTTTTCCCATAAACATAACTTTCTATTAATGTGCTTTGATACAGCACTTTGAAACATCCAACTTTTTTTGCAATTACCTCTTGAGGCTTTCCCTCCTTAAGGAGGATGTCAATGATGGTTTTCTGCACAGCTGTCAGGTCAGCAGTCTTTCCCATGATTGAGCTTCCTACTGAACCAACCTGAGACACCATTTAAAGGCTCAGGAACCCTTTGCATGTGTTATGGCTTAACTAACTGATTAGATTGGGACACTTTGACCATGGAATATTGAACCTTTTCACAATATTCTAATATTGTAAATATCTCTTGTTCCACACAACTTGTTCTGCACAGTGCCCTTGATTAGGGATTAGAAAGGGGGGTTGGGATTCAGCATTGTGGTGGAAGCTACTAGCTTTGTATCTGTCCTTAGGTATGAACAAAACTGCACAGATACAAAAAAAATTAGAAGCATTTAAACAGTATATAAAGTATTTTCTTACTAAAAGTGTTTGCATGAATTTTGAATGAATGTGGGTTTTGGCATTCAGCTGCTCTCTCCTCAGAGGGCCGTACCAATCTATTTTCACCCATGCTGGTGACTAAGTGTTAGGGTAATTAACGGTTATGAGAATACAGTGGAGCCTCGGATTACGAGCATAATTCATTCTGGAAATGGGCTCCAATGGGTATTCCAAAACACGCGTAAACCAAATTAAATTTTCTCATAGGAAATAATGGAAACTCAATTTATTCATGCTACAGCCCAAAAAAATAAATACATAAAAATAATTTGCACAAAATATAAAGTAAAAATAAAGCAAATTAACCTGCACTTTACCTAAAAAAAATACATAAAAATAAATCCCGATAGATAAGTGTTTCCGTTTGTGCACACAGGTGCTGTGTGTGTGTGTGTGTGTGTAATGTGCGTGTGTTTGTGTGTGTGTGTGTGTGTGTGTATTCACCCATCAGGGGAGATGATTGCCTACAATTCCACAGCGCAAGAGAGAGAAAAACCGTTGGCTCAGTTGTGATGACCTGACACTCAGTGTCAAAACAAGAAGGGTAAGCGTGATACTCGGTGCTCGTAAACCAAGACAATGCTCGTTTTTCAAGTCAAAATGTATTTAAAATCTTTGCTCGTCTTGTGGAACACTCGTAAACTGCGTTACTCGTAAACCGAGGTTCCACTGTACATGTGATGTGGAGTGATCAATATCCTTACATGGCCAAGTGATGTTACCATCTATTATCGCCACAGGTCAGTTATGTGATGTGTGAATTCAGGTGTAGACATTTTTCTATTCAAATTACTATAAATAACCCTGTTCAAATTACATGACCAGTACATATTAATTTTTTTTTGTATAAACTGCTTTCTTTTTACTCTCTTGTAGATGCTTGAAAAAGAAGAGGGGCATGGAGGGAACAAAGGAGACTTCTCTGTTCTACTTTGATGGCTGTCGAGTATTACAGTTTTCCCTTGTTTTCCTCACTGAATGACTAGCCTTGGCAGGCATTGTCTGAAACAGCATTTCGAGTTGAAAGAAAATCTATGTTGTCTTCCTTCAACGGCTCATGAAGAATCATTCCAACGATAGGCTTTGTTGTCAGGTAAAAAAAATATGCATTGATGGACAAATAACACAGTACAATGGGTCCTCAGCACTGCCCTACAGACTTCAAGGTTTTCAGTTCATGTACTACAGTGGAAATAGCATTCTATTTTCACATATGAGTTCCACAGAAACACTATATAAATTACTGAATAACATGACATTCCACATTCGCCCATCAGACAGTATACTATACAAATACTTATATTATTATACTCATAATATTTCTGCGTTACAGCTTTGTAATTTCATCACATTAACTATGGAGATTTAATGATCAACATGTTTAACACTGGGACAATTTTTTATTTTTTAATAGTTTATTTTATAGACCTTTTATACTTGTAACCAATCAAGGATTTTCAAGTAAATCTTCTCACACACTATATACTATATATTGACTGTCATGAAAAAATAACTAACCACAAACAAAAGAGTTTAACATGAGTGTGATTATGTAAAAATGTCACAAGAAAAATGTGTACTATGGTAAATAGTAGTTGGCCTACAATGACAATCAACGACTGCAGTTGTGTTGTGTTTGCAATTATGTTGGCATTTTCTCCTATGTGCAACTGTGGGTATTATTTTCTCCAATTGCCATTTCTGACTTGACTTTTGCTCCTTCCCTTGAATGATTTAGTTTACCCAGAATTGCTTTAACTGACAAAAATATAAACCACTTCCAGATTCCTGATTTTTACTTTTTTTTTTTTTGTAAAACAAACACAGCAGGAATTTTAGGTTGTCATGTTGTGAAAATGTTTATATGGCAATGTTACATACGTTGGGATACTATTAGTGTTAAAGTATTACATTGTTTTTGAAAGTTAGAATAACTTTAATTAAGTGATATTTGACCGATGTAGGGAAACAATGCTGAATAGATGATTTTTCCTGAGGAACCTAACTGACGTTCACTTTTTTTTTTTAACCTTCCTGTGTATTAATAACCTTTTGTTTCACTACGAAATCAATATTTCTCCTTTCCTTTTTGCTCCTGCTATCTCTAATACTGGTTTTGCTGCATTTGGGAGGTGTGATTCACTCTACAGTAACATTTTCGGAAGGAATTTAAACTGAGAAATAATGCTACAACACTCAAAAGACACACAAGAGCGCTTTGTGTACGAGAGACATGAGATACCGTCGACGCTGACATATTTATCCTATACTCTAGTTGGGAAACTTACAACAAAGTTTACAGCAGTCAGATGGAGATATATATATTTCTGGCAACACCAGTCTCCAATAGGCTGTTAGTTCTTCGTTTTTTTCCTGCCATGTTTCAGGATGCCGAACATCTAACATCCCCCCGTTTAACCAAGCCACCGAGACTTTTGCCCTTTTCTGAGAAACTGGCAGCGTTGAAGCTACTGCCAAGTATATCTCCTTGGGTACTAAGCACTGGAGAGAGAAACTACAGGATTCAGTTCTCACTTCACCCTCCGTGTTTTCAAATGGCGTGGTCTCCACTTCCATGAAACCGGAAAGTGCGCATCTGCTGACAGAAGCTGCTGGCGAATGGGGCCATGGAACATGTTCCCCTACCAGACAGTAACCGAGATGCCTATTGCCCTCTCCTATGAGGCGCGTGGGTTCACTTCGCCTATAGGAAGCAGGGCTCATCCAACCAGGTTTATCGTCCCAGTTTGCACCAGCAGGAGGTATCCCCTGCAGCAATTGTGTGGTGCGGAGGGTTGGTCCCCCCCCGCACACATTTCTTACATTTATAATCTGGATGTTCATGCCACTACAGGCTCACGGTCCCTGAGTTAGCTGCCCAGGCATAGTTCTGAGACTTTCTTGGCCTTGTGCGCACACGCTACACAACCTTGGGGTCCAGACACTTGCATGACATCACCTGACCGAGGTTATATAGGCCAAAATTTGGCGTGTTTATACACACATGCTTCACAACCGGCAACATGACAAGATGTTTCCCATAGCGTTTTCACGCAGCATCTCGTTCACGCCTTTTCAGGGAACAGGGTTACAGCAAAGTAACCCGAGACATTTTCTTTTGTTTGCTACTTGGTTTTTGGTTTATTCCTGTTTTTTGGTCTCCCCAAGCTTGTTTGTTGATCTTCTGACCCTTTCCTGATTTTGACCAAGCTTCTGCTGCAGCTTCTGACTTTTTAGAAACAGCTTTTGTACTATCTATAAGCAAAGGAAAAATTTGATGGTTAGTCTAAGACTGGTTTGGGACTTTTCATCAGAGCGGTAAAGCAAGACAGACTGCCATTAATGCTGTAAAAATTCTGCATTGCTTTACATGTAATTGCCAAGTACATACACAATTCTCTCTGCTGAATTGCTTTGATTTGCAACTTCCATCAGATCTGGTTTCTTTAACTGCATACATTTGTTATTTCTTCAGTTTTTACATGAATTTCAAATATACTGTAATTGACTGTAGTAAATTAAACAAGTCACCTATTTTTTAGCAATACAATTTATGTACTAATGACTCTCTACTGACAATTTATGTACTAATGACTCTATCATCCAGCCCAATTTTCAAATTTCCTTGGCTGCTGACCATGAATGGTTATAGCATCTTTAAGTTTCAGCATGCAGTCTTCCAATGATGGAGTGAATTTTTTTTTTTTTTTTGCATCACTTTACAAAGTGACAAAATTTTCTGTTGTAATTCCATTTGTGTTCTAAAATGGCCCTATCAACACTAAACCATTTCATTTTCCACTCAAAGACATCGTCATAGCAGTTTCCAACAGAAGCAAGTGGATCATTTGTAATGACCCCATTCTCAATTTTCTTAGCAAATAGCACAGGCAATACATGAATCTGTGTAAGCTTGCTAGCTGCTGCTCCCTTACTCAGTTGCCACTGTTAATGAATCAGAATACTGGAGAACGCTGTGAACATACTGTTCCACTGTTGGCTGGGGACATATTGGAAATTGGCACTTTATTGACTAACAGGCTCTCTCCCAGCATGTATGTTCGCTCAAGAAGAGAGTCTCCATTAGGTTGCCTATTATAAGGCTTTACTACATCAGAATGAGGCTCTTATTGCATGCACCGTGGCACTGTGTCCCTGAGTCTTTCATCAAGTCTGCTTAGTTTGCGGTTGCAAAGTATTAGCAAGCCACTCTTTATGGACTTGTAACAAGGGCAGTGGAGATAAATTTGTTGATTGGTTTTTAAAAGTTGAGAAAAAGCAAAAAAAATATTTTTCTCACATTGAGAAATTCAACCTTCCTTTTGTATAAAACAGTAGAATTTAATTTAGGGCATTTGGCAACATTGACTTTTTAAAAGTTGAAAAATATTGACAAAAAAAACTTTTTCACATATTGAAAAATTCACCCTTACTTTTGTATAAAACACTATAGCTTAATTTAGGGCAAGTGGCAACATTGACTTTTACCTACATAGCTGACAAATATGTGATTATTTGAACATTCAATTATGGATATACAGTGGTGTGAAAAACTATTTGCCCCCCTCCTGATTTCTTATTCTTTTGCATGTTTGTCACACAAAATGTTTCTGATCATCAAACACATTTAACTATTAGTCAAAGATAACACAAGTAAACACAAAATGCAGTTTTTAAATGAGGGGTTTTATTATTTAGGGAGAAAAAAATTCCAAACCTACATGGCCCTGTGTGAAAAAGTAATTGCCCCCTGAACCTAATAACTGGTTGGGCCACCCTTAGCAGCAATAACTGCAATCAAGCGTTTGTGATAACTTGCAACGAGTCTTTTACAGCGCTCTGAAGGAATTTTGGCCCACTCATCTTTGCAGAATTGTTGTAATTCAGCTTTATTTGAGGGTTTTCTAGCATGAACCGCCTTTTTAAGGTCATGCCACAACATCCCAATAGGATTCAGGTCAGGACTTTGACTAGGCCACTCCAAAGTCTTCATTTTGTTTTTCTTCAGCCATTCAGAAGTGGATTTGCTGGTGTGTTTTGGGTCATTGTCCTGCTGCAGCACCCAAGATCGCTTCAGCTTGAGTTGACGAACAGATGCCCGGACATTCTCCTTCAGGATTTTTTGGTAAACAGTAGAATTCATGGTTCCATCTATCACAGCAAGCCTTCCAGGTCCTGAAGCAGCAAAACAACCCCAGACCATCACACTACCACCACCATATTTTACTGTTGGTATGATGTTCTTTTTCTGAAATGCTGTGTTACTTTTACGCCAGATGTAACGGGACACGCACCTTCCAAAAAGTTAAACTTTTGTCTCGTCGGTCCTCAAGGTATTTTCCCAAAAGTCTTGGCAATCATTGAGATGTTTTTTAGCAAAATTGAGACGAGCCTTAATGTTCTTTTTGCTTAAAAGTGGTTTGCGCCTTGGAAATCTGCCATGCAGGCCGTTTTTGCCCAGTCTCTTTCTTATGGTGGAGTCGTGAACACTGACCTTAATTGAGGCAAGTGAGGCCTGCAGTTCTTTAGATGTTGTCCTGGGGTCTTTTGTGGCCTCTCGGATGAGTCGTCTCTGCGCTCTTGGGGTAATTTTGGTCGGCCGGCCACTCCTGGGAAGGTTCACCACTGTTCCATGTTTTTGCCATTTGTGGATAATGGCTCTCACTGTGGTTCGCTGGAGTCCCAAAGCTTTAGAAATGGCTTTATAACCTTTACCAGACTGATAGATCTCAATTACTTTTGTTCTCATTTGTTCCTGAATTTCTTTGGATCTTGGCATAATGTCTAGCTTTTGAGGTGCTTTTGGTCTACTTCTCTGTGTCAGGTAGCTCCTATTTAAGTGATTTCTTGATTGAAACAGGTGTGGCAGTAATCAGGCCTGGGGGTGACTACAGAAATTGAACTCAGGTGTGATAAACCACAGCTAAGTAATTTTTTAACAAGGGGGGCAATAACTTTTTCACACAGGGCCATGTAGATTTGGAGTTTTTTTTCTCCCTTAATAACGTAAACCTTCATTTAAAAACTGCATTTTGTGTTCAATTATGTTATCTTTGACTAATAGTTAACGGTTTTTGATGAGCAGAAACATTTAAGTGTGACAAACATGCAAAAGAATAAGAAATCAGGAAGGGGGCAAATAGTTTTTCACACAACTGTAACTTTTTAATAATTGGGTTATTTCATAGAATTTAAGAATTTTACATCTAACAAAAGAATAGAGTTGTAAATGCCTCCCATTTGGAGGAAACTTGGGATTACCATGCTCGATTGATTCAACTTATTTCTGAGTTGACAAAAGTCAAAATACTGGATTGCAGGCTTTTACCAACCTGGGGGGTATTCTTCGTACGTCGCTTGAAACATCCGGGATGAATTGACACATCTAAGATGAGATCATCGTGCTAATTACGCTCTGGCTAAATCGGTTCTTCGAGCACACCTGTTGTTGATGATTAGTTTGGCCGGATTGAGATGTCTAGGATTATTGCGCGTTCGTGCGTTGGTTTAAAAGGCGATATGCATCGACAGTAGAAACACTGATCACAAGCCCTTTGATTGGTTGACGAAATGACAAAAGAACAAGCTCAATTGTTTTGTAACACCTGTTATGCGTTGAAATGCTTCCCTGCCATGGATCCCCACCACACACACACATAATCGCTATCAAACATTATATTAGAACATAATATGCACATATGTCTTACAAATTACATGAGAAAATAAAATAAGAAATATGAAAATAAACATGTTGTATATGGAAAAATAGAAATATTAATATTTTTTTCAAAAACATGTATACTTTTATATGTATACTTTATAATAAAATTAGTTTTGTCCAATTTTTCATTAGAATTTTTTTATTATATATATGCAAATATATATATATATATATATATATATATATTTGCATATTCATAACGAACCCCTGAAATAAATGTGTTACAAAATAAACAATGGTCTTGAGGTCTCGTGCCTAGAATTTATTATAATAATAAAAAACCTATGAATTTATGTTCTAATATAATATTTGATATCAATTATTTTTATATATATATATATATATATATATATATATATATATATTATGGCAAGCCGTACCTGTATATATATATATATATCTTTGCTATCAAATATTATATTAGAACATAAATTCATAAGTTTTTTATTATTATAATAAACTCTAGGCACGAGACAGCCCTCAAGACCATATATATATATATATATATATGCAAGATACTTTTCTTTCCCCACGTGAGTCAGTCCAAGTCAGCGCTCTTTAACCAATCAGATGTGACCTCACCATTTCAACCAATCATAACCCGGCAGGAGCGCAGCCTTAATCCTGTTTACATGAAATAAACCTGCTACTGAGCAGGTTCAAGCTTACGGACATGTTGCTATGACAACAAGTGCGAGATGAGCATCGAAGAACGAACAATCCAAGATCAGGACAAATCCACAACAATCAAATCCAGCTAACTGAGTTAGCGACGTACGAAGAATACCCCCCTGATCCTGGTTTATTGCAAGGTATAGTTATGGTTTTATGAATTGCTGTCTCTGTCAGAATGCGTATTTGAGATTTTTTTACTTACAACAATTTTTCCCAAGGTCAGTTACAGCATTTTATGACTAATTAAATTGGTGTAATTTGTAGTGTATTGTTTTCTCATGTATTAGACAGCTTGTGCACAATTTATGAGCATCGTGCCTATTGTCATTTTGTTGGAAGCTAATTAACCTGCTAGTTTTCAGAAAGAGCTTAATGCCCAAAGAAAGATAGTAAGATGCACTTGAAAAGGGAAAAAAATTTAAGTAAAAGTGCACATTCATGAAAAATGTTCACAGGATATTTTTTATTTTTTTCCTAAAGACCTATTCATTAATGTTTAAAGTTTGAATGTTGTTACCGAGGGAGCCACGCCAAATAACTGCGGCCGTGTGAATGACGTGGGAATGGCATACGGCTGCCCTATGGACGCCGTGATCCCCCCGCCCCTCCCTCTACTGCCAGAAAGGCGTGTCAAGATTTCACAGTAAACACACCCATTCAAGTTCTATTTATTAATTTACCTGGTGCCACCACTAGATGGCGCTTCGTTCTCAAGAACACTTTAAAACAACCCAGCAATTTAGCTACGCTGAGTTGCACTCACGTGATTTTAACAGCCCACCCCCACCCACGCCGAACTGACGCTACCAAACTGCACTACAGAGATGAAGATGGCAGCTTAATGGACTATTCGCGGTAAGTGGTGTTTTATTTCATAAAATTTGTTTGAGGTAGTTTATAGTTTATTTCCCAGTTTAGTTTTTTATTGGCTGTTTTGAAAATCACTGGCAGCACCAGCAGCGGTCAGATGTGACTTTAGATAACTTAATGATCTGTTTACCAAGTCCGGAGTTAACATTACAGCTTACTGTCAGTGTCACAAACTCACAATGTCACTCCTCTTTAACTCAAAAAGATGCTAAAAACATTGAAAATACTATTAATGCCCCTATTACAAAAGCTGCACTACCCTACTAGAATCTGACCGCGTGTTGTCTGGATAAATGTCTGGCTTCAGTAAGGTGTATAGTCTGGCTTCAGAGATGAACTTATTTGAATAAGAAATGCATTAAGTAAATTCTCGGTTAACGTAGGTGGAGTGGAATGTGAGAAACCTCACTGGAGAATGTACTGACTCCGCCCACTGCAAACCTGATGAATCCAGGAGCACACACACACACACACACACACATACCTGTGGTACTTTAACTGTTAGTGCATCAACATTGTCTTGTAAATAGCTGATTAAACAATTTATTTACAATGATAAACAGTTATTTACAATGATAATCTGTCTATCGTACAAAAACACGGACACAAATTTAACTCATTTGAAATTCTTTATAGTAACATAAGTGTATTTAAGTATATTAAGTCAGCTCAGTCGATTCCACTAATTATAATTTACAGACCTCCAGGGCCGTATTCTGAATTTCTTAGTGAATTTGCTGATTTCATCTCAAACCTACTCGTTTCTGTAGACAAAGTGTTAATTGCTGGAGATTTTAACATTCATTTTGAGAATCCAGAAGCCCCTCTGAGAACAGCATTTATGTCCATACTGGACTCAGTAGGCGTAAATCAGTGTGTAGTAGGAACCACTCATAAAGCAGGTCACACTTTAGACTTAATAATAATTTTCGGATTAAGTATAAGAAATGTATTCACAATTCCACTGTCTGAAATTATCTCATATCACTAACTTGTCTCAATTCAAGTGTGTCACAATGATAATGTACGCACAGCACCGCGCTACCGTATTAAACGTACATTCACATCAACTACCACACAGAGTTTTATCAGTAATCTCCCAGAGTTACCAACTTCGATTAGATCACCGTCTGACCGCACAGAACTCGTTCAGGCAACTGAATATTTAGAGTCGACATTTCGTTGTAACTTAGATAATGTAGCTCCAGCTAAAAGAAAAATTATTAGAGATAAGAAACTCGCTCCCTGGTATAACGATCACACACGCACTTTAAAACAGACTGCTCGGAAATTAGAGCATAAATGGCGTCAAACTAAATTCTTAGTATTTCAAATAGCATGGAAAGAGAGCATCCTGAACTATAGGAAAGCTCTTAGTGTAGCTAGATCAACGTATCTCTCCACTCTTATAGAAGAAAATAAAAATAATCCTTGATTTTTATTTAATACCGTAGCCAAATTAACCAGAAATAAGACCACTACAGAAATCTCCACAACAACATCATACAATAGTGAGGACTTCATGAACTTTTTTAATAATAAAATTGTAAATATCAGGCATAAAATTGAGGCTTTGAAACCGAACAATGTAATTGATACAGATGTTAAGCTAGCCATGTCAGATTCAAACCTAGAATACTTTACTCCCCTTGAAGAGAATGAACTAATTTCACTAATCTCTTATGCAAATTCATCAACCTGTATATTAGATCCTATACCGACACATTTTCTTAAACAGATAGTACCAGTAATAACAGAACCGCTGTTGAGAATAATTAATTCCTCACTCAGCATTGGTTATGCTCCAAAATCTTTTAAATTAGCAGTTATCAAACCAATAATTAAGAAACCTGACCTCGACCCCTGTCAGCTGTCCAATTACAGGCCAATATCAAACCTCCCCTTTATCTCTAAGATTCTGGAAAAGATAGTAGCGGAGCAGCTATGCTCATATCTACATAGAAACGGCATACATGAACTGTATCAGTCAGGATTTAGGCCTCAGCACAGAAACAGCACTCGTTAAAGTAGTAAGTGACCTCCTATTGGCCTCTGATCAGGGTTGTGTAACTATGCTTGTATTACTCGACCTCAGTGCAGCTTTTGACACCATTGATCATGCTATTCTTCTTCACAGATTAGAAAATGTAGTAGGAATTAAGGGTACAACCCTCTCCTGGCTCAGATCCTATTTGTCCGATCGTTATCAGTATGTAGACTTAAATGGTTATAATTCTGCATGTTCTCTAGTGGAGTTTGGCGTTCCGCAGGGTTCAGTTTTAGGCCCACTGCTTTTTTCCCTTTACATGCTTCCTCTGGGCAACATAATCCGTAAGCATGGTATTAGTTTTCATTGTTATGCTGACGACACACAGTTATATGTCTCAGCAAAACCTGATGAGAAAAACCAGCTTACTAAAGTTGAGCAATGTGTGCATGACATAAGAAATTGGATGCTAACTAACTTCCTTCTGCTTAATCCGGATAAGACAGAAGTTCTAGTCATAGGACCGCATACGGCTAGGAGTAAAATCTTAGATCACACCGTAACTTTGGATGGCCTTTCTGTTCCATCAAGTGCAACAGTAAAAGACCTCGGCGTGATTATAGATTCCAGCCTTTCATTTGAAGCTCATGTAGATAATATCTCCAAGATAGCATTCTTTCACCTCAGAAATATTGCCAAGATAAGAAATATATTGTCGCTAAATGATGCAGAAAAACTAGTTCATGCTTTTATCACTTCTATGTTGGACTATTGTAATGCCTTACTGTCTGGTTGTTCAGTTAGGAGCATAAACAAGCTTCAGGTAGTCCAGAATGCAGCAGCAAGAGTGCTCACTAGAACCAGAAGATATGAGCACATCATCCCTATCCTATCTTCACTGCATTGGCTCCCTGTGAAATTTCGCATTGATTTTAAAATTACTACTCTTGACATATAAAGCATTAAATGGTCTCGCGCCGCAGTATCTGAGCAAACTGCTAGTGTCTTACGATCCGCCACACCTACTTCGATCAAAGGATGCAGGCTGCTTGTCAGTACCGCGTATTATGAAAACTACAGCTGGGGGAAGAACTTTTTCTTACAAAACTCCAAAATTATGGAATAGTCTTCCAAATAGTGTTCGGGACTCAGACACAGTCTCAGTGTTTAAGTCTAGGCTAAAAACCTATTTATTTAGCCAAGCATTTTTATGAATAGATTTGCCTTATGTAAAGGAGCAGATCTGGGGGACTCATGGACGTAGAGTATTATGGTGAACTGGTATGTTTAGATGCTGTCTTCCTCACTCTCATTTGATCACTCAGGTTTGTTGACGGTGAGGTGATTGTTTGCTTTACATCTCAGGGAGCCCTCATGTTTGTGTTTCCTTCTGGCTGTCCCTTTTAGTTATGCTGTCATAGTTAGTCCTGCCGGAGTCCCTGCTTGCACTCTACAGTAAATGTACATTCACATTATACATTATGTGACTGACCATACCTAACTGCCATCTCTCCTCTTCTTCTCTTTCTCCCCCTCTTTCTCTTTCCTCTCTCCCCCTGTCTCCCCCTTTCACTCTTTCTTTCTCTCTCTCTCTCTCTCTCTCTCTCTGTCGAGCTACACATATCATCCCTGAGCTGCCAGTGATCCAGACTCCCTCTGCCCTCCGGACCTGTCTGACCCATCCTGGTGCCCCGTTACTGGTTGGAGGTCTCGTCGCATGGATGCCCCATGTGTGTCTTTGGGATGCGTCTGGTGTCTGGGGATGATTCTCTCTACTTAGAAGATGGTTCTGGCCTCGACTGGTGTTAGCAGCTGTTTCTCTGAGGACTTGACAATTCGATAGTTCAGTACTGGAACTTTCTACAAGTCTATCTGAGTCTCCAATAACTATTAAGATAAACTATTATAGCTGAACTGCCTGCCACCTAACACACTGTATAAATGCAGATAATTTCCTGCTATCTGTTTCACCCAGATGAGGATGGGTTCCCTGTTGAGTCTGGTTCCTCTCAAGGTTTCTTCCTATTACCATCTCAGGGAGTTTTTCCTTGCCACTGTCGCCCTCGGCTTGCTCACCAGGGACTATCTGACCATTTTGATTCATACACATTCACATTCCATACAACTTAAATAATTCTTTTGATTGTGTAAAGCTGTTTTGAGACAATGTCAATTGTTAAAAGCGCTATACAAATAAAATTGAATTGAATTAAATTGATTAAACCTATGAACAAGCTGTTCAGAAGAAATACTAAACAGACACATGGTCTATTTTGTCCGCAAGTGAAATACATCAATACGTTAATAATTTACACCATAATAACATTAGTGCAATAGGATCTGAAGAGACTTGTCTCTATTACATCATGACTTTGAGATGTTAACAGTATATTCGAACCGTAGACAGTGTTTATTTTGCTGAACATTAACAATAATAGTTTATTGGTTTTATATTTATGTTTTTTGTATATATTTTGAAATGTTCAAATGAACGTTTCAGAGTATATAGTTTGTCGTGCCATCTATTTACAGCGTCGGCTGATTTTGTGATTGAGACCCATGAGTTACATTGAAATAATTTTTATTAGTAGTAAGCCAGGCTTTAGTAACCTTGGAAAAATCACAATGCAAGTCCTCTCTCGCGCATGTGAGATCTCTCTCTCTCTCTCTCTCTCTAACTCTCTCTTGCGCACACACATATACTGTACACACACACACACACACACAAAAATATAAGGGTGTAAGGGTAAAAAATATAAGCAGTAAAAATACAGTAGTATCCTGTAGTTGATTCCTGTCCTGTGATAACAGGCACTAACCCTCTAGAACTTTTTTGTTGTTTTAGTATTGTTTTCAAGTGTGAATGTGTGAATGCCACATCTATTCACCGATGTGATAAGTGATTAATGTCCCATCAGATCTTTGATACGGGCACGTTATGCTGGTTAAATGACTAAAGACATACTGATCCATATGGACAGATATTTGTTCCAGATATTATGCGTCATTAATCGATTTGTTATGCCAATTTGACTATCAGCGGAAAAAAAAAACATCAGCGAAAACATAAAAAATATAACGTAAACAAACCCAAGCAGGCGGCGCGGTGGTGTAGTGGTTAGCACTGTCGCCTTGCACCTCCAGGGTCCAGGGTTTGATTCCCCGGCCAGGCTCGATTCCCGTCTCTGTGTGCATGGAGTTTGCATGTTCTCCCCGTGCTTGGTGGGTTTCCTCCGGGTACTCCGGTTTCCTCCCACAGTCCAAAGACATGCGGATTAGGCTAATTGGCGTTCCTAAATTGCCCGTAGTGTGTGATTGGATGTGTGAGTGTGTGTATGTGTGTGTGCCCTGCGATGGATTGGCACCCTGTCCAGGGTGTACCCTGCCTAGTGCCCGAAGTCTCCTGGGATAGGCTCCAGGTCCCCCGCGACCCTGAACACAGGATTAAGCGGTAAAGAAAATGAATGAATGAACAAACCCAAGCAGAAGTTACATTTTAAGCTTTACTTTGCAGCAAAATATTATCTATAAGTGTATTAAACGGAAATAGATCAAATACATCATAATGTAAAATACTGTACATAGCCCGCGTTTGTATTCCGTACCTACAACGACCAGTTGTTACAGATTACAGATGTTACAGATGTTACCATCTCTTTAACAATTATTAAGGATGTCTTGGAAAATGTTGCAATTATTATTAATTAATTAATTTAGTTATTTATTTAAAATAGCATAAGCATCATGGGTTGTGAATTGAGTGATTTAAAAAAATCTGTTTAATTAATCGTTTTTTTTTTTTTTTTTTACCACAAAGTATTTATGAGACTGGGTTGACAATGTAAGAACTGCCTATATCTTGAGCATACATACATACATACATATACAGTACATATGTATACATACAAGCAGTCAATGCTCCACCTGGCGGGATTATACAGCATTGCAACCATCTTTTTAGAAAGCGCATGGGGGCGTTTATGGGGCGGGGCAACGTTAACCACGTCATCGCGGGGGATCACATACCGTGCACGGATCGGGCATGGACCTGTCATGGTTCTGTCATGGACCTGTCATGCTCCAGGTGCCTGTTTGACGTTGCTCCCACTGTAACTCTACCAGTGAAAATATAAATACAAAAAATCAAGCATAGGAAATATGAGCACCACAAAGTTTATATTATAATTTCAATTGTGCAGACAAATGTGGATAATAATAGATTACAAACATAGTCACAAGTAAAGGTGTCTAATCAATTTATTATCTATCGAAACATGTATTGTTTATCTTTTACCTAAAATAATTTTAGCAATAGCTGCAGGAGGTGAATTGGTAGTCTTTTTTTTTTCTTTCGTATTATTCCCTAGAAGCCAGTTGCACATGATTTATGCACAGTTTCCCTCAAAGATGTTTACTAGCCTGACTTACCATGCCTGTAGGGATTACTGCTTTTCACTTTCTTATTTATTTAGTACTTTTTAATATGTGGCTCTGCTTTCTGGCTGAGCAAAAGCTATGGGCTGTAAGCCTATTGGTGTACACACAAATGCATTCTCAGCATGAAATAGAAATAAAAATTAGAGGTAAGATGAGATTCAGCACTACAGACATATTAATAAAGTAATATTCCTCAATCCACATCCTGAATACATCCCACCCCTTTGTTTTTCATGCATTCTCTCCACTGGTAGAAGTGGTTGGATCAAATTGAATGCAGAATAATAAAAATCAGAAGGATGGGTGAGACAGTATAGACATTAACAGGTTTATGAAACACTATTTCTTTATATTAATTTAAATTAAATTACATAGAAAAAGAAATAAAATTGGTAATTTATGTAACAACATTGGCAGTAGCCTCATTTCCCTGTCATCTGTTCCAACCACTCAGTATTCAGCATCACCAGTATAATAATCGCCGGCCTGATCATCTGTCATCATCTGCTTCTGTTGCACCTGATGTCTCACTAGTTCATGCCAATGATAGATGTTTTTTTTTTAAAGGTTTGAATTTTATATATAAATGTATATACAGATGTATTCTCTCACTGACCCACTCATTGTCTATAGCACTTAATCCTTTATACAGGGTTGGAAGGGCTTGGAACCTTTCCCAGGAGACTTGGGGCCAATCCATAACAGGACACACACACACACCCTCACACACACACATTCACGCAATTTTGGGAACAGCAATTAGCCTAATCTGCATGTCTTTGATGTCATGCACACTCGGTTACGTGACCGGCACTAGGACCCGGAAGTAATGCAGTCACGAACCAGGAAGTATAAAAGGAGTAAACAAACAACAGTACAACGCTCAGTCATTGAGTTCACCAGATGCCCTGTCGGAATCGTTCACCGAATCGTGAGTACTCACCTTTTTGGTGTTTCTTCCTGATCGAGTGTGTATTTTTATGACGCGGGTTAGATTGTGTCTTTCCCTTGCTCCTTAGATTAAAGAGCGTGATTATCCTGCCTACTCATGTTTCTCCGCGTTTGGGTTTACCATTCACGCAACAAAGGGGTAACCGCTAAGCTACGTCTTCTGGTCTTTCGAGGTTAGTTCTGACAGAATGACTGAGCCTTGGTTCCGAGAGGGGCTGTGTGCCTACTGTGGGTCAGCAACACACCACCGGACGATCTGCCTACTGCGTCCGGGAAATGCACAGCCCCGGTGAACAGGAGGAGATACTCACCGGGCCACATCCAACTCTCCACTACCACCAACTCCACCATCTCGTGATTTACGGTTCAGGTAACCCTCCAAATTGGCCACAAACGGGTCCGAAGTACTGCGTTTATCGATTCCGGTGCCGCAGGCAACTTCATTGACTCCACTTATGCCAAAGAAATGGGGGTAAAGATCGAGGCGTTATCCCAGATGATTCGTATCACATCTGTCGACAGTCGGCCCCTATCATCCAGTCCCATCACTCACCAGACCCAACACATTACCCTCGAAATCAACCAGCATCAAGAACAGCTCCAGTTGCACCTCACACCCATCGCCTCACCTTCCATCATCCTCGGCTATCCATGGCTACTCAGACACGACCCCCTCATCTCGTGGACCCAGGGGCCGACTTGCAACAACCCGGGCACCGGCTGGGACGTGTTCCAAGGAGTCCGAGGCCCCCGATGTCGACAGCAACGCCACCCCTGTCGCCTATCGGGACCTGGTTGAAGTTTTTTGTAAAAAATGGACTGCCCACCTCCCACCTCATCACCCTTATGACCTGGCTATAGAACTTCAGCCAGGCTCCGTCCCTCCCCGCGGCCATCTCTACTCACTATCCACCTCGGAGATGCAGACGATGGAAGAATACGTCACCAACGCCCTGCGCCATTGAACCATCCGGTCATCCACATCGCCTGCTGCCGCGGGGTTCTTCTTTGTCAAGAAAAAAGGGGACGAACTTCGCCCATGTGTCGACTATCGGGGGCTAAATAACATCACCATTAAAAACCGACACTCGCTACCACTCACCAACTCAGCCCTGGATGCCCTCTCTGGTGCAACCGTGTTCACAAAGTTGGACCTCCGGAGTGCCTACAACTTGGTGCGCATCAGAGAGGGTGATGAGTGGAAGACTGCTTTCATCACACCCACGGGGCATTATGAGAGCCTGGTCATACCATTCAGACTCTGCAATGCACCCTCGGCCTTCCAGCAGTTTATAAACGACGTCCTCAGGGACATGCTGGGCCGATGGGTGTTCGTCTACCTGGACAACATCTTAATCTACTCACACAACATCGAATAACCCACCCAACATGTACGTGCTGTTTTAAAGAGATTGCTCGCTCACCAACTGTACTGCAAACTGGAAAAATGTGCTTTTCACAAGCACTCCACCACGTTCCTGTGTTTTATCATCTTGTCCCAGGGTGTGGCCATGGACCTGCAGAAGCTAGAGGTTGTACGTCACTGGCCCCTACCCAGGACACTCAAGCAGCTTCAACGGTTTCTCGGGTTTGTGAATTTCTATCGTCGCTTTATCCGGGGCTACAGTACAGTTGCCGTTCCACTAACCACATTGACCAGGCCCTCATCTCACCCATTTCTACTCACTCCAGCTGCCATCTACGCATTCAAAGAACTCTGTCAACGATTCACCACCGCCCCCATCCTTCTACACCCTGATGCCAACAAACCCTTCGTTGTGGATGTGGGCGCCAGCGCCGTTCTCTCTCAGCGAGGTCCAGACCAGAAACTGCACCCCTGCAGTTTCTTCTCCAAAAAATTTTATCCCACTCAGCAGCGATACGGGGTAGGGGACCGCGAGCTGTTGGGCATAAAGTAGGCTTTGGAGGAATGGCGTCACTGTCTCCAGGGCGCCAGTGAGCCGTTCATCGTCTGGACCGATCATCAGAACCTGATCACCAACAACAACTTAAAACAACTCAACCCACGACAGGCACGGTGGGCTTTATTCTTTGAACAATATAATTTCCATCTGTCTTATCACCCGGGGTCGAAGAACACCAAGGCCGACGCTCTATCACGCCAACATGAAGACGACCTTCCCTGAGCAGACCCCGTGCCTGTCATTTCATCATCCCGCATCATTGCTCCCCTCCACTGGGACTTGGAAACTAGGGTCCGCCAGGCACAGGCTGTGGAGACCGAACCAGCAGGCGTGCCGCCTGGACGACTCCACGTGCCCCAGCAACTAAGGATGGAGGTTCTTCAATGGGGCCACTCATCCACCATCGCTGGACACTCCGGGGTTCGACGAACTCTAACCTTTATTGGACGGGCGTTCTGGTGGCCATCCATTAGGAAGGACGTCAATGAGATCGTTCAGGCGTGCCCGGTGTGTGCCAGGGCTAAAGACTCAAACCAACCAACACCTGGAGAACTCCAACCACTCCCAGCTCTGGATTTCATCATGGGCCTGCCGGCTTCAGAAGGAAAAAACAGCATATTGACCATCGTTGATCGGTTCTCCAAGGCCGTGCACCTGGTGGCCCTAACCGGACTCCCATCAGCTAAAAACACAACTGAGCTGATACTGGAACACGTAGTCCGACTGCATGGGTTCCCAAACCACATCTCCTCGGCCACCAACTTAAGCCCATTTGAGGTTTGCCATGGTTTCCAACCTCCGATGTTCAATCATCAAGAACCGGAGGTCGATGTACCATCAGCCCAACAGTTGGTCCGTAGGTGTCAGCGGCTGTGGAACCAAGCTAACCCTGCCATCCAACGTGCCAACATCAGCTACACCGCCCAACATCGCCGTTGACACCCTAGGGACGTTTGTACCATGTAGGTGACAAGGTATGGCTATCTACCAGAAACCTCCATCTGCACACCGAATCACGGAAACTATCACCAAGGTTCATCGGCCCATACCGCATCACTTTACGGATTAACCCTGTCACCTACCGGCTCCAGCTGCCTACGGCGCTCCGGATCCATCCCGTCTTCCATACATCTCAGTTAAAACCCTTCATCACTTCACCTATGGTTCCACCCACCCCCCTGCTCCTCCCCCCTGAATCATTGATAGCGGTCCCGCCTACACCGTGCGAAGGATCCTTGATTCGAGGAGCGGTCTTGGATCCCAGCACGTTTCATCCTCGACCCTGAGCTCATTTGGGACTACTGACACATGGTATCCTCCACCACCAGTATGTCATGCACACTCGGTTACGTGACCGGCACTAGGACACGGAAGTAATGCAGTCACGAACCAGGAAGTATAAAAGGAGTAAACAAACAACAGTACAACGCTCAGTCATTGAGTTCACCAGATGCCCTGTCGGAATCGTTCACCGAATCGTGAGTACTCACCTTTTTGGCATTTCTTCCTGATTGAGTGTGTATTTTTAGGGCGCGGATTAGATTGTGTCTTTCCCTTGCTCCTCTGTTGTGAGAGTCCGCGTTTGGGTTTACCATTCACGCAACAAAGGGTTAACCGCTAAGCTACGTCTTCTGGTCTTCCGAGGTTGGTTCTGACATTTGAACTGTGGGAGGAAACCGAAGTACTTGGAGGAAACCCACCAAACACAGGCAGAACATGCAAGCTTCTTGCACACAGAGGTGGGAATCGAAACTTCCCAGGAATCAAATCTAAACCCTGGAGGTGCAAGGCGACAGTGCTGATCACTACATCACTGTGTTACCGCTCAGATTTACAGTATAATTAGATAACATATAATTTGCTCTGGTTAAGGGCGTCTGCCATATGCATAAAATGTAAATGTCATACATGTAAATGATTTATAGGTCACGGTGTGTCTTTACAAGCAAAAAACATCCCTCTGCAACTGGTTAGGTGCATGGACTGGACAGAAAATGAGAGTCATTAACTTGCCAGAACTATCCTCCAGGAAGCCTTTAGAACTATTCCTTAAGGCTACATTTAAAATACAAGAAAGTCTGGCTGTTCAGGAGCAAAATACGGAGAAATAATGAGTGGACCAAGACTGTATATTTTCATTAATTTTCAACACCACAGTAGGGTCTGAATGCACCAATCACCAAGCTCATGTCATAGGACTGTAAATGGAAACACAGGGAGAACACTCATAGTCCATAAACACTTACCAGGGGTGAGACTTCCTGGAGATGTAAGGAAACACTGCTAATCATTAAACCACTAAGACATTTTTCCCCCCATATATATTTAAAAGTATTATAATTATTAATGGCGCGGTGGTGTAGTGGTTAGCACTGTCGCCTTGCACCTCCAGGGTCTGGGTTCGATTCCCCGGCCAGGCTCGATTCCAGTCTCTGTGTGCATGGAGTTTGCATGTTCTCCCTGTGCTTGGTGGGTTTCCTCCGGGTACTCCGGTTTCCTCCCACAGTCCAAAGATATGCAGGTTAGGCTAATTGGCGTCCCTAAATTGCCCATAGTGTGTGATTGGGTGTGTGAGTCCTAGTGCCCTTAGTCTCCTGGGATAGGCTCCAGGTCCCCCGCGACCCTGAGCACAGGATTAAGTGGTATAGAAAATGAATGAATAATTATTAATATTAGAAACACATTTCCATTACATTTAAAAATGCATGTACTGTATATGTAAATCTCAGCATAGAAAATTATACACTTTTGGTATTGTATATACCATTTCTGAGAGATATTAATGTTGCTAATGACTGTTGTGAATAATTTTGATATGAAGGCTACAGTATTCCTTTGATTACATCTCCCGTTCATCACACTCTATATTACTCATTCATCTGCAAGGATTACATTTGAGATCACTTCCTTGGTGCAGGTCATCTGTTCTATATAAAAAGATTTACTTCCAGATCTTCCCCAAGACATAAACAAGTTTTTGCAATCTCCTACCACAGAGGCTGTGTCCTAGGCTGTGCTTTGAATAAGAGATTATTGAGGCTGGTGTTACAGGGTATAGATAGCATTATTAGCTACTGCAGGAGATTGTTTCCTCAGGACTCACCACGAAACACATCATAAATCAGTCTCAGCAAGACCCCCATGGAAGTTGATAGATAGGCTGACTGAAGAACTGTTTACCTGGAGAAGATAATCAAATCATTTCAATATGAGGGCTAGTGTCTTCACCTGAAATTGATGAAGCTTGGTCATCATCCAATCATTGATTATATGTAATTCAGGTTTTGGAGCAATAGTTTCTGCTACAAACAGAAAATGTGAAAATAGAAGTGAAAATGGTTTAACACATTATTGATTGACTTTATAAAGAAAATGTGCATTAAAGTAAGTGATGTGGGAAGTTGGGAGTTTGAGTAAAGCCATGGGAAATACAATACCATATCTTGTGCAATCTCATCCTGTAAGATATATAATACTCCTGCGTAAATAAATGCATATTCTGCCCAGCTCGCAATAAAAACCACAAAGTAAAATATCTGAGGGTGTGAGAATTCATATGTCTTTTCCCATCAACAATCTGAAAGTAGTCTGGCTGAGAAATCTAATCAGGTAGATGAACATTAACAGGCCAACTTAGGACTTTGATTTCCCTCTTTGTCTCCACATTCTGTAGACTTTCATGCTGCAACATTTGATGGCTCTTGAGTATTGTCTTTGCCTAGATCAAACACACAAAGACAATGTTTTGTCCTTATTCTCCTTCACAAATCATCATGATATGAAGCTTGGTGAAGTGGACTGAAGAGAGAGAGAGAGAGAGAGAGTGTGTGTGTGTTAGGGATGGATGTGTTACATTGACCTTGATACTACTTATCCAGTGATTGTCACACGTCACTGGATTTGTATTTCGCCATCAATGAGATTATAATGAATTGTCTTCATGGCTTTGGCTGACAGAGCTGTATAGCTGGCCAGAGGACTTAAAAGTTACTTCTTCGGCTTCTGAGAGAATCTATGATCGTTCTCGCACATTTGAATAAAAATGGTGTGCCCTGACCCTGCAGCACCCCCTCTCACGCAAAAAAGCTTTTTAACACATGAAAGAGAAATTTTGTTCAGTTAGATAAACAGAGAATATGATTTAATCACAATTGGTTTATCCTGGCATGTGGTAGTGTCACGACACGCCAAGCCACAGCCCCGTCATGATCCATGTTTGTCTACTACTCTCGCATCGCACCGCCCCCCCCTCTCTGTACACCTGGACGCTATCAGTAATCAGCCCTTACTTATTTAAACCACGCTCTGACACCGCCACGTCGCCAGATTGACTGCCTCACTAGCCCAATATTCCAGCGATTTCTTCTCATTGTCTAACGGATCTCGACCACGCTTGTTTCTCCCTATTCGTTTATTGTTTTTTGGATTCTAAACCTTGGATATTTCCTGTTGCCAACTTCTTACCTGTTTACGACTACGAGCTTGGATCACGGACTCCGTCTCGTCTCTCCGGCTTCGACCCCTGCCTGCTTCACGACAACGATTAGCCCCCACGGCTCGCCGAGCTCTCGCCCCCTACATCCACACCGGCATTTCATTGCGGTGCTCTCCCTCTTCACGCGCTGGCTCTACGCGCCGTCGCAGCACAAGGCTCACGCTGCTCGCGCCAGCATTGATCCCAGCAGTCGTCTCTCACCCGTGCCGGCTTGCGCGCTTCCGCGTCCACGCAATGCTTGCGTCACACGCAACGCCCCTCACCTCGACACATTCACGAGCCGGCACTCCGTGTTTCTGCATTTTGGCGAAGTCCCCTCCCTGCAGTATAAAGTATATCTGCACCTTGGATTTTGACCACCGCCCTGCCTGCCTCATTGTTCATAAGCACTCACAAGCACCACTGTCTCTGCTCACCCTGTCTGCACTTGGATCCATCACGCCCTCTAGCGACTCCTGACAGAATAATCTGGCCTAAAAATGGATCCAGCAGAGGCAGCTCACCTGAGAGGGGCACTAGAGAGTCAAGGAACACTCCTAGGCACCCACCAGCAGGAAATAAGACAGATCACAAACTCACTTCAAACCATCACGGAAACGCTGCAGTCTCTCTCCGCTCAGATTAGGAACCAACAACCTCCTGCACACCCTCCTCAGCCCCTCCCTCCTGGCCCAGAGCTCCGCCTGCCAGCACCGCCCACCTATGATGGAGATCCAGCCACCTGCCGCTCTTTTTTGTCTCAGTCCTCCCTCGTCCTGGAACTGCAGGCCACATCATTTCCCACGGAGAGTTCCAAGGTGGGGAACAGCATTGTGGGATGCCCAAGTCCCATGCTGCTTCACCTATAAAACCTTCACGGATGAGATGAGGAAGGTCTTTGACCGCTCCTCTACGGGACATCAAGCAGCTGGTCACATTCTTCAGCTACGTCAGGGAATTCGTTCCGTTTCTGATTATGCCATTGAGTTCCGGACCCTGGCTCCCTCTTGCAACTGGGACGAGAGGGCCCTTTTTGACTGTTTTCTTCATGGGCTCTCAGACCCAATTAAAGACGAGCTTGCGGCCCGGGAGCTGCCCTCGGAACTGCATGGACTCATCGACATAACGACCCACATTGATGACCGTAAGCGGGCACGCCGAAAGGAGCAGCAGCCTTATCGTGAACCATGGACCCCAACACTTACCTTGGCCACACCCCAGCCACCCCTTGAGCCCATGCAGATAGGCCACGCACGCATCTCGCCGGAGCAGGGTCAGCCTGTTTCTAGTGGTCCCGTTCGGCTTAACCAACGCGCCGGCAGTGTTCCAGGCTCTAATCAATGATGTCCTCAGGGATTTTCTTAATGTTTTCGTCTTTGCTTATCTGGATGATATCTTGATTTTTTCACGTTCGGTGAGGGACCACAATCTCTGGGATTCACTAACTTTTATCGACGTTTTATTCGAAGCTACAACATGGTGGGGACCCCACTCACGACACTTACGTCCTCCAAGATCCCATTCCGATGGAACCCCCAGGCTGATAGAGCCTTCAAGGATCTTAAGGTCCACTTCACTACGGCACCCATCCTTGTTTTTCCTGAACCCTCCCTCCAGTTTATCGTGGAAGTAGACGCGTCTGAGACCACAGTAGGGGCATCCTGTTCCAGAGATCCACAAAAGACGCTAAAATCCACCCATGCTCCTTCTTCTTCCGCCGACTCACACTTGCTGAACGCAATTACGGTATCGGGGACCGTGAACTCTTGGCAGTCAAGTTGGCTCTGGAAGAATGGAGACACTGGTTAGAAGGGGCGGACCACCCCTTCCTCATATGGACCAACCATAAAAACCTGGAGTACTTGAAGACGGCAAAGAGACTTAACTCACGCCAAGCAGGATGGTCACTGTTTTTCTCCCGTTTCCAATTCACACTATCATATCGCCCTGGCTCCAAGAACATCAAGCCTGATGCCGTCTCCCGACAATTCTCCACCCCTCAGGATACATCCATGACGGAGGCGATTCTTCCTCCTCACTGCCTGGTAGCAACGCTTCGATTTAACGTGGAACGTCTGGTTCAGCAGACCCTCGAACGAGAACCCGGCCCAAGCACCGTTCCACCCAACAAACTCTTCGTCCCAGCTTCTGTGAGACCACAGGTGCTAGACTGGGCCCACAGTTCCAGACTGGCTTGCCACCCTGGGGCTGCACGTATGCTCTCCCTCCTACACCAACGCTTTTGGTGGTCCACCATGAAAGAGGATGTCAAGAGCCTTGTGGCCTCCTGCGACACCTGTGCCAGAAATAAGACGACCAACCGCCCCCCTGAGGGGGATCCCACTACCCAAACTCCCATCGGCCAAGGAAACAGACGAACTCCTAATTAATCATGTCTTTCGACTTCACGGACTTCCCGTCGACATTGTCTCAGACAGGGGTCCCCAGTTTTCTGCCCAGTTCTGGAAGGCTTTTTGTAACCTTGTCGGTGCCAACCTCAGCCTCTCATCCAGATTTCATCCCCAAACCAACGGTCAAACAGAACAAGTGAACCAAGAGTTGGAGAAATCCTTAAGGTGCATGGCTTCTCGGAATCCATCCTCCTGGAGACGCTTCCTACCCTGGGTTGAGTACGCCCTCAACTCGCACCCTACCTCCTCCACAGGCATGTCCCCCTTCCACTGTTGTCTGGGTTATCAACCACCCCTCTTTCCTGTCCAAGAAAAGGAAGTAGCAGTACCCTCAGCCCAAACCTTTGTCCGTCGCTGCAAAAGAACATGGCAACACGCCCGACAGCAGCTCCTACACACCATAAGCACTTTTCGAAGCCAGGCGAAACGTCATCGGTCACCAGCTCCCAACTACCGTATCGGCCAAAGGGTCATGCTGTCTACGCGGGTCCTCCCACTCACTCAAGACCACGTCCAGGAAGCTCTCACCAAGGTTCATCGGACCCTTCACCATCAACCGAATTATAAACCCATGCTCTGTCTGACTTGCTCTACCCCTTTTCATGCGCAGGATCATTGTTCATAAGCACGCACAAGCACCACTGTCTCTGCTCACCCTGTCTGCACTTGGATCCATCACGCCCTTTAGTGACTCCTGACAGGTAGGGATGAATAAAATGAAGCTTACTCTAATTCTAAAGTACATGTATATGGATAACTTTTCAAAGCACAACCATCAATAGCAACCTATGCATCACTTTAATATGTGATTGAAATATGAACCGGCAAGACATGTACAGGTCAGCCACAACATGCACAAGTAAATTATCATGCAGCAAAATACACACACAGAGAGTGTTACGACTGTCTAGGGGACTGTGTCATAGCAAAAAGGTGAGTGAAGGAGTCTCACTACCAAAGAGATTAGGAAAGTATATTTCTTTTTATTTCTAGGCAAAAAAGATAAGGGTTACGCACTTCAGAGGTTGACAAGGCCAAAATAATAAACAAAATGGTCTTCTTTTAAGAAGAACTAGATTCCTAAGTCAAAAGAAAATAAAACAAGATACATAAGGCTTCCCTAACTCCCTAACCAAAAACAGAGCACAAAATATATACAACAAAAGAAATGGCATCAACCTCCTACTGCCCTTAATATGATGAAAGTATTTACATTATTTACAACAATATTTACAATATAAATTGATGGCTAACAAATCCAAAACAGAATCCAGATTCGTATTCAAAAACAGGCTTAAGGTCACATCAACAGTCAGACTAACAATTCTCTCTAGTAAGAAACCCGAATATACGAAGATCAAATTGAACAAAGAGACACACGTGGTGGCACCAAAGGCATCTGAAAGGAGTTTGGGGTGGTCCTTTTATTCTGGTTGGTTGAGGAGATGAGCCAACCGCAGCATCCGGTGAATTACCTGGAGGAACACCCACCTGAAAGGCAAGTAAGTACCCAGAAAGAACAGCAGAGGGCAGAATAACAAACTCCTAACAGAGAGAGAGAAAGATGTTACATCTATTCCTTAATAGAGCCATAGTCACTAAATCTCATCAAAGCAGAAATTGGCCTGTAGAAGTCAATAATAAAGTCATAATAGTAATGTGTTATATGGAGAAAAAAATAATTTTATACAAATTTTAAAGATCTCCTAATTACTGGCAGGAAATTAAATGAGATCATAAGTCACACAGGATGGCCTGGTTAGAGCTTAGTACATGGTAGTTAATTAATGAAAATTTCTAAACCATACTGGGATGCCTTAATATTTAATTAAAATATTAATTTTAAACAAATTTTTATATCTTTTAAAACGTGTGGTAGCATTCATTTAAAATAATAAGTGACTGTTATTTAAGTGAATGCGAGACTTGTTGCCCTTGGCCATTTGTTTGTTGCTGCCTTTTTTTGACAGCTCTTAATCCATCACTGTGAAAAGCCATCCTCTATAATTCTTAGTGTTCACTTTCAATCTTCTTGTTTTTGTCCCATGAAAAATATTTCATTTCACCAGCATCCTAATATCATACTATTTTTCTTTACTTTTTTTTTTTTTTAAACTAGTAGTGAGTAACTAACAAGAAGTGATGCAGCCTAACAACACAAACTGAATGGATCAGCCCAGAACAATTCCCTCATGTTCGGGTTTTAATGTTTTTATCATCAAAAATATTCATCATTTTTAATTCAAGGACTTTTTGCTTCTGCAATACCAAATATGATCTGAGGCAAAAGCATAGACCTGTCTACTGGGTATAATAGATCAGAGCTCACTGGGTATAATAGATAAGAGCTCAGTCAATACACATGGTCAATCGATTAAACCTGTGGCTTTAAAGGAGTCAGATTTTTTGGTTTTGGAGATCATTGCATCAAAAAATCTCCAACAGTCATGCCTGATGTTCTGTAGACTGTATATTGTGGCATCGTGAGTTGTGCATAGAAACTCAAATCCTTTGTTACGTCTCTGACCTGATCTCTGTCAGGAGCTGCATGGTCTAAGACCAAGGTCAGAAAGTTCTAAGTTTTTTCTTTTTTTCTTTTCTTTTTTTTTTACACAAGAGCAGCTACGTTTCTTTTTTCATGCAAGGATATGATTATGTATGGTTCGATTATGTATAGAGTATATTGACAAGATATTTTAGAAGAAATCTACAGGTGTAAGCTTGTTTTTGGCCACTATCTCTGAGCCTAGGGCTGCTTTTTACTTGGTTAGCACTAGGTAAGAGGCACAATTCCTTAGTGCAACTTTCTATATGTTAAAACATATAAAGAGAATATTAGCTTCTGTGTTGGCACCATCTTGACAGTACTTTGTTCTGCTATTTGATAGTTTTCTCTTTATGTATAAACTTCACAGATGCTCAGTACATCACCTGATGCTGACGATCACAACCCGGCGTGCTTCAGAACACCCACGTCTAATTATAAAATGTAGCGAAGCCATGTTCATGCATTCCCCTTGTATATGAACGCACCCTCCAAAACGGATTATTTAAACTGCTGCTAGCTTCTTGGTAGAGTACAACAATGCCCTATGGTGAATACACAGCTGGGTTGACACAGTGTCTAACAAAAACACAAATATATTGATTGTGGGCAAATTGCATGCGAAGTCTGTGGATGGTGCTGAGGTCCTGAAAACGTCCTGAGTAAAAATCAGTCTAATGGATTTGGACTGTCTGCCCTAGGTAAGAGGGAAAATGGGAGGCATTTTGAATAATGTAAACCCTTCAGCTTGAGTCATGGTGCACCATCAAATCTGATTCACTGAAGCTGATCTCTCTTTTTTATCTATTGTTCTAACTTTCTGTCCATGCCTTTCTGTGTTTCTGTCTATATCTTTCCTGATATATATATATATATATATATATATATATATATATATATATATATATATATATATATATTCTTTCCATTTTTTTCTGCAGCTTTTGTAGTACTTCCATGATAAGATAGGATGTCAGCATGCAGCACTGCTTCATTTTATCATTGTAAAAGGTTGAAATGGCTCTCATGAATACACAGAAATACACACGGGATTGGTTGACAGTCCATTTCAGGGCACCATGCACACAGACACGCACATTTATTTTTGACATAGTCAGTAGTGAAACATTCTAGAGACTGAACAGAACCCAGATTAGAATGGATAAAACATGCAAACTCCTCACAGTATAGTAATGTAATGACTTAACCATGGACCCAGGAGTTGGGAAACAGTGATCCTATACAGATCTGGCCTTTAAAAACGCACGTTTTCAGAAAAGGCATCCCGCAACTTCCCGCGGGTGCGCGTGGGAAGCTGTGAAAATGCCCATCATTACCTGTAGGGGGCAGTCGTGTTTCAGTCTGAAGTATTGTGTGTCTACTGAAGCCGAAAAATGTGTTATGTCTCTTAGGCGCCCATTGACAGCAAGCGACAGAGCTCATAAACATGTCAAGCTCAAACTGATATGTATTTATTCTTAATTTTCTCCTCTCCTTCAATGATGGTACTTCTTTGACTGTATAATTATTATTAGTAGTAGTAGTTCTCCGAATTTATTATTGTTATTATTATTATTATTATTATTGTAACGCACCCGGGCGTGTGTGCAAAAAGACTAAAAAGATTTATGCGCTTTAAATATACACGGGCACTGGTGGCTCAGTGGTAGGTAATTCGCCTACCATGCGGAAGTCCCAGGTTCGATTCCCAGCCAGTGCCCAAAGTGCCGGTATTATGCGCTAAAATGCACCCCAACATAATCGCTATCAAATATTATATTAGAAAATAAATTCATAGGTTTATTATTATTATCATCAAATATGATATTACTATTATAATTAACCCTAGGCACGTGACAGCCGTCAAGAGCATTAATACAAAATCTTGTATAATGTTTATTTTGTGGCACATTTATACAGGGAAAAAAACCCTTAATTAGAACAAATAAAATATAAGGGACAAAGAAGTATAGATGTGAGTCCAAAGAAAGGTTAAAATACACGAGAGGATTGAAATTAAGTATAAACGTGAAAAGATGTAGCAAGAGCATCTAAAATTCATTCATCGGTGTGTAAAAACCGACAGCCTTAACAAAAGGCAGCGTTTTGATCAAAAGGATGATAAACGCGTGCGAAAAAATGCAGACATGAAGGACTATACTCGACAAGAATATAGAGAATAAGAATCATGTTTATAATAAGATAATTAATTAAATAATAAAATTGTATCAAATGCGAACTTTATCTAAAAGCCAGACCCATCAAATAAATATGCTTATACTGTCTGTATACATACGTAGGTTACATTTTAAAGGTACAATCGCAAGTAAATTACATGTATGTAATGTATGTAAACTGCATGTAATGTTGTAAAATATTAATAAAACAGTACTAGACACAAATATATGATATGGTAGTATATGCAATGAAAAAGCTATTTACACATGAGTGCTCAAATGTAAAGCAAACGCAATTATTAACTGATTGTGTATATTTAACTTCATTCAGCCGTTTAAGTTATATGAAAAATAACGTGCCTACAAGCCTACTATTATTTTCTATTCAAATATAATCTTTAATAAAGTTAGCCTAATACAATATTGTTTTAATACAATACAATATTGTGTAATACTGATGCAAACATGTTTTTGTTTTAGTCTATTCTCTGAATACAACGCGACAGCACGCTTTGTAAAGCCTCTTCTCACTTTTCATTTACGAGAGGTGAAGTTATCAAACTGGTTTCGATGCTGGGGGAATTCGCAGAATTGGGGGTTTTAAAACACACACACACACACACACACACAAACACACACACATTGATTTATACACATTGCGCAGCTCTTTCTCGCGCTGTCCTAAAAGGGCGGAATTCCAGTGTCCTTTTTCTTCCATTCCAAGGATTAAAAATGGTAACAATGTCAACTTTAGAATCTAGAATCCAGAAGATTAAAATTACAAAAATTTAAAATGAGGCCTTAATCACTTAAAGTCTTCAGAAGAGCCTCAGATTCAAGAGGTTTTAAAGTGTGAAGAGGTGCATTACAGTTCCTCTGAATGTATAGGTGAGTACAGCTAATTCACACTTGGGGAGAGTGAATAATTTGCATTTGAATGTTGTCTGGCAGTAAAAGGAGGCACTAAAGAGGAGGATTTTTATTTAGACTATAAAAAATTAACCTGCGTCTTTTTTTATACAAGATTTTGTATTAATGCTCTTGACGGCTGGCACGTGCCTAGGGTTCATTATAATAGTAATATCATATTTGATGATAATAATAAACAATAAACCTATGAATTTATGTTCTAATATAATATTTGATAGCGATTCCCTGGCTGGGAATCGAACCCGGGTCTTCCGCATGGCAGGCGAATCACCTACTGTACCACTGAGCTACCAGGATTAACAGGAATACCGCTGAGCGCTGATTAAAACTATGTAGTAAATTAAAGAGGAGAATCACGATGCCGAATCGCAGTCCTGAGCCCAAACCTCATTTAAATTAAATTAACAAATGTTATAAGTAAAAAAACAATAGCCCACGTTTAGAAAAGGTTTATAAATTTTTCCGACATGAGTTGGCCCGGTGTTATGCGCAGAGTGCCGGGAGATTTCCTGACGCTCCGAAATCACTGGGGCATTATTTTCTAAACAGCTATCTTTAATAACTGATAGAGGTTTTGAGCTGTATAAACACGCATTTTTGAGGGGCTTAAAACGAATTAATAAGTCGGAGCAGATACATGAAAGGTGAGAAGTGGGATTACTGAGCGTTGTATATACTGTACAGCACGCGTTTATTAACCTTTTGATAAAAATGCTGCCTTTTGTAAAGTGAAAGTACTTTACAAAAGACGAACAGCTTTATTTCAGTCATAAATTCACAATCACATCACATTCCAGCTATTATTTCCAGTCATGGTTAAATAATGGATGAAATAATTATTCAATGCTGGACACAAACAGCAAATATGATGATTATTATAAAAAGCCCGAAGAACGTCGTATTCATGAAATAATATTTACTTAATATGATAATATATATATTGTTCATTCATGTCTTCTGATGATGTTGACACATTTTGAATAAGACATGTTGGCATATTCACAAATCAGGACAGATAGCCTACTATCAGGAAATTACATTTATTTCAAGACCATTTAAACTGCTTTTACTGTTTTGTCTCTGTTAAGACTTTACAAAAACTATATAAGAAACTTATTAGGAATTTTAAAGCACGAATTTGGGCATCTCATTTCATCATTATGAAAATAATATGAAGCACATATACACACATTCATCATGAAAGATCTGTTGTAAAAGAAAAGAAAATTCATGTTTGCTTCAGCATTGGAAACAATTTTGTTTTAGCCTAAGTAATTATAAACAATTCTTCGTTTGGTCCGGCTTTTAGATAAAGTCCTTCCATGCGCCAAATTTCGGATATTCAGTGAAGCACAACACATTTATTTAAATTCCCGAATGTTGCTTATGGGAAGTCACGGGAAGCAGCACGCTAAATTGCGGGGTCTCGCGGGAAAACACGCACATTCTTAACGACCACATCTGTATGGTCTGCAACTGTACCATGATTTGGAATCAAGCCAGTGGCAAATTTAAAAAGACTGTCCAAAGAACTATGTTTTTTCCAATTCTTTTGAATACGTCCAAAATTTTTTTTGAAGCAGACTGAACTATATGAATGTCACTGGAGTTGGCAAAATTATTTCTTTGGATTAACAAGATCATTTGTTTTAAAAACCAGAATGTAAAAAAAATAAATAATGGAAATTAAATAAAATGGAAAGGAATTTTGTACCTAATTTGTAAATATATAGTAATTTTTTTATATCATGTACTTTTCTAGTTCATCATTATATTGTAATGATGAACTCAGCTGCCGCCCCACCCACGACACACTATGTATCCAGTAATAGACTATACATTTTAAATAAAAATGGGCAGGATAGAACTGAGCAGATAATGTGCAAGGGCTTTTCTAAAGGACACAACATGGCAGCTTGGCAGTGCTGGGATTTGAATTCATAACCTCCTGACCTGTAGCTCAAAGGAGTAATCACTGAGACATTGCTTCTCTGATTAGGCATTTTTTACTTATGTGATCTCGACCTAAAAGAACATTATTCATTCTATGTGAAAGTAGTTAGCTAATTATATTTTATGTACAAAGTATTATATTAATATTCAATTTAAATATTAATATAATACTCAGTAGTTAGCTTATGTGCTATATACTACAGTATGTTGTATAGCATCCCCTCCTTGAACCACCACCTTATTGTGGTGGAGGGGTTTGCATGTCCCAATGATCCTGGGAGCTATGTTGTCGGGGGCTTCATGCCCCTGGCAGGGTCACCCATGGCAATCTGGTCCTAGGTGAGGGAACAGACAAAGAGTGGTTCAGAAGACCTCTTATGATGAATAAAACCCTTGGAAAACATTTTCCCTCGCCCGGACGTGGGTCACCGGGGCCTCCCTCTGGAGGTGGGGCCCGATGGCGAGTGCCTGGTGGTCAGGCCTGCACCCATGGGGCCCGGCCGGGCACAGCCCGAAGAGGCAACGTGGGTCCCACTTCCCATGGGCTCACCACCTGTATGAGGGGCCAAAGAGGTCAGGTGCAGTGTGAGCTGGGCGGTGGCCGAAGACAGGGGCTTGGCAGTCTGATCCTCGGTTGCAGAAGCTGGTTCTAGGGATGTGGAATGTGACCTCTCTGGCGGGGAAGGAGCCTGAGCTAGTGCGTGAGGTTGAGAAGTTCCGGCTAGATATAGTTGGACTCACCTCAACGCACAGCTTAGACTCTAGAACCAGTCTCCTTGAGAGGGGCTGGACTCTCTTCTACTCTGGAGTTGCCACCGGTGAGAGGCGACGAGCAGGTGTGGGCATACTTATTGGCCCCCGGCTCGGGGCCTGTACATTGGGGTTCACTGCAGTGGACGAGAGGGTGGACTCCCTCCGCCTTCGGGTGGGGGGACGGATCCTTACTGTTGTTTGCGCTTATGCGCCGAACAGCAGTTTGGAGTAGCCGCCCTTTTTGGGGTCTCTGGAGGGGGCGCTAGAGAACGTCCCTCCTGGGGACTCCATCGTTCTGTTGGGGGACTTCAATGCTCACGTGGGCAATGACAGTGAGACCTGGAAGGGCGTGATTGGGATGAACGGCCCCCCCGATCTGAACCGAATCTGTGTTTTGTTATTGGACTTCTGTGCTCATCACGGATTGTCCATAACGAACACCATGTTCAGGCATAAGGGTGTCCATATGTGCACCTGGCACAAGGACACCCTAGGCCGCAGTTCGATGATCGACTTTGTGGTCGTGTCATCGGACTTGCGGCCACATGTCTTGGACACTCGGGTGAAGAGAGGGGCGAAGTTGTCAACTGATCACCACCTGGTGGTGAGTTGGCTTCGTTGGCGGGGTAGGATGCCGGTCAGGCCTGGTAGACCCAAACGTATTGTGAGGGTCTGCTGGGAACGTCTGGCAGAGTCCCGTGTCAGGACGAGCTTCAACTCCCACCTCCGGCAAAGCTTCAACCACGTCCTGGGGGAGGTGGGGGACATTGAGTCCAAATGGACTATGTTCCACGCCTCCATTGTCGAGGCGGCCAACCGGAGCTGTGGCCATAAGGTGGTCGTTGTAGGGCTGTCATGGTTGACACGTCTCTGCATCATTGCATGGACATCGGGGACAGTGCCTCTGGACTGGCAAACCGGGGTGGTGGTCCCCCTCTTCAAGAAGGGGGACCAAAGACTGTGTTCCAACTACAGAGGGATCACACTTCTCAGCCTCCCCGGGAAAGTCTATTCAGGGGTCCTGGAAAGGAGGGTCCGTCGGATAGTCGAACCTCGGATTGAGGAGGAGCAGTGTGGTTTTCATCCGGGTCGTGGAACAGTGGACCAGCTCTACACCCTTAGCAGGGTCCTGGAGGGGGCATTGGAGTTTGCCCAACCAGTCTACATGTGCTTTGTGGACTTGGAGAAGGCATTCGACCATGTCCCTCGGGGAGTCCTGTGGGGGGTACTCCGGGAGTATGGGATATCGGATTCCCTGTTAAGGGCTGTCCGGTCCCTGTACAACCTGTGTCGGAGCTTGGTCCGCATTGCCGGTAGTAAGTCGGACCTGTTTCCGGTGAGAGTAGGACTCCGACAGGGCTGCCCTTTGTCACCGATCCTGTTCATAATTTTTATGGACAGGATTTCTAGGCGCAGCCAGGGCGTTGAGGGGGTACAGTTTGGTGGGCTCAGGTTTGGGTCACTGCTTTTTGCGACCTACAGCTCTCACTGGATCGGTTCGCAGCCGAGTGTGAAGCGGCTGGGATGAGAATCAGCACCTCCAAATCTGAGGCCATGGTCCTCAGCCGGAAAAGGGTGGAGTGCCCTCTCAGGGTTGGGAGTGAGATCCTGCCCCAAGTGGATGAGTTTAAGTATCTCGGGGTCTTGTTCACGAGTGAGGGTAAAATGGAACGGGAGATCGACAGGCGGATCGGGGCAGCGTCTGCACTGATGCGGGCTCTGTATCGGTCCGTCGTGGTGAAGAAGGAGCTGAGCCAAAAGGTAAAGCTCTCAATTTACCGGTCGATCTACGTTCCTGTCCTCACCTATGGTCATGAGCTGTGGGTAGTGACTGAAAGAACAAGATCGCGAATACAAGCGGCCGAAATTAGTTTCCTCCGCAGGGTGTCTGGGCTCTCCCTTAGAGATAGGGTGAGAAGCTCAGTCATCCGGGAGGGGCTCAGAGTAGAGCGCTGCTCCTCTGCATCGAGAGGAGCCAGATGAGGTGGCTTGGGCATCTATTTAGGATGCCCCCTGGACGCCTCTCTTGTGAGGTGTTCCAGACACGCTGTAACGCTTGGATTATTATGAAACCTTTGGTTACAAAATTACGGATTCGGGAATCTAGGAATGAGCTGGTAAACACCACTTCCGGTATTGCGCAACCGCGGCGGGACAATAATAGACGCAACACAAGAGCAAGTAATGAAATAAACCAAAGTGTATTATACAAAACAAACCAAATAACCAAACAAACACGGTGCACCGAAACCAAAATATACAAATATAATACAGAAATAAACAAAGTGTATGGTGTATGCAAGGGTGTGTGTGTATGAGTGGAAGTCCAGACTGTAGTGTATTGCGGATATGAAATATGAATTGGAGAGATTATTCTCGGCCTCACCAGGATAGATGTCACCACTGGGAGCTCGAGTAACGGAATGAGAGGTGAAAAGTGAGTGTCCAACGAGATAAATCCAAACTCTGATCATCCGTGTGGAAGCAACAAACTGACTCTCTCTCAAAACAAAACAGCGCGCTGGGGTAATCTCTCCTTGCCGGCTTCCTCGCCGGTACCGGCTTTATGCCGGGTCACATGATCAGTTCACATCCAGGTCCCTTGCGTCGCGATCGCGCATGCGCGTGGGAGCTTGCCCGGTGACCAACACTGTCTAAAGGGGAAACATAAAACCGTTCGGGCACATCTTAGGCTACAGGTGAGCAGCATTAGCTCTTCAATTATTTACCTATATATAAAAATGTCCCTTTATGTGGCCGCGCTACATAGACCCCCCCCCCCAAGCTTCCGGCGTCTGAGGAGAACGTCCGTAAAAGCGCTTTAAGTTTACCACATTAAAAGTGTCGTTTTTTTGTGGATTGCCCCAAGACACAGTGTAATTAATTGGTCCTCGTTTCTTTGTAATTTCAGCTGGTCCTTCCCACTTAGGCGCTAGCTTGGCTGAAAATCTCTTTGCGGCGGAGGAGAGTGGGTGAGTTTTAATCCAAACTAGATCTCCTGGTTGAAAGTGCGCATCTTTCCTCCGGGCATTGTAGTATCTGGCTTGTTTGGATTGTTGTTGTTTCACTCGTTGTTTCACCTCCTCCGTGATCCGTTGTTGCCTTTCAAGAAGCGAATAGGCTGTGTGATTGGGTGTTGGAGGGTGATTTAAGAGCCTTTCCAGAGGACCCTTAAGTTGTCGCCCAAGTGTGAGCTCGGCGGACGTTTTCCCAGTAGTTTCCTGTTGGGCTGTATTGATGGCGAATCGTAGTTCAGGTAACCATTGGTCCCAGTTTTGGTGGTGGTCCCCGACATATGAAGCGATCATCACCTTTAAAGTTCTGTTTACTCGCTCCGTCAGGTTGGTTTGTGGGTGGTAGCTCGTAGTTAGCTTTTGGACAGTCCCCCAGGTTTGGCAGAGGTGTGCCAGCAGCTGAGACGTAAACTGGGGTCCTCGATCGGATACTAGATATTTGGGCACTCCCCATCTAGTAAAAATTAACTCTCTTAGGACTTTTACCAGCTTTGGTGTTTTTACATCCCTGAGGGGAAACATCTCCACCCATTTGGTGAAATAATCCACCACCACCAACAGATACTCATTTTGCCTTTTACTTCACAGAAAAGGACCCATGATGTCCAGTCCCACGGTGTGTCCTGGCTCTGGAACCACGGTACTCTGTAGTAGCCCACCAGGTTTGGTGTTGTCATTTTTGTACTGTTGGCACACGCTGCAGGTCCTCACATAATGCCAGACGTCCTTTCGCACAGTCGGCCACCATGCCACATCTAATAGCCTTAGCAAGGTCTTTAGTTGCCCCAAGTGTCCTCCCAGTGGATTGTCGTGGTAGTAGTGAAGAAAGTTTTTGATTAGTGACTGGGGGACAACGAGCTGGAATTTTTCTCCGTCTCTTACGGGTACCCGGCGATATAACGCGCCCTGATAATGTTCGAAGGAGACCCTCTGATCTTTTATGCCTCTTGGGTGATCTTTAGAGAGCAGCTTCGTGATAGTTGGGTCATTCAGTTGAGCTTGGGTTATCTCACACAGGTCATTTGGTAAGTCGGATGACAATTTTGTGGTTGTGATGGCAAGACATGGAGCGGTGCCTACTTGTAGCGGCGGGGGCGCCCGGTTAAAGCGCATCAGGTTCCAGATTCAGGCAGCCTTTTCTGTGATGTACTGAAAATATGAACTGCTGTAGGCGTAATGTCCATCGGGTGAGACGAGAGCTGGTTTTCGGGCAGTTGAAGGCCCATGACAGGGCGGCATGGTCTGTAAAGAGCTCGAAAGCGCGACCTTCTAAGTAGTGTCTCCACTTTTCTACAGCCCAAACCACGGCCAAGCACTCCTTCTCTGATGTGGAGTAATTCTGCTCAGCTCCTCTCAACATTTGCGATGAGTACGCTACCGTTCGTTCTCCTTCTGCTGATTTCTGGGTGAGTATGGCTCCCAGGCCCACTTCGCTGGCGTCTGTGTGTACTTGGAACGGCATATTTAGGTTTGGTTGAATTAGTACTGGTGGGTTTTGAAGGGCGTGTTTGATGCTCTCCATGCTGTTCTGGCATTCATCGGTCCACTCCCATTTTACTCCCTTCTTCTTTAAATTATTTAATGGGGCTGTCATATCTGTAAAGTGGGGAATGAATTTATGATACCATCCAGCGAGACCCAGAAAACGCTGAAGAGATTTTACGTCTTGTGGAGGAGGATATTCAGCCACCGCCCTGGTTTTCTCTGGGTCCAACTGCACGCCTTCTTCGGAGATGATATGGCCTAGGAACTTCAGCCGCCTTTTGAAGAAATTACATTTCTTCATGTTGAGGGAGAGGTTGGTCTGGGTAAGTTTGGAGAATACTGAATTAAGGTGTTTGATGTGCTGCTCCTGTGTTTGGGAGTAGATAATGATGTCATCTATATACACAAAGCAATATTTCCCCCTTAGTTCCGCCAAGACTTTCTCCATCAAACGCTGGAAGGTGGCTGCGGCGTTTCTGAGTCCGTAGGGCATGGACCGAAATTGAAACAGCCCTTTGGTGGTGATGAAGGCGGTCTTCTCACAGCTGTCTTTCTCCATCTCCACCTGCCAGTAACCCGATTGCAGATCCAAGGTTGAGAACCAGAAGGCGCCATCCAGTGATTCTAAGATGTCATGTATTAATGGCATTGGATAAGCATCAGGTTTGGTCTTGCTGTTTAGCTTTCTGTAATCCACACAAAAACGGTAAGTCCCATCGGGTTTAGGTACTAACACAACGGGGGAAGACCAGGGTGAACATGAAGGTTGGATGATGTTATCCTTCAGCATCTGGTCTACTTGATCTTCTATAATGGTCTTCTTAATGGGTGATACTCTATAGGCTCTGGATCTAAATGGAGTGTTGTCTGATAAAGTGATAGTGTGTCTCATTACTGCTGTTTTGCCTAGTGTGTTGGAGGTGGTGTGTGGCCAAGCAGCCATGAGTTTCAGCAGCTCCTCCTCATTGTCGGTGTCCGATGATGTCGTGATCTCAGGGTTTTTTTACGCACATCGGAGCTCGTCGGGTGTCACCGGCAGGGTGAGGTAAAGATTGGCTGTTGCTGGGAGCTGAATTTGTCTTCGTTGCGTCAGCATCGATGGTACACAGTGGGGTGGGGCCGTTATGAATGGATGGTAAACGATCCCCTCCTCTGTTTTCAGCGCGTACTCTCCCCCAGCAATGTCCAAGATGGCTCCTGTGGCTTTTAGGAAGTCGAGTCCCACGATCAGAGCGAAGGCCAGGTGAGCGTCCCTCATGATGATGGTCTTAATCTCACATTTGGTGGTGTGCCACTTGTACTGTAACAAGGCATGTGTTTGTGCTTGATGTATCTTTCCATCAGCCATGACGAACTTCTGAGGAGATGGAAGTCCAACTTGGTCCTCCTGATCGTTGAGCGTCTGCCACAGATGGTTCCTCATCAGCGTATAAGAACTTCCCGTGTCCACCACCGCATTCACCTTTCTTCCTTGCACTTTTACTGGAACCAGGAGGAGAGATGGAGCTGGTAGAGGTTGAGCAATGGAGAGTCCTGCTGCGAACTTTGAAGGAGCTCGCTCACCTGCCTTCTTATGACTCTTCTCCTTGTTCTGCTGAGAGTCCACCTTCTGCCAGTAGTCTTTGGAGCTCTTGCAATCTTTTTCCACCCTCGAACCTATCTTCACGAGCTGTTCCATGGTGGTCACAGTTCCCCTCAGACATCCAGCTCCTCTGGGGTTGATATTGTTCAGGATTCTCCCCACCAGTTCTTCCTCTGAGATATCCGGCTTCCACTTCAGACAGAGGGTGCGATAGTCATAGGCGAAGTCCCGCAGGCGTTGACCCGGCTGCTGTACCAGCAACCTCAAATTTTCCTCCACTTCCGTGAGGTAGTCATCAGGTAAGAATGCCGCCATAAACGCCTGTTTGAAGGACATCCAGTCCCTTACCTTGCCTTTCTCTGCCTTCCACCAGCTCAGAGCAGGTCCTCTTAAAACAGTGCTGAGGGTTCCTAGCAGTTTTGGGCTGGGCAGTGGTCTGATTTCCAGAAAGTTCTCACACTGTTCGATGAAGTGGAGTACATCTGCGGTCTCTGAAGCTTCGCCAAAGGCTGGAAACTCCAGGCGGATAGGTGGTCGACCATAAAAGGAAGAAGAAGAGGGAGAAACTGAGGAGGTAAGCTGATCAGAAGAGTGTGGAGGAACACTGGGAGGAATGTCATAGGTTTCGTGACTGATGGAAGGCTTTACCTTTGTTATAGATGTCGTGATTGGAGTGCTGGGAGAATGTAGAACAGGAGCTTGGAGAGATGCAGGGGTGTAGGCCTGTAATCTTTGGATGGTGGGCGTACTCGTGAAGCGCAGTTTTTTCATCTAGTTTTCCCAGATCACGTCGCGTCGGGGAAAACAGTCAGTGACAGCTCTTTCCAGCTTCTCTAAGGCCTCTTGGCAGTAGCGCTCCAGCCCTTCTAAGCCAGCGTCCACTGCCTCACGGAAACTGGTTTCTCTGTTTAGACTGCTGTTTACGGATTGTCTAAAATCCTGCTCCAACTTGCTCACTTTGTCTGTGAGCGCCTCCACATCCGCCTTGCATTGATTTAGTTCATTGTTCATTGTTTGCACAACATTAATATCAGACACATGAGCAATAACATCATCATCATCGTCATCATCATGTCTATCAGATATATACAGTGAACTAATGAATGATGTTATTTCAACAGTAGGGTTATGGCGTGTTACAAATGCATCATCTCTCTCCATCACATTACTATCTATAGCAAAGTCAGCCTTTATAGCACCACTAGCGTTAGCATTAGCACTAGCGCTAGCATTAGCATTAGCGTCCATCTTGTACAGCCACGTCACACAAAACCGGAAAATATCCAAAATATAGATTCCCCGTACGTACGGGCCACCACTACAGTATGTAACGCTTGGATTATTATGAAAATTCGGGAATCTAGGAATGAGCTGGTAAGCACCACTTCCGGTATTGCGCAACCGCGGCGGGACAATAATAGACGCAACACAAGAGCAAGTAGTGAAATAAACCAAAGTGTATTATACAAAACAAACCAATAACCAAACAAACACGGTGCACCGAAACCAATATATACAAATATAATACAGAAATAAACAAAGTGTATGGTGTATGCAAGGGTGTGTGTGTGTATGAGTGGAAGTCCAGACTGTAGTGTATTGCGGATATGAAATATGAATTGGAGAGATTATTCTCGGCCTCACCAGGATAGATGTCACCACTGGGAGCTCGAGTAACGGAATGAGAGGTGAAAAGTGAGTGTCCAACGAGATAAATCCAAACTCTGATCATCCGTGTGGAAGCAACAAACTGACTCTCTCTCAAAACAAAACAGCGCGCTGGGGTAATCTCTCCGTGCCGGCTTCCTCGCCGGTTCCGGCTTTATGCCGGGTCACGTGATCAGTTCGCATCCGGGTCCCTCGCGTCGCGATCGCGCATGCGCGTGCGAGCTTGCCCGGTGACCAACACTGTCTAAAGGGGAAACATAAAACTGTTCGGGCACATCTTAGGCTACAGGTGAGCAGCATTAGCTCTTCCATTATTTACCTATATATAAAAATGTCCCTTTATGTGGCCGCGCTACAATGCCCCACTGGAAAGAGACCCCGGGGATGACCCAGCACAAGCTGGAGGGACTATGTCTCTCGGCTGGCCTGGGAACGCCTTGGGATCCCCCCCGGAAGAGCTGGAAGAAGTGGCCAGGGAGAGGGAAGTCTGGGCGTGCATTTTATCCACTTTACCCATAGTTGCATTGTAGCACGGCCACATAAAGAGACATTTTAATAACAGGGAAAGGATTGAAGAGCTAATGCTGCTCACCTGTGGCCAAAGATGTACCCTAGCGGTTGTTATTTTCCCCTTGTGACAGTGTTGGTCACCGGGCAAGCTCCCACGCGCATGCGCGATCGCGACACGAGGGAACCCGGAGGGAACACATTGTTTATGTTTGTATTATATTTGTATATATTGGTTTCGGTGCACTGTGTTTGTTTGTTGGTTGGTTTGATTTTGTACAAGTGTGGTTTACCAGCACATATTTAGATTCCTGAATCCGTATTCTTGTAACAAACGGTTTAATATTAATCCAAGCATTACATAGTGGTGGCCCGTACGTACGGGGAATCTGTATTTTGGATATTTTCCAGTTTTGTGTGGCGTGGCTGAACAAAATGGACGCTAATGCTAATGGCGCTGTGAAGGCCAACTTTGCTATAGATAGTAATGTGATGGATGAGGTAGAGGATGCATTTGTAACACGCCGTAACCCTACTGCTGAAATAACATCATTGATTAGTTCACTGTATATATCTGATAGACATGATGGTGATAATGATGATGATGATATTATTGCTCATGTATCTGATATTAATGTTGTACATATGATGAACACTGAACTAACTCAATGCAAGGCGGATGTGGAGGCACTCACAGACAAAGTGAGCAGGTTGGAGCAGGATTTCAGACAATCCATAAACAGCAGTCTGAACAGAGAAACCAGTTTCCGTGAGGCAGTGGACGCTGGCTTAGAAGGGCTGGAGTGCTACTGCCAAGAGGCCCTAGAGAAACTGGAAAGAGCTGTCACTGACTGTTTTCTCCGACGGGACGTGATCTGGGAAAACCAGATGAAAAAACTGCGCTAAACAAGTACGCCCACCATCCAAAGGCCTACACCCCTGCATCTCTCCAATCTCCTGCTCTACATTCTCCCAGCACTCCAATCATGGCATCTACAACAAAGGTAAAGCCATCCATCAGACACGAAACTTATGACATTCCTCCCGGTGTTCCAACACACTCTTCTGCTCAGCCTACCTCCTCAGTTTCTCCCTCTTCTTCTTCCTTTTATGGTCGACCACCCATCCGCCTGGAGTTTCCAGCATTTGGTGAAGCTTCAGAGACAGCAGATGTACTCCACTTCATCGAACAGTGTGAGAACTATCTGGAAATCCGACCACTGCCCAGCCCAGAACTGCTAGGAACCCTCAGCACTGTTCTAAGATGACCTGCTCTGAGCTGGTGGAAGGCAGAGAAAGGCAAGGTGAGGGACTAGATGTCTTTCAAACAGGCTTTTATGGCGGCGTTCTTACCTGATGACTACCTCACGGAAGTGGAGGAAAACTTGAGGTAGCTGGTACAGCAGCCGGGTCAACGCCTTAGGGACTTTGCCTATTACTACCGCGCCCCCTGTCTGAAGTGGAAGCCGGATATCTCCGAGGAGGAACTAGTGGGGCGAATCCTGAATAACATCAACCCCAGAGTGGCAGGATGACTGAGGGGAACTGTGACCACCGTGGAACAGCTTGTGAAGATAGGTTCGAGGGTGGATAAAGACTGCAAAAGCTCCAAAGATTACTGGCAGAAGGTGGACTCTCAGCAGAACAAGGAGAAGAGTCATAAGAAGGCAGGTGAGCAAGCTCCTTCAAAGAACGCAGCGGGACTCTCCATTGCGCAACCTCTAGCTACTCCATCTCTCCTCCTGGTTCCAGTAACAGTGCAAGGAAGGAAGGTGAATGCTGTGGTGGACACGGGAAGTTCTTACACACTGATGAGGAACCATCTATGGCAGATGCTCGGCCATCAGGAGGACCAAGTTGGCCTCCCATCTCCTCAGAAGTTCGTCATGACTGATGGAAAAGTACATCAAGCTCAGACTCACGTCATGTTACAGTACAAGTGGCACACCACCAAATGTGAGTTAAAGACCTTTGTCATGAGGGACGCTCACCTGGCCTTCTCTCTGATCGTGGGACTCGACTTCTTAAAAGCCACGGGAGCCATCTTGGACGTCGCTAGGGGAGAGTACGCGCTGAAAACAGAGGACAGGATCGTTTATCATGCATTTATAACGTCCCCACCCCACTCTGTGCCATCAATGCCAACGCAACGGAGACACACTCAGCTCCCGGCGACAGCCAATCTCTACCTCGCCCTACCGTTGACACCCGATGATCTACTATGCGCTGAGGAAAACACAGAGAGCTTTTCATCCTGAGACACAGACAATGCTAAGGAGCTGCTGAAACTACTGGCTGCTTGGCCCCGCACCACCTCCAACACCTTACGCAAAACAGCAGTATAGTGAGACACACAATTACTTTATCAGACGAAACACCATTCAGATCCAGAGCCTACAGAGTATCACCCATGAAGAAAACAATTATAGAAGATCAAGTAGACCAGATGCTGAAGGATAACATCATCCAACCTTCATGTTCACCATGGTCTTCCCCCGTTGTTTTAGTACCTAAACCCGATGGGACTTACCGTTTCTGTGTGGATTTTAGAAAGCTAAACAGCAAGACCAAACCTGATGCCTATCCAATGCCTCTTATTCATGACATCATAGAATCACTGGATGGCGCCTCCTGGTTCTCAACCTTGGATCTGCAATCTGGTTACTGGCAGGTGGAGATGGGGAAAGACAGCTGTGAGAAAACCGTCTTCATCACCACCAAAGGGCTGTTTCAATTCCGTTCCATGCCATACGGACTCAGAAATGCAGGAGCAACATTCCAGCGATTGATGGAGAATGTCTTGGCGGATCTAAGAGGGAAATATTGTTTCGTTTATATAGACGATATAATTATCTACTCCCAGACACAGGAGCAATATGTCAAACATCTGAATGCAGTATTTTCCAGACTTACCCAGGCCAACCTCTCCCTCAACATGAAGAAATGTCATTTCTTCAAAAGGCGGCTGAAGTTCCTTGGCCATATCATCTCGGAAGAAGGCGTGCAGTTGGACCCAGAGAAAACCAGGGCGGTGGCTGAATATCCTCCTCCTCAAGACATAAAATCTCTTCAGTGTTTTCTGGGTCTCGCCGGCTGGTATCATAAGTTCATTCCCCACTTTACAGATATGACAGCCCCATTAAATAATTTAAAGAAGAAGGGAGTAAAATGGGAGTGGACCGATGAATGCCAGAACAGCATGGAGAACATCAAACACGCACTTCAAAACCCACCAGTACTAATCCAATCAAACCTAAATATGCCGTTCCAAATACACACAGACGCCAGCGAAGTGGGCCTGGGAGCCATCCTCACCCAGAATACAGCAGAAGGAGAAAGAGCAGTAGCTTACGCATCGCGAATGTTGAGAGGAGCTGAGCAGAATTACTCCACATCAGAGAAGGAGTGTTTGGCCGTGGTTTGGGCTGTAGAAAAGTGGAGGCACTACTTAGAAGGTCACGCTTTTGAGGTCTTTACCGACCATGCCGCCCTGTCATGGGCCTTCAACTGCACGAAAACCAGCTCTCGTCTCACCCGATGGACGTTACGCCTACAGCAGTTCATATTTACAGTACACCACAGAAAAGGCTGCTTGAATCTGGGACCGGATGCGCTTTCCCGGGCGCCCCCGCCGCTACAAGTGGGGACCGCCCCATGTCTTGCCATCACAACCACAAAATTTTCATCCGACTTACCAAATGACCTGTGTGAGATAACCCAAGCACAACTGAATGACCCAACAATCACGAAGCTGCTCTCTAAAGATCACCCAAGATGCACACGAGATCAGAGGGTCGCCTTCGAATGTCATCAGGGCGCGTTATATCGCCGGGTACCAGTAAGACACGGAGAAAAATTTCAGCTAGTGGTCCCCCAGTCACTAATAAAAAACTTTCTTCATTACTACCACGACAATCCACTGGGAGGACACTTGGGGCAACTAAAGACCCTGCTAAGGTTATTAGATGTGGCATGGTGGCCGACTGTTCGGAAGGACGTCTGGCACTATGTGAAGACATGCAGCGTGTGCCAACAGTACAAAACTGACAACACTAACCCTAGTGGGCTACTACAGAGTACCGTGGTTCCAGAGCCAGGACACACCGTGGGACTGGACATCATGAGTCCTTTTCCAAGAAGTAAAAGGCAAAACGAGTATCTGTTGGTGGTGGTGGATTATTTCACCAAATGGGTGGAGATGTTTCCCCTACGGGATGTAAAGACGCCAAAACTGGTAAAAGTGCTGAGAGAGGAAATGTTTACTAGATGGGGAGTCCCCAAATATCTAGTATCCGATCGAGGACCCCAGTTTACGTCTCAGCTGCTGGCACACCTCTGCCAAACCGGGGGGAGCGTCCAAAAGCTAACTACGAGCTACCACCCGCAAACCAACCTGACTGAGCGAGTGAACAGAACTTTAAAATGATGATCGCTTCCTACGTCGGGGACCATCACCAAAACTGGGACCAATGGTTACCTGAACTGAGATTCGCCATCAATACAGCCCAACAGGAAACTACTGGGAAAACGCCTGCGGAACTCACACTAGGTCGACAACTTAAAGGGGACATACGGTGCTACATGGACTTTTTCAAGCTGTTTGGACTGCATTGTGTGTTAGGAGAGTGTGTACACAACCACTCTACAATGATAAAGAGCCGCCCAGCGATTTTCTTTTAATTTAATAATATAAGATGCCCCTTCTGAAATCAGGTCGTTTTCAAAAGCCTGTCGGTGTGAAGTCACACCAACAGAGGCCGCTCCTACTATAGTTGATTGACACTAGTGTTTTAGCAAAGACCCGCCCCGAGTGAAAAAAGAGCCGTCGGCCATTGTTTTTCTACACTGGAGCAAAATGGTGCCTACATGAGTGTGGTATGCAGCTTGTTGCTGTAGTGCGGTGGTCTAGTGTTTAGGATTTGGCGCTTTCACGTGGGAGACCCGGGTTCGATTCCTGCTCAAGGTACATGTTTTATTTGCACTACATATTTATAAAGTTTTTCTAAAGTTCGTTTAGTAACTTGGCGAGTGCGCTATGCTTTGGTAAGCTTTTCTGACACCAGGAGAGACTCAGTCAAACATACACACACACACACACACACGTTGTCTGTCAGAAAGGTCTCTGTTTATTAACAGCAAAAGATCGGTTTATATATTTTTGATAAACGCCTGTGCTGTAGACATATGTTACTACAAATGAACCATTGTAAATGTCCTGGTGAGATCCCGAAAAAAAACAATGCTTCGCGTGTATGAGGTCGCGGATTAAATATCCGGCATTTACATCAGGTAGTCATTAATCTCTCGTGGTCTAGTGGTTAGGATACGGCGCAGCAACTCGAGTTCGATTCCCGGTCTGGGAACTCAAAAAAGTTTTACAACCAGATTCACATGTAAAATTTTATATGCATATATAACTAATATATATATATATATATATATATATATATATATATATATATATATGAGTGCATAATAAAAATCTTACAAAATATAGGGGAAATAAATATATATATATATATATATAAATATGAGGGCATAATAAAAATCTTACAAAATATTGGGGAAATATATATATATATATATATATATATATATATATATATATATATATAAAATAAAATATATATATATATATATATATATATATATTATATAAATATATATATTTCCCCTATATTTTGTAAGATTTTTATTATGCCCTCATTTGTACAGTTTATTTTACTAGTTCAATTTATTTTCTTTAGTATTTCTTTTCATTGATATTTATTCCTTACGTATAAGCTTTTATTTTCTTTTTAAGGTCACTGGCTGTCATATAAGCATTTCACTGCATATCATACTGTGTACGACTGTGTATGTGACAAATAAAATTTGAATTTGAATCAAAGGAGAGGAAGATGGGTAGAAGGAGACAGAGGGGGAGAGGGAGAGGGAGAGAGGGGGAGAGAGAGAGACAGAGTATGGGAAGGTGAGCGTGAATGAACAGATGCAAGAGGAGACAGGAAGATAGCAGCAGGGAAGATTTAACACGTTAATATCAGATCTATGAGGAAGAGAGCAAGAGAGTAGAAATAACTCCTTTATATATAAAATAATTCTAACATCATGTAAAATTATTTTTAACTGTTTTTTAAATATTTTTAACTGTTGTCAAAGCTATACCCCACTTGTATTGTGAAGACACGCCCCACAGAACTGGGGGGTGGGTTCAGTAGAGGTCATTAACATTTAAAGGAGCATGTACTGAAACAGGTTGCTGAGAACAGAGCTACTTTTTACCAGGTAAAAGTAATGTTTTTTTTTACACAACAATTGAGAATTTTTAATTAAAGTATATTACAAACTTTTCATTAGGACCCTAAAGAATCATATTAACCTACAGATGTCGCCTTTAAGACTGCGCATGTTTTCCCGCGAGAGGCCGCAATTTAGCGCGCGGCGTGCCGCGACTTGCCGGAGGCAACATTCGGGAATTTAAAATTAATGTGTTGTGCTTCACTGAATATCCACCAGATGGTGCATGGAATGACTTTATCTAAAACCTGGTGGTCCGGGAAAGTCAGTTTCCCTATGTTTCCCCAGTGGCGCGCAGATTCAAATCATGACGTCACTCGCTACCTAACGCTGAGAAGGCGAACGAGGATTTTAACAGTTTTTCTCTCGTTTTAAAGTGTTTTTACGAACTTTTTGAATTAAACAAATAACCTATGCAAAATAATCGAGTGTCTCTTCGCTTTTTTTTTGTATATTTGAAGATAATTCATACGTTTTAAGCCGCTGCAAAAGGCTGGTTTGCTGGGTGAGTATTGACATCACGACTACTTTTATTACACATACATTTGTTTATTTGTATATTTATGTTATTAATATTAATTTTTTAGAGATTGTATGTGCGTGCACGGAGAGTTTGTGTTGAAAAGTGTATGTGGATAAGTTGCTTATCAGAAAGCATTAAAATGTTCATTTGAATTAAAATGACACACACACGTCTGTATATACAGTATATCAATTACATATATATCAATTATATCAATTTCACTGAAGCCTATCCCTCGCCATATGACAATTCGCCATTCATTCCAGCATTGATAATCAGCAATATTTTATAAGGAGATTTAGGGATTTAGCTCTATTTAATTTTCTAACGTTTTAAGAAAATTCATTAGTTCGTTCATTCTATTTGAAGCTTCTGAAGCTTCGGATGTTTTTTTTTGTTGTCGTTTGTTTAGATTAGTTCTGAACTCGCTTCTGTGAAACTATCGCTAAAACAATGTACAGAGCCCTCCTGAGGATATAAAGCTTTATTATTGTGTTTGAATAAATATTCAGATCTACCACAGCAGATAATAAACTATGCTATGTCATAACCGAAGCAAACACCACGATTGTGCCTCGTTTCGTTCAACGGGAACGTGGTTCACTTGGCTGCGGTTTATTATAAACCTGTGGAATGTTTCACTGTTTATGCTCACATAAGAGGAAGAAAAGCGAGTGAAATGTGGAAATGATGTGTGGCAACTCAATGAGAACTAAACCAAAGATTTCGGTAACTCCACTGAGTGTAACATCTGCATAGTGACACTGAACATCTTCACTTTTCCGTTTACCTCTGAAAAAAAAGCTGTATTTTGTTTGTTTATATTTTGAGTTTTTATAACAGTAGAAGAAGTACACGCGCGCACGCACACACACACACACACACACACTCCCCTGAGCCCTCGGGAAACATCCAATCACCGTCGGTATACAAATGAGTCAAGACGTAGCCTAACGTGGTGTCGTGTCGGATTTCAGCGGTCACGGAGTGGGAAGACTTTGAAGAAGCTGCAGTGACAGTAAACAGCTGAACAACTTCACTTTTCCGTTTACCTCTGAGGGAAAAAAAAGCTGTATTTTGTTTGTTTATATTTAGAATTTTTATAGTAGTAAGAGAAAGTTACAGTGTGTACTGTAGTTCGCACCCTTGTAGAGAATAAATAAATGAATAACACCTTCATATCCCCTCTCAAGAGAGTGCCATAGTCCATTGTTAGTTTTAATGATTTGGCTGAAACTAATTATCACTACATAAGTACCCTAACACCATTGATCATGAGTTTCAGCTCAAACTAATTCTATACTTGTAACAGAAAATGTAGATGCAGATTTCAAATGTGTATTTATATAATAGATAGATAGATAGATAGATAGATAGATAGATAGATAGATAGATAGATAGATAGATAGATAGATGTGTGTGTGTGTGTAGGCTCTACGCAGGGGCAAGAGAGGGCAGCGCACCCTCAAATAAATGTCTGCACATGTTAATATATTCCTAAAATGTATATATTACAAGTTGATAAACTGATCTGCGGTAGCGGAAAAATCAGCTGAAAAAAGGACAGGCTGCAGCGCACACGCACACACATACACACACACAGACACACCTCCCTTGAGCCCTCCGTCTGTCGGATTTCAGCGGTCACGGGGTGGAAAGAGTTTGAAGCAGTTTATATATGAATCTAAGCTTGAACTTATCAGCATTGTAAATATATAATACTTTTCAAATAAAATCGCTATTACTTTGACCCTGAAGTTTAGTTTAGCACACACAAAAAACAGAAAAGTCATTTCTGGTAAATCAATGGAATGTGTAGTTTATTTACAGTAATTCATTAAAAAATGAATATAAATTGTACAGTACACGGTAAACACGGGAAAGATTACAAAATGAAAAAACAAACAGTGTCTACTTTGTAAACAGCTTAGTATGTGCATCGAGATGCTGAAATCCCTTGCATGTTTTTGCTTCCAAGTGGAGAGATATTTGACCGATAGCCTAGAACAAAAGATCTATAGGTGTGATCACAACCCCCTCCGACCGACCGTGCCATCAATCACTGACCACCTCAGAAGTTCCCTACAATGTATGGCTGCAATACTTGTTTTGCAAGTATTTTTAACACCATTCAAAGGCTTATAAGTTCCATTCAACATATAATGATGTCTGCACATGTTAATATATTCCTAAAATGTATATATTACAAGTTGATAAACTGATCTGCGGTAGCGGAAAAATCAGCTGAAAAAAGGACAGGCTGCAGCGCACGCGCACACACACACAGACACACACACACAGACACACCTCCCTTGAGCCCTCGGTAAACATCCAAGAACTGAGGCACGCAAACCCCCTGACCACAATAAGGTGGCAATCCCTCAGGGGGGAAGATGAAAAATACAAATTAAATAAATAAAACAAAATATAATATCCTTAATCCAGATTTTATCAATCAACGACATAATATTGATCTTAGCTGGATGGTCTAATTCTCAAAACCGTTTAACCTAAAGAAAAACTTAACACACTATAACTAGAATACTTACAAAACTGAAAGGTTGTCTTACGAATAATAAAAAAAACCTCATAACTCAAAAAGATCATATTATGTTTTTATATATTTTTTGGATTTTTTGTATAGTAACTGAACAGCTCTCTTCTCTCCAATCCACTCCTAAACCACAGTCTCCTATTTCTCTGTGCGTGCGCTGCAGCCTGTGAATGAATACACGCAGCGGAGGTTTTACATATTTAAAACGTAAAAAGGTGTCTCCATCATAAATAGACATGAATTAACTATACAGTGGGAGCCACGTCAAACAGCCGCCTGGAGCATGACTGCTCCGTGGCAGTTCCATGAAGGGTTAATGCAGGCTTCGTGCATGGAATGTGATCCCCCGCGATGACGCAGTTAACGATGCCCCGCCCCATAAATGCCCCCATGCGCTTTCTAAAAAGATGGTTGCAATGCCGTATAATTCTGCCAGATGGAGCATTGACTGGCACAGTTAACTGCAGTGTCCAGGAAGCCCAATACCGTATCTTTAATATACAGACAGTTCTTGCATTGTCAACATAGTTTCATAAATAGATGAAAAAACAACAACAACAACAACAAACCGATTAATAAAACAGATTTGTTAAATCACTCAATACACAACCCATGATGATTATGCTATTTATTATTTAATAATGAATTAATAAAATTAGTTAGTGAAATATTTTTTAAGACATCCTGAAATGATCCTTAAAGACACGGTAGCGGCTGTAATTTGTCTATACCGATCATTGTAGGTACGGAATAAAAACGCAGGCTATGTACAGTATTTTATATTACTGTGTATTTTACCTCGTTCCATTTAATATACTGATAGATAATATTTTGCTGCAAAGTAAAGCTCAAAATGTAAGGTCTGCTTGGGTTTGTTTTCGTTATATTTTTGATGATGTTTTCGCTGATTTTTTTTTCACTGATAGTCTACAAGTGGCATAAGAAAGCCAATTAATGGCGCATGCAACCTGGAATAAATATCTGCCCATATGGATCAGTATTTCTTTAGTCATTTAATCATGCATAATGCTCCCCCGTCAAAAGATCTGATGGGGAATTAATCACTTTTCACAACTGTGAATGGATGCGGCAGCAGAGACAGATTAAATCCCCATAAACACTTGGAAACAATAGTAAAAAAGTTCCAGAGGGTTAGCGCCTGTTATACTAATGTATTTTTACTGATTTTTTTTTTACTGCTTATATTTCGTTGGTTTTTACGCAATTTCATATGTGTGTGTGCGCACGAGAGAGAGAGAGGATACTCTGACAAGAGCAAATTCCGTGTGGCTCCCGTGGCGTAATCGGTTAGCGCGTGACACTTGTAAAGCAGTCCAGGTGAAGCAATGCCGAGTTCGAGTCTCACCTAAAGCACCCAAAGCATTTTACTGCATATCGCGCTGTGTATGTGACAAATCAAATTTTACTTTGAAAGTAAAGCTTAAAATGTAACTTCTGCTTTGGTTTGTTTTCGTTATATTTTTGATGTTTTCGCTGAAAGTCAAATTGGCATAACAAATTTATTAATGGCGCATAATATCTGGAACAAATATCTGTCCATACGGATCAGTGTGTCTTTAGTCATTTAACCAGCATAATGTCCCACATCAAAGATCTGATGGGGCACAAATCACTTATCACAACGGTGTATAGATGCAGCAGCAGAGACAGATTTAATCCCCATAAACATTCACACTTGAAAACAAAACTAACAGAAGTAAACAGTTCTAGAGAGTTAGTGCCTGTTATCACAGGACAGGAATCACCTACAGGATACTACTGTATTTTACTGCTCATATTTTTTACCCTAGTTTCATTTGGTTTTACGCGATTTCATGTATTATTTGTGTGTGTCTGTGTGTGTACAGTGTGTGTGTGTGTGTGTGTGTGTGTGTGTGAGTGCGAGAGATAGCGTGAGAGCGCGTGCGCGAGAGAGGGCTTTCATGCTGATTTATCCAAGGTTACTAAAACCTGGCTTACTACCTATAAAAAATATTTCAATTTAACTCATGGGTCTCAATCACAGATGACACGACAAATTATATACTCTGAAACGTTCATTTGAACATTTAAAAATATATACAAAAACACGAATACTAATGTTATCATGGTGTAAATTATTAACATTAGGTTAGGTCCTGCCCTTAATTAATTCATATTATAATTACTTTTACATAGTATAGTTACTGGACTGACATGACCAAAAACTAGCTATTTCATTTAGCCTTTCTAAAATTCAACCCACATATAATTTGTAATCAGAAAACATAAAACATATTATGATCTGTTCAATAGCCCATCTGTTTTAATTTAGTTTGTATTTTTTATCATTCATAATTCAATTCAAGATTCTTTATTTGTCACATGCATAGTTATACAAGTACAACACGCAGTGAAATGTATCCTGAACCGCTCCTACTTTGTGCAAATAACAAGAACAAAAGAAATAATCTATAAATAGAAATAGAAATTGAAATAAAAAAAAAAAAAGGTGCAAATGTAAACATAATAAAGTGTGTATCTGAGCAGGATAAAGATGTTAGTGCAAGTGATGCTTACAGTCCAGACTAAAGTGTAGTGTGCAGTGTGGAATGTCAGCACAGCAGTGTGTGGGTGAACTGTTACCAGTCCTATGAATGGGAGAGTGGCCCATCATGGTTGAGGAGTCTAATCGCCTGTGGATAAAAACTCCTCCTGAGTCTCTCCGTTTTGGCCATAATGACCCGGAACCTTCTGCCTGAATGCAGAAGTTTGAACAGTCCGTTATTGGGGTGCGACAAGTCCTTAATGATACGAGCTGCCCTGGTTTTACATCTCCTGGTGTAGATGTCCTGCATGGAGGGGAGAGTTAACCTGCAGCAGCATTCAGCTGCCCGGATCACTCTCTGGAGGGCTTTCCTGTCCTGTACACAGCTATTCCATCATAAGACAACCTTTCAGTTTTGTAAATATTTTAGTTATAGTGTGTTAAGTCTTACTTTAGGTTAAACGTTTTTGAGAATTTGACCATCCAGCTTAGATAAATATTATGTCATTGATAAAATCTGGATTAAGGATATTCATTCATTCATTCATTCATCTTCTGTACCGCTTTATCCTCTATTCAGGGTCGCGGGGGACCTGGAGCCTATCCCAGGAGACTTCGGGCACTAGGCGGGGTACACCCTGGACAGGGTGCCAATCCATCGCAGGGCACACACACATACGCACATTCACACACTCATTCACACACTACGGTCAATTTGGGAACGCCAATTAGCCTAACTTGCATATCTTTGGACTGTGGGAGGAAACCGGAGTACCCGGAGGAAACCCACCAAGCACGGGGAGAACATGCAAACTCCATGCACACAGAGACGGGAATCGAGCCTGGCCGGGGAATCGAACCCAGACCCTGGAGGTGCAAGGCGACGGTGCTAACCACTACACCACCGTGCCGCCGGATTAAGGATATTTTATTATATAATTATATATATATATTTATTTTTTAGTTTCCCCCTGAGGGATTGCCACCTTATTGTGGTCAGGGGGTTTGCGTGCCTCAAAACAATTCAGCAAATACAATACTGTTACTATACAGTAAGGCCAGGTAAAAACAGTGCTCGAACATGATGCCCCCCTCCCCCCACCCCGTGTTGTCTGGTCTAGAACGTTCCTACCTCTGACCGTCTTTTGTCTTGTAAATGAGTATTCTCACTCACCTTCCAATCCCTCCAGCGCACACTCTGTTTGTACTGTAAACTGTAACTGTTTGCTAGGGCACTTGGTTATACACAGTACTTTAATGTATGGAACACTTACTTAACTTACTGGGTTGGTTTAAACATCGCTTATTACCTTATTCAGCAAAATAAATTCATTATTAACGTATTGAAGTATTTTAGTTAAGGACAAAAACTGTGCTTGTGTTTAGAACTGCTGAACAGCCGAAAACACACACACACACCCATCCCCCCACCAAAAACAGACACACACAGAGCAATTAACACCATGTCCTTCCAACTCAGGAGTGGAAGGTGAGAAACCGCAATGGAGAATACCAAGTTTGTCGTTGCTCTTTTGGAGTTCTTAAAACCCAAAACATTTATTTATACTGAGAAAAAAATATTATGGGTCACATAATCACAAACACAAATACATATAATCAAGTGTTTAACTGGTTTCATTTGTTTCTATGATCAATAATTATTATTATTATTTTCAGCCCAACTCTGACTATTTAAAACAAAGTTGTGTCCCATTTTTTGCCCATTGAAGTTGTTGGTTCAACTAAACAATTTTTAAATACCCAAACAATCCCCCAAAATTAAAACACGCAAACATGACTTTATCAATTCAATTTATTCTTCCAAAACTAGTCAAAGTTAAAACAGTAATTTATATAAAACAGATGAATACATGTTGTCTTTTTGCTTAAAGTTCATTAAACTACCCGGATACACCAGCTGCTTATAAGTCTCTATCTATAGTCCTTTTACATTAAAATATTAATTTTTCAAATATCAAAACTATTAAACATGGAACAGTTCAAGTCTTTGTTTCCCCCAAAGTATTGTATCAGACATTTTGCAGTTCTATGTTCAGAATATACAGTAGACCTGATCAAACATCATTCTAAAGCTGTCGGACTGTGACGTCATCCCTCCTACAGCTCTCTCAACAGCTTGTTCAGGCTCCTCCAGTCCTGTAGCTCCAAAAGTCCAGCCGTCAGCCGTCTGACCCCCCAATCCTCCACAGCGGAGCTCTGCTTAAAGACAACAGGAGAATTTAGTCAAGACAAAGATAAATAAACTTCACAGAACATATAGTTCTAATAAAAATAAAATATATTAATAAACCTATTTACCACAGAGTGTGTAAAATACTGTTTTGGGGATTCTGTAATGTAAATAATCTGCCTGTGCTAATGTTAACCAGTGAACAGTGTTAGTGTTAACCAGTGACTGTCTGTATTATCGTCTGCATTAAATTAACCGGGAATTTACTTAATGCGCTTCTCATACAAATAAGTTAAGCGATATAACACTCGTATATGAGCATTAGTTCATCTCTGAAGCCAAACTATAACTTACTGAAGCCCCTCACACACACACACACACCTCCCCCCTCCTCCTCCTCCTCTTAACTGATAAACACTTCTGTGTTGTTATTCAGCTCTTTAACTAAGCGCTCGCGCTACCGCGGAAAGTCCCGGACAAAGTGTATAAAATATAAACCGGGTTATGAGCGTTACTAGCTCCTGTACAGCTCCCCTCAGTCTGTGTCCCTCATCAACTGCATCACATTATATTACAGTCATAGAAATAACCTGCAGATTAACTCTTAACCAGAGAATAAATAAGCGCTGAATTTATCCAGACAACACGCGGTGAGATTCTCTCAGTATTTACAGAGAACACAAACACTCTTCATCGGGTAGTGCAGCTCTTGTAATAGGGACATTAATAGTATTGTTGAAGCTTGAGCATGTTTTTGAGTTAAAGTGGAGTGACATTGTGAGTGTGTGACACTGACAGTAAGCTGTAATATTAACTCCAGACTTGGTAAACAGATCATTAAGTTCTCTAAAGTCACATCTGACCGCTACTGGTGCTGCCAGTGATATTTAAAACAGCCAATAAAAAACTAAACTGGGAAATAAACTGTAAACTACCCCAAACACATTTTATAAAATAAAACATCACTTACCACGAATAGTCCGTTAAGCCTCCATCTTCATCTCTGTAGTTTGGTAGCGTCAGTTCGGCGGGGGTGGAGGCGGGTTGTTAAAATCACGTGATTGCAACTCAGCGCAGCTGGCTTGTTTTAACGTGTTATTGAGAACGAAGCGCCATCTAGTGGTGGCACCAGGTAAATGAATAAATAGGGCTTGAATGGGCGTGTTTACTGTGAAATCTTGACACGCCTTTCGGCCAGAAAAGGGAGGGGGGATTACGGCGTGCAAAGGCCATTCACACGCCATTCACACTTCAGCCACACTGTCGCGGCTATTTGGCGTGGCTCCCACTGTATGTGTGTGTGTGCAGGGCCGTGCAGAGACGTTTAAAGGGGCGGGTGTTCAAAGTTAAAAAAGATAGAACATGCTGAATAACAACTCACATTCATAACGAATATGGAATTGCATCATACTGTATGACTGTCATCAGGTCGGGACAATGCAAAGCAAACGTAGCCTATGTTTTACCTGATGGCGTACAATGTTGCTGTTGATTATAGAAAAATTATTACTAATAATATAATACACATAAAACACACAAACATGCACAAGCAGTGCTTATTAAATGTTTAAACTGTAGAGATACAATAATTTTACTGCTGGAAAATCTGTTACTTAATATATTTTCTTTAAAAACAGTGTTTTTTATATCATAAATATAATAATCCATAATTATGTGGGTATCCATATTAGATGGCTTTTAGTGAAATAAAACTGTAACTTACTTTAAAACTAAACATGTTCCCTAAAACGGAGCTCTGGACACAGAGCTACATACTCCCCCCTGTAACCCCCTTACCCAGTTAGCTAGCAGTTAATGACCACCACTACTTGTTCAGTTCATAAAAGGACAGGTAATGTTTGTCGCGCTGTTGCACAAACAGCACGCTCATTTATTTCAATTAATTTGTTGTTATAGACTATAGTGTGCGCTACACCCTATTTACTGTTTTGCTACAGTCTGCACCTTCCAGTTAATTTGCCTGCTTCTCCTCCAGCTCCGCACCACCCAGCCTGCAGAAAATGCGCGTGCACTTTGCGTGCTCGTACCCGGCTCGTACAATGCTCTGCCCTCAAGGGCGACATGTGGGGACATGTCCCCCCCAATCCACGGGTTGTCCCTCCCCCGCCCCCTCCCCCCCCAAAAAAAACCGCATTCTCTATTGTGAAAAATATATGTATGTATACCTAAGATAATTGTGTAAGTAGAAAAAAAACCCCGCAAAAAATTCATTTAGAAACAGTTGGGTTCCCCTTCCGCTTCCTCACAGTGGTTTGGCCCACTGCCAGCTTTCCCAGTTCAAGTCGGGTATTTTATTCACTGTAAATAAAGCGATTCTCTTTAATATAGTTGATGCAGACTCATTCATAAATTAGTTGCGGCAAAAATGCTGATTACCGATGTAATTTTCCATGAATCTGCTATATTAGCGATTAAATTATTACTTATCTAGTTAACGTTATCTTGTTTACAGTGGCTTGTTGCATAGTGCACTGCAACTAACATGACAAACGTCGTTTCCCATGCAGTGTTTTATTTGTGACGACTTGGCATAATGTTAACTTAACATTAACGGCCACAATTAGTATATTGTTTAGCTTTACATTTACTAAATGAGCACTGTGCCTAGTCCGAATTGTATATTTTTGTATAATCAATATCCATTCTGTTATAAGTGTCTTAATTAATTTTAAATACAATTTTAAACCTTTTTTTTTAATTCCTTGTTTTTATTGTTGTGATAATTTTTTGATAGTTTTACTTTCTTTATGTAAAGCAATTTGAATGACCATTGTGTATGAAATGTGCTACAGTAGAAATAAACTTGCCTTGCAGTGTCCTAGATAAATGGACATAAGATAATTTTTCAGTGACTTAAACGCCAAGTAAGTACAAGTTCACATATTAAGGCAATTTGGCTTTAAGAATGGGTGCTTATGAAAATACTAATGTCACAATATCAATCACAGGCAAAGGAGACCGAAATTATTGAGGGACAGGTAGACCAGGGTCAATCAGATGTACAGTGTTGGGTAAGTGTGGTGCTTTTATTGAAGGGATAATGACAGATTTAAAAAAAATTTGGGGGGATGAACAATTTCTTTAATGTTTTTTGAGTTGTGGCTGTTTAGCAGAAAGTAATAGGCTCACCAATTTACAGTATGATCTTTCAATTTAGCAAATGTAATGTAAACAAGTTAGTTATTATGAGTATGGAAAACATCTTTTCCTGCATTTTTTTCTGCTTCAGGAGTCAGTCTGTTCTGAGACAGTGAGAGTAGAGGAAAGGGCAGTTTCAGAACCAGGAGGGAGCCGGAGACAGCAGAACAAAGAGATGATATTGCCAGCACCAGCACAGGGAGCACAGTTTTTAGTTTAGATCTCATGTTTACATTTTATTGTATGTTGATGGCTTGACTGTAAACAACATAAACAATGCAATAAATAGTTTTGAAGAAAAATCTGCTTTATCATTGAACCTGAGAAAAACTTTGAAAATAACCATAATGGTGCAGTCTCCGTGCTACAATAATAATGATAGAAGCAAAGTTTTTCACTGTGGGGACATATCTTTATAAGTACAATTTGACTGTATTATATGTGTCCCCTTCAAAATTTGTTCATGAGAAATTTTATATTTATTGTCCCCCCAACTGTTAAATGAAATTTACGCCCATGCTTGAGGCATCCTGGAGGAAAGGGGCGGGTGCTCAAGCACCCGCCGCCCTCCCCCCTCTGCACGTGCCTGTGTGTGTGTGTGTGTGTGTGTGTGTGTCTTTACAGTATATGCAACGTGAAAGCGCGCCCAGTTATAGCTCAGTCCCTCTTCTCACCTTCGATAGGGGAGAAGTTATCAAACCGGTTTCGGATGGGGGAATTGGCACAATTCAGGGGTTTAAAACTATTTAACAAGACCGTGACGTCTCTGCCTGAAATTTATTTCTCCAGCAAAGCATAGAATAAATAGAAATAAAATGCTTAATATTAATAATATTGATCTTAGGGCAGTGGTGGCTCAGTCGGTTAAGCTGTGGGTTACTGAGTTACTGATCGGAAGGTTGGGGGTTCGAACCCCAGCATCGCCAAGTTGCCACTGTTGAGCCCTTGAGCAAGGCCCTTAACCCTGTCTGCTCCAGGGGCGCTGTAAGCTGGCTGACCCTGCGCTCTGACCCCAGTTTCCTAATTGGGATATGCGAAGAAGACATTTCGCTGTGCTGTAAAAAGTACATGTGACAATAATTGAATATTCTTCTTCTTCTTCTCTTCTTAGCTGGATGGTCTAATTCTCAAAACCGTTTAAGAAAGACTTAACACAGTATAACTAGAATATTTACAAAACTGAAAGGTTGTCTTATGAATAATAAAAAACAACAACTCAACTCAAAAATAAATAGACATGAATTAACTATATATATATATATATATATATATATATATATATATATATATATATATATATATATATTGGACACAAACAGCAAAAAACATGATGAAAAGCAATAAAGTGCTTAGGGCTTTTCATATTTTTTGCTGTTTGTGTCCAGCATTGACTAATTATTTCATCCATTATTTGACCACGGCTGGGAATAAGAGCTGGAATGTGATTGTAAATTTATATATATATATATATAGAGAGAGAGAGAGAAAGAGAGAGAGAAGGCGGTGGTGGTGTAGGTGGTGTAGTGGTTAGCACTGTCGCCTTGCACCTCCAGGGTCTGGGTTCGATTCCCCGGCCAGGCTCGATTCCCGAAGTTTGCATGTTTCCTCCGGGTACTCCGGTTTCCTCCCACAGTCCAAAGATATGCAGATTAGGCTAATTGGCGGTCCTAAATTGCCCATAGTGTGTGATCGGGTGTGTGAGTGTGTGTATGTGTGTGTGCCCTGCGATGGATTGGCACCCTGTCCAGGGTGTACCCCGCCTAGTGCCCGAAGTCTCCTGGGATAGGCTCCAGGCCCCCCGCGACCCTGAACACAGGATAAAGCGGTATAGAAAATGAATGAATGAATGAGAGAGAGAGAGGTGTTTTGCTGGCGAAAAACATTTTAGGCAGAGACGTCTACTTGGCCTTGTTAATTGTTTTTAAAAACCCCAATTCTACGAATTCCCCCATCAGCGAAATCATGAATGAAACCTGAGAAGAGGCATTATAATACAGTGAGGGTTCTGTGGGTCTCCAAACTCAGAAGGCTACGTGTCAGCCAATAACTGCTCCTTTGATCTGCTGGTTACAGCGGGGCGCCAACTGCTGATGAGTAGCCTGTACAAGCCAAGCTCTTCCCCCAAAAATAATGTGAATGTCTACAACAATCACTAACCATTAAAATGTTTTTTTTTTTTGTAATTAAACACGAATATATAAATTATATTTTCTTTACACATAATATTTTCATTATATATACACGGGCATCGCTAGGCCATTTTTAGGGGGGCTTTAGCCCATCATCCCCTTTATATTTATTTAAAGTATTTTTCATATTTTTTATGTCTGCCAATTTCCAACAAAACGCAGCAGTATTGTCAAAGAATTAACAGATAAATATTTTATATTATTGGCACCCACACAGTTTATTCCATTGTCCAGCCTCATAGGTGTGTTGTTTATATTGCTAATCAGTGTAAGTTTAAAGTTATATGCTGTTTTCTGGTTACATTTTTCTGATTGTACCTGTACATAGAAAAAGTTTATACGGTAAACACACACATATTAATTAAATTCTTAAATCATCGTGTTCACCCATGCACTGAAAAAAAGAACTTGTAAGATTCACTTGATAAAATCCTCTTAACATCTATTTGCACACATAGATTTTAAGTAAATTTTATTGCTCCAATATTAAGTAAAACTCACCCGTAATTGTCAGGTAAAATCTACTTAATTAAATTAACAATCAAAGAAATCAAGTAAAAGTTACATAATTATATTTAATGCACAAATTAGATTTATTTAAAATAACCAAGTAAAGGTAATTTACTCTTCTCTCAGGATGGCGCCACGGATGGCTGCCTCAGTGTGGAGCTCTCCATTAGTCTTACTGTTTTTGTTAGTTTGTCCTGTTTTTTGTTTCTCAAACGTAATAACTTATACCAGGGATGAACTGCTGAACGTTCAGCAGGACACATCACACAATTTTCATCACACAATTTTACAACGTTTTACTGAACATTGTAACCGGCGGAGCAGCTGCGCTGTTTAAATGCTTTAAGAAGCGCAGGCGGGGGAAGAGAGCCGGCGCGCTCGTCAAGCTCCGACAGCGCGGCTTTAGAACTGCGCTGCCGAGTATACATCTGGCGAATCTCCGCTCTCTACCCAACAAAATGGACGAACTTTTCCTGCTCTCCAGGAAAAATAAGGACTTTTCAAACTCTGCCGCGCTGTGTTTCACGGAAACCTGGCTGAATGAAGCCATCCCGGACAACGCGCTACACCTGCCGGGCTTCCAGCTGTTCAGAGCGGATCGCGACACAGAATCAACGGGGAAATCGCGAGGCGGCGGGACATGCTTTTACATCAACGAAAGTTGGTGTACAAATGTGACACCATTGAAGAAGATGTGCTGTCCTGTTCTAGAGGCATATTTCATCAACTGCAAGCCTTTCTATTCGCCGCGCGAGTTCACCTCGTTCATTCTTGTGAGTGTGTACATCCCTCCACAAGCATGTGTGAATGCAGCATTGCAACAGCTGGCTGCTCAGATCACAGACACGGAGCAACAACACCCGGACTCTCTTATAATTATACTTGGGGATTTTAACAAAGCAAACCTCAAACGTGAACTGCCTAAATACAAACAGCACATTACATGCCCCACCAGAGACAAAAATACTTTGGATCACTGCTACACCTCAATAAAGGATGCATATCGCTCCGTCCCCAGAGCAGCTTTAGGACTTTCTGACCACTGCCTGGTTCATCTTCTCCCAACCTATAGGCAAAAACTTAAATCTGCTAAGCCTGTAGTAAGGACAGTAAAGAGATGGACCAGCGAAGCAGAACAGGAATTACAGGCCTGTTTTGACTGCACTGATTGGAGTGTTTTTGAAGCTGCTGCCACCAATCTGGACGAGCTCACAGATTCTGTAACATCCTACATCAGTTTCTGTGAAGACATGTGCATCCCGACCAGGACATTTTTAACATATAACAATGACAAACCATGGTTTACAGCAAAACTCAGACAGCTTCGTCAGGCCAAAGAGGATGCCTACAGTAGTGGGGACAGGATCTTGTACAACCAGGCCAGGAACACACTAACAAGGGCGATCAGAGCAGCTAAGAGGAGCTACTCTAAAAAACTGGAAAACCAGTTTTCGGCAAACGACCCTGCTTCAGTGTGGAAAGGCCTGAAATCCATCACTAACTACAAGACGCCATCCCCCAACTCTGTAGGGAATCAACAACTGGTTGATGACCTGAATGAGTTCTATTGTAGATTTGAAACTCCCAGTCTCACACCACACTCCTGTCCTAACCCTCTTTCTACACCACCATTATCACCTCTGACAACCACCCTCTCTTCCCCCCCTGCACTCCAGGTCTGTGAAAAGGATGTTCGCCAGATCTTTCTGAAACAAAAGAGAAGGAAAGCTCCAGGCCCAGACGGCGTGACACCAGCCTGTCTGAAATCCTGTGCTGACCAGCTGGCGCCCATTTTCACACAGATCTTCAACAGATCACTGGAACAATGTGAAGTGCCTTTGTGCTTTAAACGTTCCACAGTCATCCCCATTCCAAAAAAAACTAAAATCACAGGACTTAATGACTACAGACCAGTCGCCCTAACATCTGTGGTCATGAAGTCATTTGAAAGACTGGTGTTGGCCTATCTGAGGGACATCACAGGACCCTTACTGGACCCCCTGCAGTTTGCTTATAGAGCAAACAGGTCTGTTGATGATGCAGTTAATATGGGACTGCACTTCATCCTTCAACATCTGGACAAACCAGGGGCTTATGCAAGGGTCTTGTTCATAGACTTTTCATCAGCTTTTAATACGATCATCCCAGCACTGCTTCAGACCAAATTAAACCAGCTCTCTGTTCCTAGCTCTATCTGTCACTGGATCACCAGCTTTCTGACAGACAGGCAGCAGCTAGTGAAACTGGGAAAATTCATGTCCAACAGTCACACCACCAATACTGGAGCCCCTCAGGGATGCGTTCTCTCCCCACTGCTCTTCTCCATCTACACCAACGACTGCACCTCCACAGACCCCACTGTCAAGCTCCTGAAATTTGCAGATGACACTACAATCATCGGCCTCATCCAGGACGGTGACGAGTCTGCATACAGAAGGGAGGTCAAGCAGTTGGCTGTCTGGTGCAGTCACAACAACCTGGAGCTAAACACGCTCAAAACAGTGGAGATGATCGTGGACTTCAGGAGAAACCCACCTGCACTTCCCCCACTCACCATCATGAACAGCACTGTGACGGCAGTAGAGTCATTCCGGTTCCTGGGCACGACCATCTCTCAGGACCTGAAGTGGGACATTCACATTGACTCCATTGTTAAAAAGGCCCACCAGAGGTTTTATTTCCTTCGCCAGCTGAAGAAATTCAACCTGCCACAGGAGCTGCTCACACAGTTCTACTCAGCCGTCATTGAATCCGTCCTGTGCACTTCAATAACTGTCTGGTTTGGCTCAGCTACGAAAGCAGACATCAGAAGACTACAAAGGACGGTTCGGACTGCTGAAAGAATTATTGGCACTCCCCTGCCCACGCTGCAAGAACTGTATATATCCAGAGTGAAGAAAAGGGCACGGAATATCACTTTGGACCCCTCACACCCAAGCCACCTTCTTTTTGAACTTTTGCCATCGGGTCGACGCTACAGAGCACCGAACACCAGGACAGTCAGGCATAAGAACAGTTTTTTCCCCCAGGCAATCTACCTCCTTAACAGATAAACATCATTCTAACGGTCAATAAATATATGTGCAATATTGTGTACAATACCACTGTGCAATATACTGTATAATACCACAGACTTCAGATATTTATGTAACTTATTTAAAAGTATCTCACATCGTACTCCATTTGATGTCAACCATTTAAATTTTTTTTATTTTTTTATTATTTTTTATTTTTTATTTTTTATTTTTTTGCGTCATGCTGTTTTTGTCTTGTCATTTGTATTTTTTGTTCTGGAAGCTCCGTCACTAAAACAAATTCCTTGTACGTGCAAGCGTACTTGGCAATAAAACTCTTTCTGATTCTGATTCTGATTCATTCCCAGATAGCACACACACTTCGCAGAGATAATGCTCCCTAATGCATGTTACAATGACCAAATATGATAAATAAATAAACCACACTCTCAGCTAATAATAAAACACAGATTCGTTTATTTTTTATAAAAAATACATTTAATAACAAGCAAACATTTGATTAATTTATACAAAAACGAGAAAACGAGATAACAGTAACTCAATTTGAAAAGATGTACAAAATATAAAACACCACAAATAAGTATTAATCATAGAAACAAAATTAAACACCAACAGAAACGTTTTGTACGTTATGATTTTTAAATATGACCGTTAGATACGTTGGTCAGGAAACTCCTGAAGTCAGATGCAGACACACTTTCAGTCACAAACTGCTGTGAAAAAATACAGAGATAGATATTCAATGAAAATTCATGATACTTAATTTAGCAAATGAACAATATTTATACTTTGTTCCTCTCGCTTCACAACTCGTGAACAGACCGAAACCAGAACCAAACCGCAGATTAAGGAAAAAGTGAGAAGCAAGAATCATGTGTGGAAAGATTAAGCATGCAAGGTCACAGGATGACTCTACTTATTTTTCTTGCCTGCAATGCGATTTAGACAAATTAGAGCTACTGTCAATACTGTATGAACATATGTACAGGTTCTTTACAGTTGAAATTTAACTTGTAACTTATTAATAAAATTCGGATTCAGAAAAAAACGTTTATTGCTAGTGCTCTTTTACCATTTAATGATTTAACACACACGACTCAGTTTGTTCAGAAATGGCATCTCACTGGCGAGCCTTTCTCTGAACACGCCGTTTTTCACAAAGGGTGGGGGTAAGAAACACACATCTCGGTTTATTAAACCGCGCGCTCGTTTCGTTATTATTTTATTTATTTATTTATTTACCACAGGACCCCTGGGGGGCTCCGTAGATTCAGGTTTTTACACGAAAACGGTGTTTTGTGAATATCCACACTATTAAAAACTGAAATATTCCTAATTGTACGTCCTGAGATTAAGATGAACATTAATTGGGAGTCATGAAAGCGAGAATCACATCCAAAACAGAAAGGTAAACTTACCTCGAACACGACAAACTCCAGCTCCAGCCACGCCGTGTAGTACCTCCGTGATGATCCCCAACCGACTGATCCACAGCGTGGGCACAGCGTCTCTAAACACGCATGCGCGGTTTAATTTGGACACATTTTCGGCTTCAGTAGACACACAATACTTCAGACTGAAACACGACTGCCCCTACAGGTAATGAAGGGCATGTTCACAGCTTCCCGCACACAGCCGCGGCAAGTCACGGGATCCCTTTTCTCGAAACGTGCGTTTTTAATGGCGACATCTGTATGCAAAATTGAGACTGTACAGTATGTCTCCTTTAAGGGCCCACTGGAAAGGCTCATCAATCATCCTCCAACACCCAACCACACAGCCTATTCACTACTGGAAAGACAACAACGGATCACGGAGGAGGTGAAACACAGAGTGAAACAGCAACAATCCAAACAAGCTAGATACTACAATGCCCGGAGGAAAGATGCGCACTTTCAGCCAGGAGATCTAGTTTGGATTAAAACTCACCCACTCTCCTCCGCAGCGAAAAGATTTTCAGCAAAGCTAGCGCCCAAGTGGGAAGGACCAGCTGAGATAAAAAGTAGAAGAGGACCAATTAATTACACAGGGTCAGGGGCAATCCACAAAAAAATGACATTTTTAATGTGGTTAACCTGAAGCGCTTTTACGGGCGTTCTACTCAGACGCCGGAGGCTTGGACGGGGGGGGGGGGGGTCAATGTAGCACGGCCACATAAAGGGACATTTTAATAACAGGGAAAGGATTGAAGAGCTAATGCTGCTCACCTGTGGCCAAAGATTATTTCCCCCTTGTGACAGTGTTGGTCACCGGGCAAGCTCCCACGCGCATGCGCGATCGCGACGCGAGGGAACCCGGATGTGAATCTGATCACGTGTGCTGGCAAAAAGCCGGAACCGGCATGACGCTCGGCACGGAGAGATTTATTACAGCACGCTGATTATTTTGAGAGAGAGAGAGTTGTTTGTTGTTTCCTAACGGATGATCATCATTGATTGGACATATTGGACACTCACAATCCACCTCTCATTCCGTTACTCGAGCTCTCAAAGTTGTCATCTATCCTGGTGAGGCCGAGAGTAATCTCTCCAATTCATCATTCCATACACGCAATACAACACACCCTGGACTTCCACTCATACTCACACACACCCCTGCAAACACCATACACATTGTTTATGTTGGTATTATATTTGTATATATTGGTTTCGGTGCACCGTGTTTGTTTGTTTGTTGGTTTGATTTTGTATAATACACTTTTGATTATTTCACTACTATCTTTTGTGTTGCGTCGTATATTGTCCTGCCGCGGTTGCGCAATACCGGAAGTGTGGTTTACCAGCACATATTTAGATTCCCGAATCTGTAATCTTGTAACAAACGGTTTAATATTAATCCAAGCGTTACAGCATAGCTGCCTTTTTTGGATGAAGAAAAAATGGTTATGTACTTTGGCTAATCAACAACATGCATCATAAATATTGTTAGACCTTATATAAATTTGCTTTGATGTGGCAGCCATTACAACTGCTATGCTTAAATTTTACTTGACAAGTCAAAAACAGTTTCTAAAGTAAATTGGTGCTTACCAACTCACCCTTGTGCTCACCCTGGCAGAACTGATTCCAAAATGTATTGTCAAATGACAATAAAACTACACGGCTGCCAAGATACAGGGTATAATGCAACTTACCCACTTGCTATCTTACCCCACTCTCTTCTACTAGTTTAAACACCTCTATTGTTGAATACATTTTTAAATATTAGTGGTGGGTCGGCACGGTGGTGTAGTGGTTAGCACTGTCGCCTTGCATCTGGGGTCTGGGTTTGATTCCCGGCCAGGCTCGATTCCCGTCTCTGTGTGCATGGAGTTTGCATGTTCTCCCCGTGCTTGGTGGGTTTCCTCCAGGTACTCCGGTTTCCTCCCACAGTCCAAAGACATGCAGATTAGGCTAATTGGCGTTCCCAAATTGACCATAGTGCAGTGGTTCTCAAAGTGTGGGGCACGCCCCACTAGTGGGGAATACAGACATGACAGGTGGGGCGCAATGAACGAGAGGAAATTAGTGGAAAATAATAGGAAAAAACTAAACAATCACAAACAAATAAATGGATCATTAATACAAGTAAATTTAAAATAACATCAGTTGTGGGCCGGGAGAAAAGTGGAACCATAGTGCAACAATAATGGTTTAACGTCGGGCCAACTTGAGCAGCGTTGCTCGAATCACAAACCTGCGCGACCCACTGGGCAGCGCTGCGCAACTCTGACAGAAATAAACCGCGCCGACCATCAAAATACATTTTACCCCGCTGGGATGCGCACGTACAAAACAGGCATGGCAAGGCGGAAACAATATTAAACAGTCCTGACATTTTAAATTGTTTTTAAATGAAAACACAGTGGGTTGCGCAGGTTTGTGATTCGAGTGGCGCTGCGTGATCCACCGGGTTGCGCGAATAAACCAGATCATCACTGCGCTATCCAGATAGTCGCGCTGCACTGTATTTGCGCAGATATTCGGTTCAATCGGGTGCCACGGTTTCGTCCCACATTTGATGTGTTTGGCTTCACATACACTTCGACAATGGAAGAAGACGGTGCAGCAGCAGTGAGCTTGCTTACATGTGACGAAACCAAGAATGAGGAGATTGTAAAGAAAAAAGGTGCATCGTCTGTGGTGTGGAATTGGTTCGGGTATAAGAAAAGTGATACGAATGAGATGAACGTGATTTGGAAGGTACGTAGTGCACTGTTTTAACAAGTGGTGGAAACACTTCAAACCTTTTCTATCATCTGAAATCCAAGCATCCAATCGATTATGGCCAAAGTAAAAAAAAAATGCTGCAAACCTCAGCAATTCACAGTTTATATAAAATTACATCATGTAAAACAGTTTCTTTGTGTTTGAATTTTTATTTATGTATTTTCAGATACAAATTGCTATATTGTGATATAGCAATTGTGATTGTGATCGTTATCGAGGTAGAAAATTGCTTCTCCTGTGTTAGAAGATTTTGGTTATATCGCCCACCCCTAATGAAGCCTATCTTGAGCTTGGATTAATGGTGGGGATGGTGGGGGCAGAGGAGAGGCTCGTGTGTGTTTTGTGTCTTAAACCGCTGGCAGCAGACCGCATGAGACCCAACAAATTAGGACGACACTTAGAGACAACACACTCCAGTCACGTTAATAAGCCACTAGACTTCTTTCAATGAAAGCTGGCAGAATACAGACAGCAGGAGAATCGCATGGTAAAATCTGAATCAGTGGACAGCAAAGCACAAATGGCTTCATTCAAAGTTGCATACAGAATTGGCCAGTGCAAAAAAACTACAAACGATTGTTGAGCAGCTAATAAACATGGGGTCAATTATGCAATGATACTGTATGTGACAATGTAAGCCTTTTATAACAATTGCACGTGTATTTTATCTGTTTTTAACTTGGTGTTGTTTGATCTTATTGATTTAGAAATTGATATTTCAATAAACAGTAAACTTGGCCGATTTTGTTATTATTTTGTTGACAAATGGGGCTTGAAAATTCGCCCACCCCCTTAAGTGGGGAATGACAGAAAAAGTTTGAGAACCACTGCCATAGTATGTGAATGAGTGTGTGTGTGTGTGTGTGTGTGTGTGTGTGTGTGTGTGTGTGTGTGTGTGTGTGTGTGTGCTCTGCGATTGATTGGCACGCTGTCCAGCGTGTACCCTGCCTCGTGCCCTGGGTCTCCAGGTCCCCGCGACCCTAAATACAGGATAAAGTGGTATAGAAGATGAATGAATTAATGATATTAGTGGTGTTGATGTTAAAAGTTAAACTTGTAAGAGTATATAATGGAGGTCAATGCTATGCAGATGTGTGCACGTGATTTTAATAAGCTTGTCTTATACTAAGAGCAGTCACAGCTTCACATAATGTTCTCAGTTGCAAGTCTGAACAAACCAGGTGCTGGTTTTTTGAGTTATTTTAATGTCCCTATCGATTTGATAGTGCTGGAGGACTTGGGTATGTTAACGACTGCAACCAACCACATGTGTGCTCTCCAAAGGGCTCTCAGTGTTAGCTTTTTTACGATGGCTTGCCAGCTTGTCTTGTTGCAACAGCAGTGAATTTAATCAACATTGCTTAAGGCGACTACAAGTGGAAAGAGTTATCTAACCACATTTCAATAAGCGAAGCAAATCTGTGTTTGCACTTTGGGGAAGTAAATGAAAAATTATTAAGATATCAGGCTAAATAAGTTCTTAGATGAGTGATCAAAGGGTATGGTCGTGAATAGGGGGCATGCCTCGGGTAAGGAGGAACATTAAAAGAAGGAGAAAGATTATTATGAGGGTTATTGCATAAACTGAGACTCTCTCACAATTTCATGTCTGAATTTTTAAAGATCTGAGACTTATTTAATTTAAGACCCTAATAAATGCAGATAAAGGACCTGACATAGTGGTAATGTGTATGGCATTGAATTTAGCATTTTGTGTGCAAATACTAATACAGTTTGACAAAAAAAAGAAGAAAAAGTTTTCCTATGTATAGCAAACTATAGACTGGGTTCTGTTTTTTTTTTTTTTTTTGGTGATTACCTAATTGCATTAGCTAAAAAAATTTTACTTTTTGCATTTATTACTTGAGTACAAATATTTGAGTTCATTTAAACAGTGCAGTGAAAGGAATCACCCCTTTAAAATACAGTAATCACATTTTGTTGCTTCTGCAGCCTGAAATGAAGACGCAACTTTTATCATCCTAGTTAAAGATGTGAAAGATGACACCAAAAATGTAAATTGAATAAAAAACAGAATCATTGAGTTGTAAAAGGATCCCCGCCCCTCCTAAAAATGACTGGTAACCTCAATCTGCTAAGCACCTTCTCAATGGCTTGCAGAGCCATTTGACTTTCAACTGTAATCAGCAAGGGTCATTTTGATTAGTTCAGCATGAAAAACTGGAGCATTTCAGGCCCTAGAAGTCCAACTGCAAACAATCAACTACAGGTGGCAAGACACTGTCACAATCTCTCTGGGATAAAGCTGTGCACAGGCATCATCAACTTTTAATTTAATAGGATTTTAATGTAACTATGCCTTCACTCAATAATAATTTCCTATTAAAGTAGCCATTGATTTCTGCATAGTCATTTGGACATGGCAGAAAGTAAAATAATGTCAGTTACAACAGTATTCAATCTAGTTTCAGTTTAGTATATACTGTCTATATTTTTTTCTCCCTCCGTACAACACATTTTCAAAGAAAGTAGTATTTTAAAGGTCTCAGACTCCCAGTGAACCATTTAAAGGGCACCAGTGGCTAAGAAAACTCCCTAATATGATATAAAGAAACCTTTAGTGTTGAGTCAAAGATTGAAAAGGGGAACTTGTACTACCCCAGGCATCATGGGACAGTGAGATGGAAAAAGGAAGGAGAAGGAGACATGGAGTAAATTTCCATAAGTAGGTCAGATTCCATAAGATCCTGGTGCATTCTGAGGATTCAGAGACTGTCCATTACATATTGGAAATTTTCTTTCCTTTGCTACTCATAAAATATTTCATGTTTATGATTACTTTTTATTGCACTTCATCACTAGAAGCTTTGACATTTTCAATGGATGAATAATATCGATCCTCAGTTCCATCTGCGGTTTATTAGAGGTGGTCATTTGATACTTGGTGTGTGCAGAAATTCAAAGGTAGTCTACTACAGTGGGCAGTGATGCATTTTAATATTAAAAAAATTACTTTATTTGTGTGAAAAATCACTCTGGATTTCTCTGGAGGTTTGAGTGTGGGATTTGTGTGAGAAATAGTAAAGAGGAACTGGCACTGCTGAAAGTAAAATGTGGGAGATAAGGATGGCTACACTGTTGTTTGTCTCCCACAGCGCATTATGAGTGGTTCTCAGAGGGAGCTATCACACTCCTTCACACATTACAGCCACTGACTTGAACACTCATATTCAACACATTTGAATGTCAAAAGGCATTAGGATATTTAAAAATCTTATTTCCTTTGTTTGCTAAATATACAACTTGGCATCCATGTTTCTTTTCACATTTTCACAACATGAGCCAGTTTCCACATTCAGTAGTTGATGACTTCTGAAAGGTCCTTGGCATCTTCAACACTGGACAGATTTGCAAAAAGCAGAGGGGTGAGTGAAGAAATACAGACCTTGTTTGATTAACTGTGGTGTCATTAAACATACTGTGGCTTGCATAATTATTCACTCCTTTGACCTTTTCCACATTTTGTAGAAGTAGAAACTTGAAATTAATTGGATGTAATTAATTGGAATTTTCTATCATGAATTTACACAAATTTGACCAAATGTTATTTCATTTTAAAATGATAAAAAAAAAAACAACGAACGTATAATTGGTGGTTATATAAGTATTCACCACCACTGCTGTAAAATCTCATCCGAAGTCAGATTATTAGTTCCATAGAGTTTAGATGTACGCAATTTGACCATGTGAGGAGAACTCTCAGGACTGGAACTAAACATGCAGTGTGACCAGTTGGTAGTGAGACTAATGAGGGGGGGGTGGGCTTCAAAGGGAGCATAAAGTTTGGACTTTGAAGCACAGGAAATGGAATATACTTTGTGGTCGATGAGTCCAGATTGACCCTATTCCAGAACGATGAGTGCAGCAGGGTAGGAAGAGAAGCACATGCCTGATCTATCTAAATATACAGAATAATCAGGTTATACCATCACTGGATTTTTCCACTGGACATATTCTACAATGACAATGCCATGATTCATAGTCCTGTGACCATGATGAATCATATTCAGATGGAAATTTTGCGTTTGCTTGAGAAGATTTCATTGAGTAGTTAAATTATCCCATTATCAATACATGATCTCAGCAGAAAATTAATGCAATCTGGATGTCTGTAAAGATTCTCAGTCATCCAGGTGAGGTTATCTGGAGTCATGTCAGCTGGACATCATTCTTGTTAGGTCAAAATGTCTCGCTTCTTATCTGCATTGCTTTTTCAGTCTGAGAGAAGTTAGGACTCTCTCAGGGTCCAGGATCATCCCCTGCCTGAAAAGGATCATTAGGTAAAAAATTGAGAAGATGAGAGTAGGAATTAAGAGTCATTAAAGAATAGGGGAGGCAGAGGCTGTAATAGAGACAGATTAGGTAGAGTTGTTAAGATGAAATGACCAGAGATCATACTGTGAGTCATTAGAGGTGGCTTTCCTGGTAGACCTGTGAAGAGGGGATAGGCGAAAGGGCATCATGAAAAATAGATAGGAGACTTGAACTAGAACTTGATGGTGTCAATTAGGGCTGCACAATATATCGAAAAATTATCGTTATCGCGATAATGGTATACGCAATATCTATCGCAAAGAGTTGCGATAAATGAAATCGATGAGTGTATGGTTACACGTAAATAAAAAGTAATGCTTGAAAGTAATTCATATTGTGTTGGCAGGTCTATACTAATAGCAAAACAGAAATCAGAATATCTGCTGAGGGTTTTAAGTCATTCATAGTGTTTTGAAGTCTAAATATTTGCAACTTCCTTGACATATAGTTTCTTTTTAGCCTGAATTAAATTTAATTACATCAGACGAATATCTGTTACCTGTTTATTTTAGTATGAACATTACATATATAAATGATTAAAAAAAATTGCCAATAATAATTAAAAATGCATTTCTCTAGGGAAATGTTATATCGCAAGAAATATCGTTATCGCAATATCGTTATAACAATATTGCATATCGCATATTTTCATAATATCGTGCAGCCCTAGTGTCAATTGTGTTGATATTTCCTGTGGAGGCGTGTACAAGCTGAATTTAAATTTTCAACTAAAATGGAAAAACTGTATCATCCCTTAGCTAAAAAAGTTTTTTTTGGAAAACACCACATACAAGTTCACTTCAAAACCACCAACACACTAAGACAGAAACTCGTCCACCCCAAAGATCGGACACTGAAACAGAAGACGAGCTCTACATTGGGAATTCAAAACAACCTCTGCCTTGGAGGATGTAACAGCACAGAAAGAGCAACACCTTAGCACTAGAATAAGCAATGCATTGTACTTTCACCTGAAGGAGAAAGGACACACTTTTGAGCACGTTAATGTACAAATCTTGGACAGAAATGTAAGACAGTTTGAGAGAGCTTTGAAACAGTCCATCTATGTGCAAGTGGCAAACCTTTCAAAGTGCAGGTCTTAAATACAACCTGTCTCCAATTTTTCATTCTGCTCTTCAGTCCATTCCTCAGGATGATCAAGACCTCTTCAGGGGTCCACCAGGGAAGCCATGCTCAAGAACTCCCCCTACGCTCTCTCTAGTCATTACATTTTAACGACTCTCCCTAATCTCTCTCTGTTACTGGTCTTCTTAACAACTCTCTTCCTCCCATACTCTTTACTGACTCTTCCTCCTACTCTCATCTTCTCAATTTCATCACCTAATGAGCCTTTTCAGGCAGGGGAGGATGCTTGACCCTGGAACATACAAATATATGGAATCATACAAATTTTCCCTCAGACTGACGATGCTACTTAGATTAGCAGTGAACCATTCAGGAAAACTGTGCTGAAATCAAAGCTAAACGTTTGTGTGTCACTTTTTATTATTTATTTAATTAATTATTTTAGTCCAGGCAGTGAAATAATGTCACGTCCAGCATGGTGGTTATTGTTCAGATTACACTTCCATCTCCCCGAATTTAATACGGTTAATAAAAGAGGGGGGGAAAGCACAATGACATGAAAAGTATTGTTTTAAGTTTTAAAAAGTTTTTGTAAAAATGCAATCAATCAGAACTTATTAAACATGGCATTCAATTTCATAGTGTGCATCAGATCATTGTTAAAATTTCCAGTATTTGAATTATAAAACACCCACCTGTTCGTGAAAGTCACTAGTTAAGTACTTGGTCAAATACTTGTCACATTCATCTGATACATCAAAAAAACTAAAGTCATTATTAATATGTTCTGGGAAAAACAAAGGAGTTGAATGAATATCAATCCAGATGCGGATTATTGGAACTATTGGCATATAAGGAATGAGGAGGAAGATAAAGATATAAAAGTTAACACATTTAATAGAAAATGTCAGAAAACCAACTACATGGAACCTTGGATTATGAGCATAATTCGTTCCTGAAGCATAAAAAATACATAAAAATAATGAATACAAAATATTAAGTAAAAATAAAACAAATTAACCTGCACTTTACCTTTAAAAAAAAAGTAAAAATAAATCTCGACAGATAAGTGTTTCCGTTGATGCATGCGCTGTATGTGTGTGTGTGTGTGTGTGTGTGTGTGTGAAGCTAAAGTTACTTTCAGCCAGTCTACCCCTTCTCATCTTACACAGTAACCCTTTCTCCTCTCATTTGAATTTCACACAAATACACACATACATTAACATAATTTTTTAAATTTTAATTTGTCGGAATAATTTCACAGAACATCGCTAATGACACTCGTGTGAGCGCATGCTAACAGAATCACTGCTGTAAAGTAAAAAAAACAAGCAAATGAACATGCACTTTACGTTTGAAAAGAATAGTGACAGAGTGTTTTTGTGTAGAGCAGAGTGTGTGTGTGTGTGTGTGTGTGTGTGTGTGTGTGTGTGTGTGTGTGTGTGTGTGAAGGGGACTGGTGTCAAATTACGTGCATGCACACACACACAACGACAGGCTGAGTCAGCAAAATAGATCTTTAACCTCTCTAATGAGACTTACTTTTGCTTTAAACGCGCACACACGTATGTTATAAGAAACAGTACACACGCGCTGTACATACGTGCTTACAAACACAAAATAAAATATGTTTTTATGCGCACACATGTGGTCTCAGTGTTATAGTAAACAGTACATGCGTGCACGCATGTTGATTAGACCAGCACTAAGAGCAAGCAGGGGAGACGATTACACACAATTACACAGTGTAAGAGAGAGAAAAAGCATTGGCTCAGCTGTGATCACAAGACGCTCGGCATCAAAACAAGAAGCGCATGCGTGATACATGATACTCGGTACCAAGATTTTTCAAGTCAAAATTTATTAAAAGTCTTTTCTTGCAGTCTTGCAAACCGCGTTACTTGCAATCCGAGGTTTCACTGTAACTACTATTTATAGAGCTTCTCAAGGTTGCATTAGTTTCCTTCCGCTTTTCACCCAATATAACTGTTACTTCTACCTTGAATCCAATCATTATTAAATACCCCGTTGAGGCATGCGTGGTACAGTATACCCCAGAATTAGGAGATGACCAGTGTCAAAACAAGGTGGACACTCATTAAATGGTGTGCTAAAAATAACCCCAAACAAACGAAACAAACAAACAAACAAATGAATAAAAAATGTTTTTATATTAAATAATTAATTTTCTCCAGTATTGGTGGTTCAGTCTGAAACTTCTCAAAATCAAATAGTCAAAATCATACTAATACTTTGACATTTATGTAATTGCCACAGTGTCATCTTCAATACATGTGGTCTATTTATGCAGCAGGATATTTCATTTTATTAAATGTCATTAAATATTTACTTGTATCATTTGGTGCAAGCATAGAGATCTTAGATTTATTCAACTGTCCTTCCGTTGAAAAATGTTTCAATGTAATGTAAGGCCTGTTTTGTATGGTCTGTCCTTACAGCATGAATCAAAGCTTTTGAGATTGCTTAATGTGTGCTCAGAAATTTCTGGCATTCAAGCTGCACAAGTATGTCCTGCAGCTAGCTAGGACATTGCTAACAATACAGTAGGTCACGTATTTGAAACGCAGAATACATATTTTACCATAAGAAATTAGATCCATCCTTCGATCTGTTCAAAAGCAAATCTTTAAAAAAAAAGTAATATGTAAATATTTTTCAAACTGACACTGAGATTTAATAATTAATAAATAATCATAACGTGGCATTTTTTTAAACAGCGCTATAAACAATCCAAGATGAGATTGAATTCTTGTAGTCAATCATAATGCAGAAGGCTATATTTGACAAAGGAAATGGCAATCCTAGTCACACATAAGTTTGCTAACAGGTTGACATTTATTTTTTGAGACAAATTGTAAAATAAGATGTTGTATGTTAAGTATGTTAGGAAAACCTTTTATTTTATAACTTACTTTTTTTTTTAATGAGATAGTAATTGCAAAGCAGAGTAAAGAGGATTTTCATTTCTTGTGAGCAATATTCTACAGTTCAGTGGGTGGTGGTACTCACCCAAAAGCTTGATGCCAACCCAAAAAAAATTATGGAGAAGGGGAAGGTAATCTTTAATTTTTTTTTGATTTGCATTAAAAAAACAAAAAAAAAACAAAGAGTACTTTTTACACTCACCCACCATGTTGCAAAAAATGCCTATTGTTTTTACTTTGCCTCCCATGTCCTTTTAAAACCTTGTAGTTCCAAGAGCTTAGTATGTAAAATAAATATTTTTATATATTTTATTTTCATAGTAGAATTTATTTGCTAGATGCTATTTTTAGCATCATGTGACGCATTCAGGATTGCAGCCACCATTAGTAATGTTTTCAAGTGGGACCATCCTTCATATCCTTACAGCTACTGTTCTATAGAAACTTGCTCAGTTTGCAGTAAGACCAAACAAAGTTCTAAAAAGACTGTCAATCGAGGCTCAGTTATAAGAAAACATATTAAACAATGAACATCTTATGTAACACTCACTCTCACTCATTCATCTTCTATACCGCTTAATCCTGTATTCAGGGTCGCGTGGACCTGCAGCCTATCCCAGGAGGCCCAGGGCACGAGGTGGGGTACACACCCTGGACAGAGTGCCAATCCATCGCAGGGCACAGACTATTTGGGAACGCCAAAAGGGCGTACCTGGAGGAAACCCACCAAGCACAGGGAGAACATGCAAACTCCATGCACACAGAGATGGGAATCGAACCCGGACCCTGGAGGTGCAAGGCGACAATGCTAACCATTACACCACCATGTCGCCATCTTATGTAACAGTATTATTAAAAAGCTGGAAGACTGTGACTCATAGAAGAGGCCATGTACTAAAAGTACGTCATCACCAGGGTAAAGTGAGCTTTATTCAGAGAAGCAATCAAATGACCAGGGTAACATACATTATCCTAACCGGAAATATTGAAGAAATTGTCTCCAATGTCATGACATGAGCAAGATGCTGGCCTACAGCTCCAGTCATGAAAGATACAAAGCTCTTTGATTCAGTATTTTAATTTGATTGATAATATGGCAGTCACCCAATAGATTAATAGTTATCATATTCCCTAGTCATCATATGAATTTCATGGTGGCATGGACACGGCTAACAAAGCAGATGTTCCTGCTATTATTCCACAAAACCTTTGGCATGCTAGAATGGCTAGATCTTAAAACTTTTTTTTTTCTGTCTGCAATTGGACCCCCTTTCAAAGAGGTTAAGTAGGGGTGCCATGGTTGGTGTGATGAGAAGCTCACTCAAGCCTAATGATGGCAGAATCTAGTCCTGATTAAACGTTCATCTCTACATCGCTTGCCAGACACCGGCTCACCAACAAGATGGATGTACCCTTGAGCTGTGCTCATTACTGCAAGAATTAGGGAGCACACTTTATGCTGATATTATAAACTTATAGAGCATAACCTCTCGTTCTTTTTTCGTCACTCAATTCCCTAACAAATTAGTTTTGTACAATGAGGATTTAAATAGAAAAAGAGCAATGATACCAAATTATGTTTTTTGAGTTGCAATTATTATTAAGCAATAATTATGAATAGAAATACACACTATGCCAAATTTTCATGTAAAATTAAAACATTTAATTGTGTTAATTGGATCAGAATTGCGTTAATTGGATCAGGATACAGAGACAGACGGTTTTGTGGGGAAAACAAAAGGACCCATACATTTGATATGTAAAAATAAAAACAAAACTTTATTTAGATATTAAACATTTGTTCAATTTCACCACCCCTAACCACCTATCATCTTGATAACACTTCTCACCCTTGACAAAAATGTATTTAACTAACATTTAAGTTAGGAGCTGTAGTATTCTCATGATACACATAAAAATTAGTCTGTGAAGAATTTAATTTTTTTCATTTCTTTGTGCCTAAATTTGAGATTTGAGACATTGAATCAACTACTGATACTGAAACAACTCAAACATCAGAGGTGAGGTCAGTTGTGCCTCAAATTCTTGCTCTTGGCTGACAGAAGTGAAACCTGCTTTTGCAGCCCATCTGCCTCAATATTTTACATAGTGTGCTTTTTGAAATGCCTTTCTCTTTTCCATGATTCTCCAGGGATCTTTGTAATCAACAAGTTCCAGTACTGTGCATGCACAGAGCATGGATGCGTTTAAAAAAAAAAAAAAGGAACGGAAATTAATTAAACAAAGTCAGCATTTGGTATGGTAATGCTTTGAGTACCCTTTAGTATTAGATAAAATTTGTTGAGTTTTATAATAAAATTAGCCTCTATGTTTTACTGAGCATCCTGAAGACCCAAAGTCTGTCTGAGGACTTTGTCTGTTGCACCTGCTTCTTTTTTAGATGCGCAATCCAGCAGCTTCCATTTTGTTTTTATCCAAAAATGGTCACATATATTTTCTGAATATTTTTCTGTAACTTTTAATTTTGTGGTGAAATACTAATGTATAAAACCAGAAATGTTTTGTACTGACTTATTATAAAGTCATAAAATAAAATAATAAATCATCTATAGCAAAGTTTGGACTAAAAAAAAAACACTGGGTGCTTAAGACTTTCGCAACATACTATAGATTTTAATCGACTTTGTCGTCTCTAAGCTACCGCATCGCTTTAACACAGTCTGCAGATGGTTTTGAGAGTGTACATATAATGGATTATACAAATCATGTGCTAACAGATTATCTCTTTTTAATTTATTGAAATCCTCCATTTGGGACTGAAATAATAATGAGTATGTTGAATAACTGAAAAACGGAATAAAACTGACCTGTGCCTGGTAAGATCACTTTGCTTTATATGGTACATGCTGTACATGATTTTGATGGGCATATGTCATCTATTTATAGTTTGGACTATACAAATCTTGTGCTGATAAATTATCTAATTTTAATCAGTGGTGTCAAAAGTATTCACATTCATTACTTGAGTAGAAGTATAGATACTAGGGTTTAAAAAGGCTTCTTTAGAAGTTGAAGTATCAACTCAAGGTTTTTACTCAAGTAAAAGTGTAAAAGTATTGGTTTCAAAACTACTTAAAATATAAAAGTAAAAGTAACGTGAGGGGGGGCGGGGGAGCATTAAGGACAAAAGCTTAGGCTGTGCCACGGGCCTATATACTGCACTAACACCTCATTAAAAAAAAAGAAAAATGTTGTTTTTAACGGCCATAGTGATTTGGGATACTGTATATGGCAATTGAAAAAGAATGCATTTTAGTACAATGCAAATACATTAAAGAACCATATATTTGTACTACTGAGCATTAACATGTTTTATGGAGAAGAAGATATGATAACTAGTTGCCTATAAGTATTTTAATGGTGCAAAAAGTCAAACTTCAGAGGCATGTCATCAGTAACCTTTATTGGAATGTAAATGTACATCCAAGCTTAGCTGCAGGAATCTGTGAGGGCAACATACAAGAAAATTAGTGTACCCAGGGCAGGCTTAGTAACAATTACCCTTGTATGGTTGTCTACAATAAACATTAGTGCTGTCAGAATGAATGATTAATCCAAGTGATTAATAATATATATATATATATATATATATATATATATATATATATATATATATATATATATATATATATATATAAAATGAAGAGACTCAAAAAAGTGCCAGGAGAACAGCATACATGAACACTGAACATATCAATGGCATACAAATTAGACATCTAACTGTAAACTTTGAAACAGAAACTTAAATTTTTTTATTTTAATAACAAAAAAATATTAAACCATGTAAAAGAAAATTAAGTTTTAATTTAGTATTCTTGAAAACTAAAGTATTTTTTTAAATAAAAATAGCAGCCTACTTATTGCAGCTGGCCCATGTGCTGAATGAGTATTTGAGAACACTCACCTCATTCACTCACTTATTGAGACAGAGACAGGATTTTTTTTTCCTTTCTCGTTTCTTTTCAGAAAGAAACCGAAATGACTCGATAAAACTATAGGTCTTCTGAGAAAAGTTTGCTCAGGCGAATGGAGCGAACGGGAGGTAGCGGGAACTACAATTCCCATCATCCTTTGCGGTCTGTTGTCGCTACAGATCCAGTAATGCGTAAATGGCGGTGCTGCTATTAGCGGCCAAGGAAAAGAGATGGAAAGAGTAATTAATAATTACGGAGTACGCGGGTTTTAAATCGGATGTGGATAATTACTGGATCTGTAGCGACAACAGACCGCAAAGGGTGATGGTCACGCCGGGGCTAATGGGAATTTTAGTTCCCGCTACCTCCCGTTCGCTCCATTCACCTGAGCAAACTTTTCTCAGAAGACCTATCATTTTATCGTCATGCGACCACGGTATTATCGAAATAAATTGTTATTGCGGTACGACGGTATTTACAATACCGTTACATCACTAATATATATATATATATATATATATATATATATATATATATATATATATATATACACACACACACACACACATATATATATATATCATTCCTGTTACCTTCCTGGTGCTGTTACCTTCCTCGCTGGTGCTTGGTTGTGACATTTCGCTCGAATCTTGAGTCTCTATCACGGACATCTTCGTCTACTTATCACAACATTATCAACTGAAAATGCTATTTTATTCAAACGTTCTTGCTGGAGTGTGTGAAGGAGTAGAAGTAAAAAGTCAGCTGAAAAATAATTACTCCAGTAAAGTATAGATACCCAAAATTTATACTTAAGTAAGGTAACTTCGTTACTTGACACCTCTGATTTTAATGTTTTGAAATCTTCAATTTGGGTCAGAAATAATCATGAATATGTTGAATAGCTGAAAAAGGGATAAAACCGACTTGCGCCTTCAACTAAATTAATATGTTTAGGTTTATTAAAGCAGTGTGTTGGGTTTACCACATATGCCAGGTTATGGTCAAATGAATAATTTCGTTTATATACTGTTCTTTTTACTTTATATTGACCTGGCACTAAAGTACAGAAAATACTTAAATTGGGTTACATTTAACCCAGCTTGTTTAGAATGCAGTGATGGACTGGACCCTGCTGTGAGATGTTCTTCTATGAGAAGCATTTTCTTCCCATTAGAGGTGTGTGCCAATCCAGGAAGCCTGCTCTTCTCCTACCTTCGCATTATATTTCACTTCCCACAGTTTCTTAAATTTTATCATTGTATTTTCCAGTGGTGTTGAGTGCATTGATCATCACTGAGCATCTTTTAGGGAAGATCTAAGGTGAGCCCCTTTGCTCATGACATTGCTTGTACTTGATGTCCTTGTCATTACGAAGTCTACACAAGTTGGGAATGGGAATGATGTATGATAGCAGTATTTATAGCAAATCCTGAGCCATACATCATTATGGAACCTTTTTGAAAGATCTCAGTGTGTGTGTGTGTGTGTGTGTGTGTGTGTGTGTGTGCAAGGTGGTATGAAGGTGTTACACATCGACCCTGCTCAATATTCAGACACCATAGAGCAACAGTTATGCACATACTGATAAGTACCTATGTTCATGTTCAGTATAATGTAAAATAGAACCCCAACAGTTATTCAAAATTATTTATCAATGTGCAGTGGTGGGAGGATTCATGTTGCTGATTTAAGGGTTGAGAGTTCGAATATCAAAATGATTTCTAAGGCCGTTTATCTACTCTACTCCCACGTTGCTGTAACACAACCATCCCTGTGCTCTCATCCCACATTAGAAGGTAGAATATCTACAATGAAAATAAAAGTTTGCTTTCTTTAAATTCTTTTAAGGACAAGCCACAAAGTCAAACACTAACCATCTCAGATGCAAGAACAGAAATTAAGACTTATTTAAAGATGACACTTTACATGACAATGATATTTTACATTGTATGTACTTAGTGAAATAAAACAACTCACTTTGTAGAGGCAATAAATGGTCTGACAAATAGTAGTTGTGGTAGATTGCATGCAGTTTTTCAAGAAGTTACTTAAAAGTGTATTAGCAAACAATTCTGACCTTATAGGATAGAATCTTTTTGGATTAATCACGCTTTCTGTATCACTGTTTATTGTATTTCCTACTAGACATGCAATTTATCTTTACCATAGTAAGAAACTGAAAAGATTGTCTCATCACATTGTTAGAGATATTCATTTCTTTTTTTTTTTTTATTTCAATGGCGTGCGACCTAAGCAATGAATCAGCACTAGACATAATCAGTTATCCCTGCTACTGTAGTTGTTGCTATAGCAGCAGTGAAAAGAGAAACCTAAGACAGGTTAAGTAAAACTACTCACTCAGACCTTCAATATTTTAGGGAATGAATGTTGCTTCACTTTGGAACATTAGTGTTCCTACTGCTTCAAATACACTTTGCGTCCATAGTTTAGATAATAGCCAGACTGGTCGGCGGTGATAGAGAGGCAACTGTAATTCAAATAACATCCTGTTACAATGGAGGTATGCCAAAGAACATCTCTGAATGCACAACATATTAAACCTGAAGCAGATACAGCAGCAGAAGACAATACTGTCAGTTAATAACAGAAAAATTAACCTCACATGGGCTCACCAAAACTGGTTAATAGAAGATTATAAAAAAAATATTGCTTGTGCTAATGACGCTTGATTTCTGCAGCAACATTTGGATTTTAGGGTCAGACTTTGGCATAAATAACATAAAAGCATGGGTCCATTCTGTCTCGTAACACTGGGTAAGGCTAGTGGAGGTTGTAGTACACTTTGGGCACATTTGATGCATCATTTAAATTTCACAGTCTACCTGAGCATTGCTGCTGACCATTCCTTTATGACCACAGGATATCACACCATGTCACAAAGCTAAAATTATCTGAGACTGGTTTCTTGATCATGACAATGAGTTCACTGTACCCAAATGGCCTCCACAGTCATTAGATCTGAAGGTAACAGATCACCTTTCTGATGTGGTGAGGTGGGGGAGTTGCATGATGCGTTCTGCATTCATGTGAATATGGACCCAAATCTCAAAAAATCTTTGTTGAATCTATGCCATGAATAATTAAGGCACTTGGGGCAAAATAGATCCAGCCCAGTACAAGCAGCTGGTGAGTGTACATATGATAATTTGACAAAATATACAATGGGTATGCAAGAAAAAAAAATATCTGGTTAAGCAACTCAACAGTGACAACTATAACCTTTCCATGCTCTACTGATTAGTTCATGACTATAAATAGGACTAAAATACTGCAAAGTGGCTATGTATTGTTTCATAGTTATGCTTCACATTAACCCGACAAGTGTTGCAGATACTGAACAGATATTACATTACCTGTTTTGACTGTGACCCTGAAGCTCATATGTCTTTTGAAACAAGTCGTGCTGTCAGATTGTAAATCAGACCAGGGAAAGTAAATAAAATAAGAGATCTGTCTTTAGCCCTGAAGCTACTCTACGGTCCAATGACCTGCACTCAACAAAATAATTAAAAATAATCAATGATAAATATTAACATGTCATCTAGTTATCACTCACTCATTGTCTATAATGCTTTATCCATTTTATGCACACAGAGGTGGGAATTGCCAGGATTTTTACCCGGACCCTGGAGGTGCAAGGCGACAGTATTAACCACTAAGCCACTAATGATGCCTATTATTAATATTATTACTACTACTACAGACCTTTATGTTGCTGCAATGTTTATTTTTTAAAGCTCAGTTTAGTTCTCTGATGCCTTCCAGCAATACGTTTTACACTAATATATTATGAGTCATGTTAACATCAACATTTTTCCAGTTTTAACCAGGCTGCAGAAGCTTAATTTAGCCCCTAGTTATAGTGCTTCTGTCTAAACCCCAGTGAACTGTCAAAAAGTCTAGACCTCTGATGAGACAGCCAGACAAGAGAACCATCTGATAAACAATTTCAAACGTACAGCATTTGATCCAGGTCTGATAACTTATGATTGACATGAGCCCTTGTATTCAGCTGACAACAACTTTGCGGGTTTGAATGCCTGTTACATCATCAAGTTCCTGGTGCCAGTTAAAACAGCATTCAATTGTCACAACTGATTTGTTGGTGAATCAGCTTGAATGACAGGTATATTCATTAATGCCTTTGTCAAATAGTCTTTCCAACTAATTATTAGTTTTCCGTCTCAGCACAAATTGAGCCATCAAACATTTTTACAATACGTGTTTGACAGTGGCGAAGCTCACAGTCTCAGAACAGTGAAGCCTTTGCACAAATTTATCATTGTCAAGCCAGTGGTGTATGGAGGCATCTCTGCTAATGCTGGCATCAGGCCTTTTAGTGTCTTCCTTCTGATTGAATTGAAAAATGGACAGGGAGCACAAAAGGGGTAAAAGTAGAATCGCAAAACACATTGAAAGTGTTATAGTTTTATTGTCTAATATTTAATATTTTCATTTAAAGAGGCAAACAGCAACCTAGAAACCTGTCATGTCAAGCACAAACTTTCATTCATTCATTCATTCATTCATCTTCTATACCGCTTCTTCATGTATTTAGGGTCGCGGGGACTGTCGTGGAAATTAATTGAAGACTCAGGCTTTGGTTTCAGAAGATAACGACCTTTATTATCATGCAATAACGGCCGGGAGAGGCTGCAGAACTCCCATCTATCTCTGGTCTGGTCTTCCTTTAAATACCAATCCCATACAATGAAGCTTATTCAGTATACAGTGATGTCACAGCAACAGCTGGGTTTCTTTAAATTCCCCAGTTCAGTGTATACCTCACCTTCCTGGGCAAGCATATTACAGGAGGCCTTATATGGTCAGCTTTGCACATAAGATTCCCCATTCTATGTATAGCTCAAAGTCCTAGGCAAGCATTTCTTAAGTCTACTACACAAATTGACTATTATATTCAGATGGGTACCTTTTGTTCATTAAAAGTAAGTAAAATCTCATAAAAACCAGTTCTCACCTTCCTGGGCAAGCACATTCCAGGAGGCCTTATATGGTCAGCTTTGCACATAAGATTCCCTATTCTCAAGTCTACTACACAAATTGACTATTATATTCAGATGGGTACCTTTTGTTCATTAAAAGTAAGTAAAATCTCATAAAACCAGTTGGAAATATTTTCCACAGGACCTGGAGGCTATCCCAGAAGACTCAGGGTACACCCTGGACAGCGTGCCAATCCATCGCAGAGCACACACACACACATTCACACACTATGGTCAATTTGGGAATGCCAATTAGCCTAATCTGCATGTCTTTGGACTGTGGGAGGAAACCAGAGTACCCGGAGGAAACCCACCAAGCACGGGGAGAACATGAAAACTCCATGCACACAGAGACGGGAATCGAGCCTGGCCGGGAATCGAACCCGGACCCTGGAGGTGCAAGGCGACAGTGCTAACCACTACACCACCGTGCCGCCAGCACAAATTTTCATCGGAAGTAAATAAATTCTTCAAGATAACTACAGCCCACAAAAATATATTTTGGGTTTTGTTATAAGTTGCATTTTGGTTTTTTACAAAATATGTAATGGTATGTAATGGCCAGCAAAAATACACTAATAATTGCTAACAGATATATTGTATAATGTTGCTTTCACACTAGGCACTGTTGCTTTAACTATGACACCCAAGCACACACACCCAAGTCCTTATTTCCATCCATCCATCTAGGAACCACTGTAGTTCAACTACAGCCAATGGTGATTACCATTGTATTTATTCCCATTTTATGACAATGGTAGGACCTCCCGTCAACATACACACATGCGCTCACAAACTACGGGCAATTTGTGAACTCCAATTAGTCTAATCTTCATGTCTTTGGACTGTGGAAGAAAACTGAAGTACCCGGTGTCATGCACACTCAATCTGCGGCCGGCACTAGGACCCGGAAGTAAGACGGTCACCTACAAGGAAGTATAAGAGGAGTAAGCAAATCATGGCTTACCGCTGACCGCAGTCATTGAGTTCGGCCCATGTCGGTTTAGGTTGGCTTTCTTCCAACCGTGAGTACTCACTGTATTTTGGTTGTTGCTTCCTACCTTTGTGTGTGTATTTATAGGACGCGGGTTAAATTTGTGTTTTTCCCTTGCTCCCCTTTCGTGAGAGTCCTTAAACTAAATCGCGTGGTTATCCGGCCTACTCGCTTTTCTTCCGTGTTTGGGTTTACCATCCACGCTACATTGGGCTAACCGCTAAAGCTTCGTCTTCTGGTCACTTCAGGTTAGTTCACTCTAACACCCGGAGAACATTCCAACAAGCACAGGGAGATCATGCAAACTCCATGCACACAGATCCTGAGATGGGAATCGAACTCGGACCCTCGAGGTACCAAGTGCTTATTTTACGATCTCCAGTACAGTAGGTGGCAGTAAAAGGAAAATAGGAAAATTTATAAAGGACAGTATATTTACATTGACTACAATATTCTGTTAATCAATGTAATAACAGTCCAATCAGAATAAAAAGGCCTCATGTAACCACCTCATTAGAACAGTCTGACCTCCTCAGGCCAGATCAGAATGAATTTTCAATCAGAATGAGAGGGGTGGTGTAAACCTTTGAGAATCTGTTAAATAGGCACAAATTAGTCATGTAACACACCTGATCTGATTGTTTCTTTCTTGTTGTAATTAATATATTTAAACTCTGTAACAACTCCCTTCCATTGTTCTTTACTTCAGACTTTAATCTACTGATTGTTTTCTGGAGAAAGGGACCCTGATTTGCTTGCATTTTACACATATTACTGTATCTAATCAAATATAGATGAGACTTAACTTTTGTAACCAGTTATAAAAAAGTTAGAACTCCAGATTTGTCATAAAATATTGGAAGCCCAGACTAACCTAACTTCTGTTTCGTCATCTGTTAGATTAACCAGTAGTAAAAAGCTACTTTCTGATTAAAATGCTCTGAGCGTGTATAAACATATTAGCATCATCAACTCAGCATCCATGTAAACTGTCACGGCCACAGGCAGAACGGTATGAATCCAAGCGCGGTTACTGACTGTATAGAGATGTGGGGGCGTGGTCGGGGGCATGAACAAGGGTCGAAAGCCGTGAGTCCGTCAGCGAAGCGTCCAAAGCAAAAACACTAGACTAGAGCCATAATCAAAAAGGGAAAGCGCGAGGTCAAAACCGGGAGATCAAAAGGGCAGGCGAACAATCCAAATCGGCAGGCAGAAAATCAGAAACGAGAAAAAACAAAGCGGGGTCGTAACGTGAAAGCTAGAGAAAAGAAAATGCGAGAGAATCGAGGTATAACACACACAACAATCCAGCGATCTTAATGGGCATGAGATGAGGTGACGTAGCTGGGACATGTGGAATGTGGGATTTATTCGTCGCATCGTAGAAGGAAGCAAAAGTTTGACAATCTTGGTTATGGTGAAAGGGCCGATGTAACGGGGTGAGAGTTTGCGGGACAGGGTCTTAAGAGGGAGGTCTCTGGTGGAGAGCATGACTCTCTGCCCTATCCTGTACTTGGGGGCCTGAGAGCGTCTGCGGTCTGCTTGCTCCTTGTAAGTTCTGCCTTGTCGTAGCAGCGTCCTTCTGGCCTGAGTCTAGGTCCTCCTGCAGCGGCGAATGAAGGCTTGGGCAGAGGGGACGCTGACCTCCTCTTCCTGAGAGGGGAATAAGGGTGGTTGGTAACCCAGGCAGCACTGGAAGGGGGACAGCCCAGTAGACGAAGAGACTAGAGAGTTGTGGGCGTATTCGACCCAGGGCAGGAATCTGCTCCACGAGGTGACATCCCGGTAGGTCATGCATCTCAGGGCGACCTCGAGAGCCTGGTTCTTCCTCTCCGTCTGCCCATTGGATTGAGGGTGGAAACCTGATGACAGGCTTGGGGTGGCTCCGATGAGCTTACAAAATACCTTCCAGAACCGAGAGGTGAACTGTGGGCCCACTCCAGGACTTGAGAACGCAGATTGCGGGGAACGAAGAGACGGTTAGGAGGCACATTGCTTGGGCTTGGTCCATGGGATAGGGCTTGCTTGACACTAGTTTCGATATCGAGCTCGGCCACGGCGAGCAGGCAGGGGGGTGGTAGAATCGTCTCACATGGGGCAGGGTCTTGGGTGGTCGTAAATAGTCTTGAGAGAGCGTCCGGCTTGGTGTTCTTAGACCCTGGTCGGTAGGAGAGGGTGAAGTTGAACCTCGCGAAGAACAGGGACCACCGGGCCTGACGAGAATTGAGCCTCTTGGCGCTTCGTAGGTACTCGAGGTTCTTGTGATCGGTCCAAACTAGGAATGGGGCCTCCTTTCCCTCTAGCCAGTGTCTCCATTCCTCCAGTGCTAACTTGATGGCTAAGAGTTCACGATCTCCGATGCCGTAATTGCTTTCAGCAGGAGTTAGGCGGTGGGAGAAGAAGGAACAGGGGTGCAGCTTATTATCCCGGTTGGATCTTTGTGAGAGGATGCCTCCTACTCCGGTGCTGGAGGCGTCGACCTCCACTATGAACTGCCGTGACGGATCTGGGATGGTGAGGATAGGGGCGGAGGTGAACCGTTTCTTCAGCTCGCTGAAGGCTTTCTCAGATTCCTGGTTCCAGCAGAAATGGGTCTTGGTAGAGGTCAGGGCTGTTAGAGGGGCGGCGATGGAGCTGTAGCCTCGGATAAACCGACGATAAAAATGAGCAAAGCCTAAGAACTTCTGGAGTTCATGCCGAGAGGTGGGGGTTGGCCACCTAGTGACCGCTTGGAGCTTAGCAGGTTCCATCTCGATGCCCTTGGAGCTGATGGTGAATCCAAGGAACGTGGTAGATGTGGTGTGGAACTCGCACTTCTCAGCCTTGATGAACAAGTTGTTCTCCAGCAGCCTCTGCAGCACCTGCCTGACGTGATGTTGGTGTTCTTCTGGGTTGTGAGAGAAGATCAGGATATCGTCTAGATAGACGAATACGGAAGAATTGAGGAAGTCCCTGAGAACGTCGTTAATTAAGGCCTGAAATACTCCGGGGGCATTAGTAAGTCCAAAGGGGACCACCAGATATTCATAATGTCCAGTTGGCGTATTGAAGGCTGTTTTCCATTCATCCCCTTCCCGGATGCGGACAACGTGATAGGCGTTGCGCAGGTCGAGCTTGGTGAAGGTGCTGGCCCCCTGAAGGAGTTCGAAGGCAGTAGACATTAGGGGAAGGGGGTATCGGTTCTTTATGGTGATGTCGTTAAGGCCCCTATAATCAATGCACGAGCGCAGGGAACCATCTTTCTTGCCTACGAAGAAGAATCCAGCCCCCGCCGGAGAGGAAGAGGGGCGGATGATTCCTGCGGCAAGGGATTCCCTGATGTACTGGTCCATGGCTTGGCATTCCTTGGGTGACAGAGAATAAAGACGGCCCTTGGGGGGGGTGCCTGGAAGGAGGTCAATGGCGCAGTCGTATGGTCGGTGGGGGGAGAAGAGAGACTGCACGTGATTTGCTTAACACAGTCCTGAGGTCATGGTATTCTGGGGGAACACAGGTGAGATCCGATGGCTCCTTTGTGGGGGTAGGGTCGAGGCAGGGCGTAGTGGCAGCGCGTAAGCATGACGTAGAACATGACGGGCTCCAGGCTACGATCGAGTTCCTGACCCAATCAATGTGCGGGTTGTGTTGGATTAACCAGGGGAGGCCTAGGACGACCGTTGCATGTGACCCCTCCATGATGAACAGCGACGTCTGTTCTGAGTGATTGCCGGAGACTTTTAGACCAATGAGAGGGGTTCTGTGGGTGATAGGTGGGAGCGGACTCCCGTCGAGGGCCTGGACCTTGAGGTGGTTCTCCAAGGGCAGCGCAGGAATACCCAGGATTTTGGCTGAAGCCGCATTCAGCAGGTTACGATCTGAACCCGAGTCGACCAGTGCCTGCACTAGGTGGGTCTGTTGCTCATGGATGAGGAGGATGGGAAGCAGATGACGTTGGTCTGGGAGCCTTCTTGGAGTTTCGCCCTCTAGTGCTCCCAGCTGAACTAGAGGGCGCCCCCTTTTGCTGGACAGTTCATGAGCAGGTGTCCTGGTTTCCCACAGTAGAAGCAGGCCCCCTCCACTCGGCGGCGGTGACGCTCCTCTGGGGTGATGCGGGTTCTGCCCAGTTGCATGGGTTCCTCCTGGGGTTCAATTCGTGGAGGTGGAAGTCGCGGTAGAGCTCTGGGTGGAGAAAACCGGGCTGACCTACGAAGACGGAGGCGGGTATCTACTCGACCGGCCAGGTCCACAAGCTCTTGGAGAGACGAGGGGAGCTCTCGTGAGATTAGCTCATCTTGGAGCTTCTCTGTCAGGCCCTCCAAAAAGACGTCGCATAGCGCTCGGTTGTTCCAACCGCTGGGAAGGGCCAGGGTCTGGAACTCAATGGCATAGTCATAGGCCGAGCGCGAGCCCTGGCGGAGATTCAGCAGCCTTCGGCCCACCTCTCTGTCATGGCATGAGTGGTCGAACACCCTCTTCATCTCCCTGGCGAAGTCCTCATAATTGGAACAGCAGGGGTCGTCCCAAAGCGCGGTGCTCCATTCCCGGTCGCGTCCAGACAGGAGCGTGATGACGTAGGCCACCTTGGATCGTTCGGTGGAAAAGGCGGAGGCTTGGAGCTCGAAGATCAGGGAACACTGAGACAGGAAGGAGCGACAGGTGCCTGGATCCCCCTCGTAGGTGGGAGGGGCGGGGAGGCGTGGCTCCTGTTGCGCGTGGGAGCTTGCTCCTTGCGGTAGAGAGAGTTGGAGTCTCTGAAGCTGAGACGTGACGTCGGCGAGAGACTGCTTTGTACTAAGCAGTTCCTGTTGGTGATTTCCAAGCAGGGCACCTTGACTCTCCAATGTCGCTCTCAAATGGTCAGAAGCCGCTGGATCCATAACTGTGTGGATTATTCTGTCACGGGCACAGGCGGAACAGTATGAATCCAAGCACGGTTACTGACTGTATAGAGATGTGGGGGCGTGGTCGGGGGCGTGAACAAGGGTCGAAAGCCGTGAGTCCGTCAGCGAAGCGTCCAAAGCAAAAACACTAGACTAGAGCCGTAATCAAAAAGGGAAAGCGCGAGGTCAAAACCGGGAGATCAAAAGGGCAGGCGAACAATCCAAATCGGCAGGCAGAAAATCAGAAACGAGAAAAAACAAAGCGGGGTCGTAACGTGAAAGCTAGAGAAGAGAAAACGCGAGAGAATCGAGGTATAACACACACAATAATCCAGCGATCTGAGCAGCGCGCCACGCATGCTTAAATCGCTGGAGTAATCAGGCAGGGAATGAGAAACAGGTGAGCAGACGGGCGGAAACGGGGACATGAGCGCGCACGTGATAGCTAGACAAAAACATGAGCACATGGGGGAGTGACAGCGTGGGAAAAAGACGGCCGACAGACCGTGACTCGTGACATAAACAGTACGAAAATCTAATTAGGCTGATTTCAATAAGATTTTATGAATATTATTATCCATGAAAATGTATTTTTCCATATGTGGCTCAGTTTTCTTGCATCAAGTGCCTATTTTATTAAAAACCATTGAAGCTGTTTGAGGGTTAAAATATATATCCATCAATTAATATTATAAAACCATTATAGTTCATTTTCTAAGGGGTCTCAATATGGACATAATAGTTTTATGCATAGTCAAAAGAACAACCTCTTCAAAAGTTGAAGTGAGGCAATAGTATGAATGATTGTTACTTTTATGAAGGTCACTTATTTTTGGACAGTCACCTAGATTTCTAGTGTGTGTACATGCAGACATTCCCACCTTATTTTTCTTATTTAAATTTATGTCATTCTTCATGAATTTGTCTGTTGTTTTGTGATGTTTTTTGTTTATTTTGTTATTCCGGCAGTAAGAATGTGGTAATTCGCTATAAAGATTACCCATTTTACTTGAATACAACAGACTTGTGTTGTAAACTAGAGCATTAAAAAGCTACAGCATGTCAACGCCAAAAGCAAGACATGGTAAATGCTATGTTACTGGCTGTAAACAAGAACTTTTCTTTTTTTTTCTTTCTTTCTTTTATTGCTCACATCTCCCACAGAAGTGTAGAAGTTGGTTATTTCAAAAGGTTGAAATATGGTTAATGTTTATTTATGAATCAAATGGTCTAATAGTGGCGGCACGGTGGTGTAGTGGTTAGCACTGTCGCCTTGCACCTCCAGGGTCTGGGTTCGATTCCCCGGCCAGGCTCGATTCCCGTCTCTGTGTGCATGGAGTTTGCATGTTCTCCCCGTGCTTGGTGGGTTTCCTCCGGGTACTCCGGTTTCCTCCCACAGTCCAAAGATATGCAGGTTAGGCTAATTGGCGTTCCTAAATTGCCCGTAGTGTGTGATTGGGTGTGTGAGTGTGTGTGTATGTGTGTGTGCCCTGCGATGGATTGGCACCCTGTCCAGGGTGTACCCCGCCTAGTGCCCGAAGTCTCCTGGGATAGGCTCCAGGTCCCCCGCGACCCTGAACACAGGATTAAGCGGTATAGAAGATGAATGAATGTTCTAATAGTTATGTCCAATTATATATGTGTGTGTTCCCAACATTTCACATTAGACTGCTTTCTGAATGAGGGATAATTTTACAGCTGGATTTGCATGAATACTGAAGCTCCAGAGTGGAAATATTCCAACTGTCTGTGACTCAACTTTAGTCTGAAGCTGAGAGGGTTCATTCATTCATTCATTTTCTATACCGCTTAATCCTGTGTTCAGGGTCGCGGGGGACCTGGAGCCTATCCCAGGAGACTTCGGGCACTAGGCGGGGTACACCCTGGACAGGGTGCCAATCCATCGCAGGGCACACACACACTCACACACCCAATCACACACTACGGGCAATTTGGGAACGCCAATTAGCCTAACCTGCATATCTTTGGATTGTGGGAGGAAACCCACCATGCACGGGGAGAACATGCAAACTCCATGCACACAGAGACAGGAATCGAGCCTGGCCGGGGAATCGAACCCAGACCCTGGAGGTGCAAGGCGACAGTGCTAACCACTACATCACCGTGCCGCCGCTGAGAGGGTTGATATATTTAAAGTTACTTTACGTTTCGAATGTTTAGAATACAGTATATTAAGCTTGTTGGAGAAATGTATGCACACTGTGAGGCTAATGTTGCTAATAGCACAGAAGCTTGTGTTGCATGTTGGTATGGACATCTGTGTAGTAAAAAAAATATTTACATAAATATATATGTAAACACAGTTAGCTAAGTAATATGTTTTGTACCCAATGAGTATATGTATACATACAGAGAGTGAGTGACAGGCATTTACAATAATATTTTAAATGTTTCCAATTGCACTTTGCCCAGTTATGGTGGTTCCCTGTGACAGAAATATAGAAAAATTGCATTGTTCCACCATAGTATTACACATGCCTAGAGATATTGCACATTACTGTAAAGTTGACATGTTCCATCATGATATTGCACATAATTATCATGGTGTATTTGAAGTGTGTGTTTGATCGTTTGTGTTTGCTTGTGCGTATGTGGTCAGAGTCTAAGTTGTACAGTCTGACAGCAGTTGGCAAGAAAGACTTACGGAATCTCTCCTTCCCACATCGTGGGTGCAGCAGCCTGCCACTGAAGGAACTGCTCAGTGCTGTCAGATACTCCTGCAAGGGGTGGGAGATGTTATCCAACAGGGATGACAGCTTAGCCACCATTCTCCTGTCACTCACCACCTCTACTGGGTCCAGAGGGCATCCTAGAACAGAGCTGGCCCTCCGGATCAGCCTGTTCAGTCTCTTTCTGTCCCTAGCAGAGATGCTGCTGCCCCAGCAGACCACACCATAAAAGATGGCTGATGCCACCACACAGTCATAGAAAGACTTCAGGAGTGGGCCCTGCACTCCAAAAGACCTGAGCCTCCACAGCAGGTACAGCCTGCTCTGTCCTTTTTTGTACAGCGCATTTGAATTGTGGATCCAGTCCAGTTTATTGTTCAGGTGAACACCAAGGTACCTATAACTCTCCACTGATTCAATGACCATGTCTTGGATGTTCAGTGGTTGTAGTGGTGGATGTTTGTGCCTGCGGAAGTCTACCACCAACTCTTTGATAGCCTCCAGTGGGATGTAAACAGCTTAGTGTGCTATAATGACAGTAAACTCACATGGAAGGTAAAATGACCTGGATTTAAGTGCAATTTTCTCCAAACCAGAAAAACAGTGCAAGCCTATGATTTCAGAAAAAGTGCAATTGTGGAGTCTTTGTTTCCATCCGAGTTAATCTTTATGCAGCTTGCTACTCAAAATCTGGAATAAGTGAATGTAGCTGTTTATCTGTTGTTAACTGAATGCAACAGTCACCTCTGAATTTCTATTTTGAGGTCTGTAGCTTCAGGTTGTCCATTTTGTTGGTTATGAATCTGGCACTGGTGAGAAAATTTTGGGAAGTAATGGTTTGGGTGGGCGGCATGGTGGTGTAGTGGTTAGCACTGTCGCCTTGCATCTCCAGGGTCCAGGTTCGATTCCCAGCCAGGCTCGATTCCCGTCTCTGTGTGCATGGAGTTTGCATGTTCTCCCCGTGCTTGGTGGGTTTCCTCCGGCTACTCCGGTTTCCTCCGACAGTCCAAAGACATGCAGATTAGGCTAATTGGCTTTCCCAAATTGACTATAGTGTGTGAATATGTGTGTGTGTGTGTGCTCTGCGATAGATTGGCACGCTGTCCAGGGTGTACCCTGCCTCGTGCCCTGAGTCTCCTGGGATAGGCTCCAGGTCCCCGCGACCCTAAATACAGGATAAAGCGGTATAGAAGATGAATGAATGGTTTGGGGGGTTGTTATCTTGTCCTAGCGAGCAAGACGGACTGGCAGCCACACTTTTGCTTCCTGTCTCCTCCACCTCTGATACTTGCCAGAGCCGACACCTATTTATGTACAGGTCAGTGCCATCGCTATCTCCTTCAGTATAACATCATGAAGACAAGACAATTATGGTGACTATAAAATGACATTTGTACAAGTGAGCTTAATAATGATGAACATAAATGTAAACAAAAACGCTTATAAAGAACACTGAAAATTGAAGCGTCGGGTTGCTGTGCTGCATCTGTATGTAGCACCAAATTAGTTAGCCTTTATGGCTACAGACACAAAAACAGCTTGTATGGAAAAGTAGCAAACCAGAAGGAAAAGGCTGTCAGAATGCATGATTTGAAGAGTATTTGAACTGGAACATTAAACAGACTTATGTAAACATGTCAAAAAGTAAAATAATAGGTCAAATTTATGTTATAATCTTTTGGCATTCAAGATGGTTGCCTGTGTTACCCGATTAGGGAATCTATGGTGGATCACAGTCGTTCCTTTAGTCATTGTTCCGGATTGCTTGGTGTCTGTTTAAGAAGATCCAGATGTAGGCATTGGAAGCAAGGAGCTGACGTAAAACTATGTTACTCATTCCTGTTCAGCTCTTTCTTGGCAGATCCTGAAGTGGGAGAATATATCATAGACATTGCCTAGATTTCAGATTATCATGATTCTGTCCCTTCGTTCCTGAATTTCCCAGTGAGTTGATGGCTTCTTCTTCACTGAGCGGAGTGCATGCATATGATAGAGGGATTTTCCATCATCTGCATCAGCTATTTAGAGCTTCCCCTGGGGCTCTTTCTAGTGACAACTGAGCCTTATACCCTGTTAAGATAGAGCTGCTAAATTCCCATTCCATAATCAATAAGTCTTTTTTTTTTGATAAATGACTTTATCATGGCTAAAATCATGGATATTTTATTTGTGACAGTAACGTGGCAGAAGAATTTGGAGCATGCTCCTCTTTTTTTAGCTTTGCCATTAGGATTACGGCTTTGTCAGCACAGAGTTTCAAGCCATAGCAGCAATCTTGCTATTGTATTTGGGAATAATCTTTCTGGTGGTGAATACTAGGATGTTCTCATTTAAATTACATGAGATTGGTGGCTCTGATATTTTATTGTATTTTAATTTAACAAATTATTAGGCATTTCAACAGTTCTATCCTCTACAATTATATCAATTATCCAACAAATGTCCTAAAAGAAAGCCTTATTAATATTTAAATTTTAATTTTCTAGAAAGTACCCAACAGCAAATGCAATAATTATCCATGGTTATAGTTGCAAAATGGATAATATAGTATATGTAATATAATATAGCAATGCTAAACTCTTGATTTTGATTGGTTGGAAGGTATTGATTAGGATTTATATTAATGAGTTAATTTTAATGCAAGTTTATATGAATCCACTTTTTTGTAATGAATTATTTCAATAGCTAGATAATTTACATACTCTAAGAGGAATAGTCTATATCTATAGTTTTTACATTTGGTTTACCTATTCATTCTGTTTATACTGAGAAGATTCTGAAAAGAATCTCTCAATTTTGTGCAGTTGTGATGTACTCTGATCGACCATAACATTATAACCACCCAAATTTTAGGTTCCCTTTCAATGGCTACACTCGATGCTGTGTGAAAACGCTAAGGGAACATCTTTCCGTGTTGCGGGTTGCAGAGGTGGAAAGTAACGAATTACATTTACTCGCGTTACTGTAATTGAGTACCTTTTTTGTGTATTTCTACTTTTTAAAGTAGTTTTAAAAATCTGTAATTTTACTTTTACTTAAGTATGTTTTGTTTGAAGTATTGTAATTCGCTACATTTTAAATCATATTCGCTACTGAGTAAAAAATAAATGAATGAAAATTATAAAATAATAAAAGATATTATGCTTTGTATAAATACTCCGTTGCGCCGCGTGTGTGTATCATGTCCTGGTCGCGCGCCGCTCCAGACTCCACTCCAGGTTTTCTGACATCGGCAGCTACCTGACCTTCCACACGGTCGCTTCCGCCCTGAGTGACGTCATCGACTAGCGCGACCATGTATAAACCGGAGAGAGATGCGGGAAAGAGGAAAGAGGTTGTGATTTTGCCGTTTTGATATTTGGTTGTGTATTCTGGTTTTGACTTTTTGCCTCCAATTGACTTTGATTATTGCTTTGTCCCTTTGGTTTGGTTGGTCTTTGTATATATTTGTAGATAATTTCATTGTTTTTGGTTTAGGGAGTCCGGGAAGGTACCTGTATTTTTGTTTGTGTGTGTGTTTTTTTTGTAGGTAATCTAGCTACTAAATATAAATACCATTTTGTTTAAATTATTTTGGCCTGGGTCCAACCTGAATCTGATCCTCTTCCTGGTGTGTGTGTATGTGTGTGTGTGTGTGTGTGTGTATACAAACCTCATTATTTCATCAGTTAATGATTGGATCTAGTTCTTTCTGCCATATACCACCATTTCCATACAGTTATATATATTATAAATAGAACCCTGAACCATTCTTTTGCTGTTTGGCCCTAGACTGGGACGTAACACCATATTTAAGTGACCACTTTGATTTTCAAGCACAAGAAAGACAACAGCTTTATTATGCAAAGGTGTTCCTTCAGTTAAAAACAACTAGTTTGAGATTTATATCTGCTCATCTTTTTTGAACTACGAATGCCTCATCCCACCCACGCTGTTAAAAAAAATAAAAATGTAACTCGGTAACTTTTACTCTGAGTACATTTTTTAATGAGCTACTTTTTACTTTTACTTGAGTAGATTTTTATAATTGTAACTTTACTTGTACTTAAGTAAAATTTCACTGAAGTAACAGTACTTTTACTTGAGTACAAAATTTTATTACTCTTTCCACCTCTGGCCGGTTGCGAAGCATGTGTGTATCAAACACGCCAAATTTTGGCTTATATAACCTCGGTCAGGTGATATGATCTGATGAGATGCACCTGCAGGTTATAAATAGGAATAAACCGGAAACATTCCTCAGATCTTTTTGTCTTCAGAACTACATTGTGCGCGTGTGTGTACAACCAAATCAAAATCAAATTAAAAGCAAAGAAAAGTGTTTAACTAACCGATTGAATGGCAGAGTTTAAAACGAAATTTCCTCTTGGCGGGCGATCTCCACACTTTTTGCTTTGAGTGTTTGGGCGAAAAGCATGCTCTCCTTAGGCTTCAAGGAGACTGTGAACACTGTGATCTTCTTCCCATGAAAATGCTTCACGCTCGCCTCCCGTTCTTTAGAGAACCACGAGCCGCACTGCATTCCTGGGGTTCACAAGCCAATCTGACCGATGCCCCTGTCTCACCTTCTGGCCTGTTCGGCGACACTGGTAATTCCGTCGCCACTAGGTTTCGGGAAGCCAGGCAATATGAACAGGCCTTCGGGAAATTTCTCCCACGTCGTGCTCAAGAGTCGGGACTGTCGGCCACCCAGTCTCGACCAGATCTGATTCTCGCCAGACGGGAGTCGCAGAAGGAAAGCGTCAGCAGCTCACCGTACACCCTCGTAAGGACTGGGGTACGGCTCGCCGCCCCTCACAAGCCGCCTCAAAGAGATCGGACCGCCGAACTGTCTTCTTTTCGAAGAAGAAGTCCTGAAGTTTATGCGTCCAGGACCATGGGGGTGGCCCCCCGGGGAGGGGCACGTAACATTCTTTCCAATAAGAAGGTGCCCAGGGGGCCGGTGTTCAGTTTCCACCACCATTGGTGTTTCGCACAACACCGGTCTGCAACAGCACGTTAGTCCTTCGGTCATATCCTTCTGTATTCCAGGATGCCGAACCGCAAACACCCCCCACCCCTTAGAAAAAGGCTACAGGATTCAGTTTGCACATCGCCCTTCACATTTCAACGGCATGGTCACCACTTCCGTGATACCAGAAAGGGCGCATCTGCTGACTGCTGGAGAAAGGGGCCATAGAACAGGTTCCCCTTCCAGATATAGAGTCAGGCTACTACAGTCGTTATTTCTTGGTCTCCAAGAAAAACGGGGGGCTGCATCCAATCCTAGTTCTTCGCGAGCTGAACCGCTATCTCAAGAAGTACAAATTCAAAATATTGACTGTCAAAATCATTGTCTCACAAATACAACCAAGGGATTGGTTTGTGACTATATTTCTGAAGGACGCATATTTTCACCCCTCACATATACAAAGTGTATATATGCAGTCCTGGCTCCCTTGCGACTCCAGGGCATCCATATTTTAAATTACATAGACGACTGGCTGATCCTGGCCCAGTCTCAGGAGCTAGTGCTTTGACATCGTGATGTCGTCCTAGCTCATCTCCATTCTTTAGGATTGAGACTCAACGCTATGAAAAGCGGTCTCTTTCCGGCTCAGAGGACAACATACTTGGGTGTCACATGGGACTCGATCATTATGTGGGCACAGCTGTCCCCCGCTCGTATCGAATCCATTCTCAACGCCCTGAAGGAGATCATGTTAGACCAGAGAGTGACTGTACATCACTTTCAAAAATGTGTAGGCCTCATGGCAGCTGCATCCACGGTGATACCTTTGGGCCTTCTGCACATGAGAGCATTTCAGTTGTAGCTAAGAGCCAGGGGATTTCACGCAAGGGCCAATCCCCAAAGGCAAATAAGGGTTACGCACAAATGAATTCGTGCCCTTTCTATGTGGTTCAGACCCCGGTTCCTGACTTTGGGTGCCACTCTAGGTCCGTCTTGTCGTCGCAAGATACTAATGACAGACGCTTCCCTTACCGGCTGGGATGCGGCCTTGGATGGCCGTCCAGCCCAGGGGAGCTGGAGAGGCCATCTTCTCGCATGGCACATCAATTGCCATCGAAATGATGGCTCTATTTTTGGCCCTACAGTACTTCCTCCAGCAGTTGAGGGGCTACCATGTTCTAGTACGTTCAACACATCGGTAGTCTCGTACATAAATCGCCAAGGCGGACTGCGCTCATGCCGCTTGTACAAGCTAGCACACCAGGTTCTGCTTTGGGCACAGGACAAGTTCCTGTCCCTCAGGTCAATTTACATTCCGGGGCACATGAATGTGGGAGCAGACTTATTGTCCAGACAAGCTGTGACACACGGGGAATGGAGGCTCCATCCCGAAGTAGTCAATCAGATCTGGGAAAGATTCTTTACAGATTCTTTGCCTCCCAACAGACAGCACAATGTCACCTCTACTACTCTCTGACTCTTCCAGCTCCCCTGGGTCTGGACGCGATGGCCCATACGTGGCCCAAATTACGCCTTTATGCGTTTCCTCCGATAGCTCTGTTCCCGGGAGTCCTGTCGAGGGTCCGTCAACAGCGTTTGCACCTCTTATTGATAGTGCCCTGTTGGCCGACCAGAGGTGTGATTCTCAGATCTAATATCTCTCCTCGACGGCTCACCATGGGTGATTCCAGTGAGGAGGGATCTTCTGTCTCAGGCGCAGGGGACAATATTTCATCCCCGTCCCGAGCTTTGGAACCAGCGTAATTGAGACTATTCTAAGTGCTAGGGCTCCCTCCACTAGAAGAACTTATGCCCTCGAATGGAATGTATTTGAAATGTATTGGTGCATGATGAAGCAGGTAGACCCAGTCCATTGCCGAATTGTTTCAGTGCTGGAGTTTCTGCAGGAAAAGTTGTCCTTGGGCTTGTACCCTAGTACTCTCAGGACGTATGTAGCCGCTATTTCAGCCTGCCACGTTCTGACTGATGGGGTTACTGTGGGAAAGCACCCTTTATTTGCCCGTTTCATTCGTGGAGCTAAACGGTTGAGGCCACCCACTAAAGCCACTGTCCCTTCGTGGGATTTATCTATTGTGCTCAAAGGTCTAATTGACACCCCTTTCGAACCACTAGAGTTAGCGCCTGTCAGGTTTCTGACACTTAAGATGGTTTTTCTGATGGCCATTACCTCTCTGAAGAGGATTGGAGATCTGCACGCCTTGTCAGTCTCCTATTCCTGCCTAGACTTTTCCCCTGGGCTAGTCAAGGCCATTTTGCATCCTCACCCGAACTATCTTCCGAAATTTCCATTCTCAACCATGCACCATGTTGTTCTTGAAGTTTTCCATCCTCCGCCTTTTACAGCTCCGGAGCAGGAGAGACTTCACTTCACTGTGTCCAGTACGTGCTCTTCAGATTTACGTCCACTCCACCAGCCTGTGGCGTAAGTCAGAGCAGCATTTTATATGCTATGGGGCCGCAACCGGGGGGCGGCCACCACTACACAGACCTTGTCATACTGGTTGAGAGATGCTATTGCCCTCTCCGAGGCGTGTGAGCTCACTTCGCCTCTAGGAATTAGGGCTCATTCAACCAGGGGGATTGCCTCATCTATTGCGCTGGCAAAAGGTATTCCCCTGCAGCAAGTGTGTGACGCGGCAGGTTGGTCCTCTCCGCACACATTTGTTAGATTTTATAGACTGGATGTTCATGCTATTCTGGGCTCATGGGTCCTCGAGTCAGCCTCCCAGAGATAGTTCTGAGACCTACTCGGCCTTGTGCGCACACGCTACACAACCTTGGGGTCCAGAAACTTGCAGTGCGGCAGCATTGGTATTCTCGTTCCCATAGCGTTTTCACGCAGCATCGAGTGTAGCCTTTGAAAGGGTTACTTGGGTTACTTTGCTGTAACCCTGTTCCCTGAAAAGGTGGGAACGAGATGGTGCACTCCAATGCCACACTGCCTACGTGACCGGACGTCCCTTTAGACAAAATCGATCTGAGGAATGTTTCCGGTTTTCCTATTTATAACCTGCAGGTGCGTCTCATCAGATGACGTCACCTGACTGAGGTTGTATAAGCCAAAATTTGCCGTGTTTGATAAACACATACTTCACAACCGGCAACACGAAAAGATGTTCCCATAGCGTTTTCACACAGCATCTCGTTCCCGCATTTTCAGGGAACAGAGTTACAGCAAAGTAACCCCAGACGTTTTTCTTGTGCCACAGTGGCAGATCTTTGGGTGCTGAGGGTTGTTGGTGGGTTATAGTGCACTGATAACTTTATTTTGGCCAGTATTGACCTTTTCAACTGTTTGTGCTGCATATACAGTACTTTCCTGTGGGACCGGACCAGATGGGCTGGTTGGGGGTGGACCCTTGAGTGGCCATGATCCTATCATTACTTGACCTTATTTATAATTGACAGTGTTTTATTCAATTTACCTCGCAATGGTATTAATGTTATGGCTGATCAGTGTAGATCTGAAGGTACAATTATTTAATGAGCACTGCATGACTGTTTTAAATCATGCAGCTTCTTTCAAATCTAGATTGTTTCATGTTGATCCCTCCCCTTGGCTGGATCACAAAATGTGTTCTTTTAAACTGATCTGTCCAAACGTGGGGCAACTATTATGAAAGAATTAACTTTAAATAAACTTTTAAAAGATGGTTTACGGATGATAGGTTCTCCTATTTTATTTTTCAAGCTTATTTTCCAACAGTCAACCCATTCCTAAAATGCTGTTTGTCGCAACCAACAATAGTTTTATACGTCCATATTCTGGTGTTCCAGATTATTCTGTGAAAGAGTGCTAAATTCTCTGTCTTTTTTCTGTTGATAATATCAATGATATGAAAACTTTTTCTTCTATTTCTTGCTGGTTTCCACGAAAAGTGGTATAGAAATTTTCTTTCATAGCATACAGTATAATGATCTTATGGAAGTGGTAAGCAACATAAAAATTCTGTCTTGTCCTAGTCCCATACCTTTTTATATATTCAAAAACTTATTTGATTCGGTTGGTCATGATGTGATTTCAGCAGTTGACGCATCCTTGATACATGGTCATGTTCATGCTTTCTTTAAACAAGCAGTTGTACAACCATTTGTGACCTTGATGTATTTTTGCCTCGGAAATATAGACCTTTTTCAAAACTTCCTTTCATCACAAATGTCTAAAAAATATTTGATAAACAGCTTGCTTTGTACAGTCTTAAGCCACTTTCATACACCCTGGAGTCTGACGAGAAATCTTGTAGAGAGCGATTTTGGGGAATAAGAAAATGGTAATTTCATGACCTAGAAAAGTTGTTACATTGTGGGCAGATTTTAGGAGAGCTTTGATAAGAACAAGGAGTTCTTGGCAAGTGTATGGTGAGTGCGGGAATAAGGAATATCCACTAATCTCATGGTTTTGTGAACATCGAGAATGAGGAGCGTTCGTATAGGAATGAGGAGAGGTAAGGAGTGCTCAACGAGAGTCCCATGAGAAGAACTTGGCAAGACATTAGCGCTGCATGTGCTGTGGGCCCCTAGCGGGGTTTCTTGCCAATGCTCTCTTTAATCTTGCCAACTCTTTCCTGGATTACATTGATCACTCGCCAATGCTCTTCTTATTCTCTTCAATCTCTCTAGAACTCCCTTCAAGTAGAAAACATGTTCACACTGAACTAATAGAACTTCTCATCAATTGCTCCTCAATCTCCTCAGTCACTCCTCAATCTCACAGTTGCCGTCCTGCATCCACACGATTAGCGAGAACCAGTAGATCCCTGTGACTTTAGTAAATGTCTAAAAGTGTGAGTATGTATTGAAATGTATTGTTTTTTTCCTTATGAAAAGTCTATGGAAAGAATTGCCATGTCGAATAATTCCATAGCTTGGCAAGATTAAAGAGAGGCTAGGAGTTCCAGTTATCAGTGATAGGATTTTTTTCTGTAGTTATCATGTTTTTTTTCCAAATACTAAAACCTTGTCATGAAGGGATCCTAGACTGTGGAATGATCTGCTCCTGGAATTACAATCTGTAAGCACTATGGACAATTTTGAAACGCAGCTGAAAATGTATCTTTTCACGACTGCTGTTTACTAGTTTTTAATATTTATTTTGTGTGTTTTCTTTAATTTTCCTATTTTGAATTTATTGCTTACCATTTTTGACAAGTCCTTTGTGACATGTGTTCTCAAGTTCCACTTTGCAAATAAAATTGACTTACTTACTAATATTTTTCAAGTATGTAATCTTCAAAATCTACAAAAGGGGGTAGGGCATTTTCATATTTAGCTCCAAAGCTTTGGAATAGCCTTCCAGACAGTGTTCGGGGAGCAGACACGGTTTCCCAGTTCAAAAGTAGACTCAAGACACATCTTTTTAATCTGGCATTCACGTAACTCATCCCATAACCTCATACTCCAGTACACCTATCCCGAATGGCAACTACGCTAATTCTCCCCATCTGTTCTGTATTTCTCTACCCATCCCGAGGAATCGTGAGATTGTGCCAGCTTCAGTAGACAAAGGTCGACCCTGCGAGGTTCCTGAGGCATCCAGAGAAGGACCAGCTCCAGCTGGATTCAGCTTTATGATGGTTGGAGCTACACATGCTGCTCCTGTGCTTCCAGTGATCCAGACCTCATCTGCCCTCTGCACCTACTGACTTGTCCCTATGCTGAACTGGTCTTCATGTCAATTTAAATAATTTCTGTCATATTGAATTTTCACCTGCACAACACACAAGATGTTATATCATTTCTATCTGTTATCACCCAAATGAGGATGGGTTCCCTTTTGAGTCTGGTTCGTCTGAAGGTTTCTTCCTAATGCCATCTCAGGGAGTTTTTCCTTGCCACCGTCGCCGTCACCCTTGGCTTGCTCATCAGAGACATTTCATTCATCATTCATTCGTCTCATTATTATCTAGATACATTTCTCACACATACACACTTCCAATTATTTTCTTTTCTAAAAAAAAAATTTTTTTTTCATTTTTGTGAAGCTGCTTTGAGACAATGACCTTTGTTAAAAGCGCTATATAAATAAAATTGAATTGAATTAATCATGCCCTGTTTCTTTCGAAAAACAAGCCTGGTAAACAGAAAAGGTGCACTTGCTCTTAGACAGCACACAAGCCACACAAAACCTCCTTACTTGCAATTTGTACTGTAATTATACAAACTGTGTTTTAATTAGGCACTGGGTGTAAACAGTAGTATTTTATTGAGAGCCATGTGTGTCTGTGATCATGAAAGAATTGAAAAGACATTGTGAAGTAGAATACCAGAGTCGATCTTAGTGGTGCAAGTGCACAAAAATGTTGCATGTTATAATGTTTTGTCACCTACCTTTAGCTCTGGTTGTGGTGCTCATTTGCTGTGGCATTGGTTTTACATTTATTTCTATACAAAATAAATTATTGTTGCCGTAGATCTTTAATTTTTGACTGGAGAGTCAAACAATGTCATAAAGCCTTTTCCAGCACATTATAAAGATTTTCAACTAGGGTATAGTTAGGACTCTGTTGTGCTCAATTCACTTATGTAAATGATTTCTCATACTCCCAGAACCACTTTTATTATTATTATTATTATTATTATTTACAATTTGAGCCCAATTCATTTTGGCATTGTCATTATAGAATATACCCACACTCAGTGAAGAAAAAAAATCCATAGGTGAAGTGTGAAATCGTGGTCATTCAGTATATTAAGGTTGTCAGCTGACTTCATTTTTTGACACATACAGTATCACTGCTTTCAGAAGCTTGTACAGTGACCACTATGCAAAATGTTTCCATTGCTTCATGCTCTGGTAAGCATAACCAACAAGTTTTATAATGGGCCAAGAGGTGTTTTCTTATGATCTTGTAAGTTCTTATTACATTGTGTGTGTGTGGAAATGCTTTTACACCTTTATCAACCATTTAATGGAATAAGTCATTCATAAACACATTAACTACAACTACATTAATCATTTTAGTGACGTGTTTTTTTTTTTCTCGTTCATCAACATGGACGAATCTTTTTTTGATTCATTTAGTTCATTTCGTTCTTTTGATCAGGAATAAAATAAAATGTTGGATTTTCAATAAAAAGACTCCCAATATGTCTACATGCACACATTTTGGCTATAGTTCCAGTAATGAGAATATTACAATTAGAGATGTTCCGATACCATTTTTCCCCTCCCGATTCCGATACTTGGGCTCAGGGTATCGGCCGATACCGAGTACTGATCCAATACCTGGGTGTGTATCTGTACAGTATATATATATATATACAGTATGTATATATATATACATACTGTATATATATATATATATATATATATATATATATATAGCATTTCTTTTTTTAAGCAAAATACTACTAGCCCTGTGTAACAGGTTCTACCCTAAATGCACGGGCGACACCATGAAACACGGACGCGAGGCCTTACAGGAAAAAGGGTCATTTATTTCGAAAAATGGGGAAGGAAAGGGTTAAACGCTCTCTGCGGCCTTTTCCACTTCGGCGGCAGGGATGCGAAGGCGGGCTCTACGCGGAAGTGAAGGTGCCGCGGGAGCTCGTGCAGCTCGTTCACGCGCTCCTCTCGCGGAGATCAAAGGCGCCCACCTTTTTAAAAACTCTTGGCCGCATCACATCGCCCCGCTCTTGTGCCACTGTCTCTCATAAAATCCACCGCGTCACAAAGTCCAACTCAACAGTCAGACCCCGAGCTACACTCCCCGCTGTGTTTTATAGCGCCGGGATCATTGGCGGTGATAGCTCATGGGCCGTTGCCTGATTCTGCGGCCCTGCTCCTTCACATACCTAAAGGGGGGGGGAGGCCGCCTAACTAGTGAGCGAGGAGCGATATCAATTTGGGCGCACGCCCATCACAGGCGCACGCCGTGACACTCTGTAAGTAAGCTAAGCTAGCAAAGCTAGCGGGCATAAATAGGTCATCTTTAGGAAAATGGTATCGGATCGGTACGTGGCCTCAAATACTCGCCGATTCCGATGCCAGATTTTTTTTGTGGTATCGGTAGCATTTCCGATACCAGTATCGGAATCGGAACAACCCTAATTACAATGCAGCTAAAGACATATTATAATAAACAGAATGAGCAGCTCACCTCTCATATCTTCTGGTCTGGTCTGATTCTTTGGAATCTATTGCACTCCATAGCATCTATGGGAGTCACGTGACAAAAGATCGAACGACTTGGACTAGAAGACTCAATTCTCAATTCTGAGTAATTTCCTGCAGTAGAAAATTAATTAATCACTCCCTGAGACTAGTCGTTCTTCTGAGTCACGTTAAAGACTTAAAGACTGAAAAAACAATGAATTGTTCATGAACGACCCATCACTACTTTAGACTGTTAGATCAGTTTATTGTTGCTGAAACATAATCACTAGAATAATTATCCAGTCAAAACCTAAGTATTTGCTTATTTAAATCTATTTAAAACAGTGGTAGCTCAGTGGTTAAGGCATTGGACTACGGCAGTGTTTTTCAACCACTGTGCCGTGGTACACTGGTGTGCCGTGAGAGGGTGCACAGGAAGCTGTGAAAATGCCCTTCATTACCTGTAGGGGGCAGTCGTGTTTCAGTCTGAAGTATTGTGTGTCTGCTGAAGCTGGAAAATGTCTCTTAAGCGCCCATTGACAGCAAGCGACAGAGCTCATAAACATGTCAAGTTCAAACTGATATGTATTTATTCTTCATTTTCTTCTCTCCTTCAATGATGGTACTTCTTTGACTGTACAATTATGATTATTAGTAGTAGTTCTCCGAATTTATTATTGTTATTATTATTATTATTATTATTATTATTGTAACGCACCCGATTTACAAAGATTTATGCGCTTTAAATACACATCGGCTCTGGTGGCTCAGTGGTAGGTAATTCGCCTTCTGTGCAGAAGGCCTGGGTTTGATTCCCAGCCAGTGCCCAAAATCTTGTATAATGTTTATTTTGTGGCACATTTATACAGGAAAAAAATAACCATTAATTAGAACAAATAAAATATAAGGGACAAAGAACTATAGATTTGAGAGTCCAAAGAAAGGTTAAAATACACGAGAGGATTGAAATTAAGTATAAATCGTGAAAAGATGTAGCAAGAAACACTTCAATTAAAAATAATATCATAATAATCTACAACTATATTATTCTTCATATTAAATTGAATTAATTTAAGAGAGTTTAAAATTGAGGTCATTTCTAGAAGGAAAAGATGGAAGTACAATTGTTCCTTTTTAATTCTCTGTTTATGTATAAAGTATTTTGCATGTAAAATAAAATAAACAACAAATTCAAGCGGTTTATTTTTTCCGCATTCTCATAATAAAAGATTATATCTTTAATAGTAAAGGATACATTAAGGTGGTTCAAGAGGTGGTCTTTTAAAAGAGTTAAGAATTTTTTTTTTCTCACACTCAACAAACAAATGAATCAGAGATTCATTTAACGCATCACAAAAAAAATATTGTATATGCAATGAAAAAGCTATTTACACATGAGTGCTCAAATGTAAAGCAAACGCAATTATTAATTTATTGTGTATATTTACCTTCATTCAGCGGTTTAAGTTATATGAAAAAAAACGTGCCTACCAGCCTACTATTATTTTCTGTTCAAATATAATCTTTAATAAAGTTAGCCTAATACAATATTGTTTAATACAATACAATATTGTGTAATACTGATGCAAACATGTTTTTGTTTTAGTCTATTCTCTGAATACAACGCGACAGCGCGCTCTGTAAAGCCTCTTCTCACCTTTCATTTATGAGAGGTGAAGTTATCAAACCGGTTTCGCTGCTGGGGGAATTCACAGAATTGGGATTTAAAACAAACACACACACACACACACACACACACACACACACACACACACACACACACACACACATTGATTTATACACATTGCGCAGCTCTTTCTCGCGCTGTCCTAAAAGGGCGGAATTCCAGTGTCCTTTTTCTTCCATTCCAAGAATTAAAAACGGTGACAATGTCAACTTTAGAATCTAGAATCCAGAAGATTAAATTTACACAAATTTAAAAAGAGGCCTTATTCACTGAAAGTCTTCAGAAGAGCCTAAAATTCAAGAGGTTTTAAAGTGTGAACAGGTGCATTACAGGTCCTCTGAATGTATAGGTGAGAACAGCTGATTCACACTTGTGGAGAGTGAATAATAAACTTAAATAATTCTTTTGATTGTGTAAAGCTGTTTTGAGACAATGTCAATTGTTAAAAGCGCTATAAAAATAAAATTGAATTGAATTAAAAGGAGGCACTAAAGAGGAGGATTTTTATTTAGACTATAAAAACATTAACCTGCGTTTTTGTAAATGTTTGAAAGCAAATCAGGTGCACTGTTCTGTATTGTTTTTGGTGAACTTGAGCGCGTCAGAAAATGTATGCAAATGTTTTTTTAAATGGTCAGAGACTGCTTGCTGTTTGGTGCGCTCTGAAAACTTCATGCATGTGGCTGAGCGCTGATTAAAACTATATGTAGTAAATTAAACCGCGGTGAAGTTGGTTTTATATTGGACATTAGCTACACATTCAAGATTATCTAATCTGTTTATCAAGAAATAAATACCCAAAAACGACAAATCGCATATTTTCTTACTCCGGAGTGGACAGAGAAACTATTACAAATAAATATATTCTTAGATCTTCTCCTACAAATATACTGTTAAAACCAGTTGGACTATAATCCACTCCATCATTGCTAATAACGGCAACAATTCCCTTTGCAATATTCAATTTGATTACTTTTATTTAAAAAATTATTATTTTCAATAGCTTTTTCGTTAAGTGGGTTACACAGGTAAAACCAATTGAACTATAATCCACTCTATCATTGCTAATAACTACAACCAACTTACTAACTAGCGAATGCTTTAGTAAAGGGCTCTAAAAACTACGCCAATATGAATGACAGTGGAATATAGAATGTGCGAGTTGACGACTGTGTGTGACCATGTATGACGACCAAATAGAAATATTTTTTCATTTACATGTATACTTTTATATTGTCTATTTTATAATAAAATTAGTTTTGTCTAATTTTTCATCATAAACAATATTTATTTGTATTATATATAAATGTTTATTTGCACATTGCATATTTGCAAATGTGCCACAAAATAAACATTATACAAGATTTTGTATTAATGCTCATAACGGCTGTCACGTGCCTAGGGTTCATTATAATAGTAATATCATATTTGATGATAATAATAAACCTATGAATTTATGTTCTAATATAATATTTGATTGCGGTTCCCTGGCTGGAAATCGAACCCGGGTCTTCTGCATCGAAAGCGAATCACCTACCACTAAGCTACCAATATTAATAGGAATAGCGCTGAGCTACAGTATGTAGTAAATTAAAGAGGAGAATCACAATACCGAATTGCAGTCCTGAGCCCAAACCTCATTTAAAGTAAATTAACAAATATTATAAGTAAAAAAACAATAGCCAAGGTTTATAAACTATTTCCGACATGAGTTGGCCCGGTGTTATGCGCAGAGCGCCCGGAAAGTTCCTGAAGCTCCGAAATCGCTGGGGCATTTTTTCTAAATAGACGCTATCTTTAATATCTGATAGAGGTTTTGAGCTGTATACACACACATTTTTTAGGGGTTTAAAACGAATTAATAAGTCCGAACCGATACATGAAAGGTGAGAAGTGGGATTACTGAGAGCGCTGTCGCGTTGTATATACTGTACAACACACGTTTATCAACCTTTTGATAAAAATGCTGCCTTTTGTAAAGTGAAAGTACTTTACAAAAGACGAACAGCTTTATTTTAGTCATAAATTCACAATCACATCACATTCCCGCTATTATTTCCAGCCGTGGTCAAATAATGAATGAAATAATTATTGAATGCTGGACACAGTATAATATTTATTTAATATGATAATATATATATATATATATATATATATATATATATATATATATATATATATATATATATATATTGTTCATTCATGTCTTCTGATGATGTCAACACATTTTTACATTTTAAATAAGAAATGTTGGCATATTCACAAATCAGGACATTCGCATACAGTAGTTAACACTATCAGATAGCCTACTAACAGGTAATTAAATTTATTTCAAGACCATTTAAACCGAGGCATTGTCATGTCTTTCACTGCTTTGTCCCTGTTAAGACTTTACAAAAAATATATAAGTTTATTTTTAAAAATATTAAATAAAATTTTAAACCACGAATTTGGGCATCTCATTTCATCATTATGAAAATAATATGAAGCACATAAACACACATTCATCATGAAAGATCTGTTGTAAAACAAAATAAAATTCATGTTTGCTTCAGCATTGGAAACAATATTGTTTTACTCTAAGTAATTATAAACAATTCTTCGTTTGGTCCGGCTTTTAGATAAAGTCCTTCCATGCGCCATCTGGCGGATATTCAGTGACGCACAACACATTTATTTAAATTCCCGAACGTTGCTTACGGGAAGCCGCACGCTAAATTGCGGGATCTCGAGGGAAAACATGCACATTCTGAACGGCCACATCTGTAATTGGTCTAAAACATTTTTTGAAAACTAATAAGTCTGTGAATAATATGCCATCGCAGCTGCCGCGATTGCCTGCCGTTGTTCCGCGAAGTTCTGCAGGTCCGCAAACGTCCGCGAGAACCGTCAAAAAAAATTAAACGTTTAATTTTTCGCGCGGAAAGATGGATTCGTACTCACAGCACCAAAAACTCGTGGTGAATCATAATGAACCGTACTTACGGCCACCGCGCGAAACCGCATAGGTGAGATAGGGGTATTAGTGATTGAGCTTCTCAACCCTGACTGCTATAAAAACTAAAAACAGAGAGAGACTAAGAGCTGTTGAGGAAGAGCATCGTGTGTGTCTTTCTTCAATTCCTGCCAGGATATCAGCTCTGTGTTCATCCAAACAGGCCCAGGTTTCACTCTGAGTAAGTAGAAATATGAAAGATCAAAAAAGACTGTTTTCATTGAGTTTATTTGATTCCTATTCAAGACACTTCGATAAGAATGGCTGTATATTGTTAATATAGGCTACAGAGTTTCTTTTTTTTTTACAGTTTCGATTGTTGGTGTGCCTTGTGATTTTTTTCAATTAAAAATGTACCTTGGCTCAAAAAAGGTTGAAAAACACTGGACTACGGTTTGGAAGATCCCAGGTTCAAACCCACAACCACCAAATTGCCACTGTTGGGCCCTTGAGCAAGGCCCTTAACCCTCAATTGTATAATATAAATGTATACTGAGATAAAAATGTAAGTCGCTCTGGATAAGAGCGTCTGCCAAATGCCTAAATGTACTGGCTGGCCAATGTACTTATCTTCGGCCAGGCAATAGAGATAATAGATTTGTTAGTTGCGAAGTCGTGTTCGACCCATCGCGACCCCATGGACCATGTTCCTCCAGGCCTTCCTGTCGTCTACCATCCCCCGGAGTCCATCTAAACTCACACTGACTGCTTCAGTGACTCCATCCAGCCAACTCATTCTCTGTCGTCCCCTTCTTCTTTTGCCCTCAATCTTTCCAAACATTAGGCTCTTCTCCAGTGAGTCCTTCCTTCTCATTTGGTGGCCAAAGTATTTAAGTTTCATCTTCAGGATCTGACCTTCTAAAGAGCAGTCAGGGTTGATCTCCTCTAGCACTGACCGGTTTGATCTCTTTGCAGTCCAAGGGACTCGCAGGAGTCTTCTCCAGCACCAGAGTTCAAAGGCCTCAATTCATTGGCGCTCAGCCTTTCTTATGGTCCAACTTTCACAGCCATACATTGCAACGGGGAAAACCAGAGCCTTGACTATATGCACTTTTGTTGGCAGGGTGATGTCTCTGCTTTTTAGTGTGCTGTCTAGATTTGCCATCGCTTTCCTCCCCAGGAGCAAACGTCTTTTTATTTCTTGGCTGCAGTCCCCATCTACAGTGATCTTGGAGCCCAGGAAAATTAAATCTGTCACTACCTCCTTTTCTTCCCCATCTATTTACCAAGAACTGAGAGGGCCGGATGCCATGATCTTAGTTTTCTTAATGTTGAGTTTAAAACCAACTTTTGCACTCTCCTGCTTCACCCGCATCAAGAGGCTCTTTAGTTCCTCTTAATTTTCTGCCATTAGAGTGGTATCATCTGCATATCTGAGGTTGTTGATATTTCTCCCTGCAATCTTAATTCCAATAGCTCTGCCTTTCTCATGATGTGCTCTGCATATAGGTTAAATAGGCAAGGGGACAGTATACAGCCTTGCTGAACTCCTTTCTCAATTTTGGATCAATCAGTGATTCCGTGTCCAGTTCTCACTGTTGCTTCTTGACCCGCATATACAATAGGTTTCTCAAGAGACAAATAAGATGTTCTGGTATTCCCAACTCTTTAAGAACTTGCCACAATTTGTTGTGATCCACACAATCAAAGGCTTTGGCATAGTCAATGAAGCAGAAATAGATGTTTTTCTGGAACTCCCTACCTTTCTCCATGATCCAGTGTATGTTGGCAATTTGATCTCTAGTTCCTCTGCCTCTTCGAAATCCTGCCTGTACTTCTGGAAGTTCTCGGTCCACATATTGCTGGAATCTAGCTTGTAGGATTTTGAGCATAACTTTGCTAGCATGTGAAATGAGTGCGATGGTGCGATAGTTTGAACATTCTTTGGCATTGCCCTTCTTTGGAATTGTAATGTAAACTGATCTTTTCCAATCCTGTGGCCACTGTTGAGTTTTCCAAATTTGCTAGCATATTGAGTGTAGCACTTTTACTGCATCATCTTTTAAGATTTTGAATAGTTCAACTGGAATACTGTCACCTCCACTAGCTTTGTTGTTGCTTAGACTTCCTAAGGCCCATTTAACTTCACATTCTAGGATGTCTGGCTCTAGGTCAGTGACCACCCCATTGTGGTTAGCAGGGATGTTAAGCTTGTTCTTGTATACTTCTTCTGTATAATTTTTCCACCTCTTCTTAATGTCTTCTGCCTCTGTTAGGTCCCTGCCATTTTGGTCCTTTATCATGCCCACCTTTGCATGAAACATTCCCTTCATATCTCCAATTTTCTTGAAGAGATCTCTGGTCCTCCTTATTCTATTGTTTTCTTCTATTTGTTTGCACTGTTCATTTAAGAAGGCATTCTTATCTCTTCTAGCTAGTCTCTGGAATTCTGCATTCAATTGGGTGTATCTTTCTCTTTCTCCCTTGCCTTTTGCTTCCCTTCTATCCTCAACTATTTGTAAAGGTTCCTCAGACAGCCATTTTGCTTTCTTGCATTTCTTTTTCTTTGGTATGGTTTTAGTTGCTACCTCTTGTACAATGTTGCGAACCTCAGTCCATAGTTCTTTAGCCACTCTGTCTATCAGATCTAATTCCTTAAATCTATTTGTCACCTCTACTGTACAGTATATTCATCAGGGATATGATTTAGTTAATACCTGAGTGGCCTAGTGCTTTTCCCTACTTTCTTCAATTTAAGCCTAAATTTTGCAATGAGAAGTTGATGATCTGAGCCACAGTCAGCTCCTGGTCTTGTTTTTACTGACTGTATAGAGCTTCTCCATCTTTGGCTGCAGAGCACATAGTCAATCTGATTCCTGTGTTGACCGTCTGGTGTTGAGTCATCTCTTTGCTAAGACCATCCTATTCTCTTGACAAAATTCTACCAGCCTGTGCCCTGCTTCATTTTGTACTCCAAGGCCAAACTTGCCTGTTATTCCGGTTATCTTTTGGCTTCTTACTTTAGCATTCCAATCCCCCATGATGATAAGGACATATTTTTTTTGGTGTAAATTCTAGAAGTTGTTGTAGGGCTTCATAGAACTGGTCAACTTCATCCTCTTCTGCAGCAGTGGTTGGGGCATAGACTTGGATTACTGTGATGTTGAATGGTTTGCCTTGGATTCGACTTGAGATCAATCTATAATTTTGGGGATTGTATCCCAGCCGGCGAGTGAGAGAGAGAGAGAGAGAGAGAGAGAGCGCGTCACACAGCCGTGTAGCGTGCGCTCTCAGGTGAAGCACAAAAGTGTACATAAAACACAAACCCCTCTCTCTTAATAAATCCTCGGTAAGGGCAAACGCCCCGAGAGGATATAAGTTTTTGTTTGTTTCCCAGAGCCCTGTCCATTCTTATGTAGAAGGCGGAGCTCTGTTCATTTTGTGTTATAAAAGTTTTTATTTGTTTCCTTTTAAGTTTCCTTAACTAATAATCCCACGCTATCTCCCAATGGGAAGGTCTTCCTGAGCGTAGCACAAGCACTCTCACCCCTCTAAAGCCCTGCGTCAGGGCTCTTATCATTAAAAACATCTCGTGGTGCGGCTTTCCATACCGCGCCACGTAACACCCAGTATTACTTTTCCTACTCTTTTATTGACTATGAATGCTACTCCATATCTTCTGAGGGATTCTTGCCCACAGTAGTATACCTGAATTAAATTCACCCATTCCTGTCTATTTTAGCATGCTGATTCCTAAGCTGTTCAGTCTTGTCATCTCTTGTTTGACCATGTCCAGCTTGCCTTGATTCATGGATCTTACATTCCAGGTTCCTATGGAGTAAAACTCTTTACAGCATCGGACTTTCCTTTCACCACCAGATACATCCACAGCTGAGCGTCCTTTTGGCTTTGGCCAAGTCGCTTCATTCTTTCTGGCGCTACTAGTACTAGTCTTCTGCTCTTCCTCAGTAGCATATTGGACACCTTCCGACCTGAGGGGCTCATTATCCAGCGTCATATCTTTTTGCCTTTTGGTACTGTTCATGGGGTTTTCATGGCAAAGATACTGGAGTGGGTTGCCTTCCTTCCAGTGGATCACATTTGTCAGAGCTCTCTGCTTTGATCTGTCCATCTTGGGTGGTCCTGCACGGCATAGCTCATAGCTTCATTGAACTACGCAAGCCCCTTTGCCACGGCAAGGCAGCGATCCATAAAGGGGGAGATAATAGATAACAGTAGATTATTCAGAACATGACAGTCTAGTAAATGAGGAGTACAAGCCTTAGTGCAGTAATAGCTGCAAAGTGACATAACTGTGGAACATTTAGAAGAAACTTATTTGTATTTGAACACTCACTCACAAAAACACCTACAGATAATATTATCACCCCTGAGGAGGAAAAAAAGGAAGCTTTTTCGTAATAGAAAGAGCAAGAATGCAAAAGATGGAAAAGGGGGAAAAGATACACACTGTTGCGTAGTGGTGTCAAGGGGATATTAGTGAGATGCAGAGTTAATGGGATGAAGCATGTGTGTGAGTGTGTGCTACTCTGCTGCGACTGTGTGAGCAAGTATATCTGAAAGTGATGTTGTGGGAGGCTAAATTGCTCCACTGGGGGATCGAGTGAGAGTGGAAACATAAGGACAAACCGAAGAGAGGTTTGGCTAATGAAGAGATGGAGATGAGAGATATCTTAGAGCTGCTTGGGATCTTATCTCATGCTATAAAGTGACTGTGAGATGGTAATAGGATAATGTGTGTGCAGCAGATGCATAATGTTGTTGTTGTTGTTGTTGTTGTTTTTTTCACTTGATTTGGCAAACATGCATTTGCTTTGCCATATGGTTCAAGTAATGCTGAGTTGTTTGCTTTTGATGCCTTCTGATCAAGTACTATTAATCCAAGAATTAGCTTTGAGCTAATTATTCTGGCTGACAATAGCTCTCTCATATTTTTCCTTTTCTAAGTACATATGTCCACTCTGATGTTTGCTAATCATTATTAGAAGCATGGATGTAAGAAGGCTTATCTGGAATGTCCCAGAAAATATGAAGAACCTAGTGGAAATGGGTAGAATGTTTTTAAAAGGAGCAAGGCAGCATTATCACAAGCAAATATACAGTATAAACAGTATTCTATAAGAAAATAATACAGATGTTGAATAAAGAATGAACAAGCAAGAAGGACAGACAATATACAGTGCATGTACTGTAGAATATTAAAACGTATTTACTTAACATTTATTTTGGTTTCTACATTTACTTAAAAAAATGTGTTGTTGCTGACATTTTTTGGTTGCATAAGAATTCGTGTCGCTTGCCCAATACTTGGCTGCACTTACAACCACAAGCCGTCTGTGATATTTGTCTATCAACTTTGCACATCTGGATCCTGATAATTTTTATTAGCCATCTCCTCCAGAATGAATTGAGTCAGTTGGTGAACAGCACTCTTTAAGCTCTTTTACACATTCACAAATGGATTTAGTTCTGGCGTTTGAGGGAGCCATTTCACCACTTTTAGATCCTTAGCTTTAAAATGCCTCAATGCAGCAATAGGATTATACATAGGGTGAACTTGTACCCCATTCTCCATTCAAGTCTACTCTCTTGCAGACAGAACAGAACTTCTTCAGCAGAACAGAAATTTTTCTATGATTGATCTGCATTGATGATTGCATCTATCCTGTCCTTATCCTTGCCTGTTTTCCCAGACCACGCTGATAAAAGGAATCCCCACCACATGATGGTACCACCACCACCACCATGATGTTTGCAATGTGATGATTAGTGTTTATCTGTCTGTGTCAAATCTAACACTTTGTGCCAAGTATGAAAAATTTTGGTCACATCAGCCATACAGACTAATCCACCTATTGCATGATTATCAAACAACCTCCCTAAAGCTTTTTCTCAATAATTTCATTCTTCTTGCCTCAGCTGGATCACTTGGCTAGATCATACCCACTGTAAAAATGCCAAATGCATGTTTTAATGCTAAACTTGTTTTGAGAGCATCTTGGTCTTCAGGTTGTTTTTTAAGGTTCCACATTCTTTATCTTTTTCTGCAGCCTTCCAGAAACACTGTATTTTAAGTTCAGATCATAATGGGGTCTCAAATTATTTGACTTCAGATCAATTATATCAATTACTGTATATCTCTTCAGGTTTCAGCAAAACTAACATACTGTAGGGGATCACAGAATGGGATATGAATATATAGGCAAGTACAACTTGCTGATGCTGAACAGTCAAGCAGAACAACCACATGCAGTCTCCCAAGGCAAAATCTCACTAACCTCCAGAACACACTTTTAAAAAGACTAGAAACAAAATCACACATAGAGTATTCCCTATAGTGATTACAGCTGTAGTTATTACTACTGCTTAGTGTTGTACACCTAAAAAAAATACCCATTTCTTTGTGGTTACTTGTTGAAGCTTTTAAAAAAAGAACAGATAAATCCACCACACATTTAGAGTAAAACAGCGTGCGCATTATTTGACCCCTAATATAATGCAACATAAAGCCAACTAAATGCCTTCCCCTGGGTTTATAGAAAGATCAACTTGGACGTCTCTGCTCCTGGGCTGATTCTCAAGAAGCAGACAAAATGGGTGGTTTAAATGAAAAGCAATGCACAATTACATTAGACTGTTGTCTGATGAGCATGATTGCACATGGCTTGATTATAAGAGTAATCAGTGATAAGGTCTGTGTGTGAGACTTTTTTTCTAGAAGTTTTTTTATTTAAAACATAAATAAATTCCCTTTCTCTTTCTTTTTTTGTGTGTGAGTATACTAGAAATTGTATTATTAAATTCATATTCTGTCAGAGAAGTGCCACGGAAGCACTGTTGTGCATATTCCAACAATCACCGCTCGTCACATAACTGTTTACAACTACACCTAGCTTGTGTTCATTTCTAAATAGTATGCCTTGCTTGTGTTATGTTTCTGAATGTTGTGTTGTCTGTGAATATTAGCTCCAACAAACCAATCCTGTTTCTCAGTCTTGTTTGGCTTGAAGTATTTATTTCAATATGATGAAAAGTTATTTAGATACAAAAGAAAATCAAATTCAATGTTTCTATTTGTTTATTTTTTATCATGTACACAACCATACACAGTATTATACTGTATGTAATGAAATGCTTAAATCACTGTTCATGACCTAAAAAAGGAAAGATGATATTCAATTTTATACAATTCTGCATAATAGAAGAGAGAAATTGCAATAAGGAAAGAATGTACTTGAAGTTAACTTAAAAGACAAAAACAAAGAAAGAGGGATCAGAGCCACCGTGACAGCCGAACTCACCGGCGTCTTTTTGGATAACTGCGCAGTCTTAGTCACTATATTGCTGTTGGTATATACAGTTTATGTTGCTTTTTATTTATGTTTTTAAACTACTATAATTTAAATGTTAGATATTGCATTATTTCATCACAGACTAAAAATAAGCCAGGAAACACTTTGTATTCAAGGAAAATCCATTATGATCCACATATGTTCGGTTTTTAAATTCTGAGCAGAATTTTTGTCTATATCCAACCCGGTTCCCTTCTTACCCTGACCACCCATTACTCTACATAATGATAGATTTAGATGTGCCAATTTTTATGCTCAGTAGCAAATTGAAGCGTTATTTATCAACCAGCATCACAATCAAGTGACTTTCTTTAGCACTTTAGTCCCAATCCTATGAGTTCTTAATTTAAAGATACCACCAGATACCTCTACCAACAAGGTTGTTTTTAGAAGAATTTAGAAGTTATTCAGTGCAGTTAGGGTCAAAAGAATATTTTCCAGCAGAAACAGTCTTATCACTGCAGTAATTAATGCATTAATGTACATGTTCTTAATGCACATATTTTCTTATTTAAATCTATAGAGCACCTTTTTTGGTCAGCTGTGCATAAATTAACATTTGTTACTGTGTTTTTAATATAAACTTTACTAAAAATCTACATTAGAGCTGTCTGTAAAGTTAACCATTAATATATTAATATATCACATGCTTGTGTAATTAAATAAAATCTTAACTAACAACGACTTACTCCGGTTTCCTCCCACAGTCCAAAGACATGCAGATTAGGCTAATTGGCGTTCCCAAATTGACCATAGTGTGTGAATGAGTGTGTGTGTGTGCTCTGCGATGGATTGGCACGCTGTCCAGGGTGTACCCTGACTCGTGCCCTGAGTTTCCTGGGATAGGCTCCAGGTCCCCGCAACCCTAAATACAGGATAAAGCGGTATAGAAGATGAATGAAGATGAACTAACAACTAACAATTTCTATAAGAATAGTATACTGAATTAATAAGAACATGAAATACTGCAGAATATAAATGTAACTTTTTTTATATGCTTCTCAATGATAAGCTGTCAAGTGTGCATTACATGAAGTAGGGACCAGTCTTCTTTAAAGTGTGTAAAATTTGAAGGAATTTGAGATGGTAGAAGTTTTCGAATCCATTACAAGTAAAATGAAATTACTGCAATAAAGAGTCTATTTCGGATATGTGGAAATTTTTATCAAACGGGTGTATTTAGAGCTGCGTTATAGACAGTATTTGCTAACAAAATTGCACTTATCCATATTCAGATTAAATTGCTGCTCAGACATTTTCTTGGCATTGTGCATTAAGGATGGGAATCACCAAGGACCAGCCTATACAATATTATCACAATACCTAGGATTCAATTCTGTATCAAGATTTTATAAATATCCCAATTTGATATTAAGTGTTTAAGATTACTTTAGCTAAATATTTTGCTCCTATAGCACAGGCTGCTGCCTGCCAATGTGTGAACTGTTTAGAGCACACCACCTGTAGGATCATAAAGGAATACCAATTAAGTTGCATATAAGTGTATTATCCTAGGTCATCATTAATTTGCACACCACGCACTCTGCACAACAAGCTTGATGATTGTCACTAGGTCGCGAGTACAATGTAAGTAATTGGGGCTTGGCTGAGACTCACATGAAGCTTCTGCAGTCCCTGACTGAGTTGGTATCTTTCACAGTTATGGTTATTTAGTACAAATTTAACTATTTTTCTTTCCCTAAAAATAGCGACATGGCTATTATTGGTAAGTATGTGGGTATGGCATGGCTACACCAGATTAAAGATGACATCTTTGGGTTGGGGTTGTACTTACAAGGTCTGGAAAACTTGGTTCACAATGAGGATGTGAGCACTGACTCCAGAAACCAGAGAAATTTTAATCAAGACTCAAAGTGAGAAAAATATACAATAATGAGTATAGAAGACAACAATATCATCAACTGAGTCATTTTAGAGATCTCCTGCACTAAAAATAGTTGTGAGCATTGATTCCAAGATGGCGCCGGTGAGTTCGGCTGCCGTCACGACTGCTCCGACCACCTTTTCTTTGTTTTTGTTCTTTAAGCTAGTTTTCAGTGTTTTAAAATCGGCAAAATCACCACCATTGAGTACATTAGGTATGATAGAGACACTCTTGTTTCTATTGGTATACAATGTACTCACAATTCGACGTTTTTAACTCCGGATCCGAGCTGGCCGAGTGAGATCCTGAGGGACGCGATGCGATGCGATGCGAAGCGACGAACCCGAGGCAGACGAGCCGGCGTGAGGAACAGGCTCAGGGCCCGTGCACACCGCACACCTCTGCCTAGCATCCTGCTCGCCAACGTCCAGTCACTGGAGAACAAACTAGATGACCTCAGGGCCAGGATAAAGTTCCAGAGAGACATTCGGAACTGCAATCTCCTCTGCTTCACCGAGACATGGCTGAACCCAGCGGTGCCAGACCACGCCATACAGCCGGCCGAGTTCTTTTCGGTTCACCGCATGGACAGGACGCGGGACTCGGGGAAGTCAAGGGGAGGCGGCGTGTGCTTAATGGTGAACAACAGCTGGTGCAACAGCGCGAGCGTTGTTCCTCTTACACGCTCCTGCACACCAAACCTGGAACTACTGTCCATCATGTGTCGTCCATTTTATCTTCCACGGGAGTTCACATCGGTCATAATCAGTGCCGTTTACATACCTCCACAAGCAGACACTGAAACTGCCTTATGCGAGCTGCATGAGGCGCTCACACAGCACCAGACACAACACCGGGACGCTGCGCTCATTGTGGCGGGGGATTTTAATAGTGCCAACCTCAAACGCGCAGCGCCAAAATTTTATCAGCACATCACCTGCCCCACCAGGGGCGAAAGGACACTGGACCACTGTTATACCACGGTCAAAGACGGTTACAAGGCACAATCTCGTCCGGCGTTTGGTAAATCCGACCACGCCGCCATTTTCCTCATGCCAAAATATAAACAAAGGCTGAAACAGGAAGTTCCGGTCCTGAGGGAGGTCGCGCGCTGGACAGACCAATCGGTGGCCGCGTTACAGGACGCACTCGATGACGCAGACTGGGACATGTTCAGAAACAGCTCCGATGATGACGTCAGCGTGTTTACGGAAGCGGTTGTGGGATTTATTGAAAAGCTGGCAGACGATACGGTAGAGAAAAAGACTATCAGAACGTTTCCCAACCAGAAGCCGTGGGTGGATAAAACCATCCGCGACGCTCTGAGATCTCGCACCGCTGCCTACAACACGGGACTTGCGTCGGGGGACATGGAACCGTACAAGGCTGCGTCATATAACGTCCGGAAGGCGGTGAAAGAGGCGAAGCAGCGCTACGGGAGAAAACTAGAGTCACAGCTTCAACAGAGTGACTCTAGGAGCCTGTGGCAGGGACTAAGAACAATAACGGATTATAAAGCACCAGCATCCGGTATGACGAACGCGGACGCGGCTCTGGCAGACGAGCTGAACACATTTTACGCTCGCTTCGAGGCTGCAGCTAAAGACGCTAGCAATGCTAATGCTAACGGCGCTAATGCTAACGGTGCTAATGCTAGCGGCGCTAACGGCTGCAGACAGGAAGACACAGCCAGCACCGGGAACGCGCTCATCATCTCCGAGCACGACGTGAGGAGAGCCTTCAAGAGAGTGAACACCAGGAAAGCAGCAGGACCAGATGGCATCTCAGGTCGTATTCTCAGAGCCTGCGCAGACCAGCTAGCACCTGTGTTCACTGAGATATTCAACATCTCTTTATCTCAGTCGGTGATCCCCACATGCTTCAAAGAGTCCATTATTGTTCCTGTTCCAAAGAAACCACATCCTGCTTCCCTCAATGACTATCGCCCTGTAGCCCTCACCTCAGTAGTGATGAAGTGCTTTGAACGCCTGGTCAGAGACTTCATCATTTCTTCACTACCCGACACACTGGACCCACTACAGTTTGCATACCGTCAGAACCGCTCCACAGACGATGCAATCTCTCATCTCCTCCACACATCACTCACTCACCTGGACACTAGGAAAGGGAATTATGTTAAAATGCTCTTCATCGACTACAGCTCTGCTTTTAACACAATAATTCCCTCCACACTCACCACCAAGCTGGAGCACCTGGGACTGAGCTCATCTATATGTCAGTGGATCTCCAATTTTCTGACTGGCAGACCACAGGCAGTAAGGATGGGCGGACATGTCTCAGCCACACTCACCCTCAGCACTGGAGCCCCCCAGGGTTGTGTTCTGAGCCCCCTGCTGTACACTTTGTACACCCACGACTGCGTTGCCACTACCAACTCCACCTCCATCATCAAGTTTGCTGACGACACCGTCGTGGTCGGACTGATCACCAACAATGATGAGTCGGACTACCTAGAGGAGATTGGAAATCTGGAGAACTGGTGCCAGAGGAACAATCTCCTCCTGAACGTCAGTAAGACAAAGGAGCTGATAGTGGACTTTAGCACAAAGCAGGAGAGGAACTACCAGACCCCCGTCATCAACAGGAGCCCAGTGGAGAGAGTGGACAGCTTCAGATACCTCGGTGTTCACATCACGCAGGACCTATCATGGTCCTGTCACATCAGCACCGTGGTGAAAAAAGCCCGGCAGCGTCTCTACCACCTCAGACGCTTGAGAGACTTTAGACTGCCCTCCAAGGTGCTCAGGAACTTCTACTCCTGCACCATAGAGAGCATCCTGACGGGAACATCACGACCTGGTTCGGGAACAGCACCATGCAGGACAGACGAGCTCTACAGAGGGTGGTGCGATCAGCCGAGCGCATCATCCGCACTGAGCTCCCTGACCTACACTCCATCTACAGCAAGCGGTGCTGGACTAAGGCCAGGAAGATCATGAAGGACCTCAGTCACCCCAGTAATGGACTGTTCTCTTTGTTGCGGTCTGGGAAGAGATTCCGCTCCCTAATGGCCAACACAGAGAGACTAAGGAGGAGCTTCTTCCCGCAGACGATAAGGTCTCTCAATCACACCTCCACACAGGACTAATAACATCTTTTAAGCTCACAACACTGACTGGACAATCATGGACACATTCATACACACTTGCACTAAATACTCATACATCTGGACAATTGCACATGTCACCTCCATGCATACTTGCACAACCACTGTCACTTTAATCCTATATTTTTGCAATATTTTATTATGCCCTTATGCACAGTTAATTTTACTAGTTAAATTTATTTCTTTAGTATTTCCTTTTTATTGATTATTTATTTTACGTACAAGCTTTTATTTTCTTTTTTTAAGGTCACTGGCGGTCGTATAAAGCATTTCACTGCATATTATACTGTGTATGATTGTGTATGTGACCAATAAAATTTGAATTTGAATTTGAGCATTGGTGGTCACATACGAGAATGGTGGGTATAAGAGATGTCTCTCAGAGACCTCAAAACATGCTTGGCAAGAGTCAATGCAGAGACATTCAAAAAGGCCTCTTGCTTAATAAAGACAGGACAATTCCAAAGGTTCTAAAATGTTTAAAGTGGTTGACAAAATGTTATCAAGTCCATAAGCTCAGAATTGGCAAAAAACATCCATGATGCATTCGGACTTGTTCCACAAACACCTGGCTTGTGCATGATATAACCAGGCAAAGAGTGTAAATTTAAGCAGCTCTTTAGTAGAACTGGCTGAAGTGGGGAAAATAGCTGCAGGTGTTCCGGAGCAGCCAAAAATAGGAGTGGAGGGAAAACATGGATTAGATTTGAAAGGAACAGGAGAAAAATGTAGCCCACGGAAATGAAGGTACTGGAGCAGATGCTGACATCCCAAGGAAAAGTGGCTGACAGGTACCCAGGAGACACTGGAATGGATACTTGAAACGCTGGATTGCAGAATGTCAAAGCAAGTTTTGGAAATCTGGGTGCCAGTTTATCTCACACGCAACAGTACTTAGCCACTCCTCCAAAGACAGCTTCAATTTGAGAAGTTCTCATTTGCTCATGTGGTAATTACTTTCAGCCAAGGAAAGAACTGCCTTAACATAATTTTTGAAACATTGGCTCTGACAGTGAAGGGCTTGGTGTGTTTCTGAATGAAAGCTTCTCCTTAAGCTTAATGAAGGCTTGGGTGGCAGTTGGGTTCCACTGCAGAAGTTTAAGAATTTTTTATGCTGAATCCCAGAACAAAGTTTAAGTAATAAAAAAAAACATTGATTTCTCCTTAACATAGAGCTGGTGTTTCAAGGGTCACAACAAAACAATCTTAGAAACAAGGTTAGAAAGATCTAACTAGGGAGTAAACCTGTATGTCTGTATGCTATTTGTAATATTCCTTGCATATCCCACAATACATTATTAATAAATGAAATCACATACTTCAGGAGTCAAAGTGCTAAAGTTTTACTACTTGTATATGGATAAGATTGTACTGTATGCACTGCAGTATAATACAAATTTGCGTAGTTAAAATTTGGTAAAAAAAAAAATAATAGTTTTGAGCCTGTGAACCGAACCTTACTCACCAATTTAAAGTGAGCATTGGGGCTTTAAAATCAATGATGCGAATCATTTCCATACCGGATCGGTCGCGGCCCGGGTTAACAACGACCGCCACTGGTGCTGTTAACCTACAGGGTGCCGGTGGAAATTGGGCTACTGTTGGTCGAAGAAGGAGAGGAGGAAGGTGTGTTCGAAAGCAGAGAGAGAAGAGGAAAGACCCTGCGAGGTTCCTGAGGCATCCAGAGAAGGACCAGCTCCAGCTGGATTCAGCTTTATGATGGTTGGAGCTACACATGCTGCTCCTGTGCTTCCAGTGATCCAGACCTCATCTGCCCTCTGCACCTACTGACTCGTCCCTATGCTGAACTGGTCTTCATGTCAATTTAAATAATTTCTGTCATATTGAATTTTCACCTGCACAACACACAAGATGTTATATCATTTCTATCTGTTATCGCCCAAATGAGGATGGGTTCCCTGTTGAGTCTGGTTCCTCTCAAGGTTTCTTCCTAATGCCATCTCAGGGAGTTTTTCCTTGCCATCATCGCCGTCACCCTTGGCTTGCTCATCAGAGAAATTTCATTCATTCGTCTCATTATTATCTGCACATTTTTCTCACACATCCACACTTCCAATTATTTTCTTTTCTATAATTATTATTATTATTATTTGTTTTTATTTATTTATTTTCTATTATTATTATTATTATTTTTTTTTTTTTTTTTTTTGTGAAGCTGCTTTTAGACAATGACCATTGTTAAAAGCGCTATATAAATAAAATTTAATTGAATTGAATTGAATTGAAAGGCAAGAGTTTAGGAGTGAAAGTAGGGACCTTGAATGTTGGGACCATGACAGGGAAGGCAAGAGAGTTGGTTGATATGATGCAGAGAAGGAAGGTAGATATACTGTGTGTCCAGGAGACCAGGTGGAAAGGTAGCAAAGCTAGAAGCTTAGGATCAGGGTTCAAGTTGTTTTACCATGGTGTGGATAGGAAAAGAAATGGAGTAGGAGTTATTCTGAAAGAGGAGTTTGTAAGGAATGTTCTAGAGGTGAAGAGAGTATCAGACAGGTTGATGAGTCTTTAGCTGGAAATTGATGGTGTGATGTTCAATGTTGTTAGTGGTTATGCTCCACAGGTAGGATGTGTGTTAGAAGAGAAGGAGAAATTCTGGAGTGAGTTAGATGAAGTGATGCAGAGCATCCCCAGAGGTGAGAGAGTGGTGATTGGTGCAGACTTCAATGGACATGTTGGGGAAGAGAACAGAGGTGATGAAAATGTGATGGGCAGGTTTGGTCTTCAGGACAGGAATGTAGAAGGACAGATGGTGGTGGACTTTGCAAAGAGGATGGAAATGGCAGTAGTAAATACTTTCTTCCAGAAGAGGAAGGAACATAGGGTGACGTATAAGAGCGGAGGCAGAAGCACTCAGGTGGACTACATCTTGTGTCGACATTGTAATCTGGTGAAATGGTGGTGTGTAAAATAACCCTGGTGGTGAGGAAGGTGAAGAGGACAAAGGCAGAGCAGAGGATAAAGTGGTGGAAGCTGAGAAAGGAAGAATGTTGTGTAGTCTTTAGGGAGGAGTTGAGACAAGCTATGGGTGGTCAGGAGGTGCTTTCAGTTGACTGGACAAATACAGCCAATGTGATCAGGGAGACAGGTAGGAGGGTACTTGGTGTATCATCAGGTAAGGGAAAAGGAGACAAGGAGACTTGGTGGTGGAATGAGGAAGTCCAGGAGTGTATATAGGGAAAGAGGCTAGCTAGGAAGAAGTGGGACTCTGAGAGGACTGAAGAGAGTAGACAGGAGTACAGGGAGATGCACCGTAAGGTGAAGGTAGAAGTGGCAAAGGCCAAACAAAGAGCATATGAGAACTTGTATGCTAGGCTAGACAGTAAGGAGGGAGAGGTGGATCTGTACAGGTTGGCGAGGCAAAGGGATAGAGATGTGAAGGATGTGCAGCAGGTTAGAGTGATTAAAGATAAAGATGGAAATGTACTGACAGATGCCAGGAGGGTGATGGGAAGATGGAAGGAGTACTTTGAGGAGTTGATGAATGAGGAAAACGAAAGAGAACAAAGAGTAGAAGAGGTGACTGTTGTGGAGCAGGAAGTAGCAAATATTAGTAAAAGTGAGGTGAGAAGGGTGTTGAAGAGGATGAAGAGTGGAAAGGCTGTTGGTCCTGATGACATACCTGTGGAGGTATGGAAGTGCTTAGGAGAGGTGGCAGTAGAGTTTCTGACTAGTTTGTTTAACGAGATCTTGGAGAATGAGAGGATTCCAGAGGAATGGAGGAGAAGTGTATTGGTGCCGATTTTTTAGAACAAGGGAGATGTGCAGAGCTGTGGCAATTACAGAGGTATAAAGCTAATGAGCCATACAATGAAGCTGTGGGAAAGAGTAGTGGAAGCTAGGTTAAGGGCAGAGGTGAGAATTTGTGAGCATCAATATGGTTTTATGCCTAGAAAGAGTACATCAGATGCAGTATTTGTTTTGAGGATGCTGGTGGAGAAGTACAGAGAAGGTAATAAAGAGTTGCATTGTGTCTTTGTAGATTTAGAGAAAGCGTACGACAGGGTGCCGAGAGAGGAGCTGTGGGGTTGTATGAGGAAGTCTGGAGTGGCAGAGAAGTATGTTAGAGTGGTGCAGGACATGTATGAGAGCTGTAAGACAGTGGTAAGATGTGCTGTAGGTGTGACAGAAGAGTTCAAGGTGGAGGTGGGTCTGCATCAAGGATCGGCTATAAGCCCCTTATTGTTTGCTCTAGTGATGGACAGGATGACAGATGAAGTTAGACAGGAGTCTCCATGGACTATGATGTTTGCAGATGACATTGTGCTTTGTAGCGAGAGCAGGGAACAGGTGGAGGAAAATTTGGAGAGGTGGAGGTACGCTCTGGAAAGCAGAGGAATGAAGGTTAGCCGCAGCAAGACGGAATACATGTGTGTGAATGAGAGGGACCCAAGAGGAACGGTGAGGCTACATGGAGCAGAGGTAAAGAAGGTGCAGGATTTTAAGTACTTAGGGTCAACGGTCGAGAGCAACGGAGAGTGTTCAAAGGAGGTGAAGAGATGAGTACAGGCAGGTTGGAATGGGTGGAGAAAAGTGTCAGGTGTGTTGTGCGATAAAAGAGTATCAGCGAGAATGAAAGGAAAGGTGTACAGGACAGTGGTGAGACCAGCACCCCTGAAAGGGAACAGCCGAAAGACAAAGAAGATTGGGGCTTTGACTGGGTCCTTTTGTGCACTTTGACAGTGCACTGTGCACAATGCTGAGGTATGCCATTAAAAAAAAGCAATGCCTATTTTTTAAAAGATGTTCAATTTGTTGATCCTGTCACTCCATTTGGTGCATCTAGAACCTGGTTAAACTTGACTCATACAGGCTAGTGCCTGTTCCACAATTTATTAAGGCAGATCGATATGCCAATTAGATTGTCAGTGCTTGTTTGGTGTTCTCTGCACCCCAGTTCTGTGAGCAGGTCTATGCTGGATCCCTGGTGAAATTCCGCCTTGAATGGTGGCTCATTCCATCTGCTGCTAGCTGCAAAAGTGAAGAATCTCAGAGCATGAATATGCATTTGCCAACCGGAAGGGTTCAGGCTGGAACAGCTAAAGAAAGCAATCGTTATTGCCTTCCTGCAGGCAGTTAGCAAACAATCTGGGCTGGGCTATGACTGGACTGAAAAACAGTGACTGGTAATTGAGTTCATACTACCATTGCTACTTCTAATAAAAATAATCTATATACTTAAAAGGAATTAAATAATTGTTTTAATGTTTTGATTCGACAAAGGCAGGGGTCAGCAACATTAAATACTCAGAAAGCCATTTGGACCCATTTCCCACAGAAAAGAAAACACTGGGAGCCACAAAACCTTTTTGACATCTAAAATAAAGATAACACTGCATATATAGTTTTTTTTTCCGTTTATGCTATGTGTGTTGTATTTATGAAATCAGTGAACTGCAAACTACAGAACGTCGAAACTCCAAAATTTGAAGAAAAGAAAAAACACTGGGTTGAAGGTTACTTTTAAATAAAATACTCAATGTCTGTTTGTCTTCCTCGTATTTATGAAATAAAAAGACAAACTTCAATTATCCACCTGCAAACAAAAAATGCGTCTGCTTCGGGGTGTGCCGTCATCCATTGCTTATACTGAAGCGTTCAGTCAGCTGTCAACCAAAAAAAAAAAAAATAATAATAATATATATATATATATATATATATATATATATATATATATATATATATATATACTGTATATTATCATTATTATCGATGACGACATTATATTAGTATGACACAATAATTTAAACTTTAACTAAATCATGAAATCATTAATATTATAGAGGCCAGTAATCCGTAAAATAATAAATAAATCTTCATTCATTCATTCATTTTCTATACCGCTTAATCCTGTGTTCAGGGTCGCGGGGGACCTGGAGCCTATCCCAGGAGACTTCGGGCACTAGGCGGGGTACACCCTGGACAGGGTGCCAATCCATCACAGGGCACACACACATACACACACTCACACACCCAATCACACACTACGGGCAATTTAGGAACGCCAATTAGCCTAACCTGCATATCTTTGGACTGTGGAAGGAAACCCACCAAGCACGGGGAGAACATGCAAACTCCATGCACACAGAGACGGGAATCGAGCCTGGCCGGGGAATCGAACCCAGACCCTCCAGGTGCAAGGCGACAGTGCTAACCACTACACCACCGCGCCGCCTTAAATAAATCTTGGTACATCTTTAATCAACGATTATTTTTTCAATAATACACAAATGGAGGAGGGAGCAGGGAGCACCCTGTGAAGTACTCTTTGAAATGTAACACTGCTCGGGGCTCGAAAAGCTCAATAAATCGCGTGCCGGTGGGGGTCGCACATCGGCAGTTGTGATGCATAATTTGCGCAACAAAACATTAAACACGTTTTATTTTAATGTTACAGGATCACCATAATCTTCAAATTTAGAATTAGATTTGAAAAAACTAACAAACTAAAATGAAATAAATTTCACTTTATTTATTTTCCAAAGCCGCAGTAGGGGGATGGAAAGAGCCACATGCTGCTCCAGAGCCATGCGTTGCCGACCCCTGGACTAAAGGTTGGTTTCTGTGATGAGATGAGAAGAGTTAATTTTACATCTTGGAATGAGTCTCCAATATCAGTGCTTTGTAGCAATCCAACTACATATAGTATAAAACCGGAACGACTAATGTAACCTTAGTTAAATATATTTTGTTTATAGCTTTCCAGCCTAATAAAAGTTTTAAAGATTATGGGCTTTGCAATTTCCTGGAAACATGTCAAGCTGCATTTTAACTTATAAAAGAGGGAGCTAATACAGTGGCTTGCAAAAGTATTTTCCACATTTTGTCACATTACAGCCACAAACATGAATCAATTTTATTGGAATTCCACGTGAAAGACCAATACAAAGTGGTGTACATGTGAGAAGTGGAACGACAATCATACATGATTCCAAACATTTTTTACAAATAAATAACTGGAAAGTGGGGTGTGCATAATTATTCAGCCCCCTGAGTCAATACTTTGTAGAACCACCTTTTTCTGCAATTACAGCTGCCAGTCTTTTAGGGTATGTCTCTACCAGCTTTGCACATATAGAGACTGAAATCCTTACCCATTCTTCTGTGAAAAAACAGCTCCAGATTAGATGCAGCGTTTGTGAACAGCAGTTTTCAGATCTTGCCACAGATTTTCAATTGGATTTAGATCTGGACTTTGACTGGGCCATTCTAACATATGGATATGTTTTGTTTTAGACCATTCCATTGTTGCCCTGGCTTTATGTTTAGGGTCGTTGTCCTGCTGGAAGGTGAACCTCCGCCCCAATCTCAAGTCTTTTGCAGACTCCAAGAGGTTTTCTTCCAAGATTGCCCTGTATTTGGCTCCATCCATCTTCCCATCAACTCTGACCAGCTTCCCTGTCCCTGCTGAAGAGAAGCACCCCCAGAGCATGATGCTGCCACCACCATATTTGACAGTGGGGATGGTGTGTTCAGTGTGATGTGCAGTGTTAGTTTTCTGCCACACATAGCGTTTTGCATTTTGGCCAAAAAGTTCCATTTTGGTCTCATCTGATCAGAGCACCTTCTTCCACAAGTTTGCTGTGCAAATGGGACTTCTTATGGTTTTCTGTTAACAATGGCTTTTTCTTGCCACTCTTCCATAAAGGCCACCTTTGTGCAGTGCACGACTAATAGTTGTCCTATGGACAGATTCCGCCACCTGAGCTGTAGATCTCTGCAGCTTGTCCAGAGTCACCATGGGCCTCTTGGCTGCATTTCTGATCAGCGCTCTCCTTGTTCGGCCTATGAGTTTAGGTGGACGGCCTTGTCTTGGTAGGTTTACAGTTGTGCCATACTCCTTCCATTTCTGAATGATCGCTTGAACAGTGGCTCCGTGGGATGTTCAAGGCTTTGGAAATCTTTTTGTAGCATAAGCCTGCTTTCAATTTCTTAATAACTTCATCACTGACCTGTCTGGTGTGTTCTTTGGACTTCAAGGTGTTGTTGCTCCCAATATTCTCTTAGACAACCTCTGAGACCATCACAGAGCAGCTGTACTGATGTACTGATATTAGACTACACACAGGTGCACTCTATTTAGTCATTAGCACTCATCAGGCAATGTCTATGGGCAACTGACTGCACTCAGACCAAAGGGGGCTGAATAATTACGCACACCCCACTTTGCAGTTATTTATTTGTAAAAAAATGTTTGGAATCATGTATGATTTTCGTTCCACTTCTCACGTGCACACCACTTTGTATTGGTCTTTCACATGGAATTCCAATAAAATTGATTTATGTTTGTGGCTGTAATGTGACAAAATGTGGAAAAGTTCAAGGGAGCCGAATACTTTTGCAAGCCACTGTACTTACGTAGAACCTGAGAGAGAGAGAGAGAGAGAGAGAGAGAGAGATTATAATACAAGTGATAACAGGAACTAACTTGTTTCTCAGGCAATCATTAAAGGTGTACTGTAACTCCAAATGGTTAAAATTGTCATTCTGTATTATGTAAAAAAAAAAAAAAAAGAAATTGTTGTGGTATACAGCACATAGTTTAATATGTGATTTGTGATATCTGTGCAAAATAACAGTGCATTTTATTTGTCACTTTTCTGAAAAGACGTGTCATATTTAAATAACGTTTTTAGATAGTTATTTTTAAATGATTCTTTTTTTCTGTCTTACATAAGCTGTGCTGTGTGATTCAGTATTCAGTGATGCATCATATAAAGGACTTTGTCATTCCAATGGCATAAATAATGCCCACTGCTTCCGCATACAGTACATCTACCACATCCTACAATGACAACAGATTGGAGATGTGTGGTTAGAGATTCAGTGTAATGCAGATGACATGGTTTACTCACAAACCAAGTTTGCGTTTCTTATTGCAAAACAGTTCTCATTGTGAAGACGTACCTGCTCATCATGTACAAACCGGATTCCAAAAAAGTTGGGACACTAAACAAATTGTGAATAAAAACTGAATGCAATGATGTGGAGATGGCAAATGTCAATATTTTATTCAGAATAGAACATAAATCACGGAACAAAAGTTTAAACTGAGAAAATGTATCATTTTAAGGGAAAAGTATGGTGAATCAAAATGTCATGGTGTCAACAAATCCCAAAAAAGTTGGGACAAGGCCATTTTCACCACTGTCTGGCATCTCCCCTTCTACTTACAACACTCAACAGACGTCTGGGGACCGAGGAGACCAGTTTCTCAAGTTTAGAAATAGGAATGCTCTCCCATTCTTGTCTAATACAGGCCTCTAACTGTTCAATCGTCTTGGGCCTTCTTTGTCGCACCTTCCTCTTTATGATGCGCCAAATGTTCTCTATAAGGGAAAGATCTGGACTGCAGACTGGCCATTTCAGTACCCGGATCCTTCTCCTACGCAGCCATGATGTTGTGATTGATGCAGAATGTGGTCTGGCATTATCTTGTTGAAAAATGCAGGGTCTTCCCTGAAAGAGATGACTAGATGTTGTTCTAGAACCTGAATATATTTTTCTGCATTGATGGTGCCTTTCCAGACATGCAAGCTGCCCATGCCACACACACTCATGCAACCCCATACCATCAGAGATGCAGGCTTCTGAACTGAGCGTTGATAACAACTTGGGTTGTCCTTGTCCTCTTTGGTCCGGATGACATGGCGTTCCACATTTCCAATAAGAACTTCGAATCGTGAATCGTCTGACCACAGAACAGTCTTCCATTTTGCCACACTCCATTTTAAATGATCCCTGGCCCAATGAAAACGCCTGTGCTTGTGGATCTTGCTTATAAATGGCTTCTTCTTTGCACTGTAGAGTTTCAGCTGGTAACGGCGGATGGCACGGTGGATTGTGTTCACTGACAATGGTTTCTGGAAGTATTCCTGAGCCCATTCTGTGATTTCCTTTACAGTGGCATTCCTGTTTGTGGTGCAGTGTCGTTTAAGGGCCCGGAGATCACGGGCATCCAGTATGGTTTTACGCCCTTGACCCTTACGCACAGATTGTTCCAGATTCTCTGAATCTTCGGATGTTATTATGCACAGTTGATGATTCATTCATTCATTCATTCATTTTCTATACCGCTTAATCCTGTGTTCAGGGTCGCGGGGGGCCTGGAGCCTATCCCAGGAGACTTCGGGCACTAGGCGGGGTACACCCTGGACAGGGTGCCAATCCATCGCAGGGCACACACACATACACACACTCACACACTCATTCACACACTACGGTCAATTTGGGGAACGCCAATTAGCCTAACCTGCATATCTTTGGACTGTGGGAGGAAACCGGAGTACCCGGAGGAAACCCACCAAGCACGGGGAGAACATGCAAACTCCATGCACACAGAGACGGGAATCGAGCCTGGCCGGGGAATCGAACCCAGACCCTGGAGGTGCAAGGCGACAGTGCTAACCACTACACCACCGCGCCACCAGTACAGTTGATGATGATAACTGCAAAGTCTTTGTAATTTTTTGCTGGGTAACACCTTTCTGATATTGCTCCACTATCTTTCTGCGCAACATTGTGGGAATTGGTGATCCTCTACCCATCTTGGCTTCTGAGAGACACTGCCACTCTGAGAAGCTCTTTTTATACCCAATCATGTTGCCAATTAACCTAATTACTGTTAATTGGTCTTCCAGCTCTTCGTTATGCTCAAATTTACTTTTTCCAGCCTCTTGTTGCTACTTGTCCCAACTTTTTTGGGATTTGTTGACACGGTGAAATTTGGAATCAACATATTTTTCCTTTAAAATTATACATTTTCTCGGATTAAACTTTTGATCTGTCATCTATGTTCTATTCTGAATAAAATATTGACATTTGCCATCTCCACATCATTGCATTCAGTTTTTATTCACAATTTGTTTAGTGTCCCAACTTTTTTGGAATCCGGTTTGTATCTCTATGAAGGATCACCGTTCGAAATTGCTTTTGTGGGATTGACACTTGAAGTTTTAAGTAAATGCAAACAGGCCTGTGCAAGATAATAGGTTTGTGACAGGTATACAGTTGTGGCCAAATGTTTTGAGAATTACATACAGTGGGAGCCACGTCAGACAGCCGCCTGGAGCATGATAGATCCATGACGGAATCATGAGGGCACCATGCACGCTTCATGCACGGAATGTGATCCCCCGCGATGACGCAGTTAACGATGGCCCACCCCATAAACGCCCCATGCGCTTTCTAAAAAGATGGTTGCAATGCCGTATAATTCCGCCAGATGGAGCATTGACTGGCACAGTTAACTGCAGTGTCCAGGAAGCCCAATACCATATCTTTAATATACAGACAGTTCTTGTATTGTCAACATAGTTTCATAAATAGATGACGTGGTAAAAAACAACAACAACAAACCGATTAATAAAACAGATTTGTTAAATCACTCAACACAACCCATGATGATTATGCTATTTATTATTTAATAATGAATTAAAAAAACTAGTTAGTGAAATATTTTTTAAGACATCCTGAAATAATCCTTAAAGACATGGTAGCGTCTGTAATTTGTCTATACCGATCATTGTACGTACGGAATAAAAGTTTGTTTGTATTTTTTATTATTCATAAGACAACCTTTCAGTTTTGTAAATATTTTAGTTATAGTGTGTTAAGTCTTACTTTAGGTTAAACGTTTTTGAGAATTTGACCATCCAGCTTAGATAAATGTTATGTTATTGATTGATAAAATCTGGATTAAAGATATTTTATTTTATTTTATTTATTGAAATTTTTATTTTTTAGTTTCCCCCCTGAGGGATTGCCACCTTATTGTGGTCAGGGAGTTTGCGTGCCTCAACACAATTCAGCAAGGACAATACTGTTACTATAAGCCCAGGGAAAAAACAGTGCTTGAACATGATGCCCCCTTCAAATTTCTGATTGCGCTCCTCCCTGGTCTAGAACGGCCCTGCCTCTGACCGTCTTTTGTCTTGTAAATGAGTATTCTCAGGTCACCTTCCAATCCCCCCAGCGCACACACTCTTTGTTTGTTTGTACTGTAAACTGTAACTGTGTTTGCTAGGGCACTTGGTTATACACAGTACTTTAATGTATGGAACACTTAACTTACTGGTTTGGTTTAAATATCGTTTATTACCTTATTTAGCGAAATAAATTCATTATTAATGTATTGAAGTATTTTAGTTAAGGACAAAAACAGACCCTGCGTTTGTGTTTAGAACTGCTGAACAGCTGTGTTCATAGGTTTAATCAATGATGAATGAATGGAGAGATGTTTGTGTATGTGTGTGTGTGCGCGCGCGCGCTCCCCTGCATTTCTCTGTTGGCTTTAACACGCACACCAATCACCCCGCCAAAAACACACACACAGAGCAATTAACACCATGTCATACTCAGTATTCTCCATTGAGGTTTCTCACCTTCCACTCCTATGTTTGTCGTTGCTCTTTTGGAGTTCTTAAAACCCAAAACATTTATTTATACTGAGAAAAAATTATTATGGGTCACATAATCACAAACACAAATACATATGATAAAGTGCTTAACTGTTTTCATTTGTTTCTATGACCAATAATTATTATGATTTTCAGCCCAACTCTTTGACTATTTAAAACAAAGTTGTGTCCCATTTTTTGCCCATTGAAGTTATTGGTTCAACTAAACGTTTTTTAAATACCCAAACAATCCCCCAAAATTAAAACACGCAAACATGACTTTAACAATTCAATTTATTCTTCCAAAACTAGTCAAAGTTAAAACAGTAATTAATATAAAACAGGTGAATACATGTTGTCTTTTTGCTTAAAGTTCATTAAACTACCCGGATACACCAGCTGCTTATAAGTCTCTATCTATAGACCTTTTATATTAAAATATAAATTTTTCAAATATCAAAACTATTAAAGATGAAACAGTTTAAGTCTTTGTTTCCCCCAAAGTACTGTATCAGACGTTTTGCAATTCTATGTTCAGAATATACAGTAGACCTGACCAAACATCATTCTACAGCTTCCCTCAACAGCTTGTTCAGGCTCCTCCAGTACTGTAGCTCCAAAAGTCCAGCCGTCAGCCATCTGACCCCCCAATCCTCCACATCGGGGCTCTGCTTAAAGACAACAGGAGAATTTAGTGAAGAAAAAGATAAATGAACTTTACAGAACATTCATTCATTCATTTTCTATACCGCTTTAATCCTGCTTTACAGAACATATAGTTCTAATAAAAATAAAATATATTAATAAACCTATTTACCACAGAGTGTGTAAAATACTGTTTTGGGAATTCTGTAATGTAAATAAACTGCCTGTGCTAATGTTAACCAGTGAACAGTGTTAGTGTTAACCCCGGTCTGTCTGTCTTATCGTCTGCATTAAGTTAACCGAGAAGTTACTTAATGCGCTTCTCATACAAATAAGTTAAGCGATATAACACTCGTATATGAGCATTAGTTCATCCCTGAAGCCAAACTATAACTTACTGAAGCCGCTCATACCTCCCCCACACCCCCCCCCCCACACACACACCTCCCCCCCCCCCCCACACACCTCCCCCCTCCTCCTCCTTCACTAATAAACCGCGGAAAGTCACGACCAAAGTGTATAAAATATAAACCCGGTTATGAGCGTTACTAGCTCCTGTACAGCTACCCTCAGTCTGTGTCCCTCATGAACTGCATCACATTATATTACAGTCACAGAAATAACCTGCAGATTAACTCTTAACCAAAGAATAAATAAATGCTGAATTTATCCAGACAACACGCAGTGAGATTCTCTCAGTATTTACAGAGAGCAGAAACACTGTTCATCGGGTAGTGCAGCTCTTGTAATAGGGACATTAATAGTATTTTTGAAGCTTCAGCATGTTTTTGAGTTAAAGTGGAGTGACATTGTGAGTTTGTGACACTGACAGTAAGCTGTAATGTTAACTCCAGACTTGGTAAACAGACCATTAAGTTCTCTAAAGTCACATCTGACCGCTGCTGGTGCTGCCAGTGATATTTAAAACGGCCAATAAAAAAATAAACTGGGAAATAAAGTACCCCGAACACATTTTATAAAATTAAACATCACTTACCACGAATAGTCCGTTAAGCCGCCATCTTCACCTCTGTAGTTTGGTAGCGTCAGTTTGGTGGGGGTGGAGGCGGGTTGTTAAAATCACGTGATTGCAACTCAGCGCAGCTGGCTTGTTTTAACGTGTCCTTGAGAACGAAACACCATCTAGTGGTGGCACCAGGTAAATGAATAAATTGGGTTTGAATGGGCGTGTTTACTGTGAAATCTTGACACGCCTTTCTGGCAGAAAAGGGAGGAGGGATTACGGCGTGCAAAGGGCATTCACACGACGTTTGCACGTCGTTTGCAAGGTCGTGGCTATTTGGCGTGGCTCCTACTGTAAATATTGGAAATTGGAAAAGTTGCTGCTTAAGCTTTTATAATAGCAATTTGCATATACTCCAGAATGTTATGAAGAGTGATCAGATGCATTGCATAGTCCTTCTTTGCCATGAAAATTAACTTAATCCCAAAAAAACCTTTCCACTGCATTTCATTGCTGTCATTAAAGGACCTGCTGAGATCATTTCAGTAATCGTGTTGTTAACTCAGGTGAGAATGTTGACGAGCACGAGGCTGGAGATCATTATGTCAGGCTGATTGGGTTAGAATGGCAGACTTGACATGTTAAAAGGAGGGTGATGCGTAAAATCATTGTTCTTCCATTGTTAACCATGGTGGCCTGCAAAGAAACGCGTGCAGCCATCATTGCGTTGCATAAAAATGGCTTCACAGGCAAGGATATTGTGGCTATTAAGATTGCACCTAAATCAACAATTTATGGGATCATCAAGAACTTCAAGGAAAAAGGTTCAATTCTTGTTAAGAAGGCTTCAGGGCGTCCAAGAAAGTCCAGCAAGCGCCAGGATCATCTCCTAAAGAGGATTCAGCTGCGGGATCAGAGTGCCAAGTGCAGAGCTTGCTCAGGAATGGCAGCAGGCAGGTGTGAGCGCATCTGCACGCACGGTGAGGCGAAGTCTTTTGGAAGATGGCCTGGTGTCAAGAAGGGCAGCAAAGAAGCCACTTCTCTCCAAAAAAAAAACATCAGGGACAGATTGATCTTCTGCAGAAAGTATGGTGAATGGACTGCTGAGGACTGGGGCAAAGTCATACTCTCAGATGAAAACGCTTTCCGATTGTTCGGGGCTTCTGGAAAAAGGCTTGTCCGGAGAAGACAAAGTGAGTGCTACCATCAGTCCTGTGTCATGCCAACAGTAGAGCATCCTGAGATCATTCATATGTGGGGTTGCTTCTCATCCAATTTTGCCCAAAAACACAGTCATGAATAAAGAATGGTACCAAAACACCTTACAACAGCAACTTCTTCCAACAATCCAACAACAGCTTGGTGAAGAACAATGCATTTTAGTGCATTGCTACTGTAGTTGCTAGTTAGTGCGCATGCATGAGCATGCAGCAGCTTCGTGCAGTTACTCTCTGAGTTTTCGCGTGTTTTTACTTTTTATTTTACTTTCCTTCTATTATTTATTTATAACTTTATTTTAACAAGCAAGGTCGCCCTTGTTCTCGTTCTTAGTTACACAATGTTAATTACATTTTCGGCGCTCCGGGTGATCAGCGCTCAACAGCAAGGAGCCGGCTCCTTTGTTTACACCAGGGAACAGCTGATCGCACTGAAGCCGGCCGGCATCAGAGATCTGATTCTGTATAGATACGGAGATACGGAGGAGGATGACAAGAGGATGCAGAGGTGGAAAGAAGCGGCGCAGAGGAGCCAAAGTGGAAGAGAGACGCGCGGCGCATAAGTAAAGGATGAGAAAGTACAAGCCGTATGTCCCATCTCCCATCATGGGCAACGTGTGATCTCTGGACAATAAGATGGACGGGTTGACCACTTTGTTAAGGACTGAAAACATCTTCCGCGAGTGCAGTCTGATGTGTTTTACAGAGACTTGGTTACATAGTGATGTGCCTTACTCTAATATTATTGTCTGACTTCGCCCATATTATTTACCAAGATAATTCTCCCATGTGATAATAACTGCTGTGTGCATTCCTCCATCAGCGAATGCCACTGCCGCGTGTGACGTTATTCATTCTGTAACTGCTAAACTCTAGAGTCGACACCCTGATGCCTTTCTCCTGATCTCCGGTGATTTCAACCACACATCGCTGACCAAGACTATTCCCACTTTCACTCAATATGTGGATTGCCACACTAGAGGGGAGAGGACACTAGACCTGCTGTATGCTAATGTTAAAGGTGCTTACAGTGCAGCAGGTCAGATCACAACCTGGTCCACCTCATTCCAATATACAAACCCCTGGTTCAGAGGCAGCCTGCCATAGTAAGGAATGTAAGAAGGTGGTCAGAAGTAGCCACTGCTACATTACAGGATTCTCAGTGGATCATATGGCGAGAACGTTGATGGAATGACGTACTGCATCACGGAGTACATTAACTTCTGTGTTGACACCTGTGTACCGATGAGAGATATTCGCTGTTTCCCCAACAACAAACCCTGGGTCACCAAGGACATTAACCCTCTGAGGTCCGAGGTGATTTTGGGGCCCTTGAGATGTTTGGACATGCTCTGATATTTGTGCTTTTTTCAGCTACTTATAATATATTATTGACCAACCTGTATTTTTCTTGTAATCAGTACAACCTGTTCTACAATAATACGTGACCAAAATGAATGTATGTGTTTGCATTTTTAAGGAAAAAATATTATGCATGGTTAGTAAGTTTTGTGAAAAAAAAGTAGCTGTAATAAGGCCATGAAACTCATACAGACAATTTGTTCACAAGACATTGTTTCACAAGGGCTGGTGGACTAGTGTTTCTGCTTCAAAATGATGTGAAAATTATCTTGTTTACTTGCTCACAGAAAACAATATAGTGATTAACACTTTTTGAGTGTAAAGGGTCTATGCGAGAATCCGTGATCTATCATTACTAATGCAGTGATTCACACTTGAGAAGACAAAGGCCTGCATACTGATCTGCATAATGAGCCATCAGACAGGTACTGTATGTGACTGAGAGAGGAGAGTTACAAGAAAGAATCTGAAGATAACATAAGTTTATATATTTTCAGTCTTTAGGTTATTTGAGAATGTATTTGACACACAAAAAAATCTTGAGATTCATTTGCGAGTTCAGTTAAACAGTTTATTAGGAACAATCAAAGTTGACTTTTTAGCAGCATTACTGCAGTCACTATAACAGAAAATATAGCTAACAATAATATATAAAATTATATTTATATATATATATATATATATATATATATATATATATATATAGAGAGAGAGAGAGAGAGAGAGAGAGAGAGAGAGAGAAATCAACAGCTGTTTGTAATTACCAGAACAAATGACTTTACCAATACTGTACTACATTTTTTCTACAATACACTACAGTTTACTATGATGAATATGTTGTATTATATATCTATATAATATAGTTATATTTAACTAACATCTATGATATACTGAATGTGCACTTACTCGTTGTTCTCCAGCGAACTCGAAACTGAACGACACTCACGTGACTTTCTTGTGCACGGCGCCGGTGATGCAGCCACAGTCCTAAACACAAAAAGAAACTTGAAACTTGAAGAATGGGCGCGCATACAATCCTTCACAAACAACAACTGGTGGACAGTTTGACGATTTGAAACACGGTCAGGAATTACATCCTCCGTTGAGTCCAGACGTTGTTCAAAATAAAGACGTTCCTCGTCTGAGTCTTGCTCTTCCTCTGATGAGAAAGTTAAATTTCAATTCAATTTTATTTGTATAGCGCTTTTAACAATTGACATTGTCTCAAAACAGCTTTAGACAATCAAAATAATAATTTAAGTTTGTATGGAATGTGAATGTGTATGAATCAAAATGTTCAGATAGTCCCTGGTGAGCAAGCCGAGGGCGACAATGGCAAGGAAAAACTCCATGAGATGGTAATAGGAAGAAATCTTGAGAGGAACCAGACTCAACAGGGAACCCATCATCATCTGGGTGAAACAGATAGCAGGAAATGATCTGCATTTATACAGTGTTAGGTGGCAGGCAGTTCAGCTATAATAGTTGATGTTAATTGATGTTAAAATAGAGTCCAGTAGTTATTAGAGACTCAGATAGACTTGTAGAAAGTTCCAGTCCTGAACAATCGAATTGTCAAGTCCTCAGAGAAACAGCTGACAACACCAGTCGAGGCCAGAACCATCTTCTAAGTAGATAGAATCATCCCCAGACACCAGACGCATCCCAAAGAGACACACGGGGCATCCATGCGACGAGAAACGGGGCATCTCCAACCAGAAACGGGGCACCAGGATGGATCAGACAGGTCCGGAGGGCAGAGGGAGTCTGGATCACTGGCAGCTCAGGAATGACATGTGTAGCTTGACAGAGAGAGAGAGAGAAAGAGTGAAAGGGGGAGACAGGGGGAGAGAGGAAAGAGAAAGAGGAGGAGAGATGGCAATTAGGTATGGTCACAGTCACATAATGTATAATGTGAATGTATATTTACTGTAGAGTGCAAGCAGGGACTCCGGCAGGACTAACTATGACAGCATAACTAAAAGGGAGAGCCAGAAGGAAACACAAACATGAGGGCTCCCTGAGATGTAAAGCAAACAATCACCTCACCGTCAACAAACCTGAGTGATCAAATGAGAGTGAGGAAGACAGCATCTAAACATACCAGTTCACCATAATACTCTACGTCCATGAGTCCCCCAGATCTGCTCCTTTACCTATGGCAAATCTATCTATAAAAATGCTTGGCTAAATAAATAGTTTTTTAGCCTAGACTTAAACACTGAGACTGTGTCTGAGTCCCGAACACTATTTGGAAGACTATTCCATAATTTTGGAGTTTTGGAAGAAAAAGCTCTGCCCCCAGCTGTAGTTTTCATAATACGCGGTACTGACAAGCAGCCTGCATCCTTAGATCGAAGTAGGCATGGCGGATCGTAAGACACTAGGAGTTCGCTCAGATACTGCGGCGCGAGACCATTTAATGCTTTATATGTCAAGAGTAGTATTTTAAAATCAATGCGAAATTTCACAGGGAGCCAATGTACAGTAGTGAAGATAGGATAGGGGTGATGTGCTCATATCTTCTGGTTCTAGTGAGGACTCTCGCTGCTGCATTCTCGACTAGCTGAAGCTTGTTTATGCACCTAACAGAACAACCAGACAGTAAGGCATTACAAAAGTCCAACCTAGAAGTGATAAAATCATGAACTAGTTTTTCTACATCGTTTAGCGACAATATATTTCTTATCTTGGCAATATTTCTGAGGTGAAAGAATGCTATCCTGGTGATATTATCTACATGAGCTTCAAATGAAAGGCTGGAATCTATAATCACGCTGAGGTCTTTTACTGTTGCACTTGATGGAACAGAAAGGCCATCTAAAGTTAGGGTGTGATCTAAGATTTTACTTCTAGCTGTATGCAGTCCTATGTCTAGAACTTCTGTCTTATCCGGATTAAGCAGAAGGAAGTTAATTAGCATCCAATTTCTTATGTCCTGCACACATTGCTCAACTTTAGTAAGATGGTTTTTCTCATAAGGTTTTGTTGATACGTATAGCTGTGTGTCGTCAGCATAACAATGAAAACTAATACCATGCTTACAGATTATGTTGCCCAGAGGAAGCATGTAAAGGGAAAAAAGCAGTGGGCCTAAAACTGAACCCGGCGTGGGGTCCTTAGAAGAGGGAAACAGGCATGATAGGGCATCTGGCTTAACGTTCTTTGAGCCTGGCCGATAGGAGAGAACAAAGTTAAAGCATGAGAAAAACAATGACCATCGGGCTTGACGTGCGTTGAGTCTCTTGGCGGAACGAAGGTACTCGAGATTCCTATGGTCAGTCCATACCAAAAATGGGAGCTCAGTTCCTTCTAGCCAATGCCTCCATTCCTCCAGAGCCAGCTTGATGGCCAATAGTTCTCTGTCTCCCACGTCGAAGTTCATCTCTGCCAGGGATAGGCGACGGGAGTAGTAAGCGCAAGGGTGCATTTTATTATCATGGGCCGACCGCTGGGAGAGAATGCCCCCGACACGAGTGTTGGAGGCGTCGACCTCCACCACGAACTGGCGAGAAGAGTCGGGGATAGTGAGGATGGGAGCAGAGGTGAACCTCATCTTAAGTTCAGCGAAGGCCTTCTCTGCCTCTGTGTTCCAATGGAAACGGTTCTTCGTGGAGGTCAGTGAGGTGAGTGGGGCGGCGACGGAACTGTAACCCCGGATGAAGCGGCGCTAAAAATTGGCAAAGCCCAGGAACTGTTGTAGGTCTAGTCGTGAGGTTGGGGTGGGCCACTTGGAGACTTCCTGGACCTTGGATGGTTCCATCTCTATCCTGGAAAGGGAGATAACAAAGCCCAAGAAGGTGGTGGAGGGTGTGTGGAACTCGCACTTCTCTGCCTTGACGTAGAGGTTGTTCTCCAAGAGTCTCTGTAGAACCTGACGAACATGATGCCTGATGAATGTTTTTTTTTCCTATATAAATGTGCCACAAAATAAACATTATACAAGATTTTGTATTAATGCTTTTGACGGCTGTCACGTGCCTAGGGTTCATTATAATAGTTATATCATATGTTCTGTTATCACTAAAATATCATTCTCAGTTTGCTATTCATTATGTGTTTTCAGCACCCTCTGTGGTTGCACCAAGTAATACACTTTAGAAACAGCTTTATTTTGAAAAAAAAAAAAAAAACTTTATTGAACAGGAAGAGTAGGCTCAGTCAAGCAAAGCTAGTGAGCAAAATGAAGGGAAACATATTGGCACGCACTTTATGGGTCCTGTTGGAGAAAATACTGTCTACATCTTCTGTTTATGGTTGTATGTACTTATACTTTAAGTTGTAACTTAGTTTTTGTACAATATGTTGCCCACTAACTCAGTATTTGGCTGTAAAGATAGTCCCTTTGTTAGACTAGTTACTTGCAATTTTGAAGGTCGTCTGGCATAGCATTAATAGTAAAAGTTCACATAATTAGACATATGACATATGTTCTGTAGTAGCAGTGTGGTTGTAAGTCTATATTATGTTGCACATATGTATGTCATGACTGTATTTTTTGTCTTGTTTGTAGTTTTACCCTTTTGAATGTCAGTAAACCTGTTGGCAACGTTCATCGGTCTTTAGAGTGGTGATATAAGAAAGGTGTTAACGCCCCTGCATTAGACATGCACCCATAACGGCACAGTAAAACGGCGGCATCTGCACGAACAAAGATAACTCAGTCATCGAATGCTAGAGTGAAGCTGACCACTAGTATGCCTCGCAACAACACGGCATACAGTGGTGAACCTGCAGTCGTCATCTAGTGAACTCCAACATATCCAGCAAAGCGTCATCCCGGTCCGAAGCTTTGTGTGCCTCCTCTACAGGTTCAGCGGCAGCAAAATCCAGAGCAAAAGCTGAGGCAGCCAAAGCACGTCTCAGCTTCGCAGCTAAAGGAATGGATTTGAAGGTAGAAAAAGCTCAAATAGAAGTAGCAAAGGCTAAAGTTGAAGCATCTATTGAATTTTTACAGCATGAAAACCATGTAGCTTTAGCCATTGCTGAAGCAGAGTCATTAGAAGCAGCTGCTGCCGCACAGACACGCAGCAACATCTGCCCCTCGGTAACAGCAGAACGAACAAAACAATATGTCAATGGCCAATTTGCATTTGTGAAAAGAGAAAATGATGCTGCTCTTCAACAAGCACAAAATGAAGATGTAACACAAGGGAAGTCAGAGCTCAACTGTGATGAGCCACTAAGCCCTAAAAAAGGAAATGGCTCACAAAAAATTCCAATTGAACCACCATATGATTCTGACTATTGCCAAAACCCCCCGGTTATTGCCCCTTCTACTCATGCTAATAAAAATTACAGCACCAATTGGTCAAATCAAGTGTCAGCAACTAGCTTCCATGATGCTAAGCCTTTATGCAAAGAGCCTAGTGAATCAAATGTGAGAGTGACTTCATCAGATACTTTGCTCGTCGTGAAATAGTAGCAACAGGGCTGCTCCAGTTTAATGACAAGCCCCAAAACTTCAGAGCTTGCTCATTTGAAAATACTATAAGTGGGTTAGATCTAACCGCACGTGAAGAAATGGACTTGATGTTGAAATGGCTTGGCAAAGAATCGGCTGAACATGCAGAACAACTCAAAGCCATACACATCAACAACCCAGTCAATGGTCTCAACATGATATGGGACAGCCTTGAGCGATGTTACGGCTCAGCTGAAGCGATCGAAGATGCAATGTTTAATAGGATTGACACATTCCCAAAAATCCCTTCCAAAGACTGAGAAAATTTAGCGACCTGCTCATGGAAGTACAGTGTGCTAAAGCTGAAGGAGACCTCCCTGGTCTTGTGTTCCTAGATACAGCAAGAGGATTCACAAGAAAACCCATCCTCTTTCAGTGTGCATAGCATTTCGCATGAAACCTCTGTTAGATAGGAAAACTTTCTTAAAAGAAAACAACCTTTGCTTCAAATGTTGTGTCTCATCTTCACACATAGCGAAGAACTGTAAAGCCAAGGTACAGTGTTCCGAGTCCGACGATGAAAAGCACTGCACGGCTCTCCACCCAGGACCAGCCTCCTGGCTAAAAGAAACTGAACCTGCAGCAGAGCATGGCGGGGAGCCTGACCCCATTTAATCAGAGGAGATTACTTCTAAATGACTCAGGTTTGTGATGTGAATGAAGCAGGCAGATCATGTTCTAAAATCTGTCTCGTTAATGTCTACCCAGCAGGCCACTCACATCAAGCAATAAGGCTTTATGCCATCCATGATGAACAAAGTAACAGATCATTAGTACGTCCTGAGTTCTTCGGACTGTTTAATGACTGGCACTAGTTCCCCTTACTTGCTTAAGACATGTGCAGGTATCAAATAGACAATGGGTAGAAGAGCTACAGGTTATATAGTGGCAGCGTTAGATGGATCAGTCCACATCCCCCTGCCTAGCCTAATTGAATGTAAAAATATCCCAAACGATAGAGACGAGATCCCCACACCCAGTGCAGCTAGACACCACAGTCATCTAAAGTCAGTGTCTCACCTCATTCCTGACTTGGACTCTAATGCCCCCATACTGATGCTCCTTGGATGGGATGTCATTAGAGTTCACAAAGTCCACAAACAGATAAGTGGCCCTAACAACACACCCTATGCTCAAAAATTGGACCTAGGATGGGTCATAGTAGGAAACATGTGTTTAGGAGACGTCCACAAAATTCCCGCAGTAAGGACTCAACAAATGTTCACAAATGCAACTGAAAGGGGACGTCCCACAGCGTTCGAGCCATGTCCCCATGTTTTCAACTTAAAGGAGAAACATTGTGGGATACAAGTTCTATTCGACTGCAACACCCAGCTGGCAGACAGTGCTTGTGAACCTGAACATTTAGGATGTAATGTGTTCAAACAAACCAGAAACGACAACTATATCTCACCTTCCATCCAGGATAATGCCTACTTAAAAATTATGGAGGAAGGACTAATAAAGGACACAGATAACACTTGGACAGCTCCTTTACCATTTAAAAGTCCACGCCGAAAGCTTCCTAACAACAGACCACAGGCCCTGAATCGCCTAATGTCTCTTCTTCGCAGCTTAAAAAGAAAAAAAGAGATGAAGGAACATTTCGTCACCTTCATGGACAAAATATTACAAAATAAACATGCAGAAAGTGCCCCTCCTCTAAAAGAGGCTGAAGAATGTTGGTATCTGCCACTATTCGGTGTCTACCATCCCCGTAAACCCATGCAGATCAGAGTCGTCTTCAACAGCAGTGCCAAGTATGAAGGCGTATCCCTGAATGACGTTCTGTTAACAGGACAATATTTTAATAACTCATTGTTTGGGGTCCTAATACGCTTCAGGGAAGAAGCCATTGCGTTCACAGCAGACATCGAACAGATGTTCTACTGCTTTAACGTGCGTGAGCAAGACAGGAACTACTTGTGCTTCTTATGGTTCCGCGACAATGACATTTCCAAAGACATCGTGGAGTATCGAATGACGGTTCACGTCTTTGGTAACTGTCCATCGCCAGCAGTGGCCATATATGGTTTACACCAGTCTGTCCTATGCCTCGAGCCAGACTGCGATCCAGATGTCAAGCAGTTTGTCATGCGTGACTTTTATGTTGATGACGGACTCAAATCTCTTCCTACTGTGGAAAAGGCCATATCTCTACTTCGAAGAACCTGAGATGCACTTGCGAACTCGAATTTAAGACTGCATAAAATAGCATCAAACAGAAAGGAAGTACTAGAAGCATTTCCGACCCAAGATCATGCCAAAAATCTAAAAAACCTAGACTTTGAAGCCGATTCAGTGCCCATGCAGAGTAGCTTAGGCCTCCCTTGGGACCTAAGTAAAGACTGCTTCACCTTTTAAGTATCTGATGAGCCTAAGCCCTTTACTAGATGAGGTGTTCTATCAACAATAAACAGCCTCTATGATCTGCTGGGCTTTGTAGCACCAGTCACTATACAGGGAAAGTCAATTCTACGCGAACTTACACCTGAAAACGGGGACTGGGATGCTCCACTGCCCCCCGAAATGAAAGAGGCCTGGACACAGTGGAAAGACTCACTCAAAGACTTGCCTTACATGATCATTCCCAGAGCATATTTCCCCTTCAACAGCCGAAAAAAAAAGAGTTATGTGTTTTTTCAGATGCATCTACCAAAGCCATAGCTCATCTATATGTCAGTGGATCTCCAATTTTCTGACTGGCAGACCACAGGCAGTAAGAATGGGTGGACATGTCTCAGCTACACTCACTCTCAGCACTGGAGCCCCCCAGGGTTGTGTTCTGAGCCCCCTGCTGTACTCTTTGTACACCCACGACTGCGTGGCCACTACCAACTCCACCTCCATCATCAAGTTTGCTGACGACACCGTCGTGGTCGGACTGATCACCAACAATGATGAGTCGGACTACCTAGAGGAGATTGGAAATCTGGAGAACTGGTGCCAGAGGAACAATCTCCTCCTGAATGTCAGTAAGACAAAGGAGCTGATAGTGGACTTTAGTACAAAGCAGGAGAGGAACTACCAGACCCCCGTCATCAACAGGAGCCCAGTGGAGAGAGTGGACAGCTTCAGATACCTCAGTGTTCACATCACGCAGGACCTGTCATGGTCCTGTCACATCAACACCGTGGTGGAAAAAGCCCGGCAGCGTCTCTACCACCTCAGACGCTTGAGAGACTTTAGACTGCCCTCCAAGGTGCTCAGGAACTTCTACTCCTGTACCATAGAGAGCATCCTGACGGGAAACATCACGACCTGGGTTCGGGAACAGCACCATGCAGGACAGGCGAGCTCTACAGAGGGTGGTGCGATCAGCCGAGCGCATCATCCGCACTGAGCTCCCTGACCTGCACTCGATCTACAGCAAGCAGTGCTGGACTAAGGCCAGGAAGATCATGAAGGACCTCAGTCACCCCAGTAATGGACTGTTCTCTTTGTTGCGGTCTGGGAAGCGATTCCGCTCCCTAATGGCCAACACAGAGAGGCTGAGGAGGAGCTTCTTCCCGCAGGCGATAAGGTCTCTCAATCACACCTCCACACAGGACTAATAACATATTTTTAAGCTCACAACACTGACTGGACAATCATGGACACATTCATACACACTTGCACTAAATATTTATACATCTGGACAATTGCACATGTCACTTTCATTAGTCACTTTCATGCATACTTGCACAACCACTGACACTTTAAATTCTATATACATATATACTCTATCTACCCTATATTTCTATATTTTGCAATATTTTATTATGCCCTTATTGTACAGTTAATTTTACTAGTTAAATTTATTTCTTTAGTATTTCCTTTTTATTGATTATTTATTTTACGTACAAGCTTTTATTTTCTTTTTAAGGTCACTGGCGGTCGTATAAGCATTTCACTGCATATTATACTGTGTATGACTGTGTATGTGACAAATAAAATTTGAATTAGAATTTTAGCTGCAGTGGCCTATTTAAAAGTGACAGAGGCAGAAGGACGCAGTCAAGTAGGCTTCGTAATGGGTAAGGCTAAGCTAGCACCACGCCCAGATCAGACTATTCCAAGATTAGAGCTTAGTGCTGCTGTTTTAGCGGTAGAGCTCGCAGACGAACTAGACGAACTTGACTGTAAACTAGATCACACTACCTTCTACACAGACAGTAAAGTAGTCCTAGGTTACATCTACAATGAGTCTAGAAGATTTTATGTCTATATTAGTAATCGCGTGAATAGAATCTGCAGATCTTCTCAGCCATGCCAGTGGCACTATGTAGCTAGCAATCAGAAGCCTGCAGATCTAGCCACTCATTCGGCTCCTGCATACCAGCTGCCACTTAGCAACTGGCTCACTGGCCCTGACTCTTTGCATCAGATCCAGAGTTCTCTAAATGACTCCTATGATCTTGTAGAGCCTATCATGGACTCAATCTAAGACCTCAGGTAACTGCACTCAAAACAACGGCCTCAACTAAAGGACTGGGCTCAGACAGATTCACAAAGTTTTCTACCTGGAAATCCCTCACACGTGCTCTTTCTAGACTAATACACGTCATCCACAACTTCAAATCACCACGAAGCAAAGACAACCATTGCGATGGCTGACATTACTGTTAAACGGAACTTAACGTGGATGAGTTAAACCAAACTCAAAACCTTGTCATTTGAGCAGTACAGCAGGATGTGTACGTCGAAGAAATCAAGTGTGTGCAAAAACATGAAAAATTACCCAAAACCAGTCCCCTCAAAAACTTAGACCCCTATCTGGATAAAGAAGTAGGAGTAGATGTAGTTAGAGTAGTAGGAGTTAGAATAGGTGGTCACATCAGAGATGCAAACATTAGCCAAGGTGAGAAAAACCCTCTCATAGTTCCTGGTCACCACCATGTTGCAGCTCTTCTCATAAAGCACTACCATGAGCAGACCCAGCATCAATGTCAGAGGGAGCCGTTCGCTCTTCAGGATGGTGGATAGTGGGTGGTAAAAGAAATGTGAGCACAATCATTCATCATTGTGTTACTTGCAAAAGACTTCATGCCCTTTTGAGCACACAGAAAATGTCAAACCTCCCTTCAGACCGTCTCACAACAGATCCCCCGTTCACGAATGTGTGCTTACAGTAGATGTGTTTGGTCCGTGGTTTGTGTCTTCACAATGCACAAGAGGAAGCGTCATTCAGAATAAAAGGTGGGCTGCCATATTCACTTGTTTGAGTATTAGAGCAGTTCACATTGAAGTAATAGAGTCACTGGATACATCCAGCTCTATCAATGCATTCCGACGATTTCTGACCGCGAGGAGACCAGTATAAACTGTTCGCTCTGATCGAGGAACCAATTTTGTCAGTGCATGTAAAGAACTGGAAATCCCATCAAACTTGGACAACACAGCTGTACACACCTTCTTAAAAGAACATGGATGTAGATGGACTTTTAACCCACCACATGCCTCCCATTTCGGCGGATCGTGGGAAAGGATGATAGGTTTAGCACGGAGAATATTGGACTATATGTTTTACCAGCTTAAGACCACTAAACTCACTCATGAGGTTCTCGTCACCTTCATGGCAGAAGTGGCTGCCATCATAAACTCTAGACCCCTTGTCCCAGTTTCATCAGACCCTTTACCTTGACTCCAGCTGTTCTCCTGACTCAAAAAGTAGCCCCCCCTTCAGGCTCCAGCTGAAAAATTCACAGCATCAGACCTCTACAAACATCAATGGCGCCAGGTTCATCACCTGTCGAACATCTTTTGGGACAAATGGAGGAAAGAGTTTCTTCCTACCCTCCAGCCACGCTGAAAATGGCAGTCTAGCCAGCCTAACGTAAGGTTAGAAAGTGTTGTGGTACTCAAAGACAGTCAAGTGCCGAGAAATGAATGGCCCCTTGGTCTCATAACTAAGGTGTTCCCAAGTAAGGACGGTAAAATACATACCATGGAAATTAAGGTAGCCAAATTAGATGGTACAAAGGTGTTAACCAGACCTATTTCAGAGATTGTACCATTGGTGCCTTCTTAGCATTGTTTGTTTTCTCCAATATTTAGTAGTGGCGTTTGTTCACGCCAGGCAGGAAGTGTTCTGTTATCACTAAAATATCATTCTCAGTTTGCTATTCATTATGTGTTTACAGCACCCTCTGTGGTTGCTCCAAGCAATGCACTTTAGAAACAGCTTTATTTTGGGGAAAAAAAAAAACTTTATTGAAGAGGAAGTAGGCTCAGTCAAGCAAAGCTAGTGAGCAAAAAGAAGAGAAACATATCGGCACGCACTTTATGGGTCCTGTTGGAGAAAATACTGTCTACATCTTCTGTTTATGGTTGTATCGCCGGTATGTACTTAAAGTATAAGTTGTAACTTAGTTTTTGTACAATATGTTGCCCACTAATTCAGTATTTGGCTGTAAAGATAGTCCCTTTGTTAGACTTGTTACTCGCGATTTTGACGGTCGTCTGGGATAGCATTAATAGGACAAATTCACATAATTAGACATATGACATATGTTCTGTAGTAGCAGTGTGGTTGTAAGTCTATATTATGTTGCACATATGTATGTCATGACTGTATTTTTTGTCTTGTTTGTAGTTTTATCCTTTTGAATGTCAGTAAACCTGTTGACAACGTTCATCTGTCTTCAGAGTGGTGATATAAGAAAGGTGTTAACGCCACTGCATAAGACATGCACCCATAACAGCACATCATATTTGATGATAATAATAAACCTATGAATTTATTTTCTAATATAATAATTGATAGCAATTATGAGACATAACACCTTTTTCGGCTTCAGTAGACACACAATACTTAAGACTGAAACGCGACTGCCATCTACAGGTAATGAAGGGCATTTTCACAGCTTCCCGCGCGCACCCGCGGGATCCCTTTTCTGAAAATGTGCGTTTTTAAAGGCCAGATCTGTATCTTGAAGGAGTTCCCAAAAGTGTTGAGTATTTGTTGTCTGCTTTTCCTTAACTTTTCAGTCCAATTCGTCCAAACCATCTCAGCTGGATTTAGATCGGGATTGTAGAGACGATGTCATTTGATACATCATTCTCCTCTTGAACAAATAGTTCTTACGTAACCTAAACATGTGTTTGGTGTCATTGTCTTTTTGGAAAGCAAATTATGATCCCACTAAGTTCCAGATGGCATGGCATGTTGCTGCAAAATGCTGTGGCTGCCATGATGGTTAAGTGTGTCCTCAATTTTTACTAAGTCAACAACAGTGTCACCAACAAAGCAACCCCACACCATCACACCTTCCTTTTTCACAGTGGGAGCCACACATTCAGTCTGTTCCTCCTTGCCTAATATAGATACTGAGAGTCTAACAAAAAAATCACAAATTTGTACTCATAAGACCAAAGGATAGTTTTCTACTGATATAAAGTCCATTGCTTTCTTGGCCTAAGCAAGTCTTTTCTGCTTGTTGTTCTTCTGAAGTAATGTTTTTTACTGCCGCTTGAACTCTGAGAAGCATTTAGGCTCTTTTGTGAGGTGATGGAAATCAGCAGTTTCTGTGTGGTCATTGTATTAAACTTATCCTCTGTAGCAGATCTTGCTCTCGGTCTTGCATGGTCTTCCTGTTTCATCAAAGCATTTGATGGTTTTGGCGACAGCACTTGGGGTATTTGTTCTTGAAATTTTTCGGATTTACTGACCTACATTTCTTTTCTGTGTGTTTCTGAGTGTTTGCCATAATATGGATTTGCACAATAGTTGCTATAGTACTAATTGACTGCACAAGGCAGTGGTTGGTCTAATGCCAATTAAGGAGGCAAGAAATATCTGGACATAGCAAACCTGTAAATTGAACTTCTCATGAATCTTTTGAGAGTACAGGATGCCATGAGTGTGCCAAGCTGTCATCAAAGCTTATAGCTACTTTGGACAATCTAAAATATAAAACATGTTCTGGGTTGTTAAACACTTTTCAGTTAATTTACTACACAATTCCATAGTTGTTCTTTCATAGTTTAGCTGGCGTCAGTATTAATGTATAATGTTGAAGATAATAATTACGAGCACAACACAGAGGAAGTGGACTCTGTGACAAGGAGCTCGCCACAGTCAGCAGGAACATACATACACAACCCAGTGTAGGCAAGAAGCTAGCTCAGATGGGTGCACACAGCTGCGCTACGAACTCAGATACACACACACACAGTTATACCTCATTTATGCATCAGTTATACATCATATCAATTTCATTTGATACACCCATAACACACACGCTGGCTTGGTTAAATGATATGACGGTTTATGTTCGGCGCGGCATAACCGCTGTAACGCTCAGAATTATTATTTGAGCTAATTACACTAAATCGGGGTCTAAGATCTATAAACGGGTTGATTACACTCACTTCCGGTATTGCGCAACCTTCGCGGAGCAAGGAAAGACGGACACAACAACAATTTCCCAAAACCAAACCAAAGTGTATTATGTACAAAAGACAAACAAATGAAGTGCAACAAAAAAACAATATATACAACATATAAACAAATATATACAATGTCAGTAGTGTGTGCGAGTGTGTGAGTGCGTATGTATGAATGTCCAAGTCCGTGTTATTGTAAATGAATGGGATGGTGAAATGGGGAGACGGCTCGAGCTCACCGGTGAAAGATGGTAAGTCCGGGAGCTCGAGAAACGGAATCAGAGGGGTATAGTTGACGTCCAGGAAAAGAATAATCCAAAGGCAATCGTAAACTATCTCTCTCTCTTTCTCCATACACAGCGCTGCTTGCTTCATCTCCCCGTCTCGAACGTCATGCCGGTTCCGGCTTTATACCGGCACACGTGACCTGATAGGTCATCAGGGTTCCCTCGCGGCACAGCTGCGCATGCGCGCGAGAGCTTAACCCCGGAACCAAGGCACCGTTGCCATGGGGACGAAAATAACCGAAAGGGGTCAGTTTGTGTGTGCAGGTGAGCAACATTAGCTCCTTCCCTTTTCCCCTGCTGTTTAACCGCCCCTTTATGTGGCCGCGCTACATAGACCCCCCCCCCAGCCTCCGGCGTGTGAGGAGAGGACCGCACTAGCGCTTTTTTAGTTCCACTTTCTCGGCTTAATGGGTTGCCCCCAGATCTAGTGTCAGTCCATTGGTTCTTTTTAGAGTCTTTTAGCAGGACCCTCCCACTGGGCACTGGCTCACCTGACAAGTCTTTGATGGGCAGAGGAAAGAGATGGAGTCCATCGCCAAACCAGCCCGCCCGGTGGCTCTGGCACCTCGAGCTGCCGGGAACTGTGGTAGCTGGCTTCTTTGGCATGCTGACCTGTTGATGGTGTTGTCTCTTCCTCCGCCGTGATCTTGGTGTCGGTCGGTTATGTATCAGTGGCTGGGTCTGTGGAGTGTTGTTGGGTGGTAGGCTGCTCCAGCGGCCCCTGGTTCGCTTAGCCTCCCTCTGGGTGTTCTGGCAGACCTCGCACGCACCCACGTACCGCCAGACGTCCTTGCGGATGGTGGGCCACCAGGCGACGTCTAGGAGGCTTAGTAGGGTTTTTAGCCCCCCCCGGTGGCCACCCGACGGCTTTTGGTGAAAGTCTTGTAGGTATGTCTGGACGTTTGTAGGTGGGACTACCAGCTGTAGTGCTCCTCCCTTCTTCCTCGGAACTCTACGGTGTAACGCCCCCTGGTGGTGTTCGAAAGAGACACCCTGGTTCTGGGTCGCTCCGACATCGACCACCGTGGCTATTAGCGCCACCTGGAGACCTTCCCGCTGTGGCGGTTCCACCTCTGCGAGGTCTCTGGGAGGGGCGGCTGACCGCTCCGAGGTAGGTTGAGGAGGTTCGGCTTTGGTTGGCACGGCATAGTAGAGCTGAGAGGGTGCAGAGAGGGGCTGGGCGTTGGACGGTCCAGCTTGGTCCAGAGTAGAAGTGGGCAGTGGTGCTCCTTTCTTCTCATTCTCCTGGTTGTCCTTCTCAGGTGTTGCAACGGTTGGAGGATCAGCTGACTGTAGAGCTGGAGGTGGTGAAGACGCCGCGGTGTGTGCTACAGATCTGAGGGTGGTGGGCGTGTTAAAGAGGCGCAGCTTCTTCATCTGTTTCTCCCAGACGATATCACGGCGCAGGAAACAGTCCGCTACTGCTTTCTCCAGTTTCCCTAGCGACTCCTGGCAATAGCGCTCCAGCTCATCTAACTTGGAGTCTACTGCCTGTCGAAAACTGAGTTCACGGTTTAAGCTGCTGTCCATGGAATCTCTGAAATTCCTCTCCAACACACCCACTTTTTCAGTCATAGCCACTACATCCCCTTTACATTGCTTAAGTTCAGAATGCATTGTTTTTAAACTATCAGACATATTAGACATAAACTCCTCAATGTTATCAGGTCTATCTGATACATAAAACGGACTAAGCAATGATTTACGCCTTGTCACAAAAGCACATTCCTCATCCAGTGTTTTACTACCGGCAACATAGTTGGCCCTCCCGGTCCTAATAGCATTAGCAGGCAGGTTAGCTTTAGCATTAGCCATGTTAGCGTCTATTTTGCTCCACGAATTCACACAACACCGGAAAATTACCCTAATAATTAGACTCCCCGTACGGGCCACCAATATGTAACGCTCAGAATTATTATTTGAGCTAATTACACTAAATCGGGGTCTAAGATCTATAAACGGGTTGATTACACTCACTTCCGGTATTGCGCAACCTTCGCGGAGCAAGGAAAGACGGACACAACAACAATTTCCCAAAACCAAACCAAAGTGTATTATGTACAAAAGACAAACAAATGAAGTGCAACAAAAAAACAATATATACAACATATAAACAAATATATACAATGTCAGTAGTGTGTGCGAGTGTGTGAGTGCGTATGTATGAATGTCCAAGTCCGTGTTATTGTAAATGAATGGGATGGTGAAATGGGGAGACGGCTCGAGCTCACCGGTGAAAGATGGTAAGTCCGGGAGCTCGAGAAACGGAATCAGAGGGGTATAGTTGACGTCCAGGAAAAGAATAATCCAAAGGCAATCGTAAACTATCTCTCTCTCTTTCTCCATACACAGCGCTGCTTGCTTCATCTCCCCGTCTCGAACGTCATGCCGGTTCCGGCTTTATACCGGCACACGTGACCTGATAGGTCATCAGGGTTCCCTCGCGGCACAGCTGCGCATGCGCGCGAGAGCTTAACCCCGGAACCAAGGCACCGTTGCCATGGGGACGAAAATAACCGAAAGGGGTCAGTTTGTGTGTGCAGGTGAGCAACATTAGCTCCTTCCCTTTTCCCCTGCTGTTTAACCGCCCCTTTATGTGGCCGCGCTACATAGACCCCCCCCCCAGCCTCCGGCGTGTGAGGAGAGGACCGCACTAGCGCTTTTTTAGTTCCACTTTCTCGGCTTAATGGGTTGCCCCCAGATCTAGTGTCAGTCCATTGGTTCTTTTTAGAGTCTTTTAGCAGGACCCTCCCACTGGGCACTGGCTCACCTGACAAGTCTTTGATGGGCAGAGGAAAGAGATGGAGTCCATCGCCAAACCAGCCCGCCCGGTGGCTCTGGCACCTCGAGCTGCCGGGAACTGTGGTAGCTGGCTTCTTTGGCATGCTGACCTGTTGATGGTGTTGTCTCTTCCTCCGCCGTGATCTTGGTGTCGGTCGGTTATGTATCAGTGGCTGGGTCTGTGGAGTGTTGTTGGGTGGTAGGCTGCTCCAGCGGCCCCTGGTTCGCTTAGCCTCCCTCTGGGTGTTCTGGCAGACCTCGCACGCACCCACGTACCGCCAGACGTCCTTGCGGATGGTGGGCCACCAGGCGACGTCTAGGAGGCTTAGTAGGGTTTTTAGCCCCCCCCGGTGGCCACCCGACGGCTTTTGGTGAAAGTCTTGTAGGTATGTCTGGACGTTTGTAGGTGGGACTACCAGCTGTAGTGCTCCTCCCTTCTTCCTCGGAACTCTACGGTGTAACGCCCCCTGGTGGTGTTCGAAAGAGACACCCTGGTTCTGGGTCGCTCCGACATCGACCACCGTGGCTATTAGCGCCACCTGGAGACCTTCCCGCTGTGGCGGTTCCACCTCTGCGAGGTCTCTGGGAGGGGCGGCTGACCGCTCCGAGGTAGGTTGAGGAGGTTCGGCTTTGGTTGGCACGGCATAGTAGAGCTGAGAGGGTGCAGAGAGGGGCTGGGCGTTGGACGGTCCAGCTTGGTCCAGAGTAGAAGTGGGCAGTGGTGCTCCTTTCTTCTCATTCTCCTGGTTGTCCTTCTCAGGTGTTGCAACGGTTGGAGGATCAGCTGACTGTAGAGCTGGAGGTGGTGAAGACGCCGCGGTGTGTGCTACAGATCTGAGGGTGGTGGGCGTGTTAAAGAGGCGCAGCTTCTTCATCTGTTTCTCCCAGACGATATCACGGCGCAGGAAACAGTCCGCTACTGCTTTCTCCAGTTTCCCTAGCGACTCCTGGCAATAGCGCTCCAGCTCATCTAACTTGGAGTCTACTGCCTGTCGAAAACTGAGTTCACGGTTTAAGCTGCTGTCCATGGAATCTCTGAAATTCCTCTCCAACACACCCACTTTTTCAGTCATAGCCACTACATCCCCTTTACATTGCTTAAGTTCAGAATGCATTGTTTTTAAACTATCAGACATATTAGACATAAACTCCTCAATGTTATCAGGTCTATCTGATACATAAAACGGACTAAGCAATGATTTACGCCTTGTCACAAAAGCACATTCCTCATCCAGTGTTTTACTACCGGCAACATAGTTGGCCCTCCCGGTCCTAATAGCATTAGCAGGCAGGTTAGCTTTAGCATTAGCCATGTTAGCGTCTATTTTGCTCCACGAATTCACACAACACCGGAAAATTACCCTAATAATTAGACTCCCCGTACGGGCCACCAATATGTAACGCTCAGAATTATTATTTGAGCTAATTACACTAAATCGGGGTCTAAGATCTATAAACGGGTTGATTACACTCACTTCCGGTATTGCGCAACCTTCGCGGAGCAAGGAAAGACGGACACAACAACAATTTCCCAAAAACAAACCAAAGTGTATTATGTACAAAAGACAAACAAATGAAGTGCAACAAAAAAACAATATATACAACATATAAACAAATATATACAATGTCAGTAGTGTGTGCGAGTGTGTGAGTGCGTATGTATGAATGTCCAAGTCCGTGTTATTGTAAATGAATGGGATGGTGAAATGGGGAGACGGCTCGAGCTCACCGGTGAAAGATGGTAAGTCCGGGAGCTCGAGAAACGGAATCAGAGGGGTATAGTTGACGTCCAGGAAAAGAATAATCCAAAGGCAATCGTAAACTATCTCTCTCTCTTTCTCCATACACAGCGCTGCTTGCTTCATCTCCCCGTCTCGAACGTCATGCCGGTTCCGGCTTTATACCGGCACACGTGACCTGATAGGTCATCAGGGTTCCCTCGCGGCACAGCTGCGCATGCGCGCGAGAGCTTAACCCCGGAACCAAGGCACCGTTGCCATGGGGACGAAAATAACCGAAAGGGGTCAGTTTGTGTGTGCAGGTGAGCAACATTAGCTCCTTCCCTTTTCCCCTGCTGTTTAACCGCCCCTTTATGTGGCCGCGCTACATAGACCCCCCCCCCAGCCTCCGGCGTGTGAGGAGAGGACCGCACTAGCGCTTTTTTAGTTCCACTTTCTCGGCTTAATGGGTTGCCCCCAGATCTAGTGTCAGTCCATTGGTTCTTTTTAGAGTCTTTTAGCAGGACCCTCCCACTGGGCACTGGCTCACCTGACAAGTCTTTGATGGGCAGAGGAAAGAGATGGAGTCCATCGCCAAACCAGCCCGCCCGGTGGCTCTGGCACCTCGAGCTGCCGGGAACTGTGGTAGCTGGCTTCTTTGGCATGCTGACCTGTTGATGGTGTTGTCTCTTCCTCCGCCGTGATCTTGGTGTCGGTCGGTTATGTATCAGTGGCTGGGTCTGTGGAGTGTTGTTGGGTGGTAGGCTGCTCCAGCGGCCCCTGGTTCGCTTAGCCTCCCTCTGGGTGTTCTGGCAGACCTCGCACGCACCCACGTACCGCCAGACGTCCTTGCGGATGGTGGGCCACCAGGCGACGTCTAGGAGGCTTAGTAGGGTTTTTAGCCCCCCCCGGTGGCCACCCGACGGCTTTTGGTGAAAGTCTTGTAGGTATGTCTGGACGTTTGTAGGTGGGACTACCAGCTGTAGTGCTCCTCCCTTCTTCCTCGGAACTCTACGGTGTAACGCCCCCTGGTGGTGTTCGAAAGAGACACCCTGGTTCTGGGTCGCTCCGACATCGACCACCGTGGCTATTAGCGCCACCTGGAGACCTTCCCGCTGTGGCGGTTCCACCTCTGCGAGGTCTCTGGGAGGGGCGGCTGACCGCTCCGAGGTAGGTTGAGGAGGTTCGGCTTTGGTTGGCACGGCATAGTAGAGCTGAGAGGGTGCAGAGAGGGGCTGGGCGTTGGACGGTCCAGCTTGGTCCAGAGTAGAAGTGGGCAGTGGTGCTCCTTTCTTCTCATTCTCCTGGTTGTCCTTCTCAGGTGTTGCAACGGTTGGAGGATCAGCTGACTGTAGAGCTGGAGGTGGTGAAGACGCCGCGGTGTGTGCTACAGATCTGAGGGTGGTGGGCGTGTTAAAGAGGCGCAGCTTCTTCATCTGTTTCTCCCAGACGATATCACGGCGCAGGAAACAGTCCGCTACTGCTTTCTCCAGTTTCCCTAGCGACTCCTGGCAATAGCGCTCCAGCTCATCTAACTTGGAGTCTACTGCCTGTCGAAAACTGAGTTCACGGTTTAAGCTGCTGTCCATGGAATCTCTGAAATTCCTCTCCAACACACCCACTTTTTCAGTCATAGCCACTACATCCCCTTTACATTGCTTAAGTTCAGAATGCATTGTTTTTAAACTATCAGACATATTAGACATAAACTCCTCAATGTTATCAGGTCTATCTGATACATAAAACGGACTAAGCAATGATTTACGCCTTGTCACAAAAGCACATTCCTCATCCAGTGTTTTACTACCGGCAACATAGTTGGCCCTCCCGGTCCTAATAGCATTAGCAGGCAGGTTAGCTTTAGCATTAGCCATGTTAGCGTCTATTTTGCTCCACGAATTCACACAACACCGGAAAATTACCCTAATAATTAGACTCCCCGTACGGGCCACCAATATGTAACGCTCAGAATTATTATTTGAGCTAATTACACTAAATCGGGGTCTAAGATCTATAAACGGGTTGATTACACTCACTTCCGGTATTGCGCAACCTTCGCGGAGCAAGGAAAGACGGACACAACAACAATTTCCCAAAACCAAACCAAAGTGTATTATGTACAAAAGACAAACAAATGAAGTGCAACAAAAAAACAATATATACAACATATAAACAAATATATACAATGTCAGTAGTGTGTGCGAGTGTGTGAGTGCGTATGTATGAATGTCCAAGTCCGTGTTATTGTAAATGAATGGGATGGTGAAATGGGGAGACGGCTCGAGCTCACCGGTGAAAGATGGTAAGTCCGGGAGCTCGAGAAACGGAATCAGAGGGGTATAGTTGACGTCCAGGAAAAGAATAATCCAAAGGCAATCGTAAACTATCTCTCTCTCTTTCTCCATACACAGCGCTGCTTGCTTCATCTCCCCGTCTCGAACGTCATGCCGGTTCCGGCTTTATACCGGCACACGTGACCTGATAGGTCATCAGGGTTCCCTCGCGGCACAGCTGCGCATGCGCGCGAGAGCTTAACCCCGGAACCAAGGCACCGTTGCCATGGGGACGAAAATAACCGAAAGGGGTCAGTTTGTGTGTGCAGGTGAGCAACATTAGCTCCTTCCCTTTTCCCCTGCTGTTTAACCGCCCCTTTATGTGGCCGCGCTACACCGCGATGTCCTTACCGGAGTCTTCCGGGTTTTGTGACTGCTTGCATCAATGCGCGTCATCACCAGGCATTAGGGCAGTGGTTCTCAAACTTTTTCTGTCATTCCCCACTTAAGGGGGTGAGCGAATTTTCAAGCCCCACTTGTCAACAAAATAATAACGAAATCGGCCAAGTTTACTGTTTATTGAAATATCAATTCCTAAACCAATACGATCAAACACCACCAAGTTAAAAATAGATAAAATACACGTGCAATTGTTATAAAAGGCTTACGTTGTCACTTATCTTTGCATAATTGACCCCATGTTTATTAGCTGCTCAGTAATCGTTTGTAGTTTTTTTTTGCACTGGCCAATTCTGTATGTAACTTTGAATGAAGCCATTTGTGCTTTGCTGTCCACTGATTCAGATGTTACCATGTGATTCTCCTGCTGTCTGTATTCTGCCAGCTTTCTTTCAAAGACGTCCAGTGGCTTATTAACGTGACAGTGAGTGTGTTGTCTCTAAGTGTCTTCCTAATTTGTTGGGTCTCATGCGGTCTGCTGCCAGCAGTTTAAGACACAAAACACACACGGGTCTCTCCTCTGCCCCCACCATCCGCACCATGAATCCAAGCTGAAGATAGACTTCATTAGGGGTGGGCGATATAACCAAAATCTTCTATCACAGGAGAAGCGATTTTCTACCTCGATAACGATCACAATCACAATATAGCAATTTGTATTTGAAAATGCATAAATAAAAATGAAAACACAAAGAAATTGTTTTACATAATTTCATTTTTTTAATGTAATTTTATTTAAACTGTGAATTGCTGAGGTTTGCCGCATTTTTTTTACTTTGGCCATATTCGATTTGTATTTCAGATGATAGAAAAGGTTTGATGTGTTTCCACCCCTTGTTAAAACAGTGCACTTGTGTACCTTACAAATCGCGTTCATCTCATTCATATCACTTTTCTTATACCCAAACCAATTCCACACCACAGACGAGGCACTTTTTTTCTTTACAATCTCCTCGTTCTTGGTTTTGTCACATGTAAGCAAACTCACTGCTGCTGCACCTGTATATAGTCTTCTTCCATTGTCGAAGTGTATGTGAAGCCAAACACATCAAAAGTGGGACGAAACCGCGGCACCCGATTGAACCAAATATCTGCGCAAATACAACGCAGCTCGACTATCTGGATAGCGCAGTGATGATCTGGTTTATTCGCGCAGCCCGGTGGACCGCGCAGCGCTGCTCGAATCACAAACCTGTGTGACCCACTGTGTTTTATTTAAAAACAATTTATTTAAAATGTCAGGACTGTTTAATATTGTTTCCGCCTTGCCATAATTTGATGGTCGGCGCGGTTTATTTCTGTCAGAGTCGCGCAGCGCTGCCCAGTGGCTCGCGCAGGTTTGTGATTCGAGCAGCGCTGCTCAAGTTGGCCCGACGTTAAATTGTTATTGTTGCACTATGGTTCCACTTTTTCTCCCGGCCCACAACTGATGTTATTTTAAATTTACTTGTATTATTGATCCATTTATTTGTGTGTGAATGAAGAAAAGCATGAATTAGGTACTTTCCTGTTCTTCCTCCCGTTCATTGCGCCCCACCTGTCATGTCTGTATTCCCCACTAGTGGGGCGCGCCCCACAGTTTGAGAACCACTGCATTAGGGGAAACCGAGTTCGGAGTGCTCGCAGGTTGTTATACGTGGTTTTCCCACCCTGAGCATGCGCATTACGGATGAATCAGGAAAAAACATTCTGTGTATAACCAGAGGGGTGTACATGTACCTGTTTATCTTTAGGCAGTATTATCTGGTATTATTATTATAATTATATGCATATTAATAATATTGTTCAAATACTAAGGAATAGGATTTTGCAGACATGCTGTTTGTGTTACTGTCTCTGAAATGTGGAAAAAGGGGGACAGTGTCAAATTTGGGAATGGTATATCCCAGGGGCGGAGCCTCTTACATATAAGGCCATCGTCAGCTAAGGCCAAGAGAGGTTGTTGTTTGAAGTAGATGGAAGTGGAGTTTATTTGTGGAAGTAAAGAAAGTTGAGTTGGACCATGTGTAAATTTTTGTATATATTTTGTAAAATATTGTTTTGTTTCTTTATTTATTTTTCGTTCTTTCGCCTCAATTTTTTGTACACGGTTTGGATCACTTACGCACCTTTGCACAATAAACACCTTTCAGCACCAAAGTGCTATTGTGGTTGGGTCATCACTGGACTTGTTGCCAAGATTTTGGGTAAAGGAAGTACCCCAAGTAGGGCGGTGACACAACACCGCCACACCTTCGTGACAGGCTCATATTCCAAAACACTCGTAAACCAAATTTAATTTTCCCATAGGAAATAATGGAAACTCAAATTATTTGTTCTACAGCCCAAAAAAAATTAATACGTAAAAATAATTAACACAAAAAATAAAGTAAAAATAAAACAAATTAACCTGCACTTTACCTTTAAAAATAAACTTAAAAATAAATCCCGACAGATAAGTGTTTCCGTTCAGCAGGCGCTGTGCGTGTGTTACGGGATCGGGGTGTGGACTTGGAGGGTCTGGAGCCGCAGCGGGGCTCTCTGGAAGGTCTGGAGCCGCAGCGGGGCTCTCTGGAAGGTCTGGAGCCGCAGCGGGGCTCTCTGGAAGGTCTGGAGCCGCAGCGGGGCTCTCTGGAAGGTCTGGAGCCGGCTCTCTGGAGCGACGGAGCTGTGCTGTGTGTCACCTGCCTCCCTGTTGAGCTTGGCGAGCTGAACCCGGGTTTGCATGCGGTGGTGATCCCCTGTGGCCTGGCATATGCCCTTGTGCTCGATGAGCTTGCCTGCCAGCTGTTGGAGCTCCAACCGCCTCCGTTGATGCTCCTCAATCTCCACGGCTCGGGGACACACCGCCTGCGTTGCTCGCTCACCTGCTCGCTCCAGGCTGTTCCGCCGGATGGCAAGCCGACTTCCTACTAAGCTTGCTTGCCTCGGCCTCACAGTCAAAAAAAACACTATGCCAATGTCCAGGTCGTGCATTCTATTACAGGATCAGGGTGTGGACTTAGGAAGAGGCATAGTGGCAGAGGTGTATGCTGAGAATGAGTCTTTAATAATGAAAACAAGACAGGAACAAAACAGGCTTTTTCAAAGTAACTAAAAGGAACATACTTGAAACTAGGAGAGAACCCTAAACAGAAACAATCAAGCTATAAACATGGAACTTAACTTAAACAGAACGGCGTGACACAGAGACCTAGATCATTTACTTAGAGTAACTAAACATAAGAGCTAACATCACAGGCTAGGCACTAACAAAACAGGCTACAAGATAAACATAAATAACTGAACATAACAAAAGCTAAACTAAACAAGACTAGGAGCTAAACATGAGAATCACACAACAAATGGAACACAAACCAGGAGACAAGGAGAATTGCATAACGCAGAGAAAAAGGATTCACCAAGGGTAATTTCAACAAATGCACGACAGGGAGAAACTGAACACAAGACTATTTATAATGAACTAAATTAGCTACCTCGAATCAGGTGATCACTCCAATCACCTGACCGAGGTGCATTCTGGGAAATCGAGTTCAAAAACAGAAAACTAAGGAAACACAAAATGGTGTCCGTGCGAATGGCGCCCTCTGCTGGCGTTCCGTGACAGTGTGTGTGTGTGTAATGTGCATGCACACACATTAATGGAGAGACCGTTTTTAAAACCGTTTAAAAATTAACCGTTTAAAAATAAGCAAGTCACACTCCCGTGAGTGCATACTAACGGAATCACTGCTGTAACGTAAAACAACAACAACAACAAGAGAGAGGGTGTGTGTGTGTGTGTGTGTGCCTTTACAGTACAGCCGCCCTCCTCTCAGGTTCCCAAACAAAAACACACATTCTCTGCCTTACACAGACACACACGCACACAAACACACACTCAGAAACTCTGCAGGCACTAAGACCCAGCAGGGGAGACGATATAAACCGTTGGCTCAGTTGTGATGACGTGACGCTCGGCATCAAAACAAGAAGCGCATGCGTGATATATGATACTTGGTGCTCGTAATTAAAAATCATTGCTCGTCCTGCGGAACACTTGTGAACCGCGTTACTTGTTATCCAAGGTTCCACTGTATAAACAGTGGCTTGTAACAGTATTCGGCCCCCTTAAACTTTTCCACATTTTGTCACATTACAGCCACAAACATGAATCAATTTTATTGGAATTCCACGTGAAAGACCAATACAAAGTGGTATACACGTGAGAAGTGGAACGAAAATCATACATGATTCCAAACATTTTTTTACAAATAAATAACTGAAAAGTGGGGTGTGCGTAATTATTCAGCCCCCTGAGTCAATACTTTGTAGAACCACCTTTTGCTGCAATTACAGCTGCCAGTCTTTTAGGGTATGTCTCTACCAGCTTTGCACATCTAGAGACTGAAATCCTTGCTCATTCTTCTTTGCAAAACAGCTCCAGCTCAGTCATATTAGATGGACAGCGTTTGCGAACAGCAGTTTTCAGATCTTGCCACAGATTCTCGATTGGATTTAGATCTGGACTTTGACTGGGCCATTCTAACACATGTTTTGTTTTAAACCATTCCATTGTTGCCCTGGCTTTATGTTTAGGGTCGTTGTCCTGCTAGAAGGTGAACCTCCGCCCTAATCTCAAGTATTTTGCAGACTCCAAGAGGTTTTCTTCCAAGATTGCCCTGTATTTGACTCCAACCATCTACCCATCAACTCTGACCAGCTTCCCTGTCCCTGCTGAAGAGAAGCACCCCAAGAGCATGATGCTGCCACCACCATATTTGACAGTGGGGATGGTGTGTTCAGAGTGATGTGCAGTGTTAGTTTTCCGCCACACATAGCGTTTTGCATTTGGCCAAAAAGGTCCATTTTGGTCTCATCTGACCAGAGCACCTTCTTCCACATGTTTGCTGTGCAAACGGGACTTCTCATGGTTTTCTCTTAACAACTCTTCTTGCCACTCTTCCATAAAGGCCAACTTTGTGCAGTGCATGGCTAATAGTTGTCCTATGGACAGATTTCCCCACCTGAGCTGTAGATCTCTGCAGCTTGTCCAGTGTCACCATGGGCCTCTTGGCTGCATTTCTGATCAGCGCTTTCCTTGTTTGGCCTGTGAGTTTAGGTGGCCTGCCTTGTCTTGATACGTTTACAGTTGTGCCATACTTATTCTCTTAGACCATTTCTGAGGCCGTCACAGAGCAGCTGTATTTGTACTGACATTAGATTACACACAGGTGCACTCTATTTAGTCATTAGCACTCATCAGGCAATGTCTATGGGCAACTGACTGCACTCAGTCCAAAGGGGGCTGAATAATTACACACACCCCACTTTTCAGTTATTTATTCGTAAAAAATGTTTGGAATCATGTATGATTTTCGTTCCACTTCTCACATGTACACCACTTTGTATTGGTCTTTCACGTGGAATTCCTATAAAATTGATTCATGTTTGTGGCTGTAATGTCAGAAAATGTGGAAAAGTTCAAGGGGGCCGAATACTTTTGCAAGCCACTGTGTATATATATATATATATAGGCTTTGTAATTAATTAATCGAAATTAATCGTATTTTAATCGCATATAAATATTTGACCTGAGAACAGTGAGAAGTAAGTTTTCATATGGAATTTTAGTATAAGCTTAAGCAACAAAATATTGTTTTTTTTTGTTCAACCAAGTCCAACAGACCAGTGCAATATTCAATTCAATTCAATTCAATTCAATTTTATTTATATAGGGCTTTTAACAATGGTCATTGTCTCAAAGCAGCTTCACAAAATTTAAAGAAATTTAACAAATCATAATAATAATAATAATAATAAATAAATAAAATAATAATAATAATAGAAAATAAATAAATAAAAACAAATAGTAATAATTATAGAAAAGAAAATAATTGGAAGTGTGGATGTGTGAGAAAAATGTGCAGATAATAATGAGACGAATGAATAAAATTTCTCTGATGAGCAAGCCAAGGGTGACGGCGACGGTGGCAAGGAAAAACTCCCTGAGATGGCATTAGGAAGAAACCTTGAGAGGAACCAGACTCAACAGGGAACCCATCCTCATTTGGGTGATAACAGATAGAAATTATATAACATCTTGTGTGTTGTGCAGGTGAAAATTCAATATGACAGAAATTATTTAAATTGACATGAAGACCAGTTCAGCATAGGGACGAGTCAGTAGGTGCAGAGGGCAGATGAGGTCTGGATCACTGGAAGCACAGGAGCAGCATGTGTAGCTCCAACCATCATAAAGCTGAATCCAGCTGGAGCTGGTCCTTCTCTGGATGCCTCAGGAACCTCGCAGGGTCGGCCTTTGTCTACTGAAGCTGGCAAAATCTCCCGATGCGTCGGGATGGGTAGAGAAATACAGAACAGATGGGGAGAATTAGCGTAGTTGCCATTCGGTATAGGTGTACTGGAGTATGAGTACTGGGATGAGTTATGTGTATGCCAGATTAAAAAGATGCGTCTTGAGTCTACTTTTGAACTGAGAAACCGTGTCTGCTCCCCGAACACTGTCTGGAAGGCTATTCCAAAGCTTTGGAGCTAAATATGAAAAAGCCCTACCCCCTTTTGTAGATTTTGAAATTCTGGGAACTACCAGAAGTCCGGAGCTTTGTGATCTTAAGGCGCGTGGTGGATTGTAGCGCATCAGAAGACTGGTTAGGTATGTGGGAGCTAAACCATTTAAGGCCTTGTATGCAAGTAATACTATTTTGTAATTTATTCTAAACTGAACATGTAGCCAGTGCAGGGATGATAATATTGGGGTTATATGATCATATTTTCTGGATCTAGTGAGAACCCTGGCAGCTGCATTTTGGATTAACTGAAGCTTGTTTATTGAGGATGCAGGACAACCACCTAGTAATGCATTACAATAGTCCAGTCTGGAGGTCATGAATGCATGAACTAGTTTTTCTGCATCAGATACGGATAAGATGTTCCTAAGTTTAACAATATTTCGAAGATGGAAAAAGGCTGTTTTTGTGATATTTGAAATGTGATTTTCAAAAGACAAGTTACTGTCTAATATTACTCCCAGGTCTTTTACTGCTGAGCTGGTAATAACAGTACATCCTTCTAAGCGCAAGCTGAATTGTGAAAGCTGTCGTGTGCTGGTTTTTGGGCCAATAAGTAATATCTCTGTCTTATCTGAATTTAATAAAAGAAAGTTATTGGTCATCCAATCTTTTATGTCCTGGACACACTCAGTTAATCTAGACAACTTAGGTATTTCGTCTGGTTTGGTTGAGATATATAATTGGGTATCATCAGCATAACAATGGAAACTAATCCCATGTCTTCTAATGATGTTACCCAAGGGAAGCATGTATATTGAGAACAACAGAGGTCCTAAAACTGACCCTTGTGGGACCCCATATTTCACTGGCATTACACCAGACGGTTCTCCATTTAGATCTACAAAATGGTAGCGATCAGACAGGTAAGATCTAAACCATTTTAATGCCTGTCCCTGAATACCTATATAATTTTGTAAGCGATCTATGAGAATATTATGATCTATAGTGTCGAATGCAGCACTAAGATCAAGCAGGACTAGCAATGAGATGCAGCCTTGGTCTGAAGCTAAAAACAAGTCATTTGTAATCTTAACTAGTGCGGTTTCTGTGCTATGATGGGGCCTGAAACCTGACTGAAATTCTTCAAGGATGTTGTTATCCTGCAAGAATGTGCAAATTTGAGCTGATACTACTTTTTCTAGTATTTTTGATATGAACGGGAGGTTTGAAATCGGTCTGTAATTTGTTATTTCATTCGCGTCCAAATTAGATTTTTTAAGAAGCGGCTTAATAACTGCTAACTTGAAAGGTTTAGGGACGTGACCTAGATGTAATGAAGAATTAATAATGTTTAGGAGTGGCTCTCCAACCGTAAGCATCACTTCTTTTAAAAATCTGGTTGGGATTGGGTCTAACAGGCACGTTATTGATTTAGCCGAGGTGATGAGTTTATACAGCTCTTCCTGTCCTATACCTGTAAAGCAGTGAAAATCTAAATGTGAAGCTATAGGCTGAACTGGATCGTGAGATACTATTAGAGGTTGAACCTCCATTATTTTCTTCCTGATATTATTGATTTTTTTATTAAAGAAGTCCATAAAGTCTTCACTTCTAAACTGTGATGGGATACTCTCTGCGGGCATCTTAGGTTTTGTTAGGCGAGCCACTGTACTAAATAAGAACCTGGGATTGTTTTGGTTTCTTGCTATCAGTTGGCTAAGATGCTCGGTCCTAGCAGTTTTTAGAGCCTGTGAAAATTTACATATGTAAATTTGCTGCACATGCACATAAGTGTGCTGCACATACTGTCTTTATACGCAATTCGAAAAACTTCTAATTTAGTTTTCCTCCATTTTCGCTCGAGGTTACGGGTTGCTCTCTTTAGGGCGCGAGTATGACTGTTGTACCACGGTGCAAATGTTTTATCTCTGACTTTTTTTAATCTGATGGGAGCAACAGTGTCTAATGTACTGGTAAGAATAGTGCCCATGCTGCTAGTCACTTCATCTAGATCATCTGCATTTAGGGGTCTAATAAGAAATTGGGACAGATCCGGCAGATTACTTGTGAATCTGTCTTTAGTAGTGGGATTCATATATCTAACAGATTGATAACGTGGGGAGACACAGCTAATCTGTTCTACGGGTAGAGTATATGTCAGGAGGTGATGATCTGTGATATCATCACTTTGAGGTATGATCTCTATATTAGAGACATCTATACCATGGGATATAATTAAATCTAGCGTATGATTAAAGCGGTGAGTTGCTCCAATTATATTTTGCTTAACCCCAAAGGAATTTAGTAAATCCATAAATGTGAGTGCTAAAGCGTCGTTAGCATCATCTACATGAATGTTAAAGTCTGCTACTATCAACACTTTGTCAGAGTTAACCAATAGGTCTGATAGCAGATGTCCAAATTCTTTAAGAAAATCGCCATATGGCCCCGGGGGTCTGTACACGGTGGCCAGGGTAAAATATAGCAAGGGTTTATTACGTATTTCATTTAGTGCAACATTAATGATAAGCACTTCAAATGAATTAAACCTGGGCCTTATTTTCTGGGTAACAGTGAGTACATCATTGTAGATAGTGGTGACACCACCACCGCGACCAATTAGACGGGGCTCGTGCTTATAGAAATATCCTGACGGGAGTAGACTCATTCAGATCAAAATATTCATTTGGTTTAAGCCAGGTTTCGGTGAGACAGAGTGCGTCAAGGCAATAATCTGAGATAATTTCATTAACAATAAGTGCTTTAGGCGCAAGGGATCTAATGTTGAGTAGTCCAAACTTTAGAGGTGGATTTTCACTACTTATTTTGCCTTTTTCTGGTTTTATCAAATCAAATCAAATCAAATCAAATTTATTTGTCACATACACAGTCATACAGTATGAAATGCAGTGAAATGCTTTTTGCGACCACAGGGTCGCGACGGCAGCCATTTCCCAGGCGCCATCATAGAAAACAAGGAATCAGATACATTAGGATAACGAGGGTAAAAAAAAAATTGGTTATCAGATTGTTTCGGGCAAATTTAACAAATTTATTCTTTTTTCTCAGTATTCGGGGAACAGACACAGCTTCTATAGGACAAGCTATGTGTGTGCGTCTATCACTACGGTGAGTTGTGATGTGTCTAATATGTTTGGAATCTACAGTATGACTTACCGCCAGTCAGATGGTTCGTAGTGTCCTGGAGATGTTGTCAGAGAGGACCGCTGCTCCAGCTCTGCTAGGGTGTAGGCCATCGGTGTGGTAGAGCCTAGGACGCTCCCAGAAAACATTCCAGTTATCAACAAAGCGTAATTTCTGTTGTTGACACCAAGATTGTAACCATTCATTAAAAGCAAATAATCTACTGAACTTCTCGATTCCTCGCTGAAATGTGGGAAGCGGTCCAGATACGATGATCCTTGTCGTGGGTGATGTGCTGCGGACCTTCTCGACCAGGCTCCTGAAGTCCTTCTTTAGGATCTCCGTCTGCCTCAGCCTGGTGTCGTTCGTGCCGGCATGAAGGACCACAGCTCCAATGTTCTTCCTCAGGGCAGCAGGCACCTGTGCAGCAACATCAAGAACACGTGCACCAGGTAAACAGCGTGTGTGCACCTTACCTTTAGCCGTGGTAGCACGCACGTGACGAACGATGGAGTCTCCGATGACCAGGACGTCGTGTGCCGTCTCGCGGAGAAGAGCGAAGCGGTTTTGGGTCGAGATGTCGAAGACGGGTGGTGGTGGTGGAGGGGGAGAGGTCCTCGCCCGGGGCTTGGCGTGCTTCTTCCGCCGCTGCTGTATCCAGGGTCCGTGGTATCCCGGCGCCGGGGTGTAGGAACACTGGGCGGGCTGCGTCCTTGGTGTGTTGGACCTGGGCAGAGAAACACGCGGGGTTGAGGTTGTAGGAGAATTCTCACGCCGAGAGTTTACCTGGGACAGGTGAGTGTCGGTCCGCGTGGATTCCAGCGTGGCTTTCCGCTGCTGTAGCCGGGCCAGCTTCACCTGTAGCTCACGGATCAGCTTCTCCACGGCCTCCACCTCCAAATCCACCGAGTGCAGCTCCAATGTCTCCTCACCTGCACTCAGAGGCAGAATCACAACCGACATGGTGTCTACACACGGAAAATAATCGGTGTGAGGAAGCGAAAACAAACTTTACAAACAAACAAACAAACGTGATAGCCAGGCTAGCGGGCTAGCGATGCTAATGCTAATTAGCGATGCTAATGCCGGCTAAAAGCGGTGTGCTGCAAAACAATTAAAACTTAACGATATAACACGCGTTTCGAGTAAATATATTATAAGATACTTATCCGTTTTATGTACAGTCTTCGTAAGGGGACGAAAAAGTTTAAAAGTTGCCATTAAGTGTAGCAATAGAATATTTAGAAATATAGTAGCCTACACTTTTCAGTTATTTATTTGTAAAAAATGTTTGGAATCATCTATGATTTTCGTTCCACTTCTCACGTGTACACCACTTTGTATTGGTCTTTCACGTGGAATTCCAATAACATTGATTCATGTTTGTGGCTGTAATGTGAGAAAATGTGGAAAAGTTCAAGGGGGCTGAATACTTTTGCAAGCCACTGATTATATATATATATATATATATATATATATATATATATATATATATATATATATATATATATATATATATACAGTGGTGTGAAAAACTATTTGCCCCCCTCCTGATTTCTTATTCTTTTGCATGTTTGTCACACAAAATGTTTCTGATCATCAAACACATTTAACTATTAGTCAAAGATAACACAAGTAAACACAAAATGCAATTTTTAAATGAGGGGTTTTATTATTTAGGGAGAAAAAAAATCCAAACCTACATGGCCCTGTGTGAAAAAGTAATTGCCCCCTGAACCTAATAACTGGTTGGGCCACCCTTAGCAGCAATAGCTGCAATCAAGCGTTTGCGATAACTTGCAACGAGTCTTTTACAGTGCTCTGGAGGAATTTTGGCCCATTCATCTTTGCAGAATTGTTGTAATTCAGCTTTATTTGAGGGTTTTCTAGCATGAACCGCCTTTTTAAGGTCATGCCACAACATCTCAATAGGATTCAGGTCAGGACTTTGACTAGGCCACTCAAGTCTTCATTTTGTTTTTCTTCAGCCATTCAGAGGTGGATTTGCTGGTGTGTTTTGGGTCATTGTCCTGCTGCAGCACCTAAGATCGCTTTAGCTCGAGTTGACGAACAGATGGCCGGACATTCTCCTTCAGGATTTTTTGGTAGACAGTAGAATTCATGGTTCCATCTATCACAGCAAGCCTTCCAGGCCCTGAAGCAGCAAAACAACCCCAGACCATCACACTACCACCACCATATTTTACTGTTGGTATGATGTTCTTTTTCTGAAATGCTGTGTCACTTTTACGCCAGATGTAACGGGACACGCACCTTCCAAAAAGTTCTACTTTTGTCTCGTCGGTCCACAAGGTATTTTCCCAAAAGGCTTGGCAATCATTGAGATGTTTTTTAGCAAAATTGAGACGAGCCTTAATGTTCTTTTTGCTTAAAAGTGGTTTGCGCCTTGGAAATCTGCCAGGCCATTTTTGCCCAGTCTCTTTCTTATGGTGGAGTCGAGAACACTGAACTTAATTGAGGCAAGTGAGGCCTGCAGTTCTTTAGATGTTGTCCTGGGGTCTTTTGTGGCCTCTCGGATGAGTTGTCTCTGCGCTCTTGGGGTAATTTTGGTCGGCCGGCCACTCCTGGGAAGGTTCACCACTGTTCCATGTTTTTGCCATTTGTGGATAATGGCTTTCACTGTGGTTCGCTGGAGTCCCAAAGCTTTAGAAATGGCTTTATAACCTTTAACAGACTGATAGATCTCAATTACTTTTGTTCTCATTTGTTCCTGAATTTCTTTGGATCTTGGCATGATGTCTAGCTTTTGAGGTGCTTTTGGTCTACTTCTCTGTGTCACATAGCTCCTATTTAAGTGATTTCTTGATTGAAACAGGTGTGGCAGTAATCAGGCCTGGGGGTGACTACAGAAATTGAACTCAGGTGGGGGGGCAATCACTTTTTCACACAGGGCCATGTAGATTTGGAGTTTTTTTTCTTCCTTAATAAGGTAAACCTTCATTTAAAAACTGCATTTTGTGTTCAATTATGTTATCTTTGACTAATAGTTAATGGTTTTTGATGAGCAGAAACATTTAAGTGTGACAAACATGCAAAAGAATAAGAAATCAGGAGGGGGGGCAAATAGTTTTTCACACCACTGTATATACACACACACACATACAGTGGTGTGAAGAACTATTTGCCCCCCTTCTGATTTCTTATTCTTTTGCATGTTTGTCACACAAAATGTTTCTGATCATCAAACACATTTAACTATTAGTCAAAGATAACACAAGTAAACACAAAATGCAATTTTTTAATTATTATTTAGGGAGAAAAAAAATCCAAACCTACATGGCCCTGTGTGAAAAAGTAATTGCCCCCTGAACCTAATAACTGGTTGGGCCACCCTTAGCAGCAATAACTGCAATCAAGCGTTTGCGATAACTTGCAACGAGTCTTTTACAGCGCTCTGGAGGAATTTTGGCCCACTCATCTTTGCAGAATTGTTGTAATTCAGCTTTATTTGAGGGTTTTCTAGCATGAACCGCCTTTTTAAGGTCATGCCACAACATCTCAATAGGATTCAGGTCAGGACTTTGACTAGGCCACTCCAAAGGCTTCAGTTTGTTTTTCTTCAGCCATTCAGAGGTGGATTTGCTGGTGTGTTTTGGGTCATTGTCCTGCTGCAGCACCCAAGATCACTTCAGCTTGAGTTGACGAACAGATGGCCGGACATTCTCCTTCAGGATTTTTTGGTAGACAGTAGAATTCATGGTTCCATCTATCACAGCAAGCCTTCCAGGTCCTGAAGCAGCAAAACAACCCCAGACCATCACACTACCACCACCATATTTTACTGTTGGTATGATGTTCTTTTTCTGAAATGCTGTGTTACTTTTACGCCAGATGTAACGGGACACACACCTTCCAAAAAGTTCAACTTTTGTCTCGTCGGTCCACAAGGTATTTTCCCAAAAGTCTTGCAATCATTGAGATATTTTTTAGCAAAATTGAGACGAGCCTTAATGTTCTTTTTGCTTAAAAGTGGTTTGCGCCTTGGAAATCTGCCATGCAGGCTGTTTTTGCCCAGTCTCTTTCTTATGGTGGAGTCGTGAACACTGACCTTAATTGAGGCAAGTGAGGCCTGCAGTTCTTTAAATGTTGTCCTGGGGTCTTTTGTGGCCTCTCGGATGAGTTGTCTCTGCGCTCTTGGGGTAATTTTGGTCGGCCGGCCACTCCTGGGAAGGTTCACCACTGTTCCATGTTTTTGGCATTTGTGGATAATGGCTCTCACTGTGGTTCGCTGGAGTCCCAAAGCTTTAGAAATGGCTTTATAACCTTTACCAGACTGATAGATCTCAATTACTTTTGTTCTCTTTTGTTCCTGAATTTCTTTGGATCTTGGCATGATGTCTAGCTTTTGAGGTGCTTTTGGTCTACTTCTCTGTGTCAGGTAGCTCCTATTTAAGTGATTTCTTGATTGAAACAGGTGTGGCAGTAAGCAGGCCTGGGGGTGACTACAGAAATTGAACTCAGGTGTGATATACCACAGTTAAGTTATTTTTTAACAAGGGGGGGGCAATCACTTTTTCACACAGGGCCATGTAGATTTGGAGTTTTTTTTTCTCCCTTAATAATGTAAACCTTCATTTAAAAACTGCATTTTGTGTTCAATTATGTTATCTTTGACTAATACAGTGGTGTGAAAAACTATTTGCCCCCTTCCTGATTTCTTATTCTTTTGCATGTTTGTCACACTTAAATGTTTCTGCTCATCAAAAACCGTTAACTATTAGTCAAACTACACCAAGTTAAAAAAAGATAAAATACACGTGCAATTGTTACAAGGCTTACGTTATCACATATCTTTGCATAATTGACCCCATGTTTATTAGCTGCTCAGCAATCGTTTGTAGTTTTTTTGCACTGGCCAATTCTGTATGCAACGTTGAATGAAGCCATTTGTGCTTTGCTGTTCACTGATTCAGATTTTACCATGCGATTCTCCTGCTGTCTGTATTCTGCCAGCTTTCTTCCAAAGACGTCCAGTGGCTTATTAACGTGACTGGGGTGTGTTGTCTCTAAGTGTCTTCCTAATTTGTTGGGTCTCATGCGGTCTGCTGCCAGCGGTTTAAGACACAAAGCACACACGAGCCTCTCTGCTGCCCCCACAGGAGAAGCAATTTTCTACCTCGATAACGATATATATCACAATATAGCAATTTGTATCTGAAAATGCATAAATAAAAATTCAAACACAAAGAAACTGTAATTAGTGAAAACTGTGAAATAATGTAATTTTATTTAAACTGTGAAGTGCTGAGGTTTGCTGCATTTTTTTTACTTTGGCCATATTCGTTTGGATGCTTGGATTTCAGATGATAGAAAAGGTTTGAAGTGTTTCCACCACTTGATAAAACAGTGCACTTGTGTACCTTCCAAATCACGTTCATCTCATTCATATCACTTTTCTTCTACCCAAACTAATTCCACACCACAGACGATGCAGCTTTTTCCTTTATAATCTCCTCACTGTTGGTTTTGTCACATGTAAGTAAACTCACTGCTGCTGCAGCGTCTTCTTCCATTGTCGAAGTGTATGTGAAGCCAAACACATCAAAAGTGGGACGAAACCGCGGCACCCGATTGAACCGAATATCTGCGCAAATACAGCGCAGCGCGACTATCTGGACAGCGCAGTGATGATCTGGTTTATTTGTGCAGCCCAGTGGATCGCGCAGCGCCGCTCGAATCACAAACCTGCGCGACCCACTGTGTTTTATTTAAAAACAATTTAAAATGTCAGGACTGTTTAATATTGTTTCCGCCTTGCCATGCCTGGTTTGTACGTGCGCATCCCAGCGGGGTAAAATGTATTTTGATGGTCGGCGCAGTTTATTTCTGTCAGAGTCGCGCAGGTTTGTGATTCGAGCAGCGCTGCTCAAGTTTGTCCGACGTTAAACCGTTATTGTTGCACTATGGTTCCACTTATTCTCCCGGCCCACAACTGATGTTATTTTAAATTTACTTGTATTAATGATCCATTTATTTGTGTGTGATTGTTTAGTTTTGAGCGTACGCTCTTCATTATCAATAAAGAACAGCATGAATTAGAATAGGTACTTTCCTATTTTTCCTCCCGTTCATTGCGCCCCACCTGTCATGTCTGTATTCCCCACTAGTGGGGCGCGCCCCACACTTTGAGAACCACTGGTTTAATCAATGATGGATGAATGGAGAGGTGTGTGTGTGTATGTGCACGCGCGCGCTCCTGCATTTCTCCATTAGCCTTAACACGCACACCCATCCCCCCGCCAAAAACACGCACACAGAGCAATTAACATGTCATACTCAGTATTCTCCATTGAGGTTTCTCACCTTCCACTCCTATGTTTGTCGTTGCTCTTTTGGAGTTCTTAAAACCCAAAATATTTATTTATACTGAGAAAAAATTATTATGGGTCACATAATCACAAATACATATACATATGATCAAGTGTTTAACTGTTTTCATTTGTTTCTATGACCAATAATTATTATTATTATGATTTTCAACCCAACTCTTTGACTATTTAAAACAAAGTTGTGTCCCGTTTTTTGCCCATTGAAGTTGTTGGTTCAACTAAACGTTTTTTAAATACCCAAACAATCCCCCAAAATTAAAACACGCAAACATGACCAAAACTAGTCAAAGTTAAAACAGTAATTTGTATATAAACAGGTGAATACATGTTGTCTTTTTGCTTAAAGTTCATTAAACTACCCGGATACACCAGCTGCTTATAAGTCTCTATCTATAGTTCTTTTATAATAAAATATACATTTTTAAAATATCAAAACTGTTAAACATGGAACAGTTTAAGTCTTTGTTTCCCCCAAAGTACTGGATCAGACATTTTGCAGTTCTATGTTCAGAATATACAGTAGACCTGACCAAACATCATTCTAAAGCTGTCGGACTGTGACATCATCCCTCCTACAGCTCCCTCAACAGCTTGTTCAGGCTCCTCCAGTACTGTAGCTCCAAAAGTCCAGCCGTCAGCCGTCTGACCCCCCCAATCCTCCACAGCGGGGCTCTGCTTAAAGACAACAGGAGAATTTAGTGAAGACAAAGATAAATAAACTTCACAGAACATATAGTTCTAATAAAAATAAAATATATTAATAAATCTATTTACCACAGAGTGTGTAAAATACTGTTTTGGGAATTCTGGAATGTAAATAAACTGCCTGTGCTAATGTTATCCAGTGAACAGTGTTAGTGTTAACCACGGTCTGTCAGTATTATCGTCTGCATTAAATTAAACGAGAATTTACTTAATGCGCTTTTCATACAAATAAGTTAAGCGATATAACACTCGTATATGAGCATTAGTTCATCTCTGAAGCCAAACTATAACTTACTGAAGCCCCTCATACCTCCCCCTCCCACACCTCCCGCCTCCTCCTTAACTGATAAATACTTCAGTGTTTTTATCCAGCTCGTTAACTAAAAGCTCGCGCTACCGCGGAAGGTCACGGCCAAAGTGGATAAAATATAAACCCGGTTATGAGCATTACTAGCTCCTGTACAGCTACCCTCAGTCTGTGTCCCTCATGAACTGCATCACGTTATATTCCAGTCACAGAAATAACCTGCAGATTAACCCTTAACCAAAGAATAAATAAACTCTGAATTTATCCAGACAACACGTGGTGAGATTCTCTCAGTATTTACAGAGAGCACAAACACTCTTCATCGGGTAGTGCAGCTCTTGTAATAGGGACATTAATAGTATTTTCGAAGCTTTACCATCTTTTTGAGTTAAAGTGGAGTGACATTGTGAGTGTGTGACACTGACAGTAAGCTGTAATGTTAACTCCAGACTTGGTAAACAGACCATTAATTTATCTAAAGTCGCATCTGACCGCTGCTGGTGCTGCCAGTGATATTTAAAATGGCCAATAAAAAAATAAACTGGGAAATAAACTGTAAACTACCCCAAACACATTTTATAAAATAAAACATCACTTACCATGAATAGTCCGTTAAGCCGCCATCTTCGTGTCTGTAGTTTGGTAGCGTCAGTTCGGCGGGGGTGGAGGCGGATTGTTAAAATCACGTGATTGCAACTCAGCGCAGCTGGCTTGTTTTAACGTGTTCTTGAGAACGAAGCGCCATCTAGTGGTGGCACCAGGTAAATGAATAAATAGGGCTTGAATGGGTGTGTTTACTGTGAAATCTTGACATGCCTTTCTGGCAGAAAAGGGAGGGGGGATTACAGCGTGCATAGGGCAGTCACACGACGTTTGCACGGTCGCGGCTATTCGGCGTGGTTTCCACTGTAGGTTGGTAGACCTTCTGTAAACTGTTTTTTTTTAAAGTAAAACACAATACTTTAAAGTTCATTGAGAACATTGGAAACTCTGACTATTAAAACCTGACGCTTCCATCCATTTGTTTTTTATAACAAAATTTCCCATCCACAGGGCCAACCAAAGCGGTCTCATCAGCTTCTTTGTCCATGTTCACTGTGGTTTGTTTTTTTCTGAACGCTAGTTGGTGCTCCAGTATAATCGGTCCGCTGAAACTCATCCAGTGAGAAACGTTCCGTGGTACAAAAATAAGTGTGATTAAAATGTATTACAAAAAAGTACGCGTTATTTTTGTGTAATTAATTAATCTAAATTAACACATTAAAGTCCCGGCCGTAATATACAGATGTCGCCTTTAAAACTGCGCGTGTTTTCCCGTGAGAGGTCGCAATTTAGTGCACGGCGTGCCGCGACTTGCCGGAGGCAACATTCGGGAATTTAAAATTAATGTGTTGTGCTTCACTGAATATCCGCCAGATGGCGCATGGAAGGACTTTATCTAAAAGCCGGTGGTCCGGGAAAGTCAGTTTCCCTATGTTTCCCCGGTGGCGCGCAGATTCAAATCATGACGTCACTCGCAACCTAACGCTGAGAAGGCGAACGAGGATTTTAACAGATTTTCTCTCGTTTTAAAGTGTTTTTACGAACTTTTTGAATTAAACAAATAACCTATGCAAAATAATCAAGTGTCTTTTCGCTTTTTTTTTTAATATATTTGAAGATAATTCATACGTTTTAAGCCGCTGCAAAAGGCTGGTTTGCTGGGCGAGTACTGACATCACGACTACTTTTATTACACCTACATTTGTTTATTTGTATATGTATGTTGTTAATATTAATTTTTTAGAGATTGTGTGTGCGTGCACTGAGAGTTTGTGTTGATAAGTGTATGTGGATAAGTTGATAAGTGTATCAGAAAGCATTAAAATGTTCATTTGAATTAAAATGACACACACACATCTGTATATACAGTATATCATATCATATCAATTACATATATATCAATTATATCAATTTCACTGAAGCCTATCCCTCGCCATATGACAATTCGCCATTCATTCTCGCATTGATAATCAGCGATATTTTATAAGGAGATTTAGGGATTTAGCTCTACTTAATTTTCTAACGTTTTAAGAAAATTCATTAGTTCATTCATTCTATTTGAAGCTTCGGATGTTTTTTTTTTTTTTTAGATTAGTTCTGAACTCGCTTCCGTGAAACTATCGCTAAAACAATGTACTGAGCCCTCCTGAGGATATAAAGCTTTATTATTGTGTTTGAATAAATATTCAGATCTACCACAGCAGGTAATAAACTATGGTGTGTCATAACCGAAGCAAACACCACGATTGTGCCTCGTTTCGTTCGACAGGAACGTGGTTCACTTGGCCGCGGTGTATTATAAACCTGTGGAATGTTTCACTGTTTATGCTCACATAAGAGTAATAAAAGCGAGTGAAATGTGGAAATGATGTGTGGCAACTCAATGAGAACTAAACCAAAGATTTCGGTAACTCCACCGAGTGTAACATCTGCATAGTGACACTGAACATCTTCACTTTTCCGTTTACCTCTGAAAAAAAGCTGTATTTTGTTTGTTTATATTTAGAGTTTTTAGAACAGTAGAAGAAGTACGCGCGCGCACACACACACATAGACACACACACTCCCCTGAGCCCTTGGGAAACATCCAATCACTGTCGGTATACAAATGAGTCAAGACGTAGCCTAACGTGGTGTCGTGTCGGATTTCAGCGGTCACGGAACGGGAAGACTTTGAAGAAGCTGCAGTGACAGTAAACAGCTGAACAACTTCACTTTTCCGTTTACCTCTGAGGAAAAAAAGCTGTATTTTGTTTGTTTATATTTAGAATTTTTATAGTAGTAAGAGAAAGTTATAGTTTGGTCTGTATTGTAGTTCGCACCCTTGTAGAGAATAAATAAATGAATAACACCTTCATATACCCTCTCAAGAGTGTCATAGTCCATTGTTAGTTTTAATGATTTGGCTGAAACTAATTATCACTACATAAGTACCCTAACACCATTGATCATGAGTCTTAGCTGAACCTAATTCTATACTTGTAACAGAAAATGTAGATGCAGATTTCAAATGTGTATTTATATGATAGATAGATAGATAGATAGATAGATAGATAGATAGATAGATAGATAGGTGTGTGTGTGTAGGCTCTACGTAGGGGCAAGAGAGGGCAGCGCACCCTCAAATAAATGTCTGCACATGTTAATATATTCCTAAAATGTATATATTACAAGTTGATAAACTGATCTGTGGTAGCGGAAAAATCAGCTGAAAAAAGGACAGGCTGAAGCGCACACACACACACACATACACACGCGCACACATACACACACAGACACACCTCCCTTGAGCCCTGCGTCTGTCGGATTTCAGCGGTCACGGGGTGGAAAGACTTTGAAGGAGTTTATATATGAATCTAAGCTTGAACTTATCAGCATTGTAAATATATAATACTTTTCAAATAAAATCGATATTACTTTGACCCTGAAGTTTAGTTTAGCACACACAAAAAACAGAAAAGTCATTTCTGGTAACGGAATGTGTAGTTTATTTACAGTAATTCATTAAAAAATTAATATACATACAGTACACAGTAAACACGGGAAAAATTACAAAATGAAAAAACAAACAGTATCTACTTTATAAACAGCTTAGTATGTGCGTCGAGATGCTGAAATCCCTTGCATGTTTTTGCTTCCAAGTGGAGAGATATTTGACCGATAGCCTAGAACAAAAGATCTATAGGTGTGATCACAACCCCCTCTGACCGACCGTGCCATCAATCACTGACCACCTCAGAAGTTCCCTCCAATGTATGGCTGCAATACTTGTTTTGCAAGTATTTTTAACACCATTCAAAGGCTTACAAGTTCCATTCAACATATAATGATGTCTGCAAATGTTAATATATTCCTAAAATGTATACAGTATCTCACAAAAGTGAGTACACCCCTCACATTTTTGTAAATATTTTATTATTTCTTTTCAAGGGACAAAAAAGTCAGTGTACAGCTTGTATAATGGTGTAAAGTTGATGTTCCCTCAAAATAACTCAACACACAGCCATTAAAGTCTGAACTGCTGGCAACAAAAGTGAGTACACCCCTAAATGAAAATGTTCAAACTGTGCCCAGTGTCAGTATTTTGTGTGGCCACCATTATTTTCCAGCACTGTCTTAACTCTCTTGGGCATGGAGTTCACTAGAGCTTCACAGGTTGTCATGGGAATCCTCTTCCACTCCTCCTTGATCACGTCACGAAGCTGGTGGATGTTAGGCACCTTGTGCTTCTCCACCTTCCGTTTGAGGATGCCCCACAGATGCTCAATAGGGTTTAGGTCTGGAGACATGCTTGGCCAGTCCAGCACCTTTACCCTCAGGTTCTTCTGCAAGACAGTGGTTGTCTTGGAAGTATGTTTGGGGTCATTATCATGTTGGAATACTGCTCTACGGCCCAGTTTCCGAAGGCAGGGGATCATGTTCTTCTTCAGTATGGCACAGTACATGTTGGCATTCATGGTTCCCTCAATGAACTGTAGTTCCACAGTGCCGGCAGCACTCATGCAGCCCCAAACCATGACACTCCCACCACCTTGCTTGACTGTAGGCAAGACACATCTGTCTTTGTACTCTTCACCTGGTCGCCGCCACACACGCTTGACACCATCTGAACCAAATAAGTTTATCTTGGTCTCATCAGACCACGGGATGTGGTTCAAGTATGCCATGTCCTTAGTCTGCTTGTCTTCAGCAAACTGTTTGCGGGCTTTCTTGTGCACCATCTTTAGAAGAGGCTTTCTTCTGGGACGACAGCCATACAGACCAATTTGATGCAGTGTGCGGCATATGGTTTGAGCACTGACAGGCTGGCTCCCCATCCCTTCAACCTCTGCAGCAATGCTGGCAGCACTCACACATCTATTTTCAAAAGCCAACATCTGGACATGACGCTGAGCATGTGCACTCTTCTTCTTCTTTGGTCTACCATGGCAGGGCCTGTTCTGAGTGGAACCTGTCCTTTTAAACCGCTGTGTGGTCTTAGCCACCGTGTTGCAGGTCAGTTTCAGGGTGTTAGCAATCTTCTCATAGCCTAGGCCATCTTTGTGTAGAGCAATAATTCTTTCTTTCACATCCTCAGAGAATTCTTTGCCATGAGGTGTTAAACGTCTAGTGACCAGTATGAGAGTGTGAGAGTGATAACACCAAATTTAACACACCTGATCCCCAAGGACACCTGAGACCTTGTAACACTAATGAGTGCCATGACAACGGGAAGGTAAAAGGGCTAATTGGGCACAATTTGGGCATTTTCATTTAGGGGTGTACTCACTTTTGTTGCCAGCAGTTCAGACATTAATGGCTGTGTGTTGAGTTATTTTGAGGGGACATCAACTTTACACCATTATACAAGCTGTACACTGATTACTTTACATTCTATCAGAGTTTCATATCTTTACCGTTGTCCCTTGAAAAAATATAATAAAATATTTACAAAAATGTGAGGGGTGTACTCACTTTTGTGAGATACTGTATATTACAAGTTGATAAACTGATCCGCGGTAGCGGCAAAATCCGCTGAAAAAAGTGCACTGCAACTAACACGACAAACACCGTTTCCCATGCAGTGTTTTATTTGTGACGACTTGGCATAATGTTAACTTAACATTAACGGCCACAATTAGCATATTGTTTAGCTGTACATTTAATAAATGAGCACTGTGCCTAGTCCGAATTGTATATTTTTGTATAATCAATATCCATTCTGTTCTAAGTGTCTTAATTAACCTTTGAACCTTTTTTTATTCCTTGTTTTTATTGTTGTGATTATTTTTTGATAGTTTTACTTTCTTTATGTAAAGCAATTTGAATGACCATTGTGTATGAAATGTGCTACAGTATAAATAAACTTGCCTTGCAGTGTCCTACAGTAGATAAATGGACATAAGATAATTTTTCAGTGACTTAAACGCCAAGTAAGTACAAGTTCACATATTAAGGCAATTTGGCTTTAAGAATGGGTGCTTATGAAAATACTAATGTCACAATATCAATCACAGGCAAAGGAGACCGAAATTATTGAGGGACAGGTAGACCAGGGTCAATCAGATGTACAGTGTTGGGTAAGTGTGGTGCTTTTATTGAAGGGATAATGAGAGATTTTTTTACAATTTTTGGGGGGTGAACAATTTCTTTTAATGTTTTTTGAGTTGTGGCTGTTTAGTAGAAAGTAATAGGCTCACCAATTTACAGTATGATCTTTCAATTTAGCAAGTGTAATGTAAACAAGTTAGTTAGTATGAGTATGGAAAACATCTTTTCCTGCATTTTTTTCTGCTTCAGGAGTCAGTCTGTTCTGAGACAGTGAGAGTAGAGGAAGGGGCAGATTCAGGAACAGGGAGGGAGCCGGAGACAGCAGAACAAAGAGATGATATTGCAGCACCAGCATAGGGAGCACAGTTTTTAGTTTAGATCTCATGTTTACATTTTATTGTATGTTGATGGCTTGACTGTAAACAACATAAACAATGCAATAAATAGTTTTGAAGAAAAATCTGCTTTGTCATTGAACCTGAGAAAAACTTTGAAAATAACCATAATGGTGCAGTCTCCGTGCTACAATAATAATGATAGAAGCAAATTTTTTTTTTAAAAACCGTTTAAGAAAGACTTAACACACTATAACTAGAATATTTACAAAACTGAAAGGTTGTCTTATGAATAATAAAAAACAACAACTCATAACTCAAAAAGATCATATGTTTTTATATTTTTTTAGATCATAGACATGAATTAACTATATATATATACTGGACACAAACAGCAAAAAACATGATGAAAAGCAATAAAGTGCTTAGGGCTTTTCATATTTTTTGCTGTTTGTGTCCAGCATTGAATAATTATTTCATCCATTATTTGACCACGGCTGGGAATAAGAGCTGGAATGTGATTGTGAATTTATATATATATATATATATATATATATATATATATAGAGAGAGAGAGAGAGAGAGAGAGAGAGAGAGGTGTTTTGCTGGCGAAAAACATTTTAGGCAGAGACGTCTACTCGGCCTTGTTAATTGTTTTTAAAACCCCCAATTGTACGAATTCCCCCATCAGCGAAATCATGAATGAAAGGTGAGAAGAGGCATTATAATACAGTGGGGGTTCTGTGGGTCTCCAAACTCAGAAGGCTACGTGTCAGCCGATAACTGCTCCTTTGATCTTCTGGTTACAGCGGGGCGCCGACTGCTGATGAGTAGCCTGTACAAGCCAAGCTCTTCCCCAAAAAATAATGTGAATGTCTGCAACAATCACTAACCATTAAAATGTTTTTTGTAATTAAACACGAATATATAAATTGAAAGTATTTGAAAAAGAAAGTATTTTCTTTACACATAATCAAAGAAACAATCAAAGAAATCAAGTAAAAGTTACATAATTATATTTAATGCACAAATTAGATTTATTTAAAATAGCCAAGTAAAGGTAATTAATTCCCAGATAGCAGACACACTTCACAGAGATAATGCTCCCTAATGCATGTTACAATGACCAAATATGATAAATAAATAAACCACACTCTCAGCTAATAAAACAGATTCGTTTATTTTTTTTAAATAAAAAATACATTTAATAACAAGCAAACATTTGATTAATTTATAGAAAAACGAAAAAACTGTAACTTACAAATGAGGTCTCAATTTGAAAAGATGTACAAAACATAAAACACCACAAATAAGTATTAATCATAGAAACAAAATTAAACACTAACAGAAACGTTTTGTACTTTATGATTTTTAAATATGACCGTTAGATACGTTGGTCAGGAAACTCCTGAAGTCAGATGCAGACACACTTTCAGTCACAAACTGCTGTGAAAAAAATAGAGATAGATATTCAATTAAAATTCATGATACTTAATTTAGCAAATGAACAATATTTATACTTTGTACCTCTCGCTTCACAACTCATGAGAACAGACCGAAACCAGAACCGAACCGCAGATTAAGGAAAAAGTGAGAAGCAAGAATCATGTGTGGAAAGATTAAGCATGCAGGGTCACAGGATGACTCGACTTCTTTTTCTTGTCTGCAATGCGATTTAGACAAATTAGAGCTGCTGTCAATACTGTATGAACATATGTACAGGTTCTTTACAGTTGAAATTTAACTTGTAACTTATTAATAAAATTCGGATTCAGAAAAAAACGTTTATTGCTAGTGCTCTTTTACCATTTAATGCTTTAACACACACGACTCAGTTTGTTCAGAAATGGCATCTCACTGGCGAGGCTTTGTCTGAACACGCCGTTTTCACTCGGGGTGGGGGTAAGAAACACACATCTCGGTGTATTAATCCGCGCGCTCGGTTCGTTATTATTTTACTTATTTACCACAGGACCCCTGGGGGACTCCGTAGGTTCAGGTTTTTACATGAAAACGGTGTTTTGTGAATCTCCACACTATTAAAAACTGAAATATTGCTAATTGTACGTCCTGAGATTAAGATGAACATTAATTGGTAGTCATGAAAGCGAGAATCACATCCAAAAAAGAAAGCTAAACTTACCTCGAACACGACAAACTCCAGCTGCAGCCACGCCGTGTTGTACCTCCGTGATGATTACCAACCGACTGATCCACAGCGCGGGCACAGCGTCTCCAAAGACGCATGCGCAGTTTAATTTGGACACATTTTCGGGCTTCAGTAGACACACAATACTTCAGACTGAAACACGACTGCCCCCTACAGGTAATGAAGGGCATGTTCACAGCTTGCCGCACACAGCCGCGCAAAGCCGCGGCAAGTCACGGGATCCCTTTTCTCGAAACGTGCGTTTTTAATGGCGACATCTGTATATATCAGGGTTTTACATTAACTTTTTTGCTCACTGGCCAATGTGGCTAGTGGATTTCCGGAGTCACTAGCCATTCAGCCTTTTTACTAGCCACAATTTTGTTACCAGAAAATCGTAGTTTTTTCTTCACCATGATACGTTAATGTTTGTTGTATCCAGATTTACTTATAAATGACAGCATATCACTATAGTAGTAGTCAAGTATTCAGTACTGTTAAGATAGCTCCCAATATAAAAAATATGCAAACATGAACAGTATACAGGGGTGTGAAAAACTATTTGCCCCCTTCCTGATTTCTTATTCTTTTGCATGTTTGTCACACTTAAATGTTTCTGCTCATCAAAAACCGTTAAGTATTAGTCAAAGATAACATAATTGACCACAAAATGCAGTTTTTAAATGAAGGTTTATGTTATTAAGGGAGAAAAAAAACTCCAAATCTACATGGCCCTGTGTGAAAAAGTGATTGCCCCACTTGTTAAAAAATAACTTAACTGTAGTTTATCACATCTGAGTTCAATTTCTGTAGTCAACCCCAGGCCTGATTACTGCCACACCTGTTTCAATCAAGAAATCACTTAAATAGGAGCTACCTGACACAGAGAAGTAGACCAAAAGCACCTCAAAAGCTAGACATCATGCCAAGATCCAAAGAAATTCAGGAACAAATGAGAACAAAAGTAATTGAGATCTATCAGTCTGGTAAAGGTTATAAAGCCATTTCTAAAGCTTTGGGACTCCAGCGAACCACAGTGAGAGCCATTATCCACAAATGGCAAAAACATGGAACAGTGGTGAACCTTCCCAGGAGTGGCCGGCCGACCAAAATTACCCCAAGAGCGCAGAGACAACTCATCCGAGAGGCCAGAAAAGACCCCAGGACAACATCTAAAGAACTGCAGGCCTCACTTGCCTCAATTAAGTTCAGTGTTCACGACTCCACCATAAGAAAGAGACTGGGCAAAAATGGCCTGGCAGATTTCCAAGGCGCAAACCACTTTTTAGCAAAAAGAACATTAAGGCTCGTCTCAATTTTGCTAAAAAAACATCTCAATGATTGCCAAGACTTTTGGGGAAATACCTTGTGGACCGATGAGAGAAAAGTTGAACTTTTTGGAAGATGCGTGTCACGTTACATCTGGCGTAAAAGTAATACAGCATTTCAGAAAAAGAACATCATACCAACAGTAAAATATGGTGGTGGTAGTGTGATGGTCTGGGGTTGTTTTGCTGCTTCAGGATCTGGAAGGCTTGCTGTGATAGATGGAACCATGAATTCTACTGTCTACCAAAAAATCTTGAAGGAGAATGTCCGGCCATCTGTTCGTCAACTCAAGCTGAAGCGATCTTGGGTGCTGCAGCAGGACAATGACCCAAAGCACACCAGCAAATCCACCTCTGAATGGCTGAAGAAAAACAGAATGAAGACTTTGGAGTGGCCTAGTCAAAGTCCTGATCTGAATCCTATTGAGATGTTGTGGCATGACCTTAAAAAGGCGGTTCATGCTAGAAAACCCTCAAATAAAGCTGAATTACAACAATTCTGCAAAGATGAGTGGGCCAAAATTCCTCCAGAGCGCTGTAAAAGACTCGTTGCAAGTTATCACAAACGCTTGATTGCAGTTATTGCTGCTAAGGGTGGCCCTACCAGTTATTAGGTTCAGGGGGCAATTACTTTTTCACACAGGGCCATGTAGGTTTGAATTTTTTTTCTCCCTAAATAATAAAACCCCTCATTTAAAAACTGAATTTTGTGTTTACTTGTGTTATCTTTGACTAATAGTTAAATGTGTTTGATGATCAGAAACATTTTGTGTGACAAACATGCAAAAGAATAAGAAATCAGGAGGGGGGGGGGCAAATAGTTTTTCACACCACTGTATTCTGCTTATTGAACTTAAATTCAAGCCTCTTGCCACATTGAATTGAAAAATAACAATTATTAAGTACAACTGAACTCATTCTGATATTAAAAATACAGCAAATCAGAACATTTATCATTTTAGTGTGTTGTGTACTATTACCAGGTATTATTATTCATTATGTATTATTATATCAGAATTCTGAGTTAGGAGAACGGACTCTGGTCTATCTTGTTGTGTTGACTCTTTATAGTATAAGGTAATTCAATCAATTGGTGAATTTTCAACATAAAATTCAACATGAAATCTAAATAGATTTTAATAGTGATTACTTTTTTTTTTTATATAATCAGTAAATAACCCATGCGAAAGGGGCAAACATTCTCATCCTGTTGAAAAGCAATAGCCCTTTAAGGAAATGATACACACACATCAAACAGGAAGTAAAAGCATGTGTGTGTGTGCGCGCGCAATGCATGTGTGAACATGTGTAGAGAGAGGTATTAAATGTCCTCATTACATTCATGCGCGTTTTATGCGCGTAATATTATGTCGCAATGTGTTTATTTTATCGGATTGTCAGGAGAGACGCGAGGGAGGACGCAAGTGCAGGCAATTAAATAATCAAAACACGGGTAGGCAATAATCGTAGTCAAAAATTGGGCTAGGGTCGGTCGATCAGGAAAAACACACAAACTAGGGAGAGCAAGAAATCGGAAACTAGTAAACGAATATAGGTCATACACAATAAGGCAATCAAGATAAAGAAGGCGTGGTAACATCCGGAAAACTCACGAGAGCGTATATTTCGCAAAGTCTCTCTGTTGCTGGGTTCTATTTAAGCACCTGGTTAATTGTGTGCAGTTGTTCTAGAACTCCGGTGACCTGGAACGTGACTGCTGGGATTTGTAGTTTGTCTCCGCCATGTATTTAGGCGGCGGTGCTTTAGTTGGCATGACAGACCCCCCCCTTAAAGAGCTACCTCCGCGAGCGATTTTCTTTCTTGGCCTTCCTCTAGATTGTGGTGCTGGTCGGTTCGGATGGTTATTGTGGAACTCCTCAATCAATAGAGGGTCCAGTATATCCTGTGTTGGACAGTATATCCTTCTTTCTTCTTGTCCGTACCCCTCCCAGTCGATTAGGTACCGTATCTTACCCTGTCGGTGACGTGAGTCTAGTGTTGTTCTGATTCTGTATGCTGGTTGACCCTCTATCTGGATAGGTTCTGGGGAGTTCTCTTCCTGAGATGTTTCATCCAATGGACCCCTTCTGAATGGTTTTAGTTAGGAGATGTGAAATGTGGGTGTGATTCGACAGTGCTGAGGTAGTTCTATCTTCTAGGTCACATCGTAGATTCTTTGTAGAATTTTATATGGTCCAATGTATTTGTGGTATAATTTCCTGCTTCCCTCTTTTATTCGTAGATTTCTTGTCGAAAGCCAGACCAGATCTCCCGGTTCATATGCTATATTTTTTCTTCGATGTCGGTCTGCAAAGTTCTTGTTAGACTCTGCTGCTCACTTAAGGCGCTGATGTGTCTGTTCCCATACCTGCTCATTCGACTGAACCAATCATCTACTGCTAGGGAGTCTGTGATGTTGGCGTTCCACGGGAACAGCGGAGGTTGGTATCCTAAGATACACTGAAAAGGAGTTAATCCTGTGCCAGAATGAATGAGGGAGTTCTGTGCGTATTCTGCCCATGGAAGGAACTGAGCCCAATCCCTCTGATTATCTGCGCAGTACGTTCTCAGGAATCGTCCAATTTCTTGGTTTGCAAGTCCGGTTTGGCCGTTAGCCTGAGGGTGATACCCTGAAGTCAGACTGATGGGGACCCCCATTTTCTCCATAAAACTCTGGAAGTAAACTGAGTCCCTCGATCGCTTACTATGTCCTCTGGTATGCCGAAGTTTCTGAATGTGCTGGAACATTAACTCTGCCGTTTGGAATGCTGTTGGGAGCTAGGGTAGTGCAATTAAACGAATTGATTTAGAAAAATGGTCCGTTATTACCAAGATAACTGTGTGTCCCTGTGATGATGGCAGGTCTGTGATAAAGTCTATGGCTATATGTGACCATGGTCTCTGTTGTACGGGTAGTGGTAATAGTTTCCCTGCTTGGAGAGCGCGGGGTGTCTTGGCCTGTGCACAGGCTAAGCAGGAGGCTATGTATTGATATTGTCACTTCTCATGCCTGGCCACCAGTACTTTCCTTGGAGTAGTTTGAAGGTTCTTAGTGTACCTGGGAGTCCCGTGGCTGGTGCTGTATGTGCCCATGTTATCAGCTTCTTCCGTGTGTGTGTGTCGGTACAAACTTCTTTCCTGTTGGACACTGTTCTGGGGTTCGTGAGGTTGGGAACTTCTCTATTTCTTGTTCCACTTCCCAAAGTATCGCTCCTACTATTTGATGCTTGTGTATGATCTCTTCGCCTCTGCCCTCCTGAGGCGGTGCTTCGTGTATGCGGGACAGAGCGTCAGCCTTTGTGTTCTTGGATCCGGGACGATAAGATATGACGAAATTAAATCTTGTAAAAAAGAGTGCCCATCTTGCCTGTCTAGCGTTCATTCGTTTGGCTGCTTTGATGTACTCGAGGTTCTTGTGATCGGTGAAGATGATGAATGGATGTTCTGCTCCTTCCAGCCAGTGGCGCCACTCCTCCAGAGCGAGTTTTATAGCTAGTAGTTCTCAATTGCCTACATCATAGTTGCGTTCAGCTTGTGTTAGTTTTCGGGACATAAAGGAAACAGGGTGAAGCTTGGGTCTTTCTCTGAATCTTTGTGATAATACTGCCCCCACTCCTGTTTCGGATGCATCTACCTCTACTATGAATGGCTTCAATGGGTCGGGGTGTTTTAGAACAGGGGCGGAGATGAAGGATCCCTTTAACTTGATAAAGACTTCGTCTGCCTTCTGGTTCCATCTCAGTTTCTTCTTGGCTTCCTTAGTTAGGTTGGTCAACGGAGCTGCTATTTTGTTAAAATTTCTGATGAATCGTCTGTAGAATTTTGCAAACCCGAGGAAGCGCTGTAACTCCTTCACTGACTTGGGGGGTAAATTCGTGCTCGGGGGAAGAGTTGCTCCTTCTAACAGCTCGATGCGGTGGTAGATCACTTGCCTTTTCTTTGCTGAATACATCCTTGAATTTAAATAGTGGATGCTGCTACAATGTTAGGTTTTGAGATGCAGTGGTTTTGGCCCTATGTTGACCACTGGATGATTTCTCTTGCCTTCCAGGAAATGATTGGGTAAGGTTTTTGCATCCAGGGGAAGCCTAATATGACCGGAAATCTGGTTGATAGAGTGATCAGGAAGGATATGTTTTCGTAATCAATACGCACCCACAGAAAGTGAAACTGGTTTGGTGTGTAGTGTGACAGTCCCTCCTCCGATTGGTCCGCTGTCCAGCGACTCGATGTTGATTGGATGAGATAGGTTGGTTAGTGGGATCCTCAGTCTTTCAGCAGTCGCCCGATTCATAAAATTAACTGCGGCTCCGGAATCGGTTAATGCTGAAACGAAACAGGTTTTTTCTGAGTGTGTTATCCTGACTCGAAAGCACAAGTTAGGTAAAGAGCGGTTAATTGTTTCACTCACCGGGCTTTGTGGTGGTGCTGTTCCGGAGCGCTCCCTTCCACTCTTACTCTCTCTTAGAGGACAGTTGGAGATAATATTATTATTTATTATGCCAAGCGCCTCCACAGTAGAAACACAAATCGCTCCCTCCTCCGATGTAGTTTCTCGTTTTCCGACACTCTCATTCTCCCCAGTTGCATGGCCTCATATTCGTTGGTCTCTGCCATAAAATACTTTCCATTTTCCCCCCTTTCCGGGACATTAATGCATCCAGATGAATTGTCATGTCAATTAGTTCATCCAGTGATGCTTTCTCATCCTGACACGCGAGCTCGGTCAGTATTTCCTTGTTGAGTCCTCTGCAAAATGCCCCTTTTAGAGCCGGTTCATTCCATCCACTACCGGCAATGAGTGTACGAAAGTTCAGCGCCTACTCAGCGACACTGTGTTTGCCCTGTTGGAGTGTTAGCAGCTGTTCTCCTACCTCCTTACATTCTGGAGCATGGTCAAAAACTCGTTTGAAAAGTTCGAGAAAATGCTGAAAGGAATTGGTATTTTCTCCTCCTTGATTCCAAGGAGTGTGGCCCACTTAAGAGCCTTTCCGGTCAACAAGGTAATAAATTGAGCAATTTTCCTCTGTTCACTGACGTTGTCCTATCCAGCAAAGTACAGCGAACATTGGAGGATGAAACCCTGGCATTCAGCTGGATCCCTGGCATACTTGTCGGCATACCTACCTGGCGTAGTTGTTCCAGGGTTTCCTTTATGCGATGTTGTTCCTGTTGCATTTGCATCATGTCCATCCGGAGCTGTGCAATGTCCTGGCGAAGTTCGTTCAACACACGGCCATGACTCAGGAGTGCTTCTCGCACGTTTAATTCCCCTGCTGCGTCCATGATGACGATTCTGTCAGGAGAGACGCGAGGGAGGATGCAAATGCAGGCAATTAAATAATCAAAACATGGGTAAGCAATAATCATAGTCAAAAAACGGGCTAGGGTCGGTCGATCGGCAAAACACACAAACTAGGGAGAGCAAGAAATCGGAAACTAGTAAACGAATATAGGTCATACACAATAAGGCAATCAAGATAAAGAAGGCTTAGTAACGTCCGGAAAACTCACGAGAGCGTATACGTCTCTGTGTTGCTGGGTTCTATTTAAGCACCTGGTTAATTGGGTGCAGGTGTTCTAGAACTCCGGTGACCTGCAACATGACTGCTGGGATTTGTAGTTTGTCTCCGCCATGTTTGTAGGTGGCGTGCTTTAGTTGGCCTGACACGGATGACTTTAGAGAAAACTACAACAAAAATATATTGTCATACCAAAGAATTAACTACCTGCCAAAGTGGCTAGTGAGACTAGAGTTATTACCCGCCACAGCCAAATTTTACCCACATTTGGCGGGTGCCAATGTCAAACCCTGATATAATACATATATATATAGTGAATAATAATAAGTATAATCATTGTAGACTATAAGATGTTAATAGTACAGTTCTTTTTTTATATATATATAATAAGTATTTAATGACAAAGTGAGGTCAGAATAGTTGCTTTATTTGACAGTTCTTTAGTGGATCCAGAGACTGTCCACACATTTCAAACTGTGTATACTTTTGTCAATTTCTGATAATAAGGTAAGCCTACATTAAAATAACTGACTATATATGCAAACATGTATGCCATTTTCAGCCAATGCATGCTTTTTTTAAATACTTTCTCCCTGTTAGGAGCAATACTAACTCTTGTGAATTGTTAAACATAAATTGTTTTATTTTATGCATGGTTAAAACAAGGGTGAAAAGCAAATTTAAAGCAATGAATTCTATAAGGACATCAAATAATTAACAGGCAATCCTGACTTTCAACCGGTGTTCTAACTCTCATACTTTACCAAACAATCTATGGGCTGGTACCAAACTGGTGCTATGTTTTAACTATTAAACCTTGTGTAGAATACTCTCTGTGGCACCCGGTGTTTAGTTTTATAACCTCCAGGACTAGAGAGACACCACTCTGGTTTATTGTGATTTAATACACACATTTCATCTAGCCACCTAATTATAAAGCTCCTTGTGTATTGAATCAGATGCACAAGAACAATGAAAAGACACTGTGACCCTTCAGGCATGGAGTTTCATTTCACTGCTCTTACACTGTTCATTTTTTTATTAGACAAATGTCTGTGACGCTGTTGTTCGGAAATATATACAAATACACTTTCCTTGTTATTCTGTTCATTATATCCACTAAGATTAATGGTTTAATTTTAATAAAGCCACACTAAATATACCATCCACACTGTGCTGTTCTTAGTAACTTAACCTGTTAGCATAGTATTGTTGCATCACTTCATTATACTGTACAGTTCCTATAATCTTGTTTTTGCACTGTATTTATTGCCATCTTATTTTACAAAATCCACAATTAACATCCTGAGTGTTTATATAATACCAAATGGCCACAACTGTAAACTGAAAGTGTTAAATCAACACTTTGAGTGTTCATTCAACAGTAGGAGGTTTGCTGTATTTCATAAAATAAATAAATAAATAAATAAAGTAGGGAGGAAGGTTTGGGAGAAATGAACATGTGTCTCTGAGCAGCCTATTCTTCAGGATTTAGGGATGCGAGCCAGAGGATTTATGTGACTCCAGCTAAGACCATTCATCAATCCTTTAAAGATCAGGATAGCTCCCATCTTAGAACTTAAAGTTGCACTCCCACCAATACACCAGATACTGACCTTGAACTTTTAATCCTGGCTATTTTCTGTCTGTTCAAAAACGAAATCACTTTTACCATAAGCAACTGGAGCTTGAACTCTTTCACTTTCCACTTCAGTGGCTTCAAAAAACTTGACCTCCCCTGCTCAGGAGGGTGAATCCTTGACCTAGATCAAGGATTATTGGCCATACAGAAAACACAGAGACTTAATGTCTGTTTTTCTTTAATCCCTGCTCCTGAAACTCTCTCTCTCTCTCTCTCTCTCTCTCTCTTTGTATGTCTCTCTCTCTGTATCTCTCCATCTGTCTTTTATCCAGATTAACTCTGTCTTGTTTTAATATCTTCATAGAGGAACCTGTGCGCAAGCCTTTCATAACCCAGAATAATTCATTGTAAAGCTCTAAAAATGTACTATAAATGTTTCCTTGATAATGTACACAATATATGTACAAAATAGGCAATATGATTGTATTAATGTTTTCAGTTGTTTCTATGACCATAAAATAATAATAACATGATTATTTTGAGAGTTCTTCTCATATTTCAGTAGTAGTAAAATTTACCGTTTATGGAAGTAATACCTTTTCTTCTACTTGTCTTAGTGGATACAGTATATCCAAAAACCCAAATACAGTTTGATGTCTGAAGCCTCCCCATTAACACACACTGGCAAGACTTCCATAAAAGCATATTTATATATTTTTTACTCGTCATTGACCTATGCTGTGTTGCCGTCATGTATCTGTGCCACTTGAGTGTCAAGAGTTTTAAAAACTTTGTGAAATTAAATTGTAAAACAAAAAAAAAAAAACAGTAGAATTCAGCGCTATTTTAATAGTAAAACATTTATCAGTAATGCTAAGTGGGGGGGGGGGGCATAAAGAGCATAAAGAATGGACTGTGGAAAAATTTCTGATGAATCCAGATTTATTCTATTTTAAAGTGATGGATGCATCAAGGTTAAAAGAAAGGCAGATGAAGTGATGCCTACCATACCAGCCTGTGGGGGCAGTGTTATGATTTGGGGTTGCTTATGTTGATTTGCCCAAAAGTGCTCGAGAGATGAAGCAGCTGACTACCTGAATATACTAAATGAAAACGTTTTAATGGATGTCAATAAATGTTTTGATTCCTGATGGCATGCGTGTATTCCAAGATGACCTCATTTTCACACATTGATTGGCCATCCCAGAGACCAGACCTTAACCCCATTGAGAATTTCTGGGGTGTGCTGGAAAAGGATTTATGCAGCCATTCAAATCTCCTATTGTCAATAAAAGATCTTAAAGAGAAATTAATGCAAGTAGACTAAAATAAATGTTCTGACATTTTATAAGCCTATTGAAAAAGAGAAATTGTTTTTTTTTGGGGGGGGGGGGGGGGCCAGAGTATCATTTTTTATAATTTTCATTATTATAATACCATAGGAATAAAGCTCTACCCATACTTAAGATATAATAATCATCTGTACATAAATATAGAGCAACAAAAATAATCTATAAACAATTATCAAAGATTATTACTGTTGCTTTATAATTATGAACAGTAATAGTAATAATTTATAAATATTTATCAAACATTTTAAATATTTAAAATGTCATCACTGCTCCAACATGTGACATGAGCACACGCATTGAGCACCTTATTTCCTGTCCCTCAAAGAAGTAGTGCCCAAGACATTTTAGTCTGCATTTAGATTACAAGCCACATTGTTCAATTCCTTTAACGTTTTTGGTCAGATCAGTTTTGTATGTCATAATGGTTCACATTTATGAAGAGACTTGCAAGTTACTTTTATCTGACTCTAATGTGGATGCATCCCTTCTGAAAGGACACACTTGCACGCATTCTTACTCTCCAAAGACTACAGGTCATTGAGGTGACTTGGATAAAGTTTACACAACCTGTTATAATGTCAGATCGTTACCCTCTGTGACGGCAGGTTTACAGACAGAGTGTGCACACTTCAGGTACCTTCTCGCTTGAAACCTGTCAATCGCGGCACACATATCATTCAGTGCTTTTGGCAAACCCTGGGTGTGTGGAAAGGGGGTGGGATGTCTAAACTCACCTGAGCTGGTGGAGGGCACTCACTATTCTACTGTCACCCATGGCCTATTAAAGAGCCATGGATCCACAGACTGGAGAGTAGATTCTTTTATACAGTAACGTGCACTCACGTGTCTCTTATTTCAAAAGACTCCGCAAGTTCAGGACAAAATTCACCTAGAACGAAACTGTCTACCATGCGCCCTTATGTGCACCTGCCATCTCTGCCTCCGACGTGCCTCCTGCTCCATGTGCAGACAGATGGCCTCATCAAATGTTTCAAATGAACCCTAAAGAGAATGCTGCAGTGAGTGGTGGACGAGGGGGTTAGAACTGGAGCCAGTTTATCCTGCATTTGCTGTTATTGGTGAGAGAGGCCCCGCATGCCTCCACTGGTTTTACCCCCTTTGAGCAGTTGTTTGGATAGAGGCCCCACAGTCTGCTGGATAGGGCAACAAATAGTGTGTGAGGAGCAGACTTCACCTTCAGATCTGTAGTTGAGAATGTCAAAGATCTGCAAAATAATATTAATCGTGTTCTCCCCATTGCCGAACAGCATGTGCAGAAGGCTCAAGCGGAACAAAATAGATCTTGTGACCGGCGCGCATAACCACGGGAGTTCTAGCCTGGTGACTGAGTTCTCCTGCTGCTCCCCAGTGCCACCTGTAAATTTGTGGATTTTACAGTGCCTGCATTTCACAGTAATGGAAAGAGTTGGACCAGTGAATAACAGACTGCAACAGCCGGGTAAGTGCAAAAGCACTGAGCTGTATCATATCCATTTATTAAAAAGGTGGATTGAACTGATACCGCACATCTCAGCTCTTTCTTCTGCCAAGCAGGGTCGTGAGCTGGTACAACATGGAGAGGAATTGACGCCCATACTTTTCAATGACCAATGGACCATTATCGCCCATATTCCAAAACACTCGTAAATCAAAGCTAATTTTCCCATAAGAAATAATGGAAACTCAAACTTTTTGCTCCACAGTCTAAAAAAATGAATACTTAAAAATATTTAATGCAAAATATTAAGTAAAAATTTTACAAATGAACCTGCACTTTACAATTTAAAAAAAGGAAAAATAAATTCCGACAGTAAGTGTTTCTGCTTATGCGCACAGGTGCTGTGTGTGTGTGTGTGTGTGTGTGTGTGTGTGTGTGTGTGTGTGTGTGTGTGTGAATCTAAAGTAAGAGGACAGGAGGAATCAGCCCCTCCCATCTCCTCCTTCTCACAGTAAACCTTTCTCCTCTCTTGTGTGTGTTTGAAGCTGAGAAGGGGTGCTGGTGGTGGTGGTGGTGGGGGGGGGGCGTCAAATAACGTGTGCACACACACACATAACGACAGGCTGAAACAGAGGGTAAAAATTGATTTTTCTTTTTGGACTTTCTTTTGCTTTACACGTGCGCGCACACATGTGTTATAAGAAACAGTACACGCACGCTTACAAATACAAAATAAAATATGTTTTACATGCACACGTTGTCACAGTGTTATAGTAAACAGTATAACATGTTTACTATGCTACATGCGCGCATGGATGTTGATTATACCAGTAAGAGACACGCATGTAGTGAATAACAAGGCGCCCCCAAAGAGAGAGACAGCAGTCAATGGATCACATGCCAGAGACCCTATCCTAGCATGCATGGCGCTATCCCGATAATTTTATCAGATATTAGCATCTGTGAGATGAAGCTGCAGGAAACTTCACAAGGCATACAATAAGACCAGACGCCTCGAAATAACCCCCAACACCAAGGTTGTTAATTGGCGATCTGGGAAACAAAGCAGACAGTTTTACAGCTTCACCCCGAGCTAGGGGGAGAACGACCACGTCACACCTTGACCTCCGGAAGACATGCCTTTCAATGAACAAAGGCATACGGCATAGACATTATTTTAAACATCTTTAAAGTGTGCCAGTAGGGCAAAACATATTTACTCAGTACCTTTTATTCCTGTGTATATGTTTGATTATTCTGCATAACTTTAAAAGCATAATCAGCATTTACAAACCCCTTTTATTAGATAAAGGAAGGAATGAGTGGGTAAGATGTGTAATTTTGGGTGTCAATTTCAAGCTGGATTTATTTCAAGAACGTTGGTGTTCATGGGAAATTGGTAGCATGAACAGAGCTCATGCAAAATTACTTGTAAAAAAGTATTAAAAACTCCAACCGGATGGGTCACACATGACAGCCGAAACACTGGGCTAATTTATGCACAACAGGAGGAACCATGTGAGGCGTGGCTAAGCCCCGCAACCACATCCGATTGGACCAATCACTCGTGGGACGGACTGACCCCGAAGGGACAAAAACCTGAAGGAGTAAGAGTCCAAAAAGAGAAGCAAACATCACGACTGCAACCTACAACATCTTCCAAGCAGCTCGGGCTTCCGCCCTTGTGGCGCCTCGCCGCTGTTGCTGGCGTCAACAACTCTCAACGAGACTTCGTGCCAGAACTCCAAAGTCCCGCAACAAAGGAAACCTCAGGAGAAGTTCCAGAGCGCAGCCATCGATAATAAGGCAACCAACGCCTCACCGAAGGGCTTTCCCGACAGACGTCATCTCTACAATAGCGCACCAACCAATCAGCAACGCCGTGATTCCCTCCGCTGGAGGCGAACCCATGGATGAAAATGTAATGCAACGCAAGTAAACAAACAAAGCTGCATACCTGAAGTTGGTGCTCGTTTCACAATTGAACCATAATATTAAACCCAAGACTCTGCTCTTGTGACTTTCGTTGATCTAGTAAACAGTACTAGAATAATTTCATTCATTTTTCGCTTTCCAAACTGTTTGTATATTTGCCTGTTTGTGTGTGTGTGTGTGTGTGTGTGTGTGTGTGTGTGTGTGTGTGTGTGTGTGTGTGTGTGTGTGTGCGTGCAAGTAGCGTAGTTTCATGTATCGTATATTAGTCAAATAAATTCTTGTTTCTTTATAAAGAACTGTTGTCTTGGTCATGTATTTTAAAGCCTAAACATTTGCCCAGATCTTGTTACCTTGCTCATAATTGCTAAATTTTTATTCAGATTAACCCGAATTATTAAAGATTCGATACAACTCTGATTCAGAGCTAAACATTACATATTAATGCTGAAGAATGCGTTGGCATCGTGTCCACATTAAAATGTCTACATTTACTGGTGGACATGCGACAACCATTAACTATTAACCCTGCACACACTAAGACCCAGCATGGGAGACGATTACCCACAATTCCACAGCACAGGAGAGAGAAAAAATATTGACTCAGTTGTGATCACTTGACACTTGGCGTTAAAACAAGAAGTGCATGCGTGATACATGATGCAGTGTGTACTCATAAACCAAGACTTGCTTGTTTTTAAAGTCAATATATATAAAAAAAATTTTGCTCATCTTGCAGAACACTCGCATACCGCATTACTTGCAATCAGAGATTACACTGTAGCTGGGAGGATCATCTCCATCACCACAAAAAGTTATCAGAGGAGTTGCGGAGGCGAAAAATACCAAAAAGTGAATAACAAGGTGGTTTCTCTCACCACAAGATTGGGCTGTTGAGCACTCGGCCCTCACCATTCCGCTGTTGGCCTATAAAAGTGCAGGTGATCCCCCAAGACTAGTCGGTACATCCTTTCATAACTTGCACTTATGTATCTCTTGTTTCTCAGACTCCACAAGTTCAGGACAAATTTCCATGCCTGCCTTCCTTGCGCTCTCATATGTATTCCGCTGCCTCTGCTTCCAACGCAACCTCCATATGCTGCCCTTAAAAACTCAGGTCCAGATAGTTTTTATAATTTGTTAACACTTTTAATCTCATTCAATCAGTATTGGCAACCAATGTATCAGAAGGGTCATACATTAGATCTTTCGCTGTTATCTGATCTCTAATCCTGAAATTGTTGATATCAATATCATTTTATGGTTTCATTCGAGTCCATGCTTTATTTCTCTTCTCTGTGCCTACTCAAACCACACCATAAATTTAGCCAAAGACACTTTTTCAACACTTTCACATCCACTTCCTTACCTTACATCTTAGATGCCCTTAGATGTCTAGAACCAGAAGATACTGTATAAGCACATCACCCCATCTTATCCACAGTGCATTGGCTCCCAGTGAAACTTCTTATTGATTTGAAAATAGTACTCTTTACCAATAAAGCACTAAATACTGACCTCATACTCTAGTACCTGAGTGAACTGCTAGTTTTTCATGATTTTCAGTCAAAACCACAGCATGGACAGAGCTTTTTCTTACAAAGCCCTAAAATTATGGAATAGCCTTTCAATTAATGCTCTGAACTCAAACACAGTCTCAGTGTTTAAGTCATGGTTAAAAAATATTTATTTAGCCAAGGCTTTTGTGAATAGATTTGTATAAGGTAAAGGTGTCGACCTGGGGGACCTCCTGACCTCCATAATATTCTACATCCCCCAGGGATGTAGAATATTATGGTGAACTGGTATGTTTGGATACTGTCTTACACCACTCTCATTGATCAGCCACGTTTGTGACAGGTCGCTTCCAGCCTCCTAACACACAGTATGAGTGCAAATTAATCCCTGCTATCTCATATCACCCAAAGATGATATAAGATGGGTGTCACGACTTGTGGGTGTGTGGTTCGGCATAAACGCAGAGGAGGCAGGGAGATCGGCCATCTTTTATTGACGTTATTCATTCACAACAAAACATAAATCAAGCGTTAATTCTCTTCCAACCAAACCTACCCAGTTAAACAAAAAATGACGTTTAATACTCGACGCCTGCCTGACTTATGTCAGGCTATTTATACTCGTCCTGATCCTAATGACCTACATCGTCACTAAACACAACTCAACCTACCAACAAAAAACATAACAAAAACACAAACCAAAAGGGGGCGTTTGTCGCCCTCTAGGGTTTAACCCTTACATCACCCCCCCTTCAAAAATGCTCCTCCGGAGCATCACCGGAGGTCCTGGACTCCCTCCCCAATGTTCCCACTCTTTCCCCCCGATCCCGAGGCTCAGTGGTGACAGAGCTGGAGCCAGACTCAACTTTTGCAGAGCTAGCGCTGGAGAGGCGCTCGGCGGCCGCAGCGCTGGAGAGGTGCTCGGTGGCCGCAGCGCTGGAGAGGTGCTCAGCGGCTGCAGACGAGCTGGAGAGGTGCTCGGCGGCTGCAGAAGAGCTGGAGAGGTGCTCGGCGGCTGCAGACGAGCTGGAGAGGTGCTCGGCAGCTGCAGACGAGCTGGAGAGGTGCTCGGCGGCTGCAGACGAGCTGGACAGGTGCTCGGCGGCTGCAGACGAGCTGGACAGGTGCTCGGCGGCTGCAGACGAGCTGGAGAGGTGCTTGGCGACTGCGGCGCATCCGAAACGTCGCTCGATGGCGGCACGTCGTCCTCGAAGCCGGGAGGCGGCGGAAGGACAATGCTCTCCAGGCTCTTTGATGTCCGCAACGTGGACGTGAGGCGTGGTGGCTGCCGAACTTTCTCGGAGCTCGGAGACGGCAGAGCCCTCACGAGGTCCTCGATGCTGAGAGGCGGAGGAGGAAATGTGTCGTCCTCACTGTCTGATGACGATTCCGGAAGTGGAGTATCCTCGGCGTAGCGAATCGGAGGAGGCGGAGGAGGAAATGTGTCGTCCTCACTGTCTGATGACGATTCCGGAAATGAAGTATCCTCGGCATAGCGAATCGGAGGAGGCGGAGGAGGAAATGTGTCGTCCTCACTGTCTGATGACGATTCCGGAAGTGGAGTATCCTCGGCGTAGCGAATCGGAGGAGGCGGAGGAGGAAATGTGTCGTCCTCACTGTCTGATGACGATTCCGGAAGTGGAGTATCCTCGGCGTAGCGAATCAGAGGAGGCAGAGGAGAGAGCTCAGAGTCCGCAGGGTTGCTCCCCCGAAGCTCAGAGCCCCTATCATGGCTCTCCTGAAGCTTGGAGCCCGCCGCGTGGCTCTCCCGAAGCTCAGCGTTCACCTCATAGTTCTCCCGAAGACCACGCAGCGTGAGTCGCCACTGAAGCTCCACCACTTGCCTCCGCACACTCTGTATGAGTTTGATACTCTGCTCTGCTTGCCCTACAAAACCGTTCTCCATCCATTCCTTCTCCCGAGTCTGCCGCATCCCTCGTTCATTTTCCTCCCAGAGCCTCCAGCGTGCCCCTAGGAATGTGCGCCGGGTGGCCAGCATGCCGCTCCCCGCGTCTGCTTGCCCACGCGAAGTCCTTCTCTCTGCTCCCCCCCAAAAATCATCTAGGGGGACCACCTCTGCTATGCCGTTGGTACGGTCGAGTATTCTGTCACGGTGCGGGGGTGCGTGTCGGCGTTGTCGTGGCATAAATGCAGGAGGCGAGCTGGCGGTTCAACAATAACGTTTATTTAAGTCCACAGGAAAACAAAACATAAGCTCTTCGTAGAGAGCAACGATTCTTTAAAGAACTTAATATAATCAAAACACCAACACAAATCAAATGATGTTTAATGCAACACAAAGTCTACAACTTAAACTGACTATTTATAGTCTTTTTAATTACCTTCCTCGGTTCAGGTGCCGGCATACGTCACCTGACCGAGGTGCAGTCTGGGAACTGAAGCATTAACACTTAACTGAACAGAAAACAAACTACAACAGAAATAAAGGACACAGTGGCGCCCTCTAGGGGTTAACCCTTACAATGGGTTCCCTGTTGACTGGCTCCTCTTAATTTTTTCTTCCTTTTGTCAACTTAAGGAGTTCTTTCTTGCCACCATCACCCCTGGCTTGCTCATCAGGAACAATCTGATCATAATTTATACATATTTCCTCACACCTTTTGAACTCATTTCCATATTTCTTTTTCTGTTAAGCTGCTTGGTGACAATGCCCATTGTTACAAGTGCTGCATAAATAAAACTCAATTGAATTAAGTGTAGGAGAGCAGAGCGTAGATGGAAAATGACAAGCTTCAAGTCTCACATGATATTTTCAGAGACTTTAAAAATGTATCAAAGATATGTTAAGATGGCTTTGGCTGTGTACTATGCAGATTTAATCAATAAAATTTAACCAGACCCAAAGTTTTGTTCAATACTGTTAATTCAATTTTAAACCCTCTTGCTGCTTCTTCTGCCTCATCTGCTCCTACTCTCAAAAACTGGAAAGAGTTTAAAACAAGATTTATTGACAAAATTGATATAAGATCACATATTCTTCCTGCAGGCAGTGTTGTCCTTTCAGCTGGCTAAGATAGTCACACATTTGAATCCCACAAATAGCCCCTTACCTAAATGTTACACCATCAAGTTTATAAACTTTATGCCTCATTGCTTTGCCCATAATTAATAGCTCCCTATTAAATGGAAGGGTCCCAGCTTTAAACATGCAATGGTGCAACCCTTACTAAAGAATACTGTCTCTGACCACAATGACATCACTAACTACAGGCCTAACTACAAACTCTTTTTCTAAGATTTGGAAAAGGTTGTCTTCACCATTTCGTCACCCACCTGGACAAAGTTTCAATCTGGGTTTGGAGCACTACACAGCACAGAATCTGCATTATTAACGGTTTATAGGGATGTAACGGTATTGTAAATACCGTCGTACCGCATTAACACTTTATTTCGATAATACCGTGGTCGCATGACGGTAAAATGATAGGTCTTCTGAGAGAAGTTTGCTCAGGCGAATGGAGCGAACGGGAGGTAATGGGAACTACAATTCCCATCAGCCCAGGCGTGACCATCATCCTTTGCGGTCTGTTGTCGCTACAGATCCAGTAATGCGCACATCCGATTTAAAACCCGCTTACTCCGTAATGATTAATTACCCTTTCCATCTCTTTTCCTTCGCTGCTAACAGCAGCACCCGCCATTTCCGCATTACTGGATCTGTAGCGACAACAGACCGCAAAGGATGATGGCCGCACCTGGGCTGATGGGAATTGTAGTTCCCGCTACCTTCCGTTCGCTCCATTCGCCTGAGCAAACTTTTCTCAGAAGACCTATAGTTTTATCGAGTCATTTCGGTTTCTCTCTGAAAAGAAACGGGAAAGGAAAAAAAAAATCCTGTCTCTGTCTGAATAAGTGATTGAATGAGGTGGGTGTTCTCAAATACTCATTCAGCACATGGCCCAGCTGCAACAAGTAGGCTGCTATTTATTTATTTTTTGTTGGAGTTTAAGAATACTAAATTGAAACTTTTTTTACATGGTTTTTTGTTATTAAAATTGAAAAATTTAAGTTTATGTTTCAAAGTTTACAGATAGATGGCTAATTTGTATGCCATTGATATGTTCAGTGTTCATGTATAGGTCATGTTCTGCTATGTTGTTGGACTGTGGGCTTGGTGTTGAGGCATAGATGCAGAGGGGATGCAGTGAAACAAAGAGTCTTTAATAATAAACAAAACCAAACATGAACATGAACAAAATATGAACTAAGGAAGTTGGCTTAAAACATGGAGCATGCTATCAAACGAAACTCAAAACACAAACACGGGATTACACGATCTAATACAGTACAGACATGGGGATCCAAACTAGACGAGACAAGACATACTAAACAGCCTACACTGCAAAAATTGTTAGTCTAAAAGTACGAAACAATTACTACATTTGATAAAAAAAATTACCTAAAACTAGTGAAATTATCTGTCCATGCAGCAAGTAAATTTTACTTGGTAAGAAATCTTGAAATAAGATTTTTAAATCAAGCAAACTGAGCAAACAAATCTTTGAATTTGTCAAAGAATCTTAAAAGAAGTTTTATTTTGTGAGACGTCTGGTGAAATAACTAATTTAGCTTATTTTAAGAGCTATTCTATCCAATTTAGGATTTCTGGACTAATAAAGACAAAATGATATACTCATGCTCAGTTTAAGATTATGATATAAAATCAAGTATTAAAAACAAGTAAGTAATTTTTAAAACAAGGCAAATTATCTATCATGTCTGAAAGTCAGATTTTAAATCATGGCAAGTGTCAGATAATTTGCAGTGTAGAGGACTAAACACAAGGGACTATGCATGCAAGGGATAAACAAACACAAGACAGGCTTGGCTAGGTCTACCACCTGTTCTGCACATTAGCTGCTAAGCTAGCTCATAGCTAATCAGACTAATGGCTCAACAGGCCAGTAGCTTGAGACCCAAGGGAATGAACAGACAAGGTACACAGCAGACTAGGTATGAAACAGACTAAGAACTCTAAAGGTTAGTGGCTAAAGGTGTTAGTACCTAAACAGACTAAGAGCTAAGCAGACAAGGAGACTAGACAGACTCAAAGACTAGACAGACTAAGAACTCTAAAGGTTAGTGGCTAAAGGTGTTAGTACCTAAACAGACTAAGAGCTAAGCAGACAAGAAGCCTAGACAGACTCAAAGACTAGACAGACTAAGATCTAAACATGTTAGTATCACCCTCATTAGTATTTAAACAGATTAATAACTAAACATGCAATGGAGGTTACTTACACAAAAGGGTAAACACAACGGGCTAATTCTGCTAGAGGCTAATCCTGCTAGGAGACACAAAGACAAGGACATTTCAATATAAACCAACTTAACTAAAAATGCTCCTGAAACCGAAAGGCCAACTATAATCAATCCAAAACGCAACAGAACAAAACCCACATAACAGAACTGAAATTATTTCACTTTAATGCTCGACCCAGTTTCCCAGAACAAACAGGTACAAACCGGATTCCAAAAAAGTTGGGACACTAAACAAATTGTGAATAAAAACTGAATGCAATGATGTGGAGATGGCAAATGTCAATATTTTATTCAGAATAGAACATAGATGACAGATCAAAAGTTTAATCTGAGAAAATTTATCATTTTAAAGGAAAAATATGTTGATTCCAAATTTCACGGTGTCAACAAATCCCAAAAAAGTTGGGACAAGTAGCAATAAGAGGCTGGAAAAAGTAAATTTGAGCATAACGAAGAGCTGGAAGACCAATTAACAGTAATTAGGTTAATTGGCAACATGATTTGGTATAAAAAGAGCTTCTCAGAGTGGCAGTGTCTCTCAGAAGCCAAGATGGGTAGAGGATCACCAATTCCCACAATGTTGCAGAAAGATAGTGGAGAAAGGTGTTACCCAGCGAAAAATTGCAAAGACTTTGCAGTTATCATCATCAACTGTGCATAATATCATCTGAAGATTCAGAGAATCTGGAACAATCTCTGTGCGTAAGGGTCAAGGGCGTAAAACCATACTGGATGCCCGTGATCTCCGGGCCCTTAAACGACACTGCACCACAAACAGGAATGCTACTGTAAAGGAAATCACAGAATGGGCCCAGGAATACTTCCAGAAACCATTGTCAGTGAACACAATCCACCGTGCCATCCGCCGTTGCCAGCTGAAACTCTACAGTGCAAAGAAGAAGCCATTTCTAAGCAAGATCCACAAGCACAGGCGTTTTCATTGGGCCAGGGATCATTTAAAATGGAGTGTGGCAAAATGGAAGACTGTTCTGTGGTCAGATGAGTCACGATTCGAAGTTCTTGTTGGAAATGTGGGACGCCATGTCATCCGGACCAGAGAGGACAAGGACAACCCAAGTTGTTATCAACTCTCAGTTCAGAAGCCTGCATTTCTGATGGTATGGGTTTGCATGAGTGCGTGTGGCATGGGCAGCTTGCATGTCTGGAAAGGCACCATCAATGCAGAAAAATATATTCAGGTTCTAGAACAACATCTAGTCATCTCTTTCAGGGAAGACCCTGCATTTTTCAACAAGATAATGCCAGACCACATTCTGCATCAATCACAACATCATGGCTGCGTAGGAGAAGGATCCGGGTACTGAAATGGCCAGTCTGCAGTCCAGATCTTTCCCCTATAGCGCATCATAAAGAGGAAGGTGCGACAAAGAAGGCCCAAGACGATTGAACAGTTAGAGGCCTGTATTAGACAAGAATGGGAGAGCATTCCTTTTTCTAAACTTGAGAAACTGGTCTCCTCGGTCCCCAGACGTCTGTTGAGTGTTGTAAGAAGAAGGGGAGATGCCACACAGTGGTGAAAATGGCCTTGTCCCAACTTTTTTGGGATTTGTTGACACCATGACATTTTGATTCACCATATTTTTCCCTTAAAATTATAAATTTTCTCAGTTTAAACTTTTGATCTGTCATCTATGTTCTATTCTGAATAAAATATTGACATTTGCCATCTCCACATCATTGCATTCAGTTTTTATTCACAATTTGTTTAGTGTCCCAACTTTTTTGGAATCCAGTTTGTATTTATAACAATGCTAATGTGCCTCCTCAGTTCAGGTGAGCATCCACATCACCTAACTGAGGAGGCTTCTGGGAAACTGGGTCTAGAAACAAAAACTACAAACTAAAAACACTGCCCTCTAGTGGGCAACCCTCACAGTATACTGTTTAATAAACACTTCTGGCACTTTTTTCGAGTCTCTTCATTAGTTTTGTTTTTCCTGTAAATGATTCAATAAATACCGTACTGTGCCATTCATACCGAGGTATTACCGTACCGTGAAGTTTTGATACCGTTACATCCCTAACCGTTTATAATGACATCCTGTGTCATCCTGTGCCATTTAAGTCTCATTAGATCCTTAAGCTACGTTTATACTGTCAGTTAAATGTGACCCAATTTCGATTTTTTTTTCAGACGATGTCACCATATGTTTCCTTGTGCTTCTCACATATATTGTGCAGAGTGCAACATGTAACAATAACAGTGGGGACCAAGGCTATGTCAACATCAAGTCATTTGGCTAGACATCTCCATCCTTTTAATTAACCAAATGCACATTCCACTGCAATTCTAGCCCTGCTTAACCTCTGGTCTTCAGTTAGGTTTCCTGTCTCAGGGTAACCCTTCATGAGCCATGGTCGAAGTGGGTAGGCTGTATCTCAGCAGCATTATGGGTAACAGTGTGCCTTGGATATCATCTGTGATCTGAGTGGAAATATCAAAAAATGTGTAACTGCAGTCAATGTACAGATTAAAAGTACAGATCATAATTATTTACAATTCAGGGTCATGTTTTAAGTATATTGCTGTACACATAATTTTGTATCAACAAAATTATAATGTGGTATCTTTAGCATACAGTATGACTCATGATTCTAAATCTCAATAACAGAAATGTGATGTGTCATAAAAACATTGAATTGTTGTGTCTTACATGGGTAGAACATCAGAATTGATCAGTCTTTCACTGCACATAAAAAGTAACTCACGTTGAGAAAATGCACTCCTCTTTCTGCCTTGTCATAAATGTATGAATTCCTGAGAATTCCTGGGGTCATGAACACTTCCAGGCCATCCAACATTGATGTTTGTAAAACTATTGAGATGAGAAGCTTGTAACATAAATACTATGGTAGTAAATGGGGGTGAGATCTGATCAGTTACTGACATTCTTCCAAATATCATTTTTGTGAAATTTATACAGGTTAAAAATAAAATTTTTTGGGTTATCTATCCCTAGCACAGATAATATACCTGGATAGGCTATGCTAAGGATGCAGTGGAAGTTAGGATGCTGGTTAACAGATGAGAGTATATTTCACCATGGTGTGTAATTATTTTTAAAATGCTGTCCTTACCAAAACCTGCGGTCTACAACAGCTTGCAAAATGACAGAATGTCATGCCTTTCGATTAAAGTAGTCAGTGTGGACCTCAGATGGAGCAATGACCTGTACTGTATGTGGCTCCCATCGATAGCCCCAGCGCACTGAAGGAATCCCCAGCAAGTTTTGAAACCTCTAATGACGTTCTGAAGCTCATCCAGCTATGGAAGCTGGATGTACTCACGCCACAGCTCGTCTCTCATGGCTTAACAGAACACGTTGACGATCAGGCACACCGATGCGCTGCTCATCCCAAACAGATGCGCCTGTGTGCGATAGCCCTCACCTGTTGCAAGCCACCAGAGAGCAACCTCTCTGCATATTCAAAGGAATGGTAGGAGAGGAATGTGGACAAACGTTGGCACAACATATCAATGGTTGGTCTGCCCATCCTAAAATTTCTGAACCACTGCTCCTTGTTAAAGCCAGCCGCAACATGCTCCCACCAGGCCTGAGATCTCTCTCGCACACATACATTCCTTTGAATGGTTGAGGACACAATAAATGAAGTACTGTATATGCACAGCCTGCAATGATGGCCGTTTTCCTCCTCCTCCGTTTCAAAACAGTGACGTTTCGCGAACTTTGCATACTGTATATCGCAGAGCAAGCATCAAGCATATTTCACCTTCGTCCATCTTGGCTAGTGTGTAGCGCAAGAACCTCCCTTTAAATATGTGCAATGTTTCAGATGGTATGGCAAGTGTAATGGGTCATAGTTGAAAGTTCGTGTAAACAGACGGTCAAAAAAATCATATATAGGCAACAAATCAGAATTGAGCATCGAGACCTGCTGTGTAAACATGGCTTTAGTGCAGCCTTTGACACAATCGATCTTACCATTCATTTAAACCTTTTAGAGGTTAAGGTTGGTTTGCAGGGATCTGTGTTAGAATGGTTCCCCTCTTACTAAAGCAACATAACTTTCTCAATACAAAAAGCAGAATGTTCTTCATCCCAGCTGAACTATGGGGTCAGTTTTGGGATGTCTGTAATTTTCACAATACATGCTCCCCTTTGGCTCCATCTTTAAGACATATGATGACATTCTTTATCATTGAGACGACACACATTTTTACCTAACTGCTACATTTATGCACTAAACAGCCTGTTAAACTCCTTTAATATCAAATTCTGCATATCAATGAACTTTTTGAAGCCAAAAAAAGAAGAATTAATTGTATTTGGTCCTCCCCAATTCTGCTTCTAGACTAGTTCATTTGCTTGGTCCCGTCATGAAATTTAATAGCTTGGTGTATTTTTTGTGTATGTCCAGCCAGACTATTAACTGGAACAAAGAAAAGGCAATCACCCCTTTCTTGGCTCAGCTGCACTGATTTCGCATTAAATATCAAATCAATTTTAAAGTTTTTCTTTTTGTTTTTAAACCCCTCAATGGTCTAGTCCCTTAATACATTGTTGACTACAAGGTCACTCAGATCAGCATCTAAACAGCTCCTCTTAGTCCCACAATACCTTTGAAAGACCAGATGTGACAGGGCTTCTGCTGTTGCTTCACCTAGGCTTTGGAATAGTCTCCCTGATCACATTACTGTAGGTCTGCTACTACTATTGACAGTTTTAAATCAAAGCTGAAGACCTATCTTTTCTCAGTTGCTTTTAGTTTAGTCTAAGGTTGTCCAAGGTTTCCTGTCAAGTCTGCTTTGGGCTTTAACCTTTAAACTTTTATTTAAATTTGTAACATTAAGTAATCTTATTTTTGTTGCAAATTTTATGTTTATTTATTTATCTAATTTAATACTTTAATTTCAGTTTTTATAATTTCAAAAAAAGAATTTTTCCAACTATTGGTTTAATACATTTTATAGTACTATATTGTTTCTATATTGTTTCTTGTCTTATTTTGTTTTATCCCATGCATTTTGCACCTTAAAGATTGACACAGACAGTACATGGTTCACAAAATGTATATTTAATGTGGACGAATATATTTTATGTATGTATAGTATAGCAAATACTATAGAACAAGTCTATACATGCCCATCTTTGGCAGATGCTAATGAATATTGATGAGGATGCAAATTAAACGGTCATGTGACAAGGTGTTAACCAAACAAGATGTCGGAAACCCAAACAATGGAACATTTTCCCTGCCAGATCCTGTAAAAAGCTTGGGTCTTTTTTTGCAAATTGGCCTCATGATGGTTGTTCTGAAGAAATTATAATGAGGTCTCAGGTTACGTGATATCAGAGGCAAAAACAGAAGAAAAAAGTCGCACGAATTCTAATCTACCAGTTGTCATTCAGGTTGCATAACCTTGTTTTGTATATGTACATTATCTGATCACATATGAAAGTGAGTTCCCATCTAATTTGAAACGCATCAGATTTGTGTATCCTGTGTCACATTAGAATAAAAGGTCAAAACTGAGTCACTTCAGGCTGGCAATGTGAACATTACACTTTTTTGTAATGTCTCTTTTTCAGTAGTGTGCATGTACAGTATGTGTCTTTTGTAAATAGTCCTCCTATTATTGAGTCTTCCCATATAACAAATAAGACAAAGTTTATACTGTCTTATTAAATTATATAATAACAATAATAATAATAAGGAGAAGAAGAAAATACTCATACTCATCATTCACTTGAAGCACTCTTTAATGATCCTAAATGTGCACACAGTTAGTTTGAAACTGTGAATATATTAGTTAGTAATAAACGTCACATATCATAAGAAATAGTTTTAAGTGTATTAGTGTAATAGTGATCATTGAAAACAGTAAAAGCAAACCCCAAATTATGATGTTAAAGTAGGCAACTGAATAAGGTTTGTTGTAAAACAAGATGGCGCCAATGTGTATGACACACCGTCTGCTCGTGTTGACTGTCTTAATAACTTGTCTGTTTCAGAGATGTCAAGTAACGAAGTACAAATACTTCGTTACTTTACTTAAGTAGAAATTTTGGGTATCTATACTTTACTGGAGTAATTATTTTTCAGCCGACTTTTTACTTTTACTCTTTATATTTTCACGCAATTATCTGTGCTTTCTACTCCTTACATTTTAAAAATAGCCTAGTTACTCCTATTTTATTTCAGCTTGTCATTCAAAAAACAAACAAACAAAAAAAAAAACCTCCGGATAAATCGCGCCATCCGGATGGAGCGAATTTGATTGTGGTTGGATGATGTAATGTTTGCATGTAGTTCTGTTTCAAGTTATCTGTTCAGCATCCTTACTCTGACGTAAGCATGTAAGCACGTCGAGTGGAACGAGGTAACTAAGCGTCTGTAATCTGTCACTGGGCATGCGCATGAGAGAACAAAAAAGTAAATGGCACATTCGCTAACAACTCCGTTTGTCTATGTGATATTTATTTTCTTCTATACCGAAGGACGTTACAGATGAGAAGTATAAACATACCATTCCGACACCCTATTGGTTTGTACGCGATCCATCGCACCTGCACATGATGTTACGTCACACACGCCAGCATGGACGTTTGAATGAATTAGCATTTTTCGGTTGATAAGGTTGTGATAAGTAGACGAAGCTGTCCGTGATAGAGACTAAAGATTCGAGCGAAATGTCACAACCAAGCACCAGCGATGAAGGTAACAGCACCAGTAGGTTAACAGGAATGATATATACTGTACAGTATATACACACATACAGTGGTGTGAAAAACTATTTGCCCCCTTCCTGATTTCTTATTCTTTTGCATGTTTGTCACACTGAAATGTTTCTGCTCATCAAAAATCGTTAACTGTTAGTCAAAGATAACATAATTGAACACAAAATGCAGTTTTTAAATGAAGGTTGACTGTCACGTTCTGCTAGGTGTTGGACTGTGGGCATGAAGGTGTTGAGACATAGACGCAGAGGGGATGCAGTGTAAAACAAAGAGTTTTTAATAATAACAATAATCCAAACAAGCAAACACATCAAAAACACTGCCCTCTAATGGGCAACCCTCACAGTACCCCTCCCCCTTAAAAACGCTCCTCTGGAGCGCTAACGGAGGTCCTGGGTACTCTTCCCAATGTCCCGGGTCGTTCCACCTGACTGTGACGTCGATGAGCAGGCTCCCGAGGTGGGCGGGAGGGTGTGCGAACTTAGACTGCCGCCGAAGCCAGGCGCCGGATGCAGCAGCGGCCTGCACCCGACGCTGGGTGGCAGAGGCAGCAATGGCTCGTCCTCGGGGCTCAGCAGCGGTGGAGTCAAGACGTTGTCGGGTGGCGGAGGCAGCACTGGGCTGATGCCGTAGGCCGGGCGGCGGAGGCAGTGCCGGATCGCTGGTGTAGGCCGGGCGTTGGAGGCAGCGCTGTGTCGGACCCTCCCATGAGGACCGCCGACGATCCGGAGCCTCCCCTGAGGCCCGCCGACGATCCGGAGCCTCCCATGAGGCCCGCCGACGATCCGGAGCCTCCCATGAGGCCCGCCGACGATCTGGAGCCTCCCATGAGGCCCGCAGACGATCCGGAGCCTCCCATGAGGCCCGCCGACGATCCGGAGCCTCCCATGAGGCCCCCTCACCTCCAGTTCAGTCCCCTGTTTTGCCGTGGGGCAACCTGATTATCCCCTGTCAGCTTGCCCCGGTGTTATGGTCCCAGCCCCCCCCCCCCCCCAAAAAAAATTTCTCTGCTATGGGCCCCTCTGCTATGCCTCTTGTATGGTCGAGCATTCTGTCACGTTCTGCTAGGTGTTGGACTGTGGGCATGAATGTGTTGAGGCATAGACGCAGAGGTAATGCAGTGTAAAACAAAGAGTCTTTAATAATAATAATAATCCAAACAAGCAAAACAAAACATGAACAAAGGAAGTTGGCTTAAACTTGGAGCAAGCTATCAATAGAACTCATAAACACAGGTTCCCCTGGCGCAGCCTCATTAGTCTTTGTTCTCCCGAGCGCCCCTGATCCGGATGGTTGAACACGGCCTTCATTGCCCTGAGGAAGCTGTCGTAACAGTGAGCGAGCTCCCCGCCCGCGCTCCAGACTGCCGCCGCCCAATCCATGGCTGGTCCAGTGAGCTGTTGGATGATGAACCGAATCCTTTGTTGATCCGTCATATCGGGGTAGTCCGTCGGGTACAACTCACAGGCCATGATGAACCGCTTGCACCCCTCCAGATCACCTGCATATCTTTCCGGGGGGGCCGCTCGGAGTGGTGACGGCGTGGTGCGCATCGACGGTCCGGCGGGTGGCTGGTCTGGCCGGGCGAGTTGTTTCACGCAGTGGGCGAGATTGCTCACTGCTCGCGCTATGCTGTCGATCTCCTTCTGCTGCATTTTTACGTACTGCATCAGTGTCTCATTTTCCGGCAGGGGAACACCTGTTGCGTCCTGATAGGTCTGTCCATCTGTCATGTTTTGTGAGTAAGAGGGCGGACTCAAGTGCAGGCCTTGAACAGAAAAGTGTCTTTATTTAAGTGTCCACAACTCAAAAATGACTCCCAACGAAAAAAGAGAAAACAAACAACACAAACAGTCCACAACAAGGGAGTCTCTCTCTCGGTATCAACCGGATTCCTTTTTAGACAAAGTGAGAGACATACACACGCAGACACAGTAGGGGGAGACAAAGCGACGGCTCAGTAATCCGGGGAGCTGGATCTTACTCTCCGAGGCTGTGGTGGTCCAGATGTTACACTCATGTAGATAATATTACCAGGATAGCATTCTTTCACCTCAGAAATATTGCCAAGATAAGAAATATATTGTCGTTAAATGATGCAGAAAAACTAGTTCATGCTTTTATCACCTCATTGTAATGCCTTACTGTCTGGTTGTTCAGCTAGGTGCATAAACAAGCTTCAGCTAGTCCACAATGCAGCAGCGAGAGTCCTCACTAGAACCAGAAGATATGAGCACACCCGATCTTATCTTCACTGCATTGGCTCCCTGTGAAATTTCGCATTGATTTTAAAATACTACTCTTGACATATAAACCATTAAATGGTCTCACGCCGCAGTATCTGAGCGAACTGCTAGTGTTTTACGATCTGCCACGCCTACTTCAATCAAAGGATGCAGGCTGCTTGTCAGTACCGCATATTATGCAAACTACACCTGCTTTTTCTTACAAAGCCCCAAAATTATGGAATAGTCTTCCAAATAGTGTTCGGGACTCAGACACATTCTCAGTGTTTAAGTCTAGGCTAAAAACCTATTTATTTAGCCAAGCATTTTTATAAATAGATTTGCCTTAGAGCAGATCTGGGGGACTCATGGACGTAGAGTCTTATGGTGAACTGATATGTTTAGATGCTGTCTTCCTCACTCTCATTTGATCACTCAGGTTTGTTGATGGTGAGGTGATTGTTTGCTTTACATCTCAGGGAGCCCTCATGTTTGTGTTTCCTTCTGGCTCTCCCTTTTAGTTATGCTGTCATAGTTAGTCCTGCCGAAATCTCTGCTTGCACTCTACAGTAAATATACATTCACATTATACATTATGTGACTGTGACCATACCTACCTGCCATCTCTCCTCTTCTTCTCTTTCTCCCCCTCTTTCTCTTCCCTCTCTCCCCCTGTCTCCCCCTTTCACTCTTTCTCTCTCTCTCTCTCTCTGTTGAGTTACACATGTCATTCCTGAGCTGCCAGTTACCCAGACTCCCTCTGCCTTCCGGACCTGTCTGACCCATCCTGGTGCCCCGCTTCTGGTTGGAGATCTCGTCACATGGATGCCCCGTGTGTCTCTTTGGGATGTGTCTGGTGTCTGTGGATGATTCTCTCTACCTAGAAGACAGTTCTGGCCTCGACTGGTGTTGACAGATGTTTCTCAGAGGACTTGACAATTCGATAGTTCAGGACTGTAGCTTTTACAAGTCTACCTGAGTCTCCAATAACTACCTGGACTCCATTTTAACATCAATTATTATAGCTGAACTGCCTGCCACCTAACACACTGTATAAATGCAGATCATTTCCTGCTATCTGTTTCACCCAGATGAGGATGGGTTCCCTGTTGAGTCTGGTTCCTCTCAAGGTTTCTTCCTATTACCATCTCAGGGAGTTTTTCCCTGCCACTGTCGCCCACGGCTTGCTCACCAGGGACTATCTGACCATTTTGATTCATACACATTCACATTCCATACAAACTTAAATAATTCTTTTGATTGTGTAAAGCTGCGTTGAGACAATGGCAATTGTTAAAAGCGCAATACAAATAAAATTTTTATATGGAAGACCTGGATTCAATTCCCAGCTGCAAACCACTGCCCCACTTGATGCAGGGCATACTTAATCCAGGTCCTGGGCTTTTTATTGTTTCTCTCTCACACCATCTACCCTTTCCCCTTTTATTGGAACCTTCTGAAATTTAAGAGCACTTTCTCCATGACAGCTCTCTGATCCATGTCTATGTTCTGCCCCTTTCTGCTGCAAAGCTCTACAGTTACTCAGCATGTGAGTCAGCACAAGTGGCATGTTGATTTCCACTGTAGAATATGTCATTTCATTGCCTTACATTTAGCCTTTTTATAGACTATGCTCAATTTATTTTTTCATTACTTTAATAATAAGAGACCAAAAATGATTAGAAATTATACTGGGACAGCATTTATGGGGGTGGCTGGGCTGCCTTCTATATCCAGGTCCTGTTGTACTGAAGACAGCAGAGGTTTAAGAAGCTGGTGTGAAGTACAGTATGAGAGAAATTGTTTAATGTAGAAACACTGGTGGGAAGCTATTGATGAGACACAGTAACAGAAACAGAAATAATTTTTTTATATAGTGCCATTAGCACTAGATACATTGTCACAAAGCAGTGTTAGGGAAATAAAAATTCCGGATATAAAATTAAAAATGCTTTAAAATGTGTAGATTTATAAATATATGGCTTTATTAATTTATTCCAAGCTGGAGGTAACAATTGAAAGGAAAAACGCCCTGCTGTAACACAAGGAAGAAACCTTGAGAGAAATCAGTCTCAAAAGAAACCTTTGTTTATTTATTTATTTATTTTATTTGTATACCCCTTTTAACTATTGTCATTGTCGCAAAGCAGCTTTACACAATCAAAATAATTATTTAACTATACACAATGGTTGACAGCTGATAGGATAATGATAAATAAATATACAATTGCGGCGGTCTACATCCCACCCCACGCGGATACAGGCACTGCTCTGTCTGAACTACATGATGTGCTGAGTGAGTTCCAAAACAAACACCCGGACGCAGCGCACATTGTAGCAGGTGACTTTAATAAAGCGAACCTCAGACAGGTTATGCCAAACTTTCATCAACATGTTACATGTCCGACAAGGGGACTCAACATTCTGGACCACTGCTACACACCATACAAGCGGGGCTACAAAGCTGTTTCACATCCAGCATTCGGGAAATCAGACCACAACGCCATTTTCCTCATACCGGAATATCAACAAAGCTTTCGTCGTGAAGCTCCGGTCATGAGGGAGGTGCAACGCTGGTCTGCCCAATCAGAAGCTACGCTACAGGACGCGCTCGATGACGTAGATTGGGACATGTTCCGAGCCTGCGCAGTAGATATCAACGAGTTTGCGGATGTAGCAGTTAGCTTCGTTAGCACGCTCGTAAATGAAGTTGTCCCGACAGTGAGGTTCAAATCGTTTCCGAACCAGAAGCCTTGGGTAGACCGATCGATCCGCGATGCTGTGAATGCCCGGACCGCTGCTTATAATGCCGCACTCATTAGCGGCTATATGAGCGCATACAAAGCGGCTTCTTATGGCGTCAGGCGAGCGGTGAGGGAAGCTAAGGGACGGTTCCGACAGCGAACTGAATCACACTTCCATCAGGGTGACACAGGCCGCATGTGGCACGGATTACGCACAATCACGGACTACAAGGTTGCCAAAGACACCACGACGATCGTCGCCGACTCTGCAGTCGCTAACGAGCTGAACGCATTCTTCGCCCGGTTCGAGGTTAGCCAGGCGGCTAATGCTAGCAGCCTGCTGACTGAGAATGATGACGTCATCAGCGAGGATTGCGTCATCAGCATCGCAGAGCACGACGTTCGCACGGCGCTGAGGAGGGTGAACACCAGGAAAGCGGCGGGTCCAGATGGCATCTCTGGGCGCCTGCTGCGCTGACCAGCTTTCAGGTGTGTTCACCTGTATCTTTAATGAGTCCCTGGCAAAGTCTGTGGTCCCGGTGTGTTTCAAGAGATCCACCATTGTCCCCGTGCCCAAGACCAACAAACCCTCATGCCTGAATGACTACCGGCCTGTTGCACTGACATCGATGGTCATGAAGGTTTTTGAGGGTCTGCTAAAAAGCATCATCTCCTCCTCCATCCCCAGCTCCATAGATCCACTTCAGTTCGCCTAGCGCCCCAACAGATCCCCAGAGGATGCCATCTCCCATGTTCTGCACACCACTCTCAGCCACGTGGACAAGAAGCAAGGTAACTATGTGAGATTGCTGTTTATAGATTACAGCTCTGCTTTCAACACAATAGTGCCTAACAGACTGTTCACAAAGCTGAGAGATCTAGGACTTAACAAACGCTTGTGTGCCTGGGTGTTGGACTTCCTCTCGGACAGATCTCAAGCGGTGAGAGTGGGCAAGTGCTTCTCCAGCAGCATCACCATCAACACAGGTGCTCCACAGGGATGTGTTCTCTCTCCACTGCTATACTCCCTTTACACTTCAGACTGTGTGGCCATGTTCGACTCCAACACCATCGTTAAGTTTGCTGACGATACGGTGGTGCTGGGCTTCATCTCCAACAACGATGAGTCGGCCTACATAGATGAAGTGGAGAACCTGGCACTATGGTGTGAAGAAAACTGCCTCCGACTGAACGTCAGTAAGACGAAGGAGCTGGTGGTGGACTTCAGAAGGGGACAACTGGACCACAAACCCCTCATCATCAATGGAGCTCCAGTGGAGAGAGTGAGCAGCTTCAAGTACTTGGGCGTCCACGTCTCCGAGGATCTGACTTGGACTGAGCATATCTGTGCTCAGACGAAAAGGGCAAAGCAGCGTCTGTACCACCTGAGGCAGTTGAGGAAGTTTGGGGTTTCCCCTGCTGTCCTTAAGGCTTTCTACTCGGGTGCTGTTGAGAGCATCCTCACACAGAACATTTCATCCTGGTTTGGGAATAGCTGTGTACAGGACAGGAAAGCCCTCCAGAGAGTGATTCGGGCAGCTGAACGCTGCTGCAGGTTAACTCTCCCCTCCATGCAGGACATCTACACCAGGAGATGTAAAACCAGGGCAGCTCGAATCATTAAAGACTTGTCGCACCCCAACAACAGACTGTTCAAACTTCTCCATTCAGGCAGAAGGTTCCGAGTCATTATGGCCAAAACGGAGAGACTCAGGAGGAGTTTTTATCCACAGGCGATTAGACTCCTCAACCAGGATGTGCCACTCTCCCGTTCATAGCACTGGTATCAGTTCACCCACACACTGCTGTGCTGACATTCCACACTGCACACTGCACTTTAGTCTGGACTGTAAGCATTACTTGCACTAACATTTTATCCTGCTCATATACACACTTTATTATAATGTTTACATTTGCACCCGCCCCCCTTTTTTTTTTTTCCAATTTCAATTTCTATTTATAGATTATTTCTTTTGTTTCTTGTTATTTGCACAAAGTAGGAGCGGTTCAGGATACATTTCACTGCGTGTTGTACTTGTATAACTATGCATGTGACAAATAAAGAATCTTGAATCTTGAATTGCATATATTATAACTGTGTAATAAATGCAATTGTATAACAAGAAATTTATTTTATTTATTAACAAGTGCGATTCCAAAGTGTTTACTAATGCAGGCTTGGGTACAAAACTGTTTATAGCAAATTCAGTCCTCAAGCTATCAGGGCCGTAGCAGACATAAGCCATCATGGTAAAGTTCTAGTGACAAATGCAGTTTAAGCTCATTATCATGTTTTATGTGGAACTTTCCTCAGCAGTCATATGTATTTATGAGCAAATCAAATGTGCCTGTAATCAGGAACAGCTAGTGGTTTTTGAGTAATGAAAACTTCCAATAAGGAGTAGGGCATTAGGATGATCATAGGTCCAGAGAGGAGACAGGGTCGAGATCACTGGTAAATCAGGAATGCCATGTATAAGTCGACCAAATAGAGCAAGAAAGGAAGGCATCGACCAAGGACGGATGGGTGGGGTTTGGGAAAAACTTAGGTATATTTACTTTTGTGTAGACTGCAAGCAGGGACTCCAGCAAGACTACTTATGACAGCATAATTAAAGGGAGGGTCAGAAGGAAACACAAATATGGTGAATTAAGGCAGACAGTGACTTCAGACTTTTTGCAGGCTATATTGAAACAGTGAGATTTTATCTGAATCATTAACACTAACTGGAAAGCTATTGTATAACTGTAGGGCTGTCATGCACACTCAATCTGCGCCCGGCACTAGGACCCGGAAGTAAGCCGGGCGCCAAACCAGGAAGTATAAAAGAGGTAAACAAACGATGGCTCACCGCTCAGTCATTGAGTTCGGCCCATGTCAGTTCCAGTCGTTGTTTCAGCAAACCGTGAGTACTCACCAGTTGGTTCCGTTGTCTTTTGCTATTGTGTGTGTATCTATAGGACGCGGGTTAAATTTGTGTTTTTCCCTTGCTCCGTTTTTGTGAGAGTCCTTAGACTAAATCGCGTGGCTATCCTGCCTACTCGCTTCTTTCCGCGTTTGGGTTTATCCTCCACGCTACATTGGGCTAACCGCTAAAGCTACGTCTTCTGGTCACCTCAGGTTAGTCCACCTTGACAGAATGACTGAGCCGTCCGCGGTGAACCCAGCGGATTATGCGAGTCTTTGCGACGTTGTGGATCAGCATGCCGCGCTTATCAATCAGCTAACCGGGGATCTCGCCTCTCTCCGCCGCGAGGTCGCTGAGCTCCGGCGGGAGAATGCGGATCTCCGCGCGGCTGTTGATGGCGTCACTGCTCGATCGCATGCCGCGGGGGCCGCGGCGCTGCATCATCACCCCTCCCCCCCCCTTCTGATGTTTTTCTTTCTCTACCAGAGAAGTGGAACGGCACGGATGGGAAGTGCAGTGTGTTTCTGACAGCTCTCGATCTGGTGTTTGAGTTCAATGCCACCAAGTACTCCACCGATCGCCTCTGCATTGCTCTTCTCGTCTCGTTGCTTAAAGGGCAGGCAGCTGAGTGGGCCACGGCAGTTCTCCAAGCAGATACGGACACCGCCCACTCATACAATGAGTTCACCCACCAACTCCGACTCACCTTCGAACACCCAGCGGGCGAGGTGGAGACCGACACCAGACTTTACCACCTGAGGCAGGGAGGATCCCCCATGAGCCGCTATACAGTGGAGTTTCGTACCCTCGCCGTACAGACCACGTGGGGCGATGTAGCGCTCCGGACGTCCTACTACGAGGGCCTGGCGTCACGAATTAAGGATGAACTAGCCGGGCGAGAGCTTCCCGCGACCTTGGAAGGCCTGATCCAACTCGCTCTCCGGATCGATCAGCGTCTTCTCTCTCGCTCGAGGCCAGCCCCTCGCACCCTGCCGCCTACACCCACCTTCACCGTCACCACCCCACGACCCGCAGACTCTGTCATCTACTCCACTTCCGGACATGTCGGTTCTCCACCTCCTGCCGTGGTTGACACAGGAGCCGGGGAACCCATGCAATTAGGACGCGCCTCCTTGACCGCTGCAGAACAGGAGAGACGCTTCCGCGAAGGACTCTGTGCCTATTGCGGGTCAGCCACACATCACCGGGCAGCCTGTCCTCTCAGACCGGGAAACGCACAGGCCCGGTGAGAAGGGAGAGACACTCTCCGGGTCACGTCCGTCTCTCCGCCATCACCACCAACTCCTCCCGTCTCATGGTTCAGGTACACCTCCAGGTTGGCCACAAACGAGTCAGAAGTGCTGCGTTCATCGACTCCGGGGCAGCAGGTAACTTCATTGACTCCTCATACGCCAAAAAACTGGGGGTAAAACTCGAGGCGTTATCCCAGCCCGTTCGTATCACATCTGTCGACGCTCGCCCCCTATCCACCAGCCCAATCAGCACCCAAACCGCACCCATCACTATCTCCATCGACCAGCACCATGAACAACTAAGATTTTTCGTCACCCCCATCTCGTCACCTCCCATCATCCTTGGCCATCCCTGGCTGCTCCAACACGACCCTCTGATCTCCTCGACCCAAAATCGGATCCTCCAGTGGGGCGCGACCTGCAACGAACCTGCAGAGCTGCAGAGCGGCTGGGACGTGCTCTAGGGAGTCCGAGGCCCCCGACGTCGACACCAACGCTGTCCCCGAGCCATATCGGGACCTGGCGGAGGTCTTCTGTAGACGACGAGCCACCCATCTTCCTCCTCATCGTCCCTACGACCTCGCCATTGACCTCGGACCTGGTATGGTCCCACCCCGCGGCCACCTCTATTCACTCACCTCCACCGAGACTAAGGTGATGGAGGAATACAACCAACGCCCTGCGCCAAGGCACCATCAGACCATCCTCCTCACCTGCCGCCGCGGGGTTCTTCTTCGTGAAGAAAAAAGGCGGTGAACTTCGCCCCTGTGTCGACTATCGGGGGCTCAACAACATCACCGTCAAAAACCGACATCCCCTGCCTCTTACCAACTCAGCCCTGGACGCTCTCTCTGGCGCCACCATCTTTACGAAGTTGGACCTCCGGAGCGCCTACAACTTGGTGCGCATCAGAGAGGGCGATGAGTGGAAGACGGCCTTCATCACACCCACCGGACATTACGAAACCCTCGTCATGCCGTTCGGACTGTGCAATGCCCCCGCCGCATTTCAACATCTGATCAACGATGTCCTTCGTGACATGCTCGGCCGGTGGGCATTCGCTTATCTGGATGATATTTTAATCTATTCACGTACTATGGAAGAACACACCCAGCACGTCAGAGCGGTTCTCAAGAGATTACTCGCCCACCAACTGTACTGTAAGTTGGAAAAGTGCGCTTTTCACGAGCGCTCCACCACGTTCCTGGGTTTTGTCATCTCGCCCCAGGGTGTGGCCATGGACCCGCAGAAGCTAGAGGTTGTGCGTCATTGGCCCCTACCCAAGACCCTCAAGCAGCTTCAAATAACTTAAACTTTTAGTTCAGAATCCTAATGTCTTAGTGCAATTAAGTCAAATTTAAAACATACCAAAATGGACGGTCCAGTGTATCCAAGAAAGATCCCCTCCCAAACAGGCAGTAAAGAACTGGATCAGGGTGGATTGGAAGAGAGAAGAAGAGAACACATTAAGATCTTAGATTTAAAAGAAAAACGTAATCTGAGATTTGCGACAGACGAACGTGGCTGAGCATGAGCTTTATTTACAGCAGCAACAATAAGAATTAAAATAACAATACAAAAAAAATATCTTACCGTCATTGTCTCTTGAGCTTGCAGGTATTTTACATTTCAGAATCTTCTCCTCTGTCCCTCAGAGACTGCTTTCCTCCTCAACCTGTAGCTCAGCAGCGTGTCTTCACTCCTCTGAATTTACACACAACCGATGACCATTTGAAGGACGACTGTTTCCCATTAGCTGGTTCATATCACGTTACGTCTGTACCTGAGCAATAAACGTTGGCGTTTTCCGCATCAGGTCCCGCCCTCACTCGCGCGCTTATTTAAATGCGCCAGTAATGAAGAGGTAATTAGAATATCTCCGCCTCCGGCTGCTGATCAGCCAATCAGAAACAAGATTAGAATGTTCCCGCCTCCAGCTTCTGATTGGCTGTGGCAGTTAACACGGAGACTTCGTGAAGTTTTCTCTAATGTTTTTGGTACAAAAATGACACCATAGTTCCCCTAATACAAGCTAAATATCAAAATGTAACTTAAAGCGATGCTTTAAAACAGCTACACAGCAAATACATTAACATTGTGTCAGAATATTCAGGCATGCATTAAGAAAGCTGATGGCTAGATTGCCATGGTGATATTTTAGACCAACTGTAATACAAAATATATTTTTTGATAAGTATCAGTCTCCTAAATTCTCTTCACATTCTTTGAAGGCATGAAGCAGATACTATAGCCTACATGTAAGTGATAATGTAAGAATAATCTTTTAAAAAATCATGAAAAAATGCTAAACTTGCATCTAGAACTTAAATATCAAAGTATTATAAAACTAATATGATTTACCTCAAAATTACAAGAAAAACAATAAAAAAAATAGTATGGACATTAACCTTTATCTAATGAGTTTTGTATTTAATTACAATTTATTATTGTAATTTTACATAAAGTTACACGTAATTTACAAAAACAGAAAAAACACAGTAAAAATAATATGGTATTTTTACTGTTAAAAAATGTGAAAAAAGAAACAAATTTTTCAATATTGAAATAATACTTAAAAAAATAGTCGACTTTTACTTTTACAGAGATTTGTATGTAGTTTAAAAAAAAAGGAAAACTACTATAAAATTTGAAAGTTATTTTCCGTAAATTTAGGACTTTTTACAGTGTATGATATTACTATTATAATGAACCCTAGGCACGTTACAGCCGTCAAGAGCATTAATACAAAATCTTGTATAATGTTTATTTTGTGGCACATTTGCAAATGTGCAATGTGCAAATAAACATTTATATATAATACAAATATATATTGTTTATGATGAAAAATTAGTTGAAAAACTAATTTTATTATAAAATAAACAATATAAAAGTATACATGTTGTATATGAAAAAATATTTCTATTACAGTATATGATCTTGGTCTTGCTCCACATTATAAAAGCATGATGCATGATGTGGTGGAGAATAGGCGGGGCAGACTGGGACCAAAAAGGGGCATAAAAAGTAGTATAAAGATATAACACAATACGGAAATCAATGCAATTTAAACATATTATTTGAAGTATCACTGAACATATATTGGGTCATATTAGTAAAGCAAAGAAATAAAGGAAAGAACATCAAGACAAACTACATATACATCTATAAAGACAATATTTTACAAAGAATGGCAATAAAACTGAACATTCATTCATTAATTCATTTTCTATACCGCTTAATCCTGTGTTCAGTGTCGCAGGGGACCTGGAGCCTATCCCAGGAGACTTCGGGCACTAGGCAGGGTACACCCTGGACAGGGTGCCAGTCCATCGCAGGGCACACACACATACACACACTCACACACCCAATCACACACTATGGGCAATTTTAGCCTAACCTGCATATCTTTGGACTGTGGGAGGAAACCAGAGTACCCGTAGGAAACCCACCAAGCACGGGGAGAACATGCAAACTCCATGCACACAGAGACGGGAATCGAGCCTGGCCGGGGAATCGAACCCAGACACTGGAGGTGCAAGGCGACAGTGCTAACCACTACACCACCGCGCCGCCTAAAACTGAACAGGTAAGCTGAAATAAAATCAGTAGCAGCATTAGCTCACGCTAGTAAACTAGTTACTTATTTTAATTACTGTATTATGGTAGTCAATATTCATTTGAAATAAGGCTGAGAAACATTATTTTTAATTAATATTGACTACCATAATAATTACTAGCACGAGTTAATGCTGCTACTGATTTTATTCCAGCTTAACTGTTCAGTTTGATTGTGATTCTTTTCACTTGGCTCTGGTAGATCAGGGGAGACGTATTGGTCATCATCAGCAGGCACTGGTTCATCATCACTGACCCTGCTGCACTTGCAGCTTAAACTGATGAGTGGTATATCTTACACTGCATCAGGATGATACTCCCTGCAAAATGTTCATGATATCTCACAAACAAAAAGGCCAATTTGTCTTTTCCTCATAAAGTGTTTAGGTGAAATTCCACCCATACAAGTGTGACAAATATGCAAAGAAAAAAATCAGGAAGGGGCAAATACTTCCATGGCACTGCACATGTAGTCAGATTGTTCCACTAGGATGAAACTGTGCCAGGTGGAGTTAAAGCACTTTTAAAATCATACTAACTTTACACTGATCTGAATAACTTTGAATAATGAACTTGTTGTTCTTTCCTTTGTTTCTTTGTTTTACAAATATGACCCAATATATGTTCAGTGATACTTTTTTATTTACATTTTTGTTTGTGTTATATTTTTATACTAGTATGTAGTTTTAAAAATAAATCTCCACTATAATGAGCCAGTGTATTATGATGTGGGATGTGGTAGGCTGCTGGATCCAGCCTCGCTGTCCCTGACAGTAATGTTAGAGCAATCAGAGCCTGCGGAACTGGAACTTTCCTTCATACCAAAGGCAGAAACTGTTCATTTGAAGCATTTCACAGCATTTACCTCTAAAGCTTTTTCTTATTTTCGTGTAACATTCAGCTCCACCTTTTCTTCTTCCTCCTTTTCATTCATTAAACTTGTTAATTTGCTCAAAGAAATTCGCTGCATCGAGAAAGGATCAATATCTCTCCCTCCGTAAATTAAAAGTGAAGGTGTTTAATTAATATCGAGGGACCAATACATCCGCATGCGCAGAAACATAAACACACTGTTAGCTTCTCCGCTTTATTTTTAATATTGTTCGCGGCAGCGTAACAGCCCGTTAATTCATGAACTGATGAGAAGGACAAACTGATCGATGCCCGTTCTTTTTACATTAAAAAATAATAATTTTGGGCAGAGACGTCTGCTCGGCAGTGGCGGTTTTAGGCATGGGCGAACGCCCAGGGCGGAATTTTTTCATGTCTCATGGGGGGCGGCAAACGAACCTGAAGAAAAAAATAATAATCTGTGCCGCTAAGCGGTTTTCTATTATCTTTAATACCTCCGCTGCTGCTGAAGGAGCCGCACAGAAGCTAAGCGAGCGGAGAGGAAAGGGGATGCTGGGGAGGGGGATGGGGAGGCGATGACGGGGAGCGCCAGAAGGGAGTCTCACCCGGGGAGCAATTCAGTGTAGAACCGCCACTGCTGCTAGGTCTTGTTAATTTGTTTTAAAAACCCCAATTCTGCGAATTCCCCCATATACTTCCTGATCGCTCCGTACAAACTGTGCGTTTTTTTCCTTCTTAATTTATTTATTTTACTTTCATTCGCTAAGAGTACTTCAGGTTTAGTGACCTATGACAGTAGAACACTACTGGATATAGGAATTCAGATTTCGGCGCTTACTTATACCACCTTTAAGCCTGACCCGTCGTGGCCCTCTGAGATACTATGCTGCTCAGACGACAACAACAATGGACGGGAAGCTAACTCGCGGGGAAGAACAAAGAAGCGTCGAGGGAAACGCGCCGGCGTCCGTAACAGAATGAGAGAACAAGCTCATCGCACCCCTCTGCCGAGTATCCTGCTGGCTAATGTACAGTCACTGGAGAATAAGCTTGATGACCTCAGAGCCAGAGTTACTTTCCAGCGAGATATCAGGGATTGTGAACTTCTGTGCTTTACAGAAACATGGCTGACCCCCATTGTGCCGGACCGAGTCGTAACCCCATCGGACTCATTCTCTGTGTTCCGCATGGACAGGACGGCAGAGTCTAACAAAGCTAAAGGTGGAGGTGTGTGCTTCATGGTCAACAAGAAGTGGTGCGATGCGAGGAGTGTTTCCATTCTCTCCAGTAGTTGCTCGCCTCATTTGGAATATCTGAGTGTTACAGTAAGTGTCGTCCTTTCTACCTGCCTCGCGAGTTCACCTCGGTCATTGCCACGGCGGTCTACATCACACCCCACGCGGACACAGGCACTGCTCTGTCTGAACTACATGATGTGCTGAGTGAGTTCCAAAACAAACACCCGGATGCAGCGCACATTGTAGCAGGTGACTTTAATAAAGCGAACCTCAGACAGGTTATGCCAAACTTTCATCAACATGTTACATGTCCGACGAGGGGACTCAACATTCTGGACCACTGCTACACACCATACAAGCGGGGCTACAAAGCTGTTTCACATCCAGCATTCGGGAAATCAGACCACAACGCCATTTTCCTCATACCGGAATATCAACAAAGCTTTCGTCGTGAAGCTCCGGTCATGAGGGAGGTGCAACGCTGGTCTGCCCAATCAGAAACTACGCTACAGGACGCGCTCGATGACGTAGATTGGGACATGTTCCGAGCCTGCGCAGTAGACATCAACGAGTTTGCGGATGAAGTGGAGAACCTGGCACTATGGTGTGAAGAAAACTGCCTCCGACTGAACGTCAGTAAGACGAAGGAGCTGGTGGTGGACCTCAGAAGGGGACAACTGGACCACAAACCCCTCATCATCAATGGAGCTCCAGTGGAGAGAGTGAGCAGATTTGGGAATAGCTGTGTACAGGACAGGAAAGCCCTCCAGAGAGTGATCCGGGCAGCTGAACGCTGCTGCAGGTTAACTCTCCCCTCCATGCAGGACATCTACACCAGGAGATGTAAAACCAGGGCAGCTTGAATCATTAAGGACTTGTCACACCCAAATAACGGACTGTTCAAACTTCTCCATTCAGGCAGAAGGTTCCGGGTCATTATGGCCAAAACGGAGAGACTCCGGAGGAGTCTTTTATCCACAGGCGATTAGACTCCTCAACCATGATGGGCCACTCTCCCATTCATAAGACTGTACCAGTTCACCCACACACTGCTGTGCTGACATTCCACACTGCACACTGCACTTTAGTCTGGACTGTAAGCATCACTTGCACTAACATTTTATCCTGCTCATATACACACTTTATTATTATGTTTACATTTGCACCTTTTTTTTTTTTTTTTCAATTTCTATTTATAGATTATTCCTTTTGTTTCTTGTTATTTGCACAAAGTAGGAGCGGTTCAGGATACATTTCACTGCGTGTTGTACTTGTATAACTATGCATGTGACAAATAAAGAATCTTGAATCTTGAATCAACAGCGAAACTGGTTTGATAACTTCACACCTATCATGAATGAAAGGTGAGATGGGGGATTACAGTAACTGTAGGTGCGCTTCATCTCGGAGCACGCTGTTGGGTGGACTTCAGAAGGGGACAACTGGACCACAAACCCCTCATCATCAATGGAGCTCCAGTGGAGAGAGTGAGCAGCTTCAAGTACTTGGGCGTCCACATCTCCGAGGATCTGACTTTGACTGAGCATATCTGTGCTCAGACGAAAAGGGCAAAGCAGCGTCTGTACCACCTGAGGCAGTTGAGGAAGTTTGGGGTTTCTCCTGCTGTCCTTAAGGCTTTCTACTCGGGTGCTGTTGAGAGCATCCTCACACAGAACATTTCATCCTGGTTTGGGAATAGCTGTGTACAGGACAGGAAAGCCCTCCAGAGAGTGATCCGGGCAGCTGAACGCTGCTGCAGGTTAACTCTCCCCTCCATGCAGGACATCTATTGTATTCAACGAATAGACTTTAAAAAATCATGTTTGCTTCAGCATTGGAAACAATATTGTGTTAGGGTAACTTTATTAAAAATTATACATTTTTGTATTATTTGCTCACATATAAATTTATTTGATGGCGGGCATCTTTAAATTTGAACAGAAAATAATAGTTGGCTGGTAGGCACGTTATTTTTCATATAACTTAAACGGCTGAATGAAGTTAAATATACACAACAAATTAATAATTGTGTTTGCTTTACATTTGAGCATTGAGTAAACAACTTTTTCATTGCATATATACTACCATATAATATATTTGTGTCTAATACTGTTTTATTCATATTTTAAAATGTAACCTACGTATCTACAGTATAAGCATATTTAACTACACTTCAGCAGTCAATGAGAAATGTGGTCGGTCTGGCTTTTAGATAAAGTTCACATTTGATACAATTTTATTATTTAATTAATTATCTTATTATAAACATGATTCTTATTCTCTATATTCTTGTCGAGTATAGTCCTTCATGTCTACATTTTTTGCACGCATTTATCATCCTTTTGATCAAAACGCTGCCTTTTGTTAAGGCTGTCGGTTTATACAAGCCGATGAATGAATTTTAGATGAATTTTAAAGCATCTTTTTAGGCCTAAATATTTTTCATCAAACGTGCTTCCAACCAACCAACTCTAGAATGTAGGATCTCCAATAAAATTTCCCTCTCGGATATTAAATGGCATAAAGCCTGGCTTTTGCCTAATAAATACTGCATCTCTAACATCTCTGTTCATTTTAAGATTCTCCACAAAATTTACCCTGTAAACTCAGTTTTATCTAAATACTTGGAGGTAGAGAATAAATGTTTTTTTTGTGATACGTTAAATGAATCTCTGATTCATTTGTTTGTTGAGGGTGAGAAAACAAAAAAAATTCTCAACTCTTTTAAAAGACCACCTCTTGAACCACCTTAATGTATCTCACTCCTTTACTATTAAAGATATAGTCTTTTATTATGAGAATGCGGAAAATAAACCGCTTGAATTTGTTGTTGTTTATTTTATTTTACATGCAAAATACTTTATACATAAACAGAGAATTAAAAAGGAACAATTGTACTTGCATATTTTCCTTCTAGAAATGACCTCAATTTTAAACTCTTAAATTAAGTAAATTTAATAAGAAGAATATACTTCTAGATTATTATGATATTATTTTTTATTGAAGTGTCTCTTGCTACATCTTTTCACGGTTTATAACATAATTTAAATTCTCTCGTGTATTTTAACCTTTCTTTGGACTCTCGAATCTATAGTTCTTTGTCCCTTATATTTTATTTGTTCTAATTAATGTTTTTTTTTTCCTGTATAAATGTGCCACAAAATAAATATTATACAAGATTTTGGGCACTGACTGGGAATCGAACCTGGGCCTTCCGCACGGCAGGCGAATTACCTACCACTGAGCCACCGTGTATATTTCAAGCGCACAAATCTTTGTAGTCTTTTTTCACACACGCGGAACGAGGGGCAGAGCGGAACGAGGTGAATCCAAGTGCAGATGACGTGCAACAATGTCAGACGAGAGCGCGGTCGGAATGCAGAAGTCAATACCGGGAGATCCGTCAGCACAGCGTCTAAGCCAAATCGTAAAGCGAGAGCCGTAGTAAAAAAAAAAAGGAAGCGTTAAATCGGTAACCGGGAAATCTAGCAGCGAGGTGACAATCCATTCATTCATTCATTTTCTATACCGCTTAATCCTGTGTTCAGGGTCGCGGGGGACCTGGAGCCTATCCCAGGAGACTTCGGGCACTAGGCGGGGTACGCCCTGGACAGGATGCCAATCCATCGCAGGGCACACACATACACACACACTCACACACCCAATCACACACTATGGGCAATTTGGGAACGCCAATTAGCCTAACCTGCATATCTTTGGACTGTGGGAGGAAACCGGAGTACCCGGATGAAACCCACCAAGCACGGGGAGAACATGCAAACTCCATGGACACAGAGACAGGAATCGAGCCTGGCCGGGGAATCGAACCCAGGTGCAAGGTGACAGTGCTAACCACTACACCACCGCGCCGCCAGGTGACAATCCAAAAAACGAAAAACAAAAGCCGTGGTCAAAACAAGGAAGCGCGAGGTCAATACCGGGAGATCAAAGAACGAGGCAAACAAATCCGAGACGAGAAAGCGAAAATGAGAAACAAAACAAGCTTGACAACATGAAATCAAGAGAAAACAAACGCGAGAAAATCGAGGCATGAAGCACACAAGATAATCCAGCGATTTAAGCAGTGCACGGCGCGTGCTTAAATGCTGGAGTAATCAGAAGGGAATTAGAGACAGGTGTGCAGACGGGGCGGAAACGGGGGCGTGGTTAAAGGATACAGACAGACTAGGGTAAACATGAGCACATGGAGCAAGTGACAGCGTGGGGAAAAAAAAGAGACCACGAGGCGGACAGGGGATAAGTCTGCTGTTGTGAGTGTCAAAACGGGCAAATAATGCATTCATCTCATTCAGCAGAGAGATAGAGCTGTCACATGTCCGCTGTGGGGGCTTGTAATCAGTGAGGGTCTGTAACCCATGCCACAGACTCTGTGTGTCTCTGCTGTTGCTGAAGCGATGGGCAACTCTCTTGGAGTACTGTCTCTTTGCCTGTTTGATGCTGCGAGACAGGTTGGCCCTAGCTGTCCTCAGGGCCACTGCATCTCCAGATTTGAAGGCAGTGTTTCGTACCTTCAGTAGTCTGTAGACCTCCCCTGTTAGCCACGGTTTCTGGTTTGCTCGGACAGTGATGGTCATCAATGCACTTGTTGATGTACTGTTGGCAGTGACAGTTTCTGTATACTCCTGTAGGCCTGTGAAGTTGTTGTGAGAGAAATTAACTTGGGGTCTAGGACAAACTTGGCAGGGATCCAGCTTCTCTCCTCAGGTCCATAGCCCTCCCAGTCCACCAGGAACTGGATGCCTCTACCTCGGCGGCGAGCTTTCAGGAGTCGGTTGACGGCGTAGGCTTCACTGCCATCAATGATACGGGGCGGAGGTAGAGGGTGAATGGGGGGACTTAATGGGCATGAAGTGAGACGGCGCAGCTGGGACACGTGGAACGTAGGATTGATTCGCCGCATAGTTGAGGGAAGCAAGAGTCTAACAGCGCAGGGATTGACTATCTTAGTGATGGTGAAGGGGCCGAGGTAACGAGGGGAAAGTTTGCGACAGGTGGTCTTTAGGCGGATGTCTCTGGTGGCGAGCAGGACTCTCTGCCCCACCCTGTACTTGGGAGCCTGAGAGCATCTGCGGTCGGCCTGTCTCTTGTATCTTCTGCCGACCCGTAACAGCGTTCTCCTTGCTTGCAGCCAGGTCTTTCTGCAGCGTCTGACAAAAGCTTGGGCGGATGGGACACTGACCTCCTCCTCCTGAGACGGGAATAAGGGCGGTTGATAAAAGTTGGCGAATCCCAAGAATCTTTGAAGTTCCTGTCTTGTGGTGGGCGTGGGCCAATTTGTGACTGCATGGAGTTTAGCAGGCTCCATTTCAATGCCTGAGGGGCCAATGACGAAGCCCAGGAATGTGGTGATCGTTGTATGAAATTCACACTTCTCCGCTTTAACAAATAGATTGTTCTCTAAGAGTCTTTGCAGCACCTGTCTAACATGATGTTGGTGCTCCCCTAGGTCTCGAGAGAAGATTAGAATATCGTCCAGGTAGACAAAGACTAATAAATTCAGGAAATCCCTGAGGACATCGTTGATGAGGGCCTGAAAGACGGCCGGGGCATTGGTCAGGCCAAACGGAACCACCAGGTACTACCAATTGATTTGTCCTAGGCCTAGGATGACAGTAGCGTGTGATCTCTCCATTATAAATAATGATGTCTGCTCTAAATGGTTGCCCGATATTCTTAGGCTGATGAGAGGAGTTCTGTGAGTGATAGATGGGAGCGGGCTGCCATCGAGTGCTTGAACCTTGAGGTGGCTCTCCAAGGGTAGATTCCTAGAGCCTTGGCTGACGCTGCATCGATCAGATTGCGATCGATTGTAAACATGAGCACATGGAGCAAGTGACAGCGTGGGGAAAAAAAGAGAGCACAAGGCGGACAGGGGATAAATCATGACACTTACAAAGCCCTCCCCCTCCCCCACCTCGGTGCCTCAGACCACATTACTGTCATGCTAATGCCTGTATACAGACCACTTGTTAAAGTCACCAAACCAGTCTGCAAACAGATACAAGTGTGGCCGGAAGGGTCTTCTGAGGCACTCCAGGACTGCTTTAGTACCACTGGCTGGGATGTATTTAAGCAGGCTGCCTCTCACAACAACTTCACAGGCCTACAGGAGTATACAGAAACTGTCACTGCCAACAGTACATCAATAAGTGCATTGATGACCATCACTGTCCGAGCAAACCAGAAACCGTGGCTAACAGGGGAGGTCTACAGACTACTGAAGGTACGAAACACTGCCTTCAAATCTGGAGATGCAGTGGCCCTGAGGACAGCTAGGGCCAACCTGTCTCGCAGCATCAAACAGGCAAAGAGACAGTACTCCAAGAGAGTTGCCCATCGCTTCAGCAACAGCAGAGACACACAGAGTCTGTGGCATGGGTTACAGACCCTCACTGATTACAAGCCCCCACAGCGGACATGTGACAGCTCTATCTCTCTGCTGAATGAGATGAATGCATTATTTGCCCGTTTTGACACTCACAACAGCACAACGACACAGAAACACCCACCTCAGCCCGGCGACCAGGTGATGACGCTTTCCCCAGACAGTGTAAGAAAGATCCTTCCGCAGGATTAACGCACGCAAGGCCCTGGGTTCTGACAACATTCCTGGCCGCATATTAAGAGATTGTGCAGGGGAACTCACGAATGTCTTTACGGACATTTTTAACATCTCTCTAAGTCAGGCTGTTATCCCCGCATGCTTCAAAACCACCACCACAATCACAGTACCTAAGAAAACATCTCCTGCTGTTTTAATGACTTCCACCCAGTTGCACTTACTCCCATCATTATGAAGTGCTTTGAACGGCTAGTCATGCAGCAGATCAAGACTGCCCTCCCCCCCTCCCTGGACCAATTCCAGTTTGCTTATCGGTTCAATCGCTCAACCGATGATGCCATTGCTACGGCCCTCCACTCAGCACTCACCCACTTGGAAAACAAAGACTCTTATATTAGAATGCTGTTCATCGACTTCAGCTCAGCATTCATCATCCCACAACAGCTCACTCATAAACTGATTAAGGTGGGGATCAGCACCCCACTGTGCAACTGGCTGCTGGACTTCCTGACTGGCAGACCTCAGGCAGTACGGGTCGCCAATAACACTTCCAGCGCGCTGAGCATGAGGCCCCCCAAGGGTATGTGCTGAGCCCCCTCCTCTTCACGCTGTTGACTCACGACTGCACACCATCACACGACTCCAACCTCTTCATCAAGTTTGCGGATGACACGACTATGGTGGGTCTCATTAGCAACAAAGAAGAGACTAGCTACAGGAGTGAGGTGAGCCGCCTGGCCAGGTGCTGCACAGACAACAATCTCTCCCTGAACGTGGAAAAGTCAAAGGAGATTGTGGTCGATTACAGAAGAACATACACCCAACACTCTCTGCTGTCCAATGGTGCGATTGTGGAGAGAGTAAGGAGCACCAAGATCCTGGGTGTGCACATTACAGAAGATCTCTCCTGGTCATACAACACTGCAGCACTAGCCAAGAAAGCACAACAGCGTCTCTACTTTCTCTGTAAGCTGAGAAGAACTGGAGCCTCGACACCCAACATACGCACCATCTACAGAGGCACCATTGAGAGCATCCCTGACCAGCTGCATCACTGTGTGGTTCAGCGCCTGGAATGCGTCCTGCCGGAAAACACTCCAGCGCATAGTGAGAGTAGCTGACAACACCCGCCTCACACGAAAAGCTCTCAACATCGCGCGTGACCCTACCCACCTGACTCAGAGCGCTCCAAACCAGGACAAGCAGACTGAAGGACAGCTTCATCCATCAGGCGATCAGGAAGCTCAACTCCCTTTCAGCTCTGCCTCCCCTGTGCTCTTCGGCCTCTCCCACCGTTATACTCTGACTTCTTCATTTCACACACACGCACACACACACACACACACACACGCACACACACACACACACACACACTTGCACCTGTCACTTTATGCTCCTTGCACTTCCACTACCTCAACCAAGGAAATAACTTTTTTTTCTTTAATTTACATACCTTGTTCATACTGTTTTTGTACACCGTTTTGTTATACTGCTTTATATTGCTCTTTATAATGTCACTTTAATCAACTAAAATACGCACACTTGCACGATTCTTATTGCACTGTTCTGTTTTTCACCATATAAGCCTTCTGTGATATATTTTTTTATGTATGATTTATTTATAACAAATACACAACACAAAAATAAACAATCAAAACATACAAAAAACACAATCATTCAAGACATTGGAAAGATGAAAGACTACAATGAAAAGATATGGAGAAAATTACTAAAGAAGTAATATTGGAATGATTACCATTATAAGGACAAGTGAAACAGAGAGTACAAAGGAAAAATAAGTAAATAAATGAAATTATAAATAACAAAAAAACACAAAACAAAACAGAAAAAAACATGCATGCCAAAGTCTTCCTAGACCACTGCCGGATCGGTAAACCGAAGAGATTCAACATAATTAAGAACTGGTTGCCAAATTTTTGAAAATTTAACCTGAGTGCCATGCAGTGAGTGTTTGATCTTCTCCAACTTCATAAAAGTAAGGGCATCTTTTATCCAGAGAGAGTGAGTAGTGGGGTTAGAGCCCTTCCAGTGCATTAAAATAACATGTCTTGCCAGGAGAGTAAGAAATGCAACAAGTTCAACAAAATAGGAGGGCATGTACTGTAGTACCCACTGGGTAAAACACCAAACAGGCCAATCAAAGGTTCCGGGAGGATCTTTACTGAGGTAATGACTGACAGAGAGTCAAACACAGATGTCCAAAATGAGAATATAACCGGGCATGACCAAAACATATGAATGAGATCGGCAGGACCGCAATGACATTTATCACAGTTAGAGTCAGTGCTAGGGTACAGTATACTGTATATGGGCCAATTTACTTTTGGACCAGTGGACTCTGTGCACCACTTTGCACTGCAGAACTCCATGACGCACACAGATAGAAGAGGTATGTATTCTTTTCAAGACTAGCTGCCAAACTGAAGGACTAATATTAATAACAAGGTCTACGGACCAAACATATCGCAGACCATCTGAAGCAGAAGAATGAAGTGAGAGGGCTGTGGAATATAATTTTGAGATCGCACCTTTAAGGTTAGGATCCAACCCAAGAACAGAATCAAGTGGGTTAGAAGAAGGAATAGCAGGGAATGTGGAAAAATGAGTTCGAGTAAAATCCCGGGCCTGTAAGTATCTGAAAAAGTGAGTGTTCGGTAGATGAAAAGCATCTTTTAATTGGTCAAAAGAAGCAAAGATACCATTGATGTACAGATGCTCTACTGAAACAATCCCATAATCTTTCCAAATTCCAAAGGTTTTATCTGTAAGAGAGGGAGGAAATAAAGGATTTAAATTTAGGGAAGATGACAATGGTACGGCCTGAAGTCCAAAGTGTCGCCTAAATTGGGTCCAGATCTTAAGACTGGCTTTAACTATAATATTTGTGGAATATGATGGAGCATGCAATGCCAACGAAAGGCACAACAGAGAAGTAAGAGATGAGGGAGCACAGGAGGCAGCCTCAATTTGCAGCCACGGTGGAGGCTTATTGTTGAAACACCACCAGTACAAAATGGAACGAATGTTTGCAGCCCAGTAATAAAATAAAAAGTTAGGTAGTGCTAGACCGCCCATATCTTTAGTTTTTTGAAGAATATCTTTCCGGATTCGGGGGACCTTTTTATTCCATATAAAGTGAGAGATGCAAGAGTCGAGTGAATGGAAAAAATTTTGCGGAATATAAACAGGCAGGCATTGAAAAAAGTATAGAAATTTAGGGAGCACATTCATTTTGATACAGTTTATGCGGCCGGTTAAAGATAAAGGTAAAAAAGACCAACGTTGAGTGTCATGAGCCAGTTTGGCCTGAAGTGGGGTGAAGTTAGCTTTAAACATATCCGAATATTTTCTAGTGACCCAGACACCTAAATAAAGCCTTCTGTGATATTAACTGTCCCTTTTTGCAGGACAGTAGCTCAATTATCTCACCTCTGTTGTTCTCTAAGTTTGTGTTATTTAAGGTTTTAAAAAAAATATATATTTAAGGTTTTTCAGTGTTATTTGTAACAAGGATGAGAGTTGACTTTGACTTGACTATAGTCCGAACAGAGGTGTGGGTTTTTTTTTGGATGGCAGGTGTATTTGAAAAGTTTAAGATAATCTTTGTAAATCATTGCGTTACTTTCAAACCCACCAACATCCCAAGACAGAGACTAGTCCATGAAAATAAGTGCACACCGAAAGACAAGAAGAGCAATATAGTGTATGCAGTCCAGTGTGGTGAGGAGTGTTTAGAGCTCTATAACTGGCCCATGGATATAAATATATATGTCCCAAAACAACCTTTCTCAGACTGAAGAAGCTACCTGCTTTAGTAGCAAAATTCTTCAAACCAAAACAAGTCATCGAGTTGACTGGTTGTCATCCAGACAACTTTATCGATGTATGGCATCCAGAAGAGACACGCAGTTATTTAGTTGTTTTCCTTCCAAGTAATTTGGGACCTTCCAAACAACATGCAACCATTGTCAATATAATAGCAAGAGCAGTGGTTTGAAGGGCCTGACAGGGAGTTATCTAGGGGTTTGTTTGATAATAAATATATTATTATGTCAAAAATAAAGAAATTAAAGACAAAAATTAATTATGGAAATACAATACATCATGGCCAAACCCTAGGCAGAAATGAAAGCATATTTGTCTATAATCAGAGTATAAAAAAACCTGATGGATTGTGGGAGTTGGTTTTATGTAGATGTCTCTCACCTTTGATCAGTGGGAAAAGGTCTATAAAAGAGCTGGCAATAAAAACAAAAAGTGAAAGAACTTTAGCTAAAAGGTGGAGGTTAAAGGGATTTAACAAGATTTAACAAATTATTTCTTAATTCTGACAATTTCACCTCCTCTTAGCTGAAATCCTTTTTTCCCTCCTATTTATTTCAAGAGGGACCATATGACCACAATTTAAAAACTACCTTCTCTTACTCTCTCTCTAGGAAGGTATTTTCCTGTACCAAAATACAAATAGTCCTATAATGCTCAGTCGATTCTGTCGAAAGTGGCTACACCTCCAAATGACTAGGGTTACTTGTTTGTTACTTGTTGGATATATTGCAAGATTCGTGCTTTACAATGAATGCCATTAGTGTCTGTTTGCCAAATCTCATGGTGTCACTTTTAAATCATATGACAATATTAGTTATCATTATCCCAAGCAACTTACATTTTTATCTTATTATACATCTGAGTAGTTTAGGGTTGAGGGCCTTGCTCAAATACCAACAGTGTCAACTTGGTGGTGCTGGGGTTTGAACCTAGGACTTCCAAAATGCATTGGACCTGCATTGATGTAGTTACCCAAATACAACAGCAATCAATTGTTTTATTTGAAACACAAAGAAGTCACATTCTAACATTGTTAACCAGCAGCTAAATCTGCATTGTTGGAAGGGTTATTAGTATATTGGAGGACGCTGAGACGCTGCTTTTTTTCCGAGCTCCACCATACTGACCAACTTTTAAACTTTTTCGTCCCCTTACGAAGAGTGTACATAAAACGGATAAGTATCTCATAATATATTTACTTGAAACACGTGTTATATCGTTAAGTTTTAATTGTTTTGCAGCACACCGCTTTTAGCCGGCATTAGCATCGCTAATTAGCATTAGCATCGCTAGCCCGTTAGCCCGGCTATCACGTTTGTTTGTAAAGTTTGTTTTCGCTTCTTCACACCGATTATTTTCCGTGTTTAGACACCATGTCGGTTGTGACTCTGCCTCTGAGTGCAGGTGAGGAGACATTGGAGCTGCACTCGGTGGATTTGGAGCTGGAGGCCGTGGAGAAGCTGATCCGTGAGCTACAGGTGAAGCTGGCCCGGCTACAGCAGCGGAAAGCCACGCTGGAATCGTCACGGACCGACGCTCACCTGTCCCAGGTAAATTCTCGGCATGACACAATCTCTCCGACAACCTCAACCCCGCGTTTTTCTCTGCCCAGGTCCAACACACCAAGGACGCAGCCCGCCCAGTTTTCCTTCACCCCGGCGCCGGGATACCACGGACCCTGGATACAGCAGCAGCGGAAGAAGCACGCCAAGCCCCGGGCGAGGACCTCTCCCCTTCCGCCACCACCCGTCTTCGACATCTCGACCCGAAACCGCTTCGCTCCTCTCCGCGAGACAGCACACGACGTCCTGGTCATCGGAGACTCCATCGTTCGTCACGTGCGTGCTACCACAGCTAAAGGTAAGGTGCACACACGCTGTTTACCTGGTGCACGTGTTCTTGATGTTGCTGCACAGGTGCCTGCTGCCCTGAGGAGGAACATTGGAGCTGTGGTTCTTCATGCCGGCACGAACGACACCAGGCTGAGGCAGACAGAGATCCTAAAGAAGGACTTCAGGAGCCTGGTCGAGAAGGCACATCACCCACGACAAGGATCATCGTATCTGGACCGCTTCCCACATTTCAGCGAGGAATCGAGAAGTTCAGTAGATTATTTGCCTTTAATGAATGGTTACAATCTTGGTGTCAACAACAGAAATTACGCTTTGTTGATAACTGGAATGTTTTCTGGGAGCGTCCTAGGCTCTATCACACCGATGGCCTACACCCTAGCAGAGCTGGAGCAGCGGTCCTCTCTGACAACATCTCCAGAACACTACGAACCATCTGACTGGCGGTAAGTCATACTGTAGATTCCAAACATATTAGCCACATCACAACTCACTGTAGTGATAGACGCACACACATAGCTTGTCCTATAGAAACTGTGTCTGTTCCCCGAATACTGAGAAAAAATAATAAATTTGTTAAATTTGCCCGAAACAATCTGATAACCATAAAACCAGAAAAAGGCAAAATAAGTAGTCAAAATCCACCTCTAAAGTTTGGACTACTCAACATTAGATCCCTTGCGCCTAAAGCACTTATTGTTAATGAAATTATCTCAGATTATTGCCTTGACGCACTCTGTCTCACCGAAACCTGGCTTAAACCAAATGAATATTTTGGTCTGAATGAGTCTACTCCGTCAGGATATTTCTATAAGCACGAGCCCCGTCTAATTGGTCGCGGTGGTGGTGTCGCCACTATCTACAATGATGTACTCACTGTTACCCAGAAAATAAGGCCCAGGTTTAATTCATTTGAAGTGCTTATCATTAATGTTGCACTAAATGAAATACGTAATAAACCCTTGCTATATTTTACCCTGGCCACCGTGTACAGACCCCCGGGGCCATATGGCGATTTTCTTAAAGAATTTGGACATCTGCTATCAGACCTATTGGTTAACTCTGACAAAGTGTTGATAGTAGGAGACTTTAACATTCATGTAGATGATGCTAACGACGCTTTAGCACTCACATTTATGGATTTACTAAATTCCTTTGGGGTTAAGCAAAATATAATTGGAGCAACTCACCGCTTTAATCATACGCTAGATTTAATTATATCCCATGGTATAGATGTCTCTTATATAGAGATCATACCTCAAAGTGATGATATCACAGATCATCACCTCCTGACATATACTCTACCCGTAGAACAGATTAGCTGTGTCTCCCCACGTTATCAATCTGTTAGAAATGTGAATCCCACTACTAAAGACAGATTCACAAGTAATGTCCCAATTTCTTATTAGACCCCTAAATGCAGATGATCTAGGTGAAGTGACTAGCAGCATGGGCACTATTCTTACCAGTACATTAGACACTTTTGCTCCCATCAGATTAAAAAAAGTCAGAGATAAAACATTTGCACCGTGGTACAACAGTCATACTCGCGCCCTAAAGAGAGCAACCCGTAACCTCGAGCGAAAATGGAGGAAAACTAAATTAGAAGTTTTTCGAATTGCGTATAAAGACAGTATGTGCAGCTATAGACAGGCTCTAAAAACTGCTAGGACTGAGCATCTTAGCCAACTGATAGCAAGAAACCAAAGCAATCCCAGGTTCTTATTTAGTACAGTGGCTCGCCTAACAAAACCTAAGATGCCCGCAGAGAGTATCCCATCACAGTTTAGAAGTGAAGACTTTATGGACTTCTTTAATGAAAAAATCAATAATATCAGGAAGAAAATAATGGAGGTTCAGCCTCTAATAGTATCTCACGATCCAGTTCAGCCTATAGCTTCACATTTAGATTTTCAGTGCTTTACAGGTATAGGACAGGAAGAGCTGTATAAACTCATCACCTCGGCTAAATCAACAACGTGCCTGTTAGACCCAATCCCAACCAGATTTTTAAAAGAAGTGATGCTTACGGTTGGAGAACTTCTAAACATTATTAATTCTTTATTAAATCTAGGTCACGTCCCTAAACCTTTCAAGTTAGCAGTTATTAAGCCGCTTCTTAAAAAATCTAATTTGGACGCGAATGAAATAACAAATTACAGACCGATTTCAAACCTTCCGTTCATATAAAAAATACTAGAAAAAGTAGTATCAGCTCAAATTTGCATATTCTTGCAGGATAACAACATCCTTGAAGAATTTCAGTCAGGTTTCAGGCCCCATCATAGCACAGAAACTGCACTAGTTAAGATTACAAACGACTTGTTTTTAGCTTCAGACCAAGGCTGCATCTCATTGCTAGTCCTGCTCGATCTTAGTGCCGCATTCGACACTATAGATCATAATATTCTCATAGATCGCTTACAAAATTATATAGGTATTCAGGGACAGGCATTAAAATGGTTTAGATCTTACCTGTCTGATCGCTACCATTTTGTAGATCTAAATGGAGAACCGTCTGGTGTAATGCCAGTGAAATATGGGGTTCCACAAGGGTCAGTTTTAGGACCTCTGTTGTTCTCAATATACATGCTTCCCTTGGGTAACATCATAAGAAGACATGGGATTAGTTTCCATTGTTATGCTGATGATACCCAATTATATATCTCAACTAAACCAGACGAAATACCTAAGTTGTCTAGATTAACTGAGTGTGTCCAGGACATAAAAGATTGGATGACCAATAACTTTCTTTAATTAAATTCAGATAAGACAGAGATATTACTTATTGGCCCAAAAACCAGCACACAACAGCTTTCACAATTCAGTCTGCGCTTAGAAGGATGTACTGTTACTACCAGCTCAGCAGTAAAAGACCTGGGCGTAATATTAGACAGTAACTTGTCTTTTGAAAATCACATTTCAAATATCACAAAAACAGCCTTTTTCCATCTTCGAAATATTGCTAAACTTAGGAACATCTTATCCGTATCTGATGCAGAAAAGCTAGTTCATGCATTCATGACCTGCAGACTGGACTATTGTAATGCATTACTAGGTGGTTGTCCTGCATCCTCAATAAACAAGCTTCCGTTAATCCAAAATGCAGCTGCCAGGGTTCTCACTAGATCCAGAAAATATGATCATATAACCCCAATATTATCATCCCTGCACTGGCTACATGTTCAGTTTAGAATAAATTACAAAATAGTATTACTTACATACAAGGCCTTAAATGGTTTAGCTCCCACATACCTAACTAGTCTTCTGATGCACTACAATCCACCACGCGCCTTAAGATCACAAAGCTCCGGACTTCTGGTAGTTCCCAGAATTTCAAAATCTACAAAAGGGGGTAGGGCTTTTTCATATTTAGCTCCAAAGCTTTGGAATAGCCTTCCAGACAGTGTTCGGGGAGCAGACACGGTTTCTCAGTTCAAAAGTAGACTCAAGACGCATCTTTTTAATCTGGCATACACATAACTCATCCCATAATCTCATACTCCAGTACACCTATACCGAATGGCAACTACGCTAATTCTCCCCATCTGTTCTGTATTTCTCTACCCATCCCGAGGCATCGGGAGATTTTGCCAGCTTCAGTAGACAAAGGCCGACCCTGCGTGGTTCCTGAGGCATCCAGAGAAGGACCAGCTCTAGCTGGATTCAGCTTTATGATGGTTGGAGCTACACATGCTGCTCCTGTGCTTCCAGTGATCCAGACCTCATCTGCCCTCTGCACCTACTGACTTGTCCCTATGCTGAACTGGTCTTCATGTCAATTTAAATAATTTCTGTCATATTGAATTTCCACCTGCACAACACACAAGATGTTATATCATTTCTATCTGTTATCGCCCAAATGAGGATGGGTTCCCTGTTGAGTCTGGTTCCTCTCAAGGTTTCTTCCTAATGCCATCTCAGGGAGTTTTTCCTTGCCACCGTCGCCGCCACCCTTGGCTTGCTCATCAGAGAAATTTCATTCATTCGTCTCATTATTATTATCTGCACATTTTTCTCACACATCCACACTTCCAATTATTTTCTTTTCTATATTTATTATTATTATTAGTATTATATATATATATTTTTTGTTAAATTTCTTTAATTTTTGTGAAGCTGCTTTGAGACAATGACCATTGTTAAAAGCGCTATATAAATAAAATTTAATTGAATTGAATATATAGTATATACATTTCAAGCACCAAAGGTTAATTAAAAATGTTTGAGCTCTGTCTCCAGAATATGTTTCATAAAATATCTATTTTATGAAAGCTGTTAAATTATATACAACCAGAATTCCAGAAAAGTTGGGACATTTTTAACAACTTGGATAAAATTTAAACTAAAAGACTTTCAAATCACATCAGCCAATATTTTATTCACAATAGAACATAGAGAACTGTTTAAATTAAGAAATTTCACAATTTTATGCACAAAATGAGCTCATTTCAAATTTGATGCCTGCTACAGGTTTCAGAAAAGTTGGGAAAGGGACATGTTACCATGGAAACATTTCAAAACAGTTTGAAACCATCTGGGCATTGAGTTTATGGAGTTTGGATTTTTGGAATTTGGTCACATTCTTGCCTGATATATAGGTTTCTAGGTGCTAAAGAGGTTGTGGTCGTCTTTAGCCGTATTCTGACGGGACTAGTTTTCCAAACGACATGTGAGTTAGAATTTTTTTTCAGACGACGTCTGTCATTTCATGTATGCATTCGGTAGGAGTGTCTGCGTTTTACATGTGGGCGTTGCACAAGACAACATATCCAGGATGCTTGAATACCGGCGCGCTAGAGATAGTATAGTAGTTCACGTTGACCAAAACACAAAAGAAAACGCGTTTTGGAAAAAAAACATTTTCAGCAATCACAAACATTCGCATTCGGACGGGATTAGATTCCTCAGAGGACCGCCGAGTTTGCTGAAAAACAGTAGGTAATTTGCTCTGGAATTTTTACAGAGGTTGTGTGAGAGAAAGACAGACATGGCAGATTCGGACGGGATTAAAATCACAAAGTACGTCTGTGAAACAGAAATTTCTCTAACGACCCCTTAGTCCCGTCCAAATAGGGATTTTGACATATTTTTCATTTAATGATGCACCAAATGTTCTCTATAGGTGAAAGACCTGGAGTGCAGATATTTCACCTATAGAGTGAAAGACATGCACTTGGAGTCTTCTACTACTATGAAGCCATGCTCTTGTAATAGCTGCAATGTTTGGTTTTGTACTGTACTACTGAAATACACAAAGCTTTCCCAGAAATAGATGTTGTCTAAAACCTTAATATACCTTTCAGCATTGATAGTGCCTTCCAAAACATGCAAGCCACCCCCATACCATCAGAAATGCTGACTTTTAACCCAAACGCTGAAATACGCTGGAAGCGCTCCCTCCACTTTAGTCCAGCGTCCGTGATTTCCATCAAGAATGTCAAATTTGTACTCATCTGACCATAGAACACTTTTCTACTTTGAAACAGTCCATTTTAAATGAGCCTTGGCCCACAGGACATGGCGGCACTTCTGGACCCTATTCACATATGGCTTCCTTTTTGCATGATAGATGGCAGATTGTGTTTACTGGTTTCTGGAAGTGGTTGTGAAGTGGTTTCTGGAAGTATTCCTGGGCCCATTTATTAATGTCAGTGACTATCATGCTGATAAATGATGCAGTGTCATTTGAGAGCCTGAAGACCACTGGCCAGTGGCGGACTGGCCATCTGGAGTACTGGGAGTTTTCCCGGTGGGCCTCTGTTATTGCATCTCTTTCCTAAACATATGGATGAGTGCATCGAGCGCACGGCAGCCGCTGACAAAGAGCGTGTTGTTGCGGGAGAGAGAGGTTGATTTACGACAGCTGTTTACGGGAGTGTAGTCCAGTGCCGGAGATGCATTGTGGGTAATGAGGTCCAGTGTGTGTGAACGCGAATGCTAGATGTAGGCTGGGATATAGAGCCTGAGTTTTGTTTTCTTTTCAGTAGTTTTTAGTTGGATTTAAGTGCGGGAGGTTGTACTACACCGCGTTCCAAATTATTATGCAATTTGGATGTAAGTGTCATAAACATGAAATGTTTAGTTTTTAAATTAAATTCATGGATGGTATTGTGTATAAAAACATTAGATATTTCATGAAAACTTAAGCGTGATCATCGTACTGTGAAGACATTTGTGGCTGATTCAGGGCACAGACAGGTTCGTGCAGATAAAGGCAGAATGAATATGGTTTCTGCAAGACAAATTCATCGGATTAAGAGAGCAGCTGCTGAAATGCCATTACAAAGCAGCAAACAGGTATTTGAAGCTGCTGGTCCCGCAATCCTCAAGGTGTAGGATCCTTTAGAGGCTTGCAGTTGTGCATAAACCTACTATTTGGCCACCCCTAATCAATGCTCACAAGCAGAAATGGTTGCAGTGGGCCCAGGCATACATGAAGGCAAGTTTTTAAACAGTCTTGTTTACTGATGAGTGTCGTGCAACCCTGGATGGTCCAGATGGATGGAGTAGTGGATGGTTGGTGGATGGCCACCATGTCCCAACAAGGCTGCGAAGTCAACAAGGAGGTGCCAGAGTCATGTTTTGGGCCAGAATCATGGGGAGAGTGCTGATAGGCCCCTGTAGGGTCCCTGAAGGTGTGAAAATGACCAAAGTATATTGACCACTTTCTTCCATGGTACAAAAAGAAGAACCATGGCTTCCGCAGCAAAATCATATTTATGCACGACAATGCACCATCTCATGCTGCAAAGAATACCTCTGTGTCATTGGCTGCTATGGGCATAAAACATGAGAAACTCATGGTGTGGCCACCATCCTCCCCTGACCTCAACCCCAATGTGAACCTATCAGGGTGGGAGGCAGTTTGATTCAAAACAGCAGCTCTGGGAAGTTATTCTGACATCCCGCAAAGAAAGTCAAACAGAAACTGTCCCAAAAATTCACAAGTTCAATGGATGCAAGAATTGTGAAGGTGATAACAAAGAAGGGGTCCGATGTTTTTGATAGAAATAGTTTTTGATTTCTTTAAATATGACCTCCTAATTCTGCAAATTCAACAAAAGCCTATTTTCAGTTCTTTACAACCTATATAATGTTTTATGCATTTTCAGTTATTAATTTTTAAATAAATATTATCATTAGGAGGTTTGTTCATTCATTCATTCATTCATTTTCTATACCGCTTAATCCTGTGTTCAGGGTCGCGGGGGACCTGGAGCCTATCCCAGGAGACTTCGGGCACTAGGCGGGGTACACCCTGGACAGGGTGCCAATCCATGAGGTTTGTTCAATAAAATTGAAATTATACCCTAATAGTTGATGACTAGAAAATTATACTGACTGTCATTTGCATTTACTAATTATGAAAATCAGAGAAAGATATCATTTGTGTAATAATTTGGAACGCAGTGTATAACCTGACAATGCAGCAAATAAAAGAACGGGCATAGACCAGTTTGTCCATTTCATCAGTACACGAGTATGAATTAACGGACTGTTACGCTGCAGCGAGCAACATTAAAAATAAAGCGGATGTATTGCCCTCTCTCAATATGCAGTGGTGTGAAAAACTATTTGCCCCCCTCCTGATTTCTTATTCTTTTGCATGTTTGTCACACAAAATGTTTCTGATCATCAAACACATTTAACTATTAGTCAAAGATAACACAAGTAAACACAAAATGCAGTTTTTAAATGAGGGGTTTTATTATTTACGGAGAAAAAAAATCCAAACCTACATGGCCCTGTGTGAAAAAGTAATTGCCCCCTGAACCTAATAACTGGTTGGGCCACCCTTAGCAGCAATAACTGCAATCAAGCGTTTGCGATAACTTGCAACGAGTCTTTTACAGCGCTCTGGAGGAATTTTGGCCCACTCATCTTTGCAGAATTGTTGTAATTCAGCTTTATTTGAGGGTTTTCTAGCATGAACCGCCTTTTTAAGGTCATGCCACAACATCTCAATAGGATTCAGGTCAGGACTTTGACTAGGCCACTCCAAAGTCTTCATTTTGTTTTTCTTCAGCCATTCAGAGGTGGATTTGCTGGTGTGTTTTGGGTCATTGTCCTGCTGCAGCACCCAAGATCGCTTCAGTTTGAGTTGACGAACAGATGGCCGGACATTCTCCTTCAGGATTTTTTGGTAGACAGTAGAATTCATGGTTCCATCTATCACAGCAAGCCTTCCAGGTCCTGAAGCAGCAAAACAACCCCAGACCATCACACTACCACCACCATATTTTACTGTTGGTATGATGTTCTTTTTCTGAAATGCTGTGTTACTTTTACGCCAGATGTAACGGGACACGCACCTTCCAAAAAGTTCAACTTTTGTCTCGTCGGTCCACAAGGTATTTTCCCAAAAGTCTTGGCAATCATTGAGATGTTTTTTTTAGCAAAATTGAGACGAGCCTTTCTTTTTGCTTAAAAGTGGTTTGCGCCTTGGAAATCTGCCATGCAGGCCGTTTTTGCCCAGTCTCTTTCTTATGGTGGAGTCGTGAACACTGACCTTAATTGAGGCAAGTGAGGCCTGCAGTTCTTTGGATGTTGTCCTGGCGTCTTTTGTGGCGTCTCGGATGAGTTGTCTCTGCGATCTTGGGGTAATCCTGGGAAGGTTCACCACTGTTCCATGTTTTTGCCATTTGTGGATAATGGCTCTCACTGTGGTTCGCTGGAGTCCCAAAGCTTTAGAAATGGCTTTATAACCTTTAACAGACTGATAGATCTCAATTACTTTTGTTCTCATTTGTTCCTGAATTTCTTTGGATGTTGGCATGATGTCTAGCTTTTGAGGTGCTTTTGGTCTACTTCTCTGTGTCAGGTAGCTCCTATTTAAGTGATTTCTTGATTGAAACAGGTGTGGCAGTAATCAGGCCTGGGGGTGACTACAGAAATTGAACTCAGGTGTGATAAACCACAGTTAAGTTATTTTTTAACAAGGGGGGCAATCACTTTTTCACACAGGGCCATGTAGATTTGGAGTTTTTTTTCTCCCTTAATAACGTAAACCTTCATTTAAAAACTGCATTTTGTGTTCAATTATGTTATCTTTGACTAATTGTTAACGGTTTTTGATGAGCAGAAACATTTAAGTGTGACAAACATGCAAAAGAATAAGAAATCAGGAAGGGGGCAAATAGTTTTTCACACCACTGTAAATTAGACACCTTCACTTTTAATTTACGGAGGGAGAGATATTGATCCTTTCTCGATGCAGCGAATTTCTCTGAGCAAATTAACAATAATTTTAATGAATGAAAAGGAGGAAGAAGAAAAGGTGGAGCTGAATGTTACACGAAAATAAGAAAAAGCTTTAGAGGTAAATGCTGTGAAATGCTTCAAATGAACAGATTCTGCCTTTGGTGTGAAGGAAAGTTCCAGTTCCGCAGGCTCTGATTGCTCTAACATTACTGTCAGGGACAGCGAGGCTGGATCCAGCAGCTTACCACATCCCACATCATATTACACTGGCTCATTATAGTTGAGATTAATTTTTAAAACCACATATTAGTATAAAAATATAACACAAAAACATGAATTAAAAAGTATCACTGAACATATATTGGGTCATATTTGTAAAACAAAGAAACAAAGGAAAGAACAACAAGTTCATTATTCAGTTATTCAGATCAGTGTAAAGTTAGTATGATTTTGAAAGTGCTATAACTCCACCTGGCACAGTTTCATCCTAGTGGAACAATCTGACTACATTTGCAGTGCCATGGAAAAGTATTTGCCCCATTCTGATTGTATTTCTTTGCGCATTTGTCACACTTGTATGGGTGGAATTTCACCTAAACACTTTATGAGGAAAAGACAAATTAGACTTTTTGTTTGTGAGCTATAATGAACATTTGGCAGGGGGTATCATCGTGATGCAGTGTAAGATATATCACTCATCAGTTTAAGCTGCAAGTGCAGCAGGTCAGTGATGATGAACCAGTGCCTGCTGATGATGACCAACACGTCTCCCCTGATCTACCAGAGCCAAGTGAAAAGAATCACAATCAAACTGAACAGGTAAGCTGGAATAAAATCAGTAGCAGCATTAACTCGTGCTAGTAATTATTATGGTAGTCAATATTCATTCAAAATAACGTTTCTCAGCCTTATTTCAAATTAATATTGACTACCATAATAATTAAAATAAGTACTAGCATGAGTTAATGCGGCTACTGATTTTATTTCAGCTTACCTGTTCAGTTTTATTGCCATTCTTTGTAAAATATTGTCTTTATAGATTTATATGTTGTTTGTCTTGATGTTCTTTCCTTTGTTTCTTTGTTTTACTAATATTACCCAATATATGTTCAGTGATACTTCAAATAATATGTTTAAATAGCATTGATTTCCGTATTGTGTTATATTTTTATACTTGTAACTGGTGTTAAAAATTTATCTCTACATTAATGAGCCAATGTATTATGATGTGGGCTGCTGTGGGCCAGAAAGTCCAGGGCCACTTTTTGGTCCCAGTCCGCTCCTGCCACTGGCATCCAACAAAGGTCTTCGGCCATGTCCCTTACGCACAGAGATCTCTCTAGTTTCTCTGAATCTTTTGATGATGTAATGCACTGTACATGAAGAGATTTGCAAAGCTTCTGCAATTTGACTTTGTTTTTAAAGAATTCCACAATCGTTTTAAACACATCTTTACTTCTGAGAAACTCTGTCTATAAGACATCTCTTTTATAGCTAATCATGTTACAGACCTGATGCTCGATGTTCTCCCAACTGAATTTATTTAAATTTTCTTGCTTTTTCAGCCTATCCCAACTATTTTGAGACCTGTGGCAGGCATAAAATGTGGAATGAGCCATTTAGTGAATAAAAGTGTAAAATTTCAGTTCTCTATGTTCTATTGTTTATAAAATATTGGCTCATGTGATTTGAAAGTCTTTTAGTGTAGTATTTTATAAAAAAAATAAAATAAAAACTCCCAACTTTTCTGGAATTATGGTTGTAAAATTAAATCCAGATTTATTAACAATGAAGTGTGCTATTCATGTGGATTGCAGTCACTAACTGACAATTTGTTGGATGAATGAATGTGGTTTTAGTTTTATAGAAAAGCTTATTTATTAATTCCTTATTTTCATTTTGTTTACAAAAATGTGAAGAGATACCACACCATCTGGGGAATTCATGTTGTTGTCTTTTTTGTGTGCAACGGCACAAACTGTGCAATCAGTATGCAACATTTTTTTAAATAACCTAATTTCTGAAACATAAGCAAGTATGTGGGAGTTAATGCTGAAGAAATTGCATATGTTCCACTACAATGTAAACCTATTAGACTGTAAAGTAATAATTTAGTACACTCTGTATCATTTTTTTGTGATCTATGTGATGCAAAACACAATTTATTATACTTGTCCCTAGATGATATTCAAGTAGTGGGTTGTTAATGCATACATTTGCATTTCTGTGTTGTTAAAAAATCTTAAGATCTGGACAGTTCCTCACGGTTGCTTGCTCATAAGTAATGATTGTTCATACATTAAAAAAGGTTTACATATTCCTAAAAAAATTACTTGCATTAATATCAACAGACAGAGTACTAGCAAGGTAGAGAGAAAATAGGAGGGCATACGTGTGAATTGTTAAAACGGTTTCTTCCTGTAACAATTCACCAATAACACTGGCAGGTTCGAATACTTTTACAGAATATTATTATTGCAGACTGACAGATGTGTTAAGAGAGAAGGTGCACAAGTGACATAAGGCAAGCAACTAGCTTCAGTTATCTATAATTTTCAGTCGATGCCATAGTACAGCACAGTTAAGCACAGTTGAATCCTTGATTCTACTTGGTCACAAGGCATGGCCGCTATAATTCCAGTTGTATGTTTATTTTAAGGCAGTTGTTACCATTTCTATAGTGCCAGTTTGCCCAAGGTCTTGTAGGGCTGATGCAGCACAACAACAACAATCATCATCATCATCATCATCATCATCATCACAATCATCTAAGGCTAATAGTAATAAAAGGCTAATATAAATAAAAAAGTGATGTAAATGAACTGTTGTAGCTTTTTGTAAAAAGACATTTATTTAACATTAATGAAAGGAGCCAGCAGCATTCTATATTGTTAATATTAACAGTGTAACAGTTGTAAGTTTATTTGAAGGCACTTATTACCATTTCTATAGTACCAGTTTAATTCCCAAGGTCTTGTAGGGCTGATGCTACACAACAACAAAATCATCATCATTATCATCATCATCATCACTATCATCTAAGGCTAATAATAAGAATAAAACTAAAAAGTAATATAATTGAACTGTTGCAGCGTTCTGTAAAAAGACATTTATTCATCATTTATGCAAGCAGCCTAGTCCACATTTTTCAACATAATGACAAGTTCTTTTTTATTCAAGAATTGGGCAAGCCAGTTCATAGATAGCTATAACTTAAGTGATACAGTATCACTTGTGTTGTGGATGTTCCAGAACGTTAAATGTTTACATATTCCTAAATAGAAAGTGTTTTGCATTAACAGCCAAATAATCAGCAAGGGGAGAGAAAATAAGAGGAAATAAGTGGGAAGTGTGAAAATGGTCCTTCTCCCTTAACATGTCCAAGAATTAACTTAAATTCTTTTTTTTTTTATGTTTTTATTGGTTTTCTTAAACATAATATACAAGTACAAAATCCAACAACAGCTAGTCTAATGTACTATTTACAACAAAAAAAATGTAATAATAATAAAAAATTAATAACTAAATAAAAAAAAAAAAAAAAAACACAACAATGGTGATTACTGAATAATAACCAGAGATAACACTGTAGAGCACAACAGATTAAGCATGTCACAATCTAAACATGAATCTATTATCAGTCATCCTTTGAAACCTCAGTCTGAATAAATTTCTCCCATATGTCCACATCTTTATAATTTTGATTCAATTTGGCAGTTTTTCATATGATACACTCTCAGTCATAAATTCAATCCACATTTTAATTGTAGGACATTGAATATCTTTCCAAACTTTAAGTATCAGTCGTATTGCTGTGACTGCACCCACTGTAATAAGAGAGAACTCCTTGTTTTTGATCTGTAAGATCTCTGATTTATCTCCCAACAAACATATCCTAGGTGATAATGGAATGTCAAATCCCAAACATTCTCCTAAATATTTTAACACAGCTTTCCAAAAAGGTTGAATCTTTGAACATTCCCATAGAGCATGCATATATGTACCATTTTCTTCTTTACATTTCCAGCATTTTTTATCTTCCGTACAACCCATTCTAAAAAGTCTAACTGGTGTGTAATAATACCTATGTAATACCTTGTATTGAATAAATTTGCCTCTTGCTTCTTTTATATACTTTCCGCTGTTGGACAAAATTCTCTTCCAGGTGTCTTTATCTATGTCGCTATCGATGTCCCTCTGCCAAATCAGTCTTAGGTTTTCACAGTTATTGTCATCGATCCTTAAACAGAGTTGGTAAAATTTAGATGTTTTTTGGATAGGTCTTGGTAGTTCAAAGAAATTTTCTAAAACATTTTAATTTTGATCCATGGGAACCTTTACCTTCAAACAGTGTCTAATTTGTAAATATTTCCAGAAATGATCACGGCCTTCTAACTTAAATTTTTCTTTCAAATTATTAAAAGACAAAAGCGTATTATTATTAAATAAATCCTTTAGTGTACGTATTCCGTTCCTAAACCACTGTCCCCAAAACAAGGGCTTTTTACCAACTTTAATGTGAGGGTTATTCCATACTGAAGAGTAATGTTGACACCAGTAAGAAATACGACATTTTTTGTGGGCAATTTTCCACACCTCTCTAGAATGACGCAATTAACTTAAATTCTGAAAGCGTATAGAATGTCCTGCAAGGACAAATTTGTAACAGAAAAAAACAACAGAAGGGAAAGATTTTTGCAGCTATTGTACAGTCAGGGTTGTAATTCCGATCAACATTTTCACTGAGTTCTGTATCACCGAAAAAGTGCCATAGTTAATATAGAAATGATACAGTACATCATGATTTGTTTAACCTTTATGCTATTCTTTCATTATTCCAAAATCTGCACAGACTACTTAAAATATAACATTTTACAAAATCTTTTATTCTGTTTTGAAGTTTACTTTCATTTTAACCTTTGCAAGAACGTCCCAAATTAATGACTCCAGTCATGAAATAAGAGTAACATTACCCAACATATACAGTGGTGTGAAAAAATATTTGCCCCCCTCCTGATTTCTTATTCTTTTGCATGTTTGTCACACAAAATGTTTCTGATCATCAAACACATTTAACTATTAGTCAAAGATAACACAAGTAAACACAAAATGCAGTTTTTAAATGAGGGGTTTTATTATTTAGGGAGAAAAAAAATCCAACCCTACATGGCCCTGTGTGAAAAAGTAATTGCCCCCTGAACCTAATAACTGGTTGGGCCACCCTTAGCAGCAATAACGGCAATCAAGCGTTTGCGATAACTTGCAACGAGTCTTTTACAGCGCTCTGGAGGAATTTTGGCCCACTCATCTTTGCAGAATTGTTGTAATTCAGCTTTATTTGAGGGTTTTCTAGCATGAACCACCTTTTTAAGGTCATGCCACAACATCTCAATAGGATTCAGGTCAGGACTTTGACTAGGCCACTCCAAAGTCTTCATTTTGTTTTTCTTCAGCCATTCAGAGGTGGATTTGCTGGTGTGTTTTGGGTCATTGTCCTGCTGCAGCACCCAAGATCGCTTCAGCTTGAGTTGACGAACAGATGGCCGGACATTCTCCTTCAGGATTTCTTGGTAGACAGTAGAATTCATGGTTCCATCTATCACAGCAAGCCTTCCAGGTCCTGAAGCAGCAAAACAACCCCAGACCATCACACTACCACCACCATATTTTACTGTTGGTATGATGTTCTTTTTCTGAAATGCTGTGTTACTTTTACGCCAAATGTAACGGGACACGCACCTTCCAAAAAGTTCAACTTTTGTCTCATCGGTCCACAAGGTATTTTCCCAAAAGTCTTGGCAATCATTGAGATGTTTTTTTAGCAAAATTGAGACGAGCCTTAATGTTCTTTTTGCTTAAAAGTGGTTTGCGCCTTGGAAATCTGCCATGCAGGCCGTTTTTGCCCAGTCTCTTTCTTATGGTGGAGTCGTGAACACTGACCTTAATTGAGGCAAGTGAGGCCTGCAGTTCTTTAGATGTTTTCCTGGGGTCTTTTGTGGCCTCTCGGATGAGTCGTCTCTGCGCTCTTGGGGTAATTTTGGTCGGCCGGCCACTCCTGGGAAGGTTCACCACTGTTCCATGTTTTTGCCATTTGTGGATAATGGCTCTCACTGTGGTTCACTGGAGTCCCAAAGCTTTAGAAATGGCTTTATAACCTTTACCAGACTGATAGATCTCAATTACTTTTGTTCTCATTTGTTCCTGAATTTCTTTGGATCTTGGCATGATGTCTAGCTTTTGAGGTGCTTTTGGTCTACTTCTCTGTGTCAGGTAGCTCCTATTTAAGTGATTTCTTGATTGAAACAGGTGTGGCAGTAATCAGGCCTGGGGGTGACTACAGAAATTGAACTCAGGTGTGATAAACCACAGTTAAGTTATTTTTTAACAAGGGGGGCAATCACTTTTTCACACAGGGCCATGTAGATTTGGAGTTTTTTTTCTCCCTTAATAACGTAAACCTTCATTTAAAAACTGCATTTTGTGTTCAATTATGTTATCTTTGACTAATAGTTAACGGTTTTTGATGAGCAGAAACATTTAAGTGTGACAAACATGCAAAAGAATAAGAAATCAGGAAGGGGGCAAATAGTTTTTCACACCACTGTACATAAACTGGTACCTCGATTAGCTAAACATTTGGACACATGACGTATCATTAAACGCAGATGTCTTACAAAATAAATATATTCATTTGATTTGGACGAGGGACATTCCAAGAGCGATGATATAGATCTTTAAATATATGTATTAGTCTGTGAGACACAGGTGTTCTAAAAATCTTTAATCGCATTAACTTTTCGCAGTCACCACCATGGGTGAAAGTAGGTCAGTATAGTCCGAAGTACTGAGGAGAGAACAGCTGCCTTCATATACTACAACCCTCAGATCAGCTTGACCAATGACCATTCTCAGGAGATTCTGAAATACTCAGCACAGCTGGCAAAAAAAATCTATGCTGTTCACAGTCATTTTTCTCCATTCTCATGTGTGATGTAAGCATTAAATTAAGATATAATTGAATGCCATAATTGCCTTCGCGACCGGGTATACAAAAACTGGATCCTAATCCGTTTTTAAGTTGTTATGTGCTTGCCTGAAATTGTAATAATTCATTAAAAAAAAGCTAGTTTTTTTCTTTTATAACTAAGTACAAGAACTGACAAAGTTTTGAGTCATGTTCCTCATCTGCTGCTAAGCATCAATCATACTGGAATCCTTTATTCGCTTCTTTATTCTCGGTCTTGACAGATAGCTACAGTCTGCTCTAAAGCTACACCGTGTTTTAATAGTAATGCAACAAGTTTGTCATATCAAGGGATTGAAATCATGCTGTTGCCATTGCTCATTCGTCACAGTAGGCTCCGGTTGCGAATAATTCCATGACAAAGAACATTAAGCTTGATAATGTTGTTTGTTCAATGGCTTTATGTAGCATGAGAGTTGAATTTTAGGATTTTTTAAACTTTTATCTGTTACTCCATCCGACTTAATGACAATCTGTAGGAACACTTCAAAACCTTGTTGAAAACTTTAGCCTTGTAAAATCGCTAGTCCATTACTTCATTTGAAGATGGATGTGAAATGTTATGGTGAGCTTTACCCGTGTAGAACAAGAAGGATTGAAGTCTGGTACAATCTTTAGGCATTGCTTTTATTGATAATTTTAATTGCTTTTGGCAGTATCACTGGTTTTTAACAAGATGGCATAGATCCAAGTGCTTTTGGATCTATCATGCTGTTTCCGTTCTTGACCATTGTATTATACAGAGGCATAAAAAGTGATGCATACAGTAGTGTGTATGCTACTCCTGCAGTTGCTGTTATTGATTCTTCTATTGAGTAACCAATTGCTGGTCTCAATCTCAGAGCTTCCATCAATTGTTTTTTCTTCCATATCCCATTTGCAGTTAGCTAAAGAAAAAAATTACAACCTCTGAACAATGCATATTAATGTTTGTGGTTTTATTACATACTCCACTAAAGAATATGTCTTTAGTTATTTCTCAGTGTACTAAATTATGTCCCAAATCAGTGTCTTTATCTGAAGGTATAAGCATAGGCATGGGTATAATTAAAGCCTGATAATTGTTAAATTTATTTTTGTCTATGTCCAGTATATGAGGTCACCTTGAATATATATATATAATTTAAATTGCTAAATGCAGTGGATCTACTTGAACCATTACGAGAACTAGCTGGAGATGAATGCTACAGTACATGTTGACCTTGCTCCAAGACATTTCCAGTTTGGCCAATTAACGGAGTTCCTGGGAGGCCAACCTTGTGAAGCAAGCAGTCCGAACATGGCTTTGGCGTACTGAGAACTTTCTACCTTGATGGTAACCAAGCACTTGTGAAATGCTGGGATAAGTGCATTGGTGTACTGTAGCAGGGGATTATATAGAGAAGTAAAGGGAGCTACAATGTTACTGTGTTACTGTGTTCTATTATTCTGTGCAACCAAAAGTCCTGGTTTGACTTAAACATCCCTCGTATTTTACTATTTCTGGTTTGGATTGAAACAAAAATGAACTAAAAGTTTAAACGTCTGTGTGGAATTCAGTGTGACTGTGACCAGTGCTGGGTCATCTCACCTATGTTTTCATTTTCTGCAAAGGAAAAGTACTCTAACGACTTACTTTTATCAGAAAGTAACACTGTAATGTAACTGATTACTTTTTAAAGACAGTAATTTTGTAATGTAATTAGTTACTTTAAAAAGTAACACTCCCCCAACACTGACTGTGACCAAGTGATTCCATCATTGTTATTGTCATTGTTTATTTGAACAGTTTCTTACTTTGAATTTTCTCATTTACGCATCTTATGCTTGTTCTGTAAATGGAATGACTGGTTTAACTACATGTTTTAAATCAGATTTCATAGTTGGGACAACTTGATGAAAGTAAAAAAGGTAGCAGCAGGTTTTACACTAAATACAGTATTTACAGCACTATAAAATTCTGTAAAAATTAGCTTTGCACTCCTTTTTTTATTAATAGAAATATAATACTGTAAATAATTACTTCATTGTGGTGTTTATATTTTTTGCACACTGGGCATGAGCTGGGTGATTCAACTACAAATACAGTAGCTAACCCACCTAGTGGCATGGTTTTGCAAAAAAGGCAGGAAGAGATATACAGTACTACAGTATATGTACTACACTCAGACCATAATCTCAGCTCAGGATCAAACCAAGCGACTGTTAACTTTCAAACCTCTCCACGACCGTGCTTCAAATTCATTATTATCAAGAGGATTTTGAAAATATGTCAAATATTATATTGTCTAAAAATATTTTAATTGTTGGTTGGTAATTTTATGAAATACAGGGTGTGTTATACAGGGGAAAAAGTTATGACCACATAGTGTCCTTTTGAGTTGTAAGGTGTAGTTTCATTCAGGATTCAGATTTTATCCTGAGAACACTAGGCATGACAAAAGAACATTCACATTGGTCTGCAGTCTATCACTGGCAGTATCAGCAAGCTGATTGCAGAGGTGTCAAGTAACGAAGTACAAATACTTCGTTACCTTACTTAAGTAGAAATTTTGGGTATCTATACTTTACTGGAGTAATTATTTTTCAGCCGACTTTTTACTTCTACTCCTTACATTTTTAAGCAATTATCTGTACTTTCTACTCCTTACATTTTAAAAAATAGCCTCGTTACTCTATTTTTATGATCAGAACGCGCAAACCCCCCGGTCGCATGATAAGAACGCGCACAACGCACCCCCCAACTCTAACCCCACCCCCCTCCCGTCGCATGATCAGAAAGTGAGACCTTACTGCTTTTGCCGCCCCTCACGGTACTTTTACTTTTATACTTTAAGTAGTTTTGAAACCAGTACTTTTAAACTTTTACTTAAGTAAAAAGCTTGGGTTGATACTTCAACTTCTAAAGAAGTATTTTTGAACCCTAGTATCTATACTTCTACTCAAGTAATGAATGTGAATACTTTTGACACCACTGGCTGTAGCAAATCCTTTATATTTTGGAAGAGGTTTGCATTCTTCAAGAAGTACAGTATGTGCTTTCTTTTCTGAAGAACCTGTAATTTGGACTGTTATAAAAAAATAAATGTTTGGTGGAAATTGGAAATTGTATTTCCTATAATTTGCACAAAATGTTTCCTTGGACACTGTTTCTTTTAATAAATATTGGCTCAAAAGCCCTAAAGAATAGAAAATTTAATAAATTGAGCTAACATAAATTTAACCCAAAACATAACATCACCAACACATAGGTTTATCAATTCATCTTAATCTAATCTAACCGACCCTGGTCTTATTGACTGACATAATAAATACATAAAGTTCATAATAAATAAATATGTAATTTCTCTAATTACTGTACACTATATGTACAGTATACAGTAAATATACAGTATTTTAAACTCTACTTAAACAATTTTACCGCATTATGTACTACTTTAAATGATAATGTTTTAAACTAAATACAAATTTGAAAATCCTGGTCTAATATTGTAAATATAAGGGTCAGTATAAAAATTTATTTATTTTAGATTTTGGGTCTTTATCAACTTCATCCATATCGAAACCTCATCATAAAACAATACATTTTATATAAGTTAGATAAGTTTAATCTTTATAACGGTTAACTATTATAAGTAACCCGGGGGGGGGGGGGGGCTGTCAAAAAATTTCTTCTATCACCTTTAGATTATAGCTCACAAAGTGGTTGCCAGTTCATGTGAGAAAATTATTCATCATGCTCCCAAAATAACTCTTTCACAATTCGAGTCCTGTAATATGCCCAGGGGCGGAATGGCCATCTGGAGTAACGGGAATTTTCCCGGTGGGCCGCTGGCCAGTGTGGTCCGGCCCAGTCAGTACACAAATATATATATATATTTTTTTTTAAATGACGGAAACCATAATATTGCATCTCTTTCCTACTCATATGGATGAGCTCGTCGATTGCACGGGCGCCGCCGACAAAGAGCGTGTTGTTGCAGGAGAGAGAGGTGTTGATTTACGACAGCTGTTTATGGGAGTGTAGTCCAGTGCGGGAGATGCATTGTGGGTAATGAGGTCCGGTGTGTGTGAAGTTGAACGCGAATGCGAGATGTAAGTTGGGATATAGTCATATACAGTGCTGTGAAAAACTAATTGCCCCTCTCCTGATTTCTTATTCTTTTGCATGTTTGTCACACAAAATGTTTCTGATCATCAAACACATTTAACTATTAGTCAAAGATAACACAAGTAAACACAAAATGCTGTTTTTAAATGAGGGGTTTTATTATTTAGGGAGAAAAAAAATCCAAACCTACATGGCCCTGTGTGAAAAAGTAATTGCCCCCTGAACCTAATAACTGGTTGGGCCACCCTTAGCAGCAATAACTGCAATCAAGCGTTTGCGATAACTTGCAACGAGTCTTTTATAGCGCTCTGGAGGAATTTTGGCCCACTCATCTTTGCAGAATTGTTGTAATTCAGCTTTATTTGAGGGTTTTCTAGCATGAACCGCCTTTTTAAGGTCATGCCACAACATCTCAATACGATTCAGGTCAGGACTTTGACTAGACCACTCCAAAGTCTTCATTTAGTTTTTCTTCAGCCATTAAGAGGTGGATTTGCTGGTGTGTTTTGGGTCATTGTCCTGCTGCAGCACCCAAGATCGCTTCAGCTTGAGTTGACGAACAGATGGCCGGACATTCTCCTTCAGGATTTTTTGGTAGACAGTAGAATTCATGGTTCCATCTATCACAGCAAGCCTTCCAGGTCCTGAAGCAGCAAAACAACCCCAGACCATCACACTACCACCACCATATTTTACTGTTGGTATGATGTTCTTTTTCTGAAATGCTGTGTTACTTTTACGCCAGATGTAACAGGACACGCACCTTCCAAAAAGTTCAACTTTTGTCTCGTCGGTCCACAAGGTATTTTCCCAAAAGTCTTGGCAATCATTGAGATGTTTTTTAGCAAAATTGAGACGAGCCTTAATGTTCTTTTTGCTTAAAAGTGGTTTGCGCCTTGGAAATCTGCCATGCAGGCCGTTTTTGCCCAGTCTCTTTCTTATGGTGGAGTCATGAACACTGACTTTAATTGAGGCAAGTGAGGCCTGCAGTTCTTTAGATGTTGTCCTGGGGTCTATTGTGGCCTCTCGGATGAGTTGTCTCTGCGCTCTTGGGGTAATTTTGGTCGGCCGGCCACTCCTGGGAAGGATCACCACTGTTCCATGTTTTTGCCATTTGTGGATAATGGCTCTCACTGTGGTTCACTGGAGTCCCAAAGCTTTAGAAAAGGCTTTATAACCTTTACCAGACTGATAGATCTCAATTACTTTTGTTCTCATTTGTTCCTGAATTTCTTTGGATCTTGGCATGATTGTCTAGCTTTTGAGGTGCTTTTGGTCTACTTCTCTGTGTCAGGTAGCTCCTATTTAAGTGATTTCTTGATTGAAACAGGTGTGGCAGTAATCAGGCCTGGGGGTGACTACAGAAATTGAACTCAGGTGTGATAAACCACAGTTAAGTTATTTTTTAACAAGGGGGGCAATCACTTTTTCACACAGGGCCATGTAGATTTGGAGGTTTTTTTCTCGCTTAACGTAAACCTTCATTTAAAAACTGCATTTTGTGTTCAATTATGTTATCTTTGACTAATAGTTAACGGTTTTTGATGAGCAGAAACATTTAAGTGTGAGAAATATGCAAAAGAATAAGAAATCAGGAAGGGGGCAAATAGTTTTTCACACCACTGTATATCTCTACATTAATGAGCCAATGTATTATGATGTGGGCTGCTGTGGGCCAGAAAATCCAGGGCCCCTTTTTGGTCCCAGTCCGCCCCTGAATATGCCTGTGCTATCAGGGAAGAAAAACTCCATTGATGTGATGCCCTGGTTATACAGTACCTTCCGGACTTAATTTTATTACCAATTCGAGTCCTGTAATCGAATTGGTAATAATGTTGCTGAGTCTAGACCTGACCAACTGAAGCAACCCCAGATCGTAACACTGCCTCCAGATGCTTAGACAGTGGGAACTATGCATGTGGTGCATCACTTCATGCACTTCCCTTCTTACCCTGATGCACCCTGGAATAGGGTCAATCTGAACTCGCATGACCTTTTCTCATTGCACCAAAGTCCAATCTTTATGGTCCATAACATTTTCTTTCTTTCTCATGAGCAACACTAAGATGTGGTTTTCTGTACTGTAGCTACTATACAAATCTGTTTAGTCCCATTGCTGCAAATTTTCATCACATTGTGTGCACACTGAAATACTCTTACTTTAACTGTTAAACATAGAGCTAAGGTGGTGTTTTTTTTTTGTTTGTTTGTTTTTTTCCCAATACACCTTCACTAAGCATTTAAATGATCTCCATTAACGATTCTTTTCCAACCACATTTCTTTCACCAAGGTGACGTTTCAGCACTACCCTTCTAGATTTTGATAATGTGTTGAAGGGGTCTTAACCCAATTCCAGAAATTTCACATTTTTGACTCTTCTGAAATGTTGACTTTTCAGTGTATATACAGAATGTACTTATCCCATACTGTATATCACGTCTGACAATGAGTTATAGTGTGTGTACTATTTTTACGTCCTTTGTTCAGAAAGGTGGAATTGTTTAATCACAGTTACAAGAAAGTCTACACCTCTTAGGAGTGATGAAAGCAAATCTGAGGTGTTGGCCGATCGGTCCAAGCATAATTTTACAACATAATTTACAGCAGATTATATATTATTATTAAGCAGATTATACCTTATATTATAAGGTTATAACATAACCTTAACAGGTGTAACAGAAACTTTTAGATGTAGAGGTAAAATTTATAAACACTTTTTAGGAAGATGGTCGAAAATTGCATACATACTTGGATTGGGAAGCTGCATATATCTCCTTTAAGGTGTATCCTTGTTTGAGGATGATGTCCAAAGTCTTTGCTCAAACTTCCATTTATAAAAAGGAAGGTAAGCGGATGGTTAACATAGTTAACTATATAATAATATTATTATTATTAGTTTTACTGTCTTTAAAATTTATTATAAAATTACTGTCATGGCAAGTAAAATGGATCTTTGTCTTTTGTGTCTTTTTGACAGGGCATTGACACCTGACCCTATTAAAGTATTGCATATGTCACAGCTGAAAGAAGTGCAATAAATTAAGTAGGATGAGGTAGAACATCACTTCTTCTATTATAAATGTCAAAGATTTATTCTTAACAACTTTGAGAGAACAAAGAGTCCTGGAGGCCTGGAGACATTTTGCATAAAGTCCAAAAAAGTAAATTGGGCAATTCTGTCACAATTAGTAACATCCCTTTATATAAGTTCCATATTGTATATTGAGTTATTGAGTTATTGAGTTATTGAGTTCAGCTCAGTTCCCATTTCAGTGTATTTTTTTTTTAACTACAAATCACTGTGGTTTCAAAATCTTATCTTTCCATGGCTCCAGTACATTCTGATATCATTAGTTACCACATAGCAACAAAGCATTAAGGTAGGTAAGACGAAATAGAGTAGTGCTACATAAAGGCAGAAAACCGATAATTTGGTCTTGATTTGGCAATAGCTCCACAGTGCACTAAGAGGATCTGCAGCTACCTATGGAAAGATTTATCTGTCATGAAAATAGATTAAATGCACTGATTTAATCAATAAAATTATTTTAACCAGAAGCATTGCTTATTTTAGGGATATTTTTTTCTGGATGATTTTTTTAATTTTGTAAATACTGAACAGTAACATTAAATCCATTAACTTTAAAACCAACTAGGTTTTTGGGATCACATTCTGCCACCGGAGTGTGCCTCCGTGGGCCCTCTGGGGGTGTGCTTTTGTGTCTGGCACAAGGACACTGGCAGTGGATCTTTTGGGTGCTGTGTAATAAAGGTTAGGGCCTCTGTAGATTGGATATGTTTGTCTGGTGCACTCCATGTGTGCTCGATCCTATTCGGATTTGGCGAGTTTGGAAGCTGGTTGGCAGCCTTGAGGTCTTTGCCTGCTGGGCTCTGCGTGTGTTAGGCTGCGGTGAACCTGGTGTTCTGATGCCTGACTTTTTTTGGTGAGTTGTACTGCAGTTTGTAGGTGTATTGTTGGTTATCAGAGTTGTTTGAATCACCTGTTAGTTGTCATGAAAGTATCTTTTTCTTTTCTTTCTTTTTTTTTAAACAGACAAGTTCTCCCCATGATTGTTGGGTTTCCTCCGTGTACCCCGGTTTCCTCCCACAGTACAAATATATGCAGATTAGGCTAATAGCATTCCCAAATTCCCCCTGCAACCCTGAATACAGGATAAAGCGGTAAAGAGGTAGAGAGAGAGAGTGGGTTAAACACACATCGTGTGGCATTGACGATGAAATAGTTTTTTTTAAAACCCTTATCACCTTATCCAATGCTAGGAGATATGCATGAGAACTATAATTTAAAGCAGTAAGGGGTATTTTCAGAAATGTTATTCCAACCATAAACGTATATTACCTGTTCAAACAAACAAACAAATAAAAATATATTTGTATTATATTTGTATATAAAGAAAGCAACATAATATTATTTAAACCAACCACTTTTCAGACAAAAAAATATATTTAAAAAAGGGGGTTATCGCACAAAGCACTGTCTTTCTTGACTTTATTGTTGTTCATTAAGAAAAAAATATCCAATCCTTTTCCATCATAACTGTCTGTATTATATAACTGGAATAACTGGAAAATATTTATGTTTCATCAACACATTTGATATGCAAATAATCACAATGATATAATCAATAAGCAAATCAGTTCTTGAAGCCATTTGGCACCTTCTAGAGACCTATTACTTGCAAAGTATGTTCTGGATGCAACAACAGGAAACATTAAATCTGGTCTTAGAGAAAATTGGCATACGTTTGTGTCCAAGAAAACGCAGATGGAAGGCAATGACCAGTTGGAACACTGTAGAGAGTGGCTGCTGGAAAAGTATAAATCAATGTTTACTGAAACTGGACATTCCATGCTGCAATTCATAACCTGTTCCAGTTCCTCAAGCAGGTAAAGACCCATGTCCTCTAGCCGTCATGTCATCATTCCAACTGGTTCCAACTTTTCGGCTTTGAAGCAGGTTGACAGATTGTGGTCTTCCTGACCTCAAATAAAACAATGGCCACTAGGTGATATATAATTTGCGCTGAATGTGTTCTTGATTTCTTTAGGTTTGTTTCAGTAGCTCTCTCACTCTCTCTCTCTCTCTCTCTCTCTCTCTCTCTTACTCACACACAAATGGTTTGTGATTCTAACAGTTGGTCCAATTTAATAAGTCTGTAGTGTTTTATTTTTTTTTTTGTTTCCCAAGTGATCTTGTAGTCTTTCCTCATTAGCCCAAATTTACTGGAACATCATAATTTACTCAGACATACGATTTATGTATTTTAGAAATATAATATAGGTTAGCAAATACCAAAAGTAAGTATGTTTGAGGGGGAAAAACAACAGTATTATTTAGCAAAGGATAAAATTATCAAATATTTAAGTAAAAGAAAGAAGGTGAAAAATAAGAAAAAAGGAAACAAGTAATAATATTCATGTTGTAAAAATTTATAATAATAATAATAATAATAATAATAATAATAATAATAATAATGATGATGATAGTCATGATTCAATGTCCGCCTCAAGTCTGTGTGCGTGGAATTTGCATGTTCTCCCCATGCATGGCTGGTTTCCTCCCACAGTCCAAAGACATTTCCCATAGTGTGTGTATGTGTATGTGTGCCCTGTGATGGATTGGCATCCTGTCCAGGTTGTACACTGCCTCATATCCTAAGCCGCCTGGGATAGGCTCCATGCCCCTGTGACACTGTACACAGGTTAAGCATTATAAAAGATGAATTAATTATTATTATTATTATTATTATATTGATGATGATGATTAAGGACATACTCATGCTAATGAGACAGACAGCTGGTAGAATACCACTCCAGAGAGGACACATAAGTTTGCTTTATTTATCTTGTGTCATAACATTTATGTTCTGAGGTATGTTTGTTTCTTTACATTCATGTATTAAAATGATCTATATTTATATAGATATCTATGTATTGGTATATCTATAAAGATGAAGATGTGTTCCATGTATGCGAGTATTAATGTGAATTCCCCCAGCTGCAAATAAGGTGTATTTTAGTGTATGGTAGAAGTCGGGTATATATTGAATGAACATCTGAAGTGAGTGACTGTTCCCTGAGGATTCCCCGCGTGGTCTCTCCGTAGCCCCGCCCCCTCCGCTCGAGTCGCCGCGCGCTGTCCGGCAGCGCTTGCTGCTCTCACGAAACTAAGCAGCTTTAACACGCGCGCGCTGTGCACTGGAGGCTGTGAGGCAGAGCGCCACCGGAGCACCGCACATCTGAAGGCAAAAGTTCCGCCGCGTTCTCAAGTGACGGCGCGGCTCACAGAAACCATAACGGATAACTCGAGGACGGAAATGTTTACCAGAATGGTTTCCGACTGAGATTTTTGAGTATGTTCAGCGCTTTTTCTTGAAAACAGAAAACCATGATTTGTGCTGTTTTTATATTTTTCTGCGTGACTCTGGTTTTGGGAAATAAAACCGACGAGCGGACGCCGTTTTTCCACGGGCACGTGTTTGAAAACTCCCCGCCGGGCTCGAGGGTGAACGGGCTCAGCATCCCGTCGAGGCGCATCGACGCGCTGCGCTGGTGCTCCGGCTCGGGCGTGTACCTGAAGTTACTCGGAGACGGGAGCGAGGACTTTCGGGTTTTTGCGCACCACGGACGCGGGCACGTGCAGCTGAAAACCGTCAGCGTGTTGGACCGGGAGGAGCGCGCGGCGTATGTACTCGGTGTCGGCCTGTGTTGCACCAGCTGCGCTTCACCTGAGCGCGTCTTGTCGCGCGTGGCGTCGGTTCGGGTGGACGTCCTCGACACGAACGACCACCCGCCTGCTTTCAGACACGCGGACGTGAAAATAACCCTAGACGACGCCACCGCGCTTAGGTCGGTGGTTTATAAAGTGACAGCGGAGGATACGGATAGCGGCAAGAACGCCGAGCTCATCTATTACGCGCTGCCGAGGAACGGGAGCTTCTACGTGGTGCCCAAAACGGGTGAAGTTCTTCTCGTGGACTCTATCCTCGGTCTCGCGTCACCCATAAAGTTCATGGTGTTTGCCAGAGACCGGGGATGGCCGTCGCGCACAGGTCGCCACATGCAGGTGGAGATCATTCCCCGACAGTGGCCGGTCGCCTTCCCATCGTTATCAACATCATCATCATCATCATCCTCCCGACTCCTGAGAAAGTCTCGCTCCGCTCTGGAGCCCAGCGAACCTGTGAGCGTGAGTGTGTCCGAAGACGCAGCAATCGGCTCTGTGATCATGAACCTGAACCCGGTCCGGTTTCAGTCGGTTACTTTCGAGCTGCTTTACCCCGACGCGGAAACCTCTCCGGTCAGCGTCAGCAGAGAGAGCGGCGAGCTGGTGATCTCCAGGAGCCTCGACCGGGAGACTGAACCTGTAGTGGAAATTACTGTTAAAGTGCAGGATAAACGAGGTAAAGCGCGCGCTCAGAGGAGTCTCTTTACACTAGTCTAGATCTTGTGGATCAGTTTGTTCCCCTCGTGCCACTTTAATGTGCAGAAAATCCACCGCAAACTCCCTGGTGTTTAATTTAAAAAATCTCTTCCACATATAAATTACCTCCCAAACAAGCTCAAATATATCACATCGGAATGCATTGATGTTCAGTCGGAAATCTCTGACCGATTTTATAGTCGCATCAGTAAACAGGTTTAATTTGTTTAATTGCACTCTTCTAATCCTGATCCGTTTACTTATTTGCTTAGACATTTACCTATACATTCTCAATCCTGTTGGCATTCTTGCTTTGAGAAAAAAGAAGTGATGTGCGTAATTTTGTTTTGCATGAAATATGTGTAATGCGTTCTGCCAGGTTAATTAAAACTCACAGTTAAGATTTTGCGACCTCCACGGAAGAAAAGGAAAGGGGGGGGAAAGGGAAAGTCACAGAGCACAGAGAGTCAAACTGCAGGGAAGAGATGCTAACGTCTGTTCTCAGTGGTGTATGACAGCAAGACAGGTTAACATTCTCATTGTACAAATTTCCTATCGGGTAGACATCCCATTCTCAGTAAAAATCCAATTTTCGATTTGATAATGATATCAGCTCTGAGTGTCGGCTCTGCGTCACAAACGTTCACAAGACCCGAGCGGAGCGGAGCGTCTGCAAAGCGTCTGTTGCTAAGTTATGCAAGTGAGGTGTGGCTGCATGCTTAGGACAAGAAAAGCTGTGTCCATAAAACATAAAAGACATCAGTGGAGTCAGTTTGTCACATTGTCAGATTTGCTCATAGAACTTCTCCAAGGGAAAAAAAGTTAGGAAAGCAAAAAATATATATATATATTTATAATGTTATAATTTAAAAATACATAGCTGGATATGCCAAGTCATAAAGCATTAAGCATTTTAATATCACACGTAATATAAACAGTGCAATAAAATATGCCGCAATGCACTATTCTGAGATATTGCAATCTTTTTATTAGGTGTTTATAAGTATTATTTGTAAAACTTAAACATACAGAACAAAACTGATTTGATTTTAAAAGTCACAATTAATTTTATATAAACAAATAAACCAAAATCCCACATTATAGACATTAAATAATGGATTAAATAAGGTTTTGTTTTGTTTTTGCATTTGAATGGAAGACAACCTTTATGCATTCTCAAGTACTGATGTCATTAAATTGTCACATCACTAATTTCTACTTCATATCATAGACAACCTGCCATCTCAAAACAAAATCAATATGCTTTAAAAATATTACTGTATTTTACTAAATTTACTACATATACCATATTTAAATATAATAACTTTATAGAATAACAATCAACTATAACTCATATGATTATCAATATGCAAAAGTTAATTATCTTTTTATTATCTGATTATTATGATTATCAAATAATAAGCGGTTAGAAATTTCTCAGGACTCGTTGTTACAGCCAGTATCAGCCTCAGCACTGTTATGCAATAGCAGATTGGTGCAATCTTTTTTATCATGAGGTAAAGGCAGTGAGGCAAAAATGTTTTTAAAAATGTGATTATCATTTTAACAATTGCTGGTGAGCATGGAATCCTTTCATTAAAGCCATAAAACAACATCGAATTTACAATTCCGACATCTGACTTTTGTGTAATTGGACAAGGTTTGCTCTATCTAATTTTAGTTTCTTTTCCAGTGGGATGTTGAGGGGGAAAGGATGAGAGAGTAAATAAACCACCTCTTCTTCAGTCAGTTAACCCTGCAACTGCATTTCAAATCACTGCTGATAATGTCTCAGCAAAAGGAGCTGGAAAACATCAGCCAATATGTAAATCAATTCTAGGGGTAGTTTCATTTTGTGTAATCAGCTGTCACAGTTTTTCACCAGTAGGCTGCATGGATCTACAGTTTGAGTTAGAAAGAAATCAGCCATAAGCTTCTTTATATTATCTAGTGAATGTTTCTTATGGCCTTTATGGCTCTTCTTCTTCAGCATTGTTCTCCCTGAAACACTCTTTCACTTACACTTTTGATCTTGAAATTGTTATCCTGGAATATCCCCATTCCATCAGGGAAGGAAAAAAATCCTTTAATCTAGTCATTCAGTTAACTTATTTTTTACTTTGCTGAGCCTAGACCTAACATCATAACACTGCCTCCAGAGGCTTGTACAGCGGGCGCTATGCAAGATGGTTGCACCACTTCATGACACAACCTGATGCACACATCACTAAAGTCCAAACTTTATGCCCCCTAGCAGTAACAAACGTAGCAACTTTTCATCTCCAAACAGCTGTTTATTGCCAAACGTGAGTTTTCATTGCATTGTTCATGTGGAAAAGCTCTTACTTTCATTATTAAACATAGCTGTGATTTCTACTAAATATTTAAATTATTATTATTTTTTTTTAATCTTTTGTTAAAATGATGCAACATAAACATAAAGTGTGACCATGGTCTCCCATTACAGTCATTCATGAACCGTCCACCACTAACCATTCCAGTTTTAGTAATGATATTTTAATATTCTCTTTTTTCCTTTTAACTTTAGCAGTTTAACATTTTTGTAGCTGCAATATGACCAATACATTTTTTTTCTTTCCTCTGATGGGAAGTTTGGCCAAAAAGGCCAAGTGGGCAGTTGCTTGGGACCTGAACTGCCCTGTGCGCGTCAGTGCTAAACAAGGGAGCTTAAACATGCTAGCCGTGCTGCCAGCCCTCCTTTCTGCAGCGTCATCTTTAAAAATTGTGTGAGAAACATTCCTAACACTAGGCTAATCAATAGCTTTTCGCACACACTGATGGCCCTAATTTATGATGCAATAACACATAGCCATTAAGTATGTCCTCTCTTTAATTATCATGCACTTGCTTATTTAACAGCTAGTCGGACATTGGCAAGTTGACATGTCATGTCACAAAACGGCAATAAAATTCATAAGCACTCAAGGGTGTAGGAACAGGACAGACCCGGTGGCTAATGCAACATGTAGTCTGAGTGTCTGAGCTCATAGTCAGCATGCTTTGGCTAAGTAGCTTCAGTCAATACCTCAAACAAGAGCCTGCATCGAACTTTACAAAGTGCACTACACACTTCACACTGCATCCAGATGTTTGCTTGCTTCTCTCAGTAGACTGGTGGGGAAGTAATGTATGTATGGTGCTTAACTCAACAATTACACATGCTAAATAAACATACATCCCATGCCACATTGATTTGGACAAGATTACAATATGGGCTTTGTATGTTTTTTGGCAATTATTATGGGCAAATTGCTCTTATGGGATCAAGTAAGATCTGTTTGAAAACTTTAATAAAAAAATAAATAAATACATTAAAATGCTAAAACATTAATAGCAACATTGATAATGAAAACAACAACAACAATAATAATAATAATAATAATAATGATATTAATATGTTTATAGACAGAGACAATTCATTAGGTTTTGTGTTTGTGACATTTGTTTTGATATTTGGGGACATAATTTTCCCTCCTTCCACTGTAAAGGTAGATATGAACATCTGATGACGCTGTAAAGGATGAGGAGATGCTCCTCAGAAATGCTGGTCAGTTTAATCCTTTTTCAAGTGAAAGATTCCGCCCAACCTTCCTTCATCTGCTCGCATTAGCTGTGTAATCCCATCTCATTCACTTTCTCATTTCGCGGAGTTAAGAGTGGCAGTGCGGTTAGCTGCAGGAAACTGCTGAATTTCTTCAAGAGAAGATAAGTGGTTCGCTGTCTCTAGTATCTGAAAGGGCCCCAGTCAGACACTAGCGATAGGCAGTTTGTAAATTAATTGTCTGTTCGGAATGACCCATTTAATCGAGGCAGATGGGACGATTTAAAAGTTCCCGCACAAAAACGAGTGCTGTGTTTGTAAGCTGGTTTGTGAAATACCAGTCTGTGAAGAAAATTTCACTCTGATATTTCCATCAGTCAAGGTGTGATTCATTCCGTTTCTACCACAGCAAATTGTTAAACAAGTAGTTTATTGTTGTCGCTTGTTATAACAGCTATAACGGTTACCTTCAACAGACTCACTTTCTTATCTTTCCTAAATTTAATATGAGAAAAATGGAGCTTGTCATGTTATTGAGAACCTAGAAATCCATCTGTTCTTATGTTCTAGCTTTACCTAAAAATACCACTGACACTGGAGGGAAAAGAAATCACAAAACATAAAATATAGTAAATTATGTGCTTTGAAAGCAAACTGTCAATATTGTACAGTATTTAAGCCTAAAATGAATCGAAGGTCAAAGACGGAAGTAATAAGATCTCACTTAATTGCATCAGAAAGTAGACAAGTTGTAGCATCTGCAACAGACGACAGTTTGATCCCAACACACACTGTGTAATAATAATAATATATTATAATATTTTAACCTGTTTCTGCGTCTAATGTAAGAATATAATATAAGCAGAATCTGCTGTAAGTGATAAAAATAGGTTGTTATGGAGACAGTTTGAAATGATGGGTTATAACCATAACTATACATTATGTGAAAGGAATTTGCATGGTTGGAATTGCATAAACTGCTAAAAGTGAGTCATTGTAGCCATCAGCACTGTCTAATAACCTGGCAGCGCTTACAGTGTGACGGGCTACGGGAACATGGCTGTGTGGATTTTTTTTTAGCATGACTTCTAGCTGTTCATTATGTAAGAGTTTGAATGTACACAATGTAAGACTCACACGTGTGCAGACAGAGAGTGTGTACGGTATATGCATAGAGCTTTAAATTGTCAGTTTGTGTGTAAATATTTTCCCATGTTCTTTCATTAAGTATGAAATGCAAAATAGCAGGTTAATGAAGTGCAAGGCTGCACATACACACAACATAATAATACAAGAGCTGCACTAGCTGACATATACAAAGATATACTCAACATAGTCTCCATCACAAGTGATGCATTTTCAATACATTGTAATACAAAACATAAGTGTCCTTAAAAATCGCAGTTTTGTCACAGTTGGTCTCCCACCGCACTACAAAATGTTTATCAAGATGACACTCTTAACAACAAGCCATGTGGACAGACAAGGGTAAACCGGCATTGAAGACATCAGCAGAGGAAGAAACCTTACAAAGCAAAACAATACCTTCTACTCACCGGCCACTCCTTTGGGCACAACTGCTTGTTAATGCAACTATATAATCAGCTAATAAAATAGCAGCAACTCAACGCATTTACGCATGTACATAGACATGGTCAATATGTTTTGAAGTTCAAACCGATTTAAGAGACTTTGAATATTGCATGGTTGTTGGGTCCAGATGGACTGGCCTGATTATTATAAAATCTGCTGACCTACTTGGATTTTTACTCAAAATCATCTTTAGTGTTTATCATATTGAGAATCATCTGAAAAAGTGAAAATATCCAATGAGGAGCGGTTCATGGGTGAAAATATCTTGTTGATACCAGAGGCCAGAGAAAAAAATGACTTAATGTATGCTGAAGAGCATCCTTGAATGAACAACACGTCGAACCTTGAAGGAGATGGGCTACAGCCATAAAAAAAAAAAACACACCAGGTGCCACTCCCGTCAGCAAATAACAGGAAACTAAGGCTATAATTTGCATGGCCACACCAAAATTGGACAATAGAAGATTGGAAAAAAACATTGCTTGGTTTGATGAGTCTCATTTCTCCTGCAGCATCTGGATGGTTTGGTCAGAAATTGGTGTAAAAAACATGAAAGAATGGATTCATCCTTCCTTGTATCAACAGTTCAAGCTGCTGATGGTAGTGTATTGGTGTGGAGGATACTTTGATTGGTACACTTTGGGGCCCTTGGTACCAAATGAGCATAATTTAAATGCCATGTCCATCCCTTTATTTAAATTGAAGTATATATTTACCAAGGTTCATATTAAAGCATGTGGTTTTTGGTCACATTACAAATCATTAAAGCCAAGAAGTTTGGCTTGAGTGGCTAGGCATATGTGCATAAAACATATCATATTAATGTAAATTACAGTTAGAACTAACAAAATACAGTACATGCGTTTTTTCTTGTTTGTCTTTTGTTTCTTGTAGTTAGAGTATTGACATTCTCAGTGTTACAAAATACAGAATCCTACCTTTTTGATTATTAGAACATTATACTTGTTAGGATTATTGCTCTTAAAATTTTGTTTTCTGTTCTATTCCTCTTTATGGATTCTTGTTGATATAACTATTTATTAAACAATTTTGCTGTAATGATTTGGCAATACTGTAACGGCATATAGTCATGCCAGGATATCTTAGTGATTTGAATGGACTTGAATTGAGAGACTGTGCGAGAGAGGGACAGCAAGAGAGAGAAAGATTGAGAGACCGTGTGCATGTGATAATAAGATGCCTGTCCAGTACGAACTACACCTACACTATCATCTTTGAGACCCTGTTGTAATCATCTGTACAACCTCACCCATCTTCCTCTCCTTTCCCTTGTGTCATCCTATCTCAGTCAGTGTGCCATTTTGTCATGTTATCTAACAGGACACTTTGAGTGATGGGTTGCCAGTGCCTTACAGTGGCACCTGTCAAGGTACTAAGGAAAAAGTGTTTATTTGCATGACTCAAGTATATGTCCAACCAAGAGAGCCTTCAATCAACCTGACAGGCTACAGAGAGCTTGCGCAAGGGAGCCTCGCTTGTTTGTTAAAACCAAAACTGGAGTTTTGAATGAGAGCAAGGCTCTGGCTTACTGACACAAAGCACTGGAGCTTTCATTTTCAAACCTCAGTGTTTGTCCGGGGCATCGGAACAGGCATCAGTGGCATAAATCTGTTAATCTTCTTGGTATAAGCCAAAGAATTACAGAAGCATGTGGTGGGATTTTCTGTGAAGAAAGCAAAAGCGCTAAAAGTGTACTCTGTAACTGAAAGGGTCATATGGACATGTACAGATGGAGCCGATTACAAATGCTCACACACAGTAATGCAAACTTGCCCCAGCTCTCTCACACACTCACACTTACAAACACTCAGACTGATTGTCGCACTAATAAACACACAAGCACTAGCACCATGCGACATATGTCCAGAAGTTCAATCACACCCCACAAGCCTCGTTTGTCCATCATTAACACTCTGCCTGTGTTCATCTTTGTCTCTATTGGAATCTGTGAAAAAGACACATCTTGACTTTTGCCCTGTGTGGAATTTCCAAGAGTGAGTCATTCATTTGACAGCTTGCTGAGTGGGTATCATTAAATCGTTTAACACATATTATATACAGTCGCAGAGCTCCAAGGTTCCAAGGTTTGATCCTGAGCTCAGGTTACAGACTTATACAATTTTGTGCTCCAGGTTTTTTCTGACTCGCTACTCTAAATTTCACTGAGGCGTAAACGGCTATTCCCACTATGTATTTGGGCTGTATTCATGGTAGCTTTTTGTTTCTGGATAAGCGCTGAATGCATTATGACCATGAGGAGGATAATTTGCTTTCTGTAGGTGAAAGGATATTATGGACAATAAAGACTAGTATAAACCTAATGAAACCACTAGACTAAATGAGTGGTTAATGAGTCACAAAATACAGATCGTAAGGGTTATACTTTTTTCCGTAATTGTCTCATGCTTATAGGTACACTTCACTGCTTGAGAATGCTGAAGGTTGCAGTGTAATGCCAATGCATCTGCATGTACAGTGGAACCTTGGATTACGAGCATAATTCATTCCGGGAAGCGGGCTCGTATTCAAAAACACAGCAAAGCAAATTTCCCCATAAGAAATAATAAAAAAACTCAAATTATTCGTTTCACAGACCAAAAAAATAAATACATGAAAATAATTAATACAAAATATAAATTAAACATAAAACAAATTAAACTGCACTTTACAAAAACTAAAAATAAATCCAGACAAATAAGTGTTTCCGTTTATGCGCAGGTGCTGTATATGTGTGTGTGTGTTTGTTTGTGTATGTGTGTAAATATAAAGTAAAAGGAGAGGAGGAATCAGCCCCCCTCCCGTCTCCCCCTTCTCATCTTACACAGTAAACCCTTCTCGTCTCTTATTTGAATTTCACACACACACGCGCGCACACACACACACACACACACACACACACACAAAAAAAATTAGCAAGAAACATCGCTAATGACACTCGCGTGAGCGCATACTCATGGAATCACTGCTGTAAAGTAAAACAAACAAACAAATGAACCTGCACTTTACCTTTGAAAAGAATCGCGACACAGCAGTGTTTCTGTGTAGAGCAGAGAGTGTGTGTGTGTGTGTCAGGGTTTGACATTGGCACCCGCCCACCCGCCAAATGTGGGTAAAATTTGGCTGTGGCGGGTAATAACTTTAGACTCATTAGCCACTTTGGCGGGTAGTTTATTCTTTGGTATGACAATATATTTTTGTTGTAGTTTTCTCTAAAGGCATCTGATATAATAAACGCATTGCAACGTAATATTACGTGCATAAAATGTGCGTGAATGTAATGATGACATTTAATACCTCTCTCTACACATTTTCACACATGCATTGCGCGCGCACACACACTTTTACTTCCTGTTTGGTGTGTGTGTATTAGTGATGCGTGGGTCAGGTATTTTTCCAACCCGCGGGTCCCGCTTTTATGAAATTATTTGGCCCGCCCCAGCCCGTCCCGCACCACTGTATCTATTTTTACAACCAGCCCCGTCCCGCATCCACGACCATTAAATGATGTGATGATGTAAATTCCCGACCTCAATTTCTCCCGCACCTCGTCTTCCATCTTAACTTTTATTTCTTTGTTTTTGTTGTGACCGCCGGCGGTAGCTACTTGTCACAGGACGTAACCTTATCAAAGAACTTAATAAAATATGAAAATAGATATTCCCAAATATTTAATATAGGCTATAGGGAATTGCACGCAACATACATGGATTTTTTTATTTAATTTTGTTTTTAATGACCCGCCCCAACCTGCCCCGCAAATAAAGTGACAATTTCTTTTCCCGCCCCAACCCGACCCGCGTGTTACCAGACGACCCGTGCATCACTAGTGTGTATCATCTCCTTAAAGGGCTATTGCTTCTCAACAGTTTTCCCCTTTCACGTAGGTTATTTACTGATTATATATATTAAAAAAAAGTAATCACTATTAAAATCTATTTAGATTTCATATTGAATGATAGAAAATTCATCAACTGATTGAATTACCTCACACTATAAAGAGTCAACACTACAAGATAGACCAGAGTCCATTGTCCTAACTCAGAATTCTGATATAATTTTACATAATGAATAATAATACCTGATAATAGTACACAACACACTAAAATGATAAATGTTCTGAGTTGCTGTATTTTTAATATCAGAATGAGTTCAGTTGTACTGAATCTGTTATTTTTCAATTTCATGTGGTAAGAGGCTTGAATTTACGTTCAATAAGCAGAATATACTGTTCATGTTTGCATGTTTTTATATTGGGAGCTATCTTAACAGTACTGAATACTTGACTACTACTATAGTGATACAGTGTATGCTGTCATTTATAAGTAAATCTAGATCTAACAAACATTAACGTATCATGGTGAAGAAAAAACTGCGATTTTCTGATAACAAAATTGTGGCTAGTAAAAAGGCTGAATGGCTAGTGACCCCGGAAATCCACTAGCCACATTGACCAGTGAGCAAAAAAGTTAATGTCAAACTCTGGTGTGTGTGTGTTTGTGTGAAGCCGAGAGAGAATACAGTTGTGGTCAAAAGTTTACATACACTTGTAAAGAACATAATATCATAGCTCTCTTGAGTTGCCCGTTATTTCTATAACTCAGATTTTTCTATGATAGAGTGATTGGAACAGATACTTCTTTGTCACAAAAAACATTCATGAAGTTTGGTTCTTTTATGACTTTATTATGGGTTAACAGAAAAAAGTGATCATATCTGCTGGGTCAAAAATATACATACAGGAACATGAATTAGCAATTTTGGTGACTTAGAAAGTTGTCAGTGAAATGAGCTTCATAGCATGGCCTCTTAACTTCTTGTGAGTGATTATGAGTGACTTCAGCTGGTGACTTCTCTGAGGCCATTTAAATATGGCTCATTGGATACAAACGCCCACTAACGCTACAATGGGAAAGTCAAAGGAGCTCAGCATGGATCTGAAAAAGCTAATTATTGACTTGAACAAGTCAGGAAAGTCACTTGGAGCCATTTCAAAGCAGCTGCAGGTCCCAAGAGCAACAGTGTAAACAATTGTTTGTAAGTATAAAGTGAAAGGCACTGTTTTGTCACTGCCGCGATTAGGAAGAAAACGCAAGCTATCACCTGCTGCTGAGAGAAAATTGGTCAGGAGGGTGAAGAGTCAACCGAGAACCACCAAAAAGCATATCTCCCAAGAATTAGAAGCTGCTGGAACACGGGTGTCATTGTCCACAGTCAAGCGTGTTTTGCATCTCCATGGACTGAGAGGCTGCCGTGCAAGAAGGAAGCCCTTGCTCCAAAAGCGGCACCTTAAGGCTCGACTGAAGTTTGCTGCTGATCACATGGACAAAGATAAGACCTTCTGGAGAAAAGTTCAGTGGTCAGACGAAACAAAAATCGAGCTTTTTGGCCACAATGCCCAGCAATATGTTTAGAGGAGAATAGGTTAGGCCTTTAACTCCAAGAACACCATGCCTACCATCAAGCACGGTGGTGGTAGTATTATGCTGTGGGGCTGTTTTGCTGCCAATGGAACTGGTGCTTTACAGAGAGTAAATGGGATAATGAAGAAGGAGGATTACCTTCAAATTCTTCAACATAACCTAAAATCATCAGCCCGAAGGTTGGGTCTTGGGTGCAGTTGGGTGTCCCAACAGGACAATGACCCCAAACACACATCAAAAGTGGTAAAGAAATGGCTAAATCAGACTAGAATTAGGGTTTTAGAATGGCCTTCCCAAAGTCCTGACTTAAACCCCATTGAGAACATGTGGACAATGCTGAAGAAACAAGTCCATGTCAGAAAGCCATCAAATTTAACTGAACTGCACCAATTCTGTCAAGAGGAGTGGTCAAAGATTCAACCAGAAGCTTGTGGATGGCTACCAAAAGCGCCTAATTGAAATGAAAATGGCTAAGGGACATGTAACCAAATATTAGAACTGCTGTATGTATATTTTTGACCCAGCAGATATGATCACTTTTTTAAGTTAACCCATAATAAAGTCATAAAAGAACCAAACTTCATGAATGTTTTTTGTGACAAAGAAGTATCTGTTCCAATCACTCCATCATAGAAAAATCAGAGTTGTAGAAATAACGGGCAACTCAAGAGAGCCATGATATTATGTTCTTTACAAGTGTATGTAAACTTTTGACCACAACTGTATATGCGTGCTGTACACACCCTCTTACAAACACAAAATAAAATGTTTTACATGCACACGCGTGGTCACAGTGTTATACTGTAGTAAGAGACGCGCACTAAGACCCAGCAGGGGAGACGATTATCCACAATTCCACAGCGCAAGAGAGAGAAAAAACATTGGCTCAGTTGTGATCATGTGACTTTCAACGTCAAAACAAGAAGCGCATGCATGATACATGATACTCGGTACTCGTAAACCAAAATTTGCTCATTTTTCAAGTCAAAATGTATTAAAAATATTTGCTCATCTTGCAAACTCGCAAACTGCAAACTCACAAACCGCGTTAATCGCAATCCGAAGTTCCACTATATAGCCAGAATTCTTTCCTTTGTTAGTTTACCACAGTACAAAACAAACTGGGATGTATTGAACTTTTTAAGAATAAGGTGGAATTTAATTTACACCTTAAAACTCGGTCGAGGTTGTGGAATATAGAACTTCTTAATATGCTTTTTTTTAGCACAAACTAGGCGAAATGATCAAGACAAACAATTTAATTTCAACTGAACATATAAACATGACTGAACAAAAATATCAGGGTAGTGGTAAAATTCACCAAGTAATGATACAGTAACTTTATTTGTACATGACATATCCAAACACTTAAACTCACAGTCTGACTCATCTAAAGCCTCACTTATCAATACACATTGGCCTTACATCCACACAAGTGGACCATAACCATCATAGCATAGATTCGTCACACTCATAGCATAAGGGTATATAAAAAAAAAGATTTTACAGCATTGTATCTTTATGAAATTACTGAATATTGTTTGTATTCGGAATACATTTATGTATAGACTGACATTCTTAGGGAAAAGCATTATTGGGAAGATATTTTTATCCCTAAATTAGTCACCACACTGGCATCACCAGACCCCTTTTACTAGAGCATGTGCACCAGTATTGATCTGTCGCGCCCCAGTAAAATTTCATGTTCAAATTTGAACAAGCACCGATGTTTGGCACAGAATTAATTTATCTTGATAATTAAGACAAATACTTGATTTTATTTATTAATCCTCAATTTGATTTCAACACAGATTAATCCAAAGTAAAAGATGAAGCACACCTTGCGGTCAGGGTGTGTACACCACAGCTGTGTGCATATATTATAGCTGTTGCACTGCAGCAGTCCATGTATCCGCGGGCAAGCCAAGAATCAGGATTCAGAAGTGGTAACACAATGGCACTAAAGTAGGTTTATAAAAAAAAATATTCTCAAAAATTAATGACTCCTGTAGATGGAAATCAAAATTCTTCAAATAACACAGAGACAGGGAAGCAGTATGGAGAGAAGAGAGTGGGAGAAGTACAGTAGGAGCTGGCTGTAGTAGCGATAAACATGTGAAAATACAGGAAGACTATTAGTCTCTGAAACCAGTTCAATTGGAACCACAATCCTTGCAATGATTAAAATCATAGAGATCACACTTTTCCCCTAATCTGATGTTTGATCTGAAAATTAACTAAAGTTCTTGCCAAGCACATCTTCTCATATTGTGTCACAGGGCAGCGTAAGAAGAGCTAGTCGGCCCTTTCTTCTTCAACCATGAGCTTGCAGATGTCTATGACTGGCTGTTGTCATTGTGATCGACAGGTGAGAGATTACGCCACAAACCAACACTGAATTATGTTCTGTTGGTTTCTTGGCTACTGTATGTATGGCTTATTATCTGCTTTTCTGGTGCAAAGCTTGGTTTCACACAGTAATCTATTTTCTTATTCTCCATTTTAGCTTTAACTCTAGCTCCTGCTGCACATTTCTGATTATGAACTATGATTGTTTCACTTTGCTTTGACCCCTGCTATGATTACGATTCTAGATGAATTCAGGACATTTCAGCTCCCTGCCAGCATGGATCACCCCCACCAGAATACAGTACTTGCACAACCTCTAACCTACATTGCAACATCCTCATTTGAGAGTATACAAACTTTTCACTGACTTTCAAAGTTTTTGCCATTATATACATTTGAGTGAGTTTTGAAGCCTTGCTTATGATTATGGGTCATCGTTTCTATAACCTATTGCAATAGACATGTTTTGACATTCGCCTGTCTTGCGGTTATGGATGTTCTATTCTATTGTCTTTGCCGTCATTTGCATTTAAATTTCTTGCAAATGGATTATCACGCCGCTTCTCTTACATTCAACCTGATACATCAACCTGAATTGACAATTGTGGTTCTGGGGCGGAGTTTTGTGGAGTCCATGATGTTTTTTGTAAAAGTTTCAAGATTCTTGGCCTGGTTAATTAATTAATGATTGTGTCAGTTCTACTTTGCACTCATGTTCTTGTAAGCGCAATGATACTGTACGTACCACCAGATCATTTGAAAAATAAAGATCCGGGTTAGTTGTGGAAGCTGTGTGCAAGACTGTAAACGATTACAAGAAGGTGCTGCTCTGTGAGTGATGAGTGTGTATGAGACCTGCAGGCCTGGAGATTTGTGCGAGCGACTGCGTATGTTTTGAAAAATGGACAGTTTTGTTGAAAATGTGGGCAATAATATAGAATTGTCGTTGGCGGAGAGGAAGGCGATTAATCTTCGTGATTTTAGCTAGTTTTATACACACAGGCATGCACACACACACACACACACACACACACACACACACACACACACACACTTGCACACACACTCTCAGCGACAGTTTTATGGTAAACACCTATCTATATGGTGATTATAAGGTTGCCTTGACAGCCACACCTGTGACAAGGCCAGGTTGCCGAGATAAGGGATGTGTTTGTGATAATGATGGGCAGGCAAGAGCTACTGTAGAGATCGATACACTCTCACACGCACACACACATATGCACATACATATATATAGAGAGAAAGAGAGAGATCACTCATGATGGAGCTCATGTAACATTTAGTCAGGTCAATGACCATATTGCTCTTTGTCGTCTGTCCATCTTTCTTTTTCTCTCTCTCACACAAACACACACACACACACACACACACACACACACACACACACACACAAAATCCATTATTGAGCATTTAGCCAGCTCAATACACACGCAAATTTCCAGCAATTTAGTCCAAGGTCTTCACACACTGAGTGAGGATAAAAGAATGGACAAGTGTGTCTCTGCCTCCCTTTTCACGTATCTTCCTCCTCGGTCTTTCTCCAAAGTCGCGTTAATTAGAAGTTTGCGCTGCATGCCACCCTGTCTCTGTCATTGTCACCTCAGTCAGGCCAGCGACTGTGGAGTTGTGTGTGTGTGTGGGTGGTTAATTTTTTTAATTTTTTATTTTTTTTAATCTATGCAGTTATGTAAGACGTCTGTTGCTGTGTGTTGCTCTGTCAATCTCTTAATTTTGTGTTCATTCGCAATCATCTGCAAAGAAAGGGAGCGCGGGTTAGCTGTCAATAATTCTTGGCTGGATTAATTGTCCGAAAATGCTTTGCCTCGCTTCGTCTTGCCTTCTATTTTTTTAATTCTTTGTGTGTGTGTGTGTGTGTGTGTGTATATATGTGTGTGTGTATATTAATTATAAAAAATCTCTTTTACCCACCACCATTTCTTCATCTCATCGCGCTCTCTCTCTCTCTCTCTCTCTCACCTTATCTGTCTCACACTTTCCTCCTTCGCTGATTGATTGTTTCATCAAGCTGTCTGAAGTTGCCCTTTTGGCATGTCGTTCAGTTTCTGATCTCTTCACTCCCTCCGCCTTCGTTTTTTTTTCTCCTGCAGCTTTTTCTCCTCCACCCCCCCCTCCCCCTTCCTCCTCCTCCTGATTAGTTTATATTCAGTCTGGCTGCCTGTGAAATAGGACACAACCAGTGTGTTGGCCAAGCGTTCTAATGGCCAGACTTAATCAAACAGACAAACACGAGCGATGGAAGGCAGCCTGTGACCTTTCCAACATGGCATCCTTGCCTCAGCTTTTCAGGAAGATAGTAGCAAGCCTGCTCCTCTGTTAATAATGTTGACAAATGCGTGTGTGAGCGCGCGTTTGTGTGAGTGCCATTTTCTAGCTGCACCTAATGGGCCGTGCGACTGTGAGTAGTCGTAGCTTGTGGTAAGTGGGCACACATGCACGCGCATGTGCACGCACGCACGCACACACACACACACACACACACACACACACACACACACACACACACACACACACACACACATATACAGTGCATCCTTCTTTGTTACAGTGGAGTGGTGAATAATTGAACTTTTTCCATGATTCAGAATTGCCGCTCAACCTCTTTGTCTGAGACGCTATAGCTAATGGCTGTCCCTTTGCATTCATCATGTAAAGACCCCGTGTGTGCCGTGTGATGATTTGATGGTTTCCGGATTTCTCCTGACAGATTGGTCTGGGATCGATCACTTGAGAGGACTGGCTGAAAATGATACGACATTAGGAGCAAAACAGCTTTTTGGGTTGGACATTTGCAGATGTGTGTGTGTTTGTGTGTATGTGTATGCACACACATATGGCTGAGTTTTCCCTAAATCATATTTGAATTATCTGGAATAATGCAATGGTAAAAATAAATATGCAGTCTTAGTAAGTGATTTTACTGCTCAAACGAACACCTGTGGCCTCCTTTTCCAACATTGAGCACCTCTCTCACTCTCTCTGTCACTCAATTCCTCTCAATCTTCCTTTCTTTCAATGTGTATTCTTCCTGCCATTTCTGCCTTTATAGTATCTCCATCTTCATACCTTCCTCTCTCCATTTCCCGATAAGTCACCCTGCCTCTTTTCTTTCTTTTTCCATCATTCTCTCTCTGTCTCTCATTTCCAGTAATCCCTTTTATATTCCATTATATTAACTCAGTGCACTTTGAGCACATCTTTACTTCAGCATATCTGGGCATTTTTTCCCCCTGACCTTTGTTACAGTGTATTTCAAACAAGATTTTACAGGGTTCATTGTGAAGCCATGAACAACAGGAGAGCAATTGAGAAAAACCTTTAGTTCTGTTCAAAATTACTTTTGAAGTTCAGTTATATAAAATGTGCAAATCTTTTCCTCATGTGCATTGTTAAGGTGAAAAAGACTTTTCTATGTGCTGTAAGCATCTACCAGGCCATTTATACAGGTTTTTTTTTTTTTGCTTGCACAATCCTTCTTAACCTCACTATTACAATTAAATGCATGCATGTTTTTATATGTCTGTAGTGTACGTGATCTTACACATGCATCTCTACAGTTGTATGTGTTTTTGTACACCAACACGAACAAAATATTCTAGCTAGATTTACTTAATTATCAATTATGCTGATCTTTACATACAGTACATTCATATGTTAATTAATTTCAGTCTATTAAGTACAGAATAAATTAAGAGCAAGTATGTGTGGGACTACCTCCAGGGTCCGGGTTCGATTCCCGGCCAGGCTCGATTCCCGTCTCTGTGTGCATGGAGTTTGCATGTTCTCCCCGTGCTTGGTGGGTTTCCTCCGGGTACTCCGGTTTCCTCCCACAGTCCAAAGACATGCAGATTAGGCTAATTGGCGTTCCCAAATTGACCATAGTGTATGAATGAGTGTGTGTGTGTGTGTGTGTGTGTGTGTGTGTGTGTGTGTGTGTGTGTGTGTGTGTGTGTGTGTGTGCTCTGCGATGGATTGGCACGCTGTCCAGGGTGTACCCTGCCTCGTGCCCTGAGTCTCCTGGGATAGGCTCCAGGTCCCCGCGACCCTGAATACAGGATAAAGCGGTATAGAAGATGAATGAATGAATGAATGAATGAATAAATGTTTGGGACTTGCGATTGTGCACTTTCACCAGGGTTCCGAGCCATTTCGGCCTGTATTGTCATTCACAGACATACAGCCTTCTTTAAAACTTTTGCACCATTCAGTTTTTTTTTTCTGCAGCTCACTGTCTCATCACTGTACTATGAATGACGTCTTCTTTAAATGTCAGTTGGTTTTACTTATCTTAGTACATGAGAAATTTCATCACAAGTCCCATTTTGACTTAAATTCTCCTCTTGTTTACATTTACATAAAGCTTTATGAAAGGTAAAGCTCATAAGGAGCTTAAAATCAGTGGCAAATAAACACAACTTTCAGTCAAGGCAACGGCACAGCAGCCACACAAACAAATACAGGTCCACCTCCTCTTTCCATATACTGTAGTTCCATTTGTTTTGTCCTGACTTGCCTGATTTGTCTTACTTTATGGATATATTTTAAATAGCTTTTCAAGTTATTAACATGAATTGATGGAGTTCCACTAAAAGAGTAGGTTTACATTAAATCTGCATTACTTTAAATTAGTAAATTAAGAGAAATTACAGGTTGTCATCAAAGTCTCCATAGATAGGGGAAATTAACACTTGGTTGTCAAACGATATTGAAGGAGTTCCCAGAGGTCTTGAGTACTTTTTAACTGCTTTTGCTTCCCTCTCCGGTCCAACTCATCCCGAACCATCTCAATATACTTTTAATGTTGGTTGATTGTGAAGGCCAGGTCTGATGCAGCACTCCATCACTCTCTTTCTTAGACAAATAGCTCTTACAGTACATAACTTAGAGGTGTGTTTGGGGTCACTGTCTTGTTAGAAAACAAAAGATGTCCCACTACAGTAAGTGGAAACCAGACGTCATGGCATGTCACCTTAGAATGTTGTGGTAGCCTTGCTGGTTAATTGTGTCCTCAATGTTGACTAAGTCACTAACAGTGTCACTAGCAAACGACCCCCATGGCATAACACCTCCACGCTTCACAGTGGGAACCACACATTCAGTAACTGTCAATATCTTTGTCTAAATAAAAAAAGATATTGGTTAGAAACAAAAATCTAAAATTTGGACTCATCAGACCAAAGGACAGTTTTCCAAGGATCTAATGTGTATTCCTTTTTTCCAAACTCATGCAATCTCCTCCAAACAGTGATTGTTGAAATATGTCTGCTGCTTGATCTCCAAGAAGCATTTATATGTGCTATAATTTGAGTTGCTTTAAATTAGTGGTTTCTAAGGCTGGTCATTCTTATAAACCTATCCTCTGCAGTAGAGGTTGCTCTTGGTCTCTCTGTCCTGGGACATTACTCATGAGAGCCAGTTTCTTCATAATGTTTGATTGTTTTGGCGACTGCGTTTGGGAATATATTCAAAGTTCTTCAGATTTTGGATTGACTGACCTTCACTACTTGAAGTAATGCTAGACTGTTCTTTTTTCTTTTTACTTAACTGAGTGTTTCTTGTGATAATATGGATTTGTACAGTAGGTGCAAAAGCACTAACAGGGGTATTGACCCTGCACAAAACAACTGATGGTCTAAAGCAGTTGTCCCCAACCAGTGGGTCACGGACCAGTATCAGGCCATGGATGATTTGGTACCTGGCCTCACAGAAAGAATTAAAATGCATTTTTCCTTGTATTTTCAGAATCAGGATCTGCAGAGTGTTTTATTTTGAAACTTGATCAGATCATCTCACATTCACTTCTGACTGTACCTCTTTCCCACACTTCTTTTTGTATCAGTTTTAATGCCTGATAAAATTAAGCTAATGCTACAATCTAACTCTAGCTAAAAATGATAGAAATTATGGGTTTATTACTACAGATAAGTCACATTCTCCAAGCCCCTTCTATATAATAGATGTGGACGTTTAAGACAACTTCACCTCTACCAGTGTTCTGGATTAAAATCTAAGTGGAATCTCCGGAGATTACCACAAAGTGCTAAAAACCCTGCTTCCATTTCCAACAACCTATCTTCTTGAACCGTTGTTGTCTGCAGTGACAGCAACTGAAACAAAATTATGAGGCAGACTGGACATAAGGAACACACTTTAGGTGTGATTGTCTCCCATCACTCCTAGATGGGAGGTTCTTATCAAGCTCGGAAACAAGCTTGTCAAGCTTGTCTTTTACACCTTTCCTTTCATTCTTGCTGATACTCTTTTATCCCATAACAACCCTGACCCTAACTTCTCCACCCGGTCAAACCTGCTTGTACCTGCCTCTTCACCTCCTTTCCACACTCTCCATTGCTCTGGATCGTTGACCCTAAGTCCTTAAAGTCCTGCACCTTCTTTACCTCTGTTCCCTGTAACTTCAACATTCCACTTGGGTCCCTCTCATTCCCACACCGTTTTGCTATGACTAACCTTCATTCCTCTGCTTTTCAGAGCATTCCTCCGCCTCTCTAGATTTTCTTTTACCTGTTCCCAGCTCTCGCTAATAAGCACAATGTCATCTTCAAACATCATAGTCCATGGAGACTCCTGTCTTACCTCATCTGTCATCCTGTCTATCAACAGAGCAAACAAGAACGAGCTCAGAGCCGATCCTTGATGCAGACCCACCTCCACCTTGAAACTCTTCTGTCACACCTACAGCACACCTCACCACTGTCTTACAGCTCTCATACATGTCTTGCACCACTCTAACATATGTCTCTGACACTCCAGATTTCCTAATTCAATACCACAGCTCTTCTCGCTGCACCCTGTCATACGTTTTCTCTAAATTTTCAAAGACACACTGGAACTTCCTATTATCTTCTCCGTACAAGCAAATACTGCATCTGTTGTACTCTTTCTAAGCATTAAACCATATTGCTGCTCACAAACGCTCACCTCAGCATCTGCCAAATGCTCACCTGCCACTGCTCTTACCCAAAGCTTCATTGTACTGTTTGGCTCATCAGCTTTATTCGTCTTTAGTTGCTACAGCTCTGCACATCTCCCTTGCTCTTAAAGATTGGCACCAATACACTTCTCATCCACTTATCTGGGATCCTCTCACTCTCCAAGATCTTGTTAAACAGACTAGTCAGAAACTCTACTGCCACCTCTCCTAAGCACTTCTGCACAGATATGTCATCAGGACCAACTGCTTTTCCACACGATTCAATGCTCTCCTCACCTCACACTTACTGATTTTTGCCACTTCCTGATCCACAACAGTTAACTCTTCTATTTTTCGTTCTCTTTAATTTTCCTCATTCATCAGCTTTTCAAAGTACTCCTTCCATCTTCCCATAACCCTCCTGGCACCTGTCAGCACATTTTCATCCCTGTCTTAATCACTCCAACCTGCTCTATATCCTTTCCATATCTATCTCTTTGCCTCGCCAACCTGTACAGATCCACATCTCCCTCCTTACTGTCCAGCCTAGCGTGCGATTCCTTATATGATCTTTGATTGGCCTTTGCCACCCACACCTTCACCTCATGCTGCATCTCCCTGTATTCCTGTCTACTCTCTTCAGTCCCCTCAGTGTCCCACTTCCTCTTAGCTAACCACCTTCTCTATATACACTCCTGGCCTTCTTCATTCCACCACCAAGTCTCCTTATCCACTTTTCCCTTTCTGAAGAAGCAGTCTTCAGCATTAATGTACAATGTTGAAAATAATGAAAAATACCAATGAAGGAGAAGCTGTCCAAATTTTTAACTGGTGATATAAGGACACACTCAAAAGTCTGTTTTTAGAACAATACGGAATTTTTATTAGACTGTGAAATAACACATATGGTGTTAGGTAATTAAGCAACAACAAAAACAACTCTGTTGTTATTTTAAGGTATAATATTTTAAGATGTATGGTAAGTGAAATTGCATTTTGCTAAAAAGCATTAATATGTATTATAATATTTATATTCACACTTGTCAGCATAACTAACTGTCACTTAGTTGATGCAGATGCAAGTTCAGGTTTTTAATGAAGAAAAAAGAAATTAAATAAAATGGAGAAACTAGGAACATAAGAACTAGGAATAAGAATAATTTATAGTAACAAACAAAAGGAAGGGCAGAGAGATCCAAAACACATAATAGCCAAACTACAGCAGAGGTAATACCCAAGAAAATGCTGGCAAAGAAATAGTAAAAAAAAACAGAACTTAATTAGAGATTCTATATATGGAAGCAAAACACAGGATTAGTGTACATATAATAGTACATGTATTTAGTGAGTATTGTTCAAGTGTATACAGTATAGGCAGTATAGTTGGGAGAAAATGTCATGTACTCCTATGAGGACATTCGGGTCTCAAGAGGTTAATCTTTTACCTTATATATATTGCACATATTTTTAAAAGTTCTATTTCTGGGTTCGAACCCGGGGTGACGCTATAACCTCTCACAGCCGGAGGTCTAGAGAGAGCTGATTGGCCGAGCTCTCTCAGAGGGGAGGGATGAGAGGTACTCGTGCTCCCACATTAATACGGCTCTACAAACCACTCAGGGGCGTCTGTGAGCTCATGTAACCGGAGGGAGCGGATGGAGCTGTCCTCCGAGTGTGTTACTCCGCCCCCAACGGTGCATGAGCGAGCAGTTCGAAAAGATGGTCGGTGACATGACGTGGGTCAGTGGAATCACGTGATAGTCAGCGTCCCTCCCGACTGAATGGTGGTAGAAGCTTAATGTGGGAGCCCCTAGTGACTGGGAGGAATTGGACACGACTAAAAATTAGGGGGAAAATTGGGGGACGGAGAAAAAAAGGTCTATTTCTATTAAATAAATGGAAATAAATTCAAATTAAAAGAAATTTATACAAATTTTGTATACATTTTTTGAATTTATTTTTAATTTGAATTTATTTTGAATTTATACAAATTAATACAAATGAATTTATACAAATCTGTTTGAATTAGAATTTGAATTTATACAAATAATTTTTTTTTTTAATTTATACAAATCTGTGTCCATCAGCATCAGAAATTCAGATGCCTGAACACTCAGCCTTGTCACTCAGGACCCAGGGCGATTAGCAGTGGATATAGTTGTTTGGGATCTGTTTCATAACCTGGAAATGGAAGTGCTGTCTACTTGCATTGCACCAGGTTGAAGCATTTTGACCGACCCCTCTCCTAGCTTTGTCTAAATGGGGTATGATGGTGTAAAGACAAAATGCACTGACTGTTTTTCTTACTTTTGATACCAAGATACAGTGGTGTGAAAAACTATTTGCCCCCTTCCTGATTTCTTATTCTTTTGCATGTTTGTCACACTTAAATGTTTCTGCTCATCAAAAACCGTTAACTATTAGTCAAAGATAACATATTTGAACACAAAATGCAGTTTTTAAATGAAGGTTTACGTTATTAAGGGAGAAAAAAAACTCCAAATCTACATGGCCCTGTGTGAAAAAGTGATTGCTCCCCTTGTTAAAAAATAACTTAACTGTGGTTTATCAAACCTGAGTTCAATTTCTGTAGTCACCCCCAGGCCTGATTACTGCCACACCTGTTTCAATCAAGAAATCACTTAAATAGGAGCTACCTGACACAGAGAAGTAGACCAAAAGCACCTCAAAAGCTAGACATCATGCCAAGATACAAAGAAATTCAGGAACAAATGAGAACAAAAGTAATTGAGATCTATCAGTCTGGTAAAGGTTATAAAGTAATTTCTAAAGCTTTGGGACTCCAGCGAACCACAGTGAGAGCCATTATCCACAAATGGCAAAAACATGGAACAGTGGTGAACCTTCCCAGGAGTGGCCGGCCCACCAAAATTACCCCAAGAGTGCAGAGACAACTCATCCGAGAGGCCACAAAAGACCCCAGGACAACATCTAAAGAACTGCAGGCCTCACTTGCCTCAATTAAGGTCAGTGTTCATGACTCCACCATAAGAAAGAGACTGGGCAAAAACGGCCTGCATGGCAGATTTCCAAGGCGCAAACCACTTTTAAGCAAAAAGAACATTAAGGCTCGTCTCAGTGTTGCTAAAAAACATCTCAATGATTGCCAAGACTTTTGGGAAAATACCTTGTGGACCGACGAGACAAAAGTTGAACTTTTTGGAAGGTGCATGTCCCGTTACATCTGGCGTAAAAGTAACACAGCATTTCAGAAAAAGAACATCATACCAACAGTAAAATATGGTGGTGGTAGTGTGATGGTCTGGGGTTGTTTTGCTGCTTCAGGACCTGGAAGGCTTGCTGTGATAGATGGAACCATGAATTCTACTGTCTACCAAAAAATCCTGAAGGAGAATGTCCGGCCATCTGTTCGTCAACTCAAGCTGAAGCGATCTTGGGTGCTGCAGCAGGACAATGACCCAAAACACACCAGCAAATTCACCTCTGAATGGCTGAAGAAAAACAAAATGAAGACTTTGGAGTGGCCTAGTCAAAGTCCTGACCTGAATCCTATTGAGATGTTGTGGCATGACCTTAAAAAGGCGGTTCATGCTAGAAAACCCTCAAATGAAGCTGAATTACAACAATTCTGCAAAGATGAGTGGGCCAAAATTCCTCCAGAGCGCTGTAAAAGACTCGTTGCAAGTTATCGCAAACGCTTGATTGCAGTTATTGCTGCTAAGGGTGGCCCAACCAGTTATTAGGTTCAGGGGGCAATTACTTTTTCACACAGGGCCATGTAGGTTTGGATTTTTTTTCTCCCTAAATAATAAAACCCCTCATTTAAAAACTGCATTTTGTGTTTACTTGTGTTATCTTTGACTAATAGTTAAATGTGTTTGATGATCAGAAACATTTTGTGTGACAAACATGCAAAAGAATAAGAAATCAGGAGGGGGGCAAATAGTTTTTCACACCACTGTATGTCAGCTGGACATATTAACATTTAAAATTTCGTGCATGTGCACAGCGCCTCTTGTACCTTCACCTAGATACGTAGAAGGAGGTTTTTTCTTTTTTCTTTTTTTTTTTTTGTGTTTACAGGATTATTGCCACGTCACGGCTCAGAATATTTTCAGGACAGAATATTAAAAATAACTTGGATAAACTCTTTCCAAGTTTGTACACGTGTATAAGCTGAACACAATCTAAGTGTAAGGAAAATTTCTTTATAAATAATTCTTTATTTCTTTATTTATTTTCACTACACTGTGCTGAACCGTGACTTTAAAATCCAGTTGCATACTGAAACGTGTCTTTGGGTAATCTATATTGCTTTTTAGAAATTTACATCAATTATTGATCAGGAAGCTGTCACTGATAGTTAAACCAAGCAGAACTTTTAATACATCTCTTAACCCTCCGGTCAGCTCCAAACAGTTGGTACAGTGCCTTATTCATGGCGTTTCAAATGAGCTTGTAAGCTAACATCATATAGAATGTCTCAGTAGAGCATGACTGCTCCATTTCCCAATCCTGATTTATCCTATATACAGTATAGGGAATTTGGAGCTAGCCTCATCCATATGGAGATGGCTCTGGCCTGTAGAGATACTGTACATACGTGGGTTTTTTTTTAGTACATGATCTATTTTTTATTTTTTTTTTACAATAAAATGACCTAGTCATTGCAAAGAATATTTTGTGGTTTATGGCTCCCAATTCGTCAGCTAATCGTAAGATGAGGGGAAAAAACAGATGCATAGATGTATACATTTTTACTTGCACTTATATTTAATAATGATCACATACAAAACAAGATGGCAATTCTAAGGACTTTATTAGATCCATGTTGCCTGGCTTTAGACCAAAAGCAGTATCCTTGTCTTTCATTGATGAAAAAAAGAAGAAATATTCTGTATAATAAACCATATTTGTGCACTTTTTTGAAATTGATATTAGCTACTGTATAATATCACTTACAGTTTGGTAATGCTATAATAAATCTCTTGTAGAAGCCAACATTTCAGTGAAATCTTCAATAGAAAATATGTTAATGAAGCATGGGGGGGGGGAATAAATAAATAAATCAGCTTGACAGTAAAGTGAACCGCGTATGCAACCTTCTCACAGTGCCTCTCATAAACAAATACCATTTAAATATCAATGCCTGTTGCACACTAAAGCGTATTTACTGTCATACAGGAAGGTTAATAGAGAAATACCAATGTGTCTAGTAAGGAAGATATGAAATAAGGAAACAATGAAAGTAGAATGAGGAAAAACTCCACTTTCAACAAAGCATAATGTACTGTGGCTTCTCTCAGCCTCTAGATCTACTGTAGACTCCTCTGATTAGACTACATCAATTTGTATTTAAGAACCGCTGCTGTAATCATAGACTCGTCTCAGGACTCTTGAACATGTTCAAACACAGCGTCCTTTTAACATATTGTACTAGTTGAGTTTATACAGTGTGCAGTTATAAAAGTATATTGACTTATAATCCCTCTATCTGTTATCATCCAGAAGAGCATGGGTGGGTTCCTCGAGTGGCGCAGTGGTAAAGTGCTTCATCTGACGATCACTAGTTCGATTCCCAGGTGATGCTCTAGCCTCCCGCAGCCAGGGGCCAAAAGAGAGAGATACTAATTGACTGGGATACAGTACTGTATCTGTCCTCTGAGTGTGTTATATGCCACCCCCAACGATGTGGGAGCAAGCAGCTTGAAAAGATGCAGTTGGCTGGCGTCACATGGTTGTGCACAGTGATAGCCCTCCCTGAGGGTGTGGGAGTCCCCTAGTGATGGGTGGGAATTGGATATGATTAAATTAGGGAGAAAATTTGGGGAAAATCCAAAAAAAAAAAAAAAAAACCCACAAAAACCTACTTTACTGTTGGTAAGCTTCTTAAATATAGGGCTTAAGTTTTTAGTCCATTTTAATTCAAATGCAAAGGTTTAGAATATAAAACAACCTTACTGTAAATCTTTAAAACAAACTCAAAAACTATTGATCACGGACCTCCCTTAATTTACGAAGGGCATTCAAGTCAAACTGGAAGGGGCACTCATGGCTCAGTGGTAGGTGTTTTGCCTGCCATGCGGAACGCCCGGGTTCGATTCCCAACCAGTGCCCAAATCCCAGCCACTTGGTGCAGTGCCGGTCCCAAGATAAAATGGGAGGGTTGCGTTCCCAAGATAAAATGGGAGGGTTGCGTCAGGGTAGGGCTGGGCGGTATACCTTTTCATACCGAATCGACCGGTGTTTTAAAAAAGAAATGATATAAATTTTTCATATACCCCAATACCCAACACCCCAGTGTGTGCGAACAAAGCGTCGGGAACACAGAGCGGTGGAACGTCCCGCCGCGGGACATTGTTTGAGAGGGGGATTGTTTTGCAGTGGTACCAAACAAGCTGTATGCGTCTGCATGAGAGCGGTGGAAGTACGGCCTGTGTGTGTTGAGCGGTGAACAGCATGGACGAAGAAAATGTCACAAAGAGGAACTTCTTCCGTAAAGAGGAGGAGCCGTATCGGTTGTGTGGAAATACTTCGGCTTTAAAAAATTTGACGTTGATCAAACACGCATCATATGTAAATGTTGTCGGGCTAAAGTTGTAGCCGCAGGAGGAAACACAAGCAATTTGCTTCGCCACCTCCGCCATAAACATGTCCTGGAATATGAAGAAAGCATGAAACTAAGCATCTTCTTCCACATCTGCAGGTAACGATAAAGTTGGCACTGCAACACAAAACGCGACTCAGACGTCACTCAAAGACGCGTTTACTAAGGGGACCGCCTACGACAAGAAAAGCAAACGGTGGAACAATATTACCAACGCTATTACTTTCCAGCTTAAAGATGTTTTCAAGTGCTTGCACAATAAAGTGTTGTGTATTTTCACTGCAAGTCATGAATTCACCTCATTACAATTATGTGTGCCACTGTCACCTCCTTGTGAACAGCAGCATTTTGTGAGACCAATCAAACCTGGGCTAATACTAGTCCGGTCAATGTAAGCCAATATACTGCAGTAATTATTCTCTGATTTATTAGGAAATGGGGTTAACACCTAATCATGCATGGGAAAAAAAATGTAGGGTGTCAGGGTGGGTATCTGGTGTAAAACCTGTGCCAATCTTGTATGGCGACCCCTTACCGGGAGCAGCCGAAAGACCAACAATTCAAGTCAAACAAGGAAAGAAATTCTCATAAATAAAGGTATAAAACCAATTGACATTTGCAGAAGACTTTAAACACAGTACAGTCATGAGACACTGTAAATATTTAAATGATGCAGCTGTTTTAAAGAACGCCGTACGTTTATGAACGACGATCCGACGGTCAACTTGATGCCAATTTGTAGAAGAGATGCATCCGTCAGTGGAAATTGTACAGACAATTATTCTTGCACCACTTGCACATTACAGGAACTCTGCTGAGAGTTATTGCCACATCCCCGTACAGTCCTGACCTCACTCCAAAACGTTTCCACATGTTCAGGGCATTAAAGGAGTTCCTGGGAGGCCAGCATTTCCGATGTAAAGCAGACAGTCTGATCATGACTCCTGCATACTTTATATTCTGACAGCATCCAAGCACTAATGAAACACTGGGATTAGTGCATTAGCATAGGAGGTGTGTCTATGACGGAATCTGAGGATCAGGTTTTGCTATAGATGAAGTTTACAATAAGGACAATACAATGGTTTATTTGACTTTTTGTCTTGTGTATCATGCAATGTGTTGATCATGTTGAAAAAAAAATAGTAGTAATATCAGTCAGTCTGCTGATCGATATTCAAATCCTACTGTGATTTTCTCAGACTGTAAAGTGAGTTTCATGTAGAAATAAACACGTGTAATCAATTTAATTTGTATTCCGAAACCTTCTGTCAAAATACCCACAATGCAATCTGAATCCATTTTTTAAATTGTAAATTCACCGGATATAACTTCTGTAACTCCGCTTGAAGCATATTTCAGTTCAGGAAAGTTTTCAGAATTATATATCACAAGAAATGTCAGAATTTCCCAACGTGAAAGCTTTTCCCAGTCTGCAGCATACATCACTGCTCTAAATGTTTTGATGTATAATATAGTGGAACACAAGCTCGTTGAATATGAAAAAGCTTCCATTTTCAAATGGTTTTCACAGCGTCATGCTCCGCTTGTGTTTGCTACTGTAAGGTCTTGAAGAAGTCAGTGTAGATGAAATGATGCTTGTGTAGGAAGCGCTCAGGGGAAATGAGCTGTCCTGATCAGGCTTGAAACTAATGGGACTTGAGGATTTTGTTTATGAAATCACCGCAGTGCATTATCAGCTAGGGGACATGAGGGTTATACGTAGCTGGGAACTTTTCATAGTCAACCAGAGGAGACGGAGCTTCGCGTAATTCTTTCTTTCTCCTCCCGGTCTCATCTCCTTTCAATGCATTGTTCCTTCTTTTGAGTTATTGACTCAAATATAGTATCTCACATCTTCCATCCTACACCTGAGCATCAATTTCTGTTAGTGTTTTTGCCCTTGTTGTCTATTTTACACCCTCAAATAAATAAATCTTTTCATAAAAAGCAGACAGAACAGCACCATGACACATCTTTCTGCCTTTGAAAGAAGATACTTTACAGAATGGTGGCTACAGTATGCAAATGATATTGAGGCAAAAGATTACTCTGGCTATCAAGTGTGACACTCGAGCATTCTCAACATGCGTCTCATTTGCCTGTGTGCATCACTCTTCTTCAGCAAACCAAACTCATTCGTGATGAGGTTGAGAACTCGGACTAATCCAGTCAGCGCCATGTCTTCATCCAAACGAAAAGCCAAGCAACTGCGTTTGCTTTGGATGTCCATGGAGTGCTCAATACATATGATATTTTTCCACAGATGCACTAGTTATTTTTCAAGCCAGGATTAACAAGACAGTCGAAAAAGTGCATTCCAAACGTTTCTGACAAGGGTTTTTCAGAATCAGTTGTTTCTTCAGTTCTTTGAGTTAAACAACAGACCACAGGGGATGTATGGTGGATATTAGATTGACACAGCTAAACACTCTGCCAGATTCCAATCAGAGCTCTCCTTCAATCAGTACTTGCCAAGGTGATCCTCAAGTGTAGCGTCAGAAAACTCAGCGCTCTCATTCAAGCATCGACAACTGTTGAAACCCCAATATATTTTTCCAGCATCAACACACACCAAGCACATTGATATTCCTGGCGATGAGAAGCTGCACAACAAAAATAATTTTCCAATAATTTCTCATTTTTAAATTGCCGCTCTAACTCCCACCAGCATAATGACAGGCCACAAACATAATAAACTGATGTATTTATTATTTCATTTCATTCATTATTGCATTTATTAAGTTTGTGGGATTATTACAATAAAAGCTGCAGATTTGTGGTTTATTTATTTGTGGTCTGTTATTATGAAGAGCATTCAAACCAAACTGTGACTTGAGTACAAATTTCTCATGAATGAAGACGTAAAAACCTATTGACATTTACAGAAAGCACACTACAAGCACAGTATGGTGATGAGACTCTCAGCTGCGGTAAAACATTCGAATGGTGCAAACGTTTTGAACAAGGCCATATGTCCGTGAATGGTAATCCTGGCCGAGGTGGCTCTGAGCCCACCCCAGTGGTTCCCATTAAAAGAATTGACGGATAACTTGTCACCACCAGCTTGCGGAGGAGATGCATTTGTCTGTGGGAACTGTACACACAATCATTCACAAACACCACTTGAACATTACAAGATTTGGTTGGCATCCCCCTGTACAGTCCTGACCTCCCTTTAACCCCTATTCAAGGGGTTCCAGGGAGGCCAGGGTTTCAAACATGAAAAATTTCTAACTTAATGGTATTCAAGCACTAATGAAATGCTGGGATGAGTGCATCAGTGTAACAGGGATTGTATAGAGAAATGAAGGGAGTTTTTACTTGCATAACTGTGTTCTGTTATTCTGCATGATCAAAAGTCCCAGTTTGACATGAACACCCCTCATACAGTACATTGGTATAACAGGCCCGACCCCTAGAATAAATTAATAGATAGATATGTAGATAGATAGATAGATAGATAGATAGATAGATAGATAGATAGATAGATCAGAGGCATTAATTAATTAGTAATTTCTGGTTCTACACAATCTCGATAACCCTAAATTTAATTTACTAACCAGGTCTATTGAAGTATTTTATTATGAGCAAACATTTTGCACATTCACTGTAATAAAAATGTACTCAGTTTACATTTACATAAACACACTTATACTTAAAAGTACAAACCGGATTCCAAAAAAGTTGGGACACTAAACAAATTGTGAATAAAAACTGAATGCAATGATGTGGAGATGGCAAATGTCAATATTTTATTCAGAATAGAACATAGATGACAGATCAAAAGTTTAATTCGAGAAAATGTAACATTTTAAAGGAAAAATATGTTGATTCCAAATTTCACTGTGTCAACAAATCCCAAAAAAGTTGGGACAAGAAGCAATAAGAGGCTGGAAAAAGTAAATTTGAGCATAACGAAGAGCGCTGGAAGACCAATTAACAGTAATTAGGTTAATTGGCAACATGATTGGGTATAAAAAGAGCTTCTCAGAGTGGCAGTGTCTCTCAGAAGCCAAGATGGGTAGAGGATCACCAATTCCCACAATGTTGCGCAGAAAGATAGTGGAGCAATATCAGAAAGGTGTTACCCAGCGAAAAATTGCAAAGACTTTGCAGTTATCATCATCAACTGTGCATAATATCATCCGAAGATTCAGAGAATCTGGAACAATCTCTGTGCGTAAGGGTCAAGGGCGTAAAACCATACTGGATGCCCGTGATCTCCGGGCCCTTAAACGACACTGCACCACAAACAGGAATGCTACTGTAAAGGAAATCACAGAATGGGCTCAGGAATACTTCCAGAAACCATCGTCAGTGAACACAATCCACCGTGCCATCCGCCGTTGCCAGCTGAAACTCTACAGTGCAAAGAAGAAGCCATTTCTAAGCAAGATCCACAAGCACAGGCGTTTTCATTGGGCCAGGGATCATTTAAAATGGAGTGTGGCAAAATGGAAGACTGTTCTGTGGTCAGACGAGTCACGATTCGAAGTTCTTGTTGGAAATGTGGGACGCCATGTCATCCGGACCAAAGAGGACAAGGACAACCCAAGTTGTTATCAACGCTCAGTTCAGAAGCCTGCATCTCTGATGGTATGGGGTTGCATGAGTGCGTGTGGCATGGGCAGCTTGCATGTCTGGAAAGGCACGATCAATGCAGAAAAATATATTCAGCTTCTAGAACAACATCTAGTCATCTCTTTCAGGGAAGACCCTGCATTTTTCACCAAGATAATGCCAGACCACATTCTGCATCAATCACAACATCATGGCTGCGTAGGAGAAGGATCCGGGTACTGAAATGGCCAGTCTGCAGTCCAGATCTTTCCCCTATAGAGAACATTTGGCGCATCATAAAGAGGAAGGTGCGACAAAGAAGGCCCAAGACGATTGAACAGTTAGAGGCCTGTATTAGACAAGAATGGGAGAGCATTCCTATTTCTAAACTTGAGAAACTGGTCTCCTCGGTCCCCAGATGTCTGTTGAGTGTTGTAAGAAGAAGGGGAGATGCCACACAGTGGTGAAAATGGCCTTGTCCCAACTTTTTTGGGATTTGTTGACACCATGACATTTTGATTCACCATATTTTTCCCTTAAAGTGATAAATTTTCTCGGATTAAACTTTTGATCTGTCATCTATGTTCTATTCTGAATAAAATATTGACATTTGCCATCTCCACATCATTGCATTCAGTTTTTATTCACAATTTGTTTAGTGTCCCAACTTTTTTGGACGCCGGTTTGTATTAACTTAAATTGCGTTTCTAAAAAAATGGCAAAAAAATAAACAGAAAAAAATCACGACATAGTTTCTCTCAAGTTTTTCTTAAATGCAGTAGAACAATTTCTGTTTTATGTTTCTCTTTGAACATCTTCGAACAAGCTCGAGGTTATATGTCAAAATATTGCTATAACATTTCAAGGGAGCAAACTTTGCAGACACTACATCAACCATCAGAAAGGGAAAGGAAATTTATCAAAGCTATATCAAGGATGTCAAAATAACAATGTTTTTAAACTGCATGCCTGGGTCGAAAGGTTAAAGCAAAATTTACATTGCACAATCAGATTCAAAGCATTTTTAATATGAAAAACAAAAATACAGTCTACAGTGCTTTTTTTTTTTTATCATGGCACTCGTTTAAAATTATCCTGAGACATTTACACTAGAGTATATGAAAAAGCTGATCTGTCTGTCTTTTGTCCCACAAATAGACGATCGCTAACGATCGAGTCATCAATGTGACATTTTGTCAAATAACAACTGCTATGTTGTACCCTAACTTTCAAACCCGCACCAATAATTCAGATGAGTCACCTTCAAAGAAAAGTCTCCTGACAAAAAAAGGAAAAAAAAAAAAAAAGACTGACATACTGTTAGATAAAAGTCCAGTATTTACTGAACAGTTTGTTTGTTTAGACGTTAATTAGTCACACTCAAGTATTCACGTTAATACAGTCCCTGGGTTTTATTTTAAATCATCTGGCGTTTTGCATAGACAAAATGTCACAGCTGTAGCTGCTTATTACCAATCACTTTAAGTGCTTTAGATGTGAATATGTAGGTTTGGAGAGAAAATGTTATTTACTGCAAACATCTAATGATGCTGGAGCATCTCTAAAGATTTGTTTGTGTTTTATATACAGTATCTGCACTTTTTTTCTTCACTCACGATGACATTGATCATGTGGATGTCTTTTGTGTCTTATATATTTTGGGTTATGTTTATGATATTATTACGGATTCAAGAGCTCAGAGTTTTCTGAGATGCGATATATATACAGTGGTGTGAAAAACTATTTGCCCCCTTCCTGATTTCTTATTCTTTTGCATGTTTGTCACACTTAAATGTTTCTGCTCATCAAAAACCGTTAACTATTAGTCAAAGATAACATAATTGAACACAAAATGCAGTTTTTAAATGAAGGTTTACGTTATTAAGGGAGAAAAAAAAACTCTAAATCTACATGGCCCTGTGTGAAAAAGTGATTGCCCCCCTTGTTAAAAAATAACTTAACTGTGGATTATCACACCTGAGTTCAATTTCTGTAGTCACCCCCAGGCCTGATTACTGCCACACCTGTTTCAATCAAGAAATCACTTAAATAGGAGCTACCTGACACAGAGAAGTAGACCAAAAGCACCTCAAAAGCTAGACATCATGCCAAGATCCAAAGAAATTCAGGAACAAATGAGAACAAAAGTAATTGAGATCTATCAGTCTGGTAAAGGTTATAAAGCCATTTCTAAAGCTTTGGGACTCCAGCGAACCACAGTGAGAGCCATTATCCACAAATGGCAAAAACATGGAACAGTGGTGAACCTTCCCAGGAGTGGCCGGCCGACCAAAATTACCCCAAGAGCGGAGAGACAACTCATCCGAGAGGCCACAAAAGACCCCAGGACAACATCTAAAGAACTGCAGGCCTCACTTGCCTCAATTAAGGTCAGTGTTCACGACTCCACCATAAGAAAAAGACTGGGCAAAAACGGCCTGCATGGCAGATTTCCAAGGCGCAAACCACTTTTAAGCAAAAAGAACATTAAGGCTCGTCTCAATTTTGCTACTTTTGGACCGACGAGACAAAAGTTGAACTTTTTGGAAGGTGCGTGTTCCGTTACATCTGGCGTAAAAGTAACACAGCATTTCAGAAAAAGAACATCATACCAGCAGTAAAATATGGTGGTGGTAGTGTGATGGTCTGGGGTTGTTTTGCTGCTTCAGGACCTGGAAGGCTTGCTGTGATAGATGGAACCATGAATTCTACTGTCTACCAAAAAATCCTGAAGGAGAATGTCTGGCAATCTGTTCGTCAACTCAAGTTGAAGCGATCTTGGGTGCTGCAGCAGGACAATGACCCAAAACACACCAGCAAATGCACCTCTGAATGGCTGAAGAAAAACAAAATGAAGACTTTGGAGTGGCCTAGTCAAAGTCCTGACCTGAATCCTATTGAGATGTTGTGGCATGACCTTAAAAGGCGGTTCATGCTAGAAAACCCTCAAATAAAGCTGAATTACAACAATTCTGCAAAGATGAGTGGGCCAAAATTCCTCCAGAGCGCTGTAAAAGACTCGTTGCAAGTTATCGCAAACACTTGATTGCAGTTATTGCTGCTAAGGGTGGCCCAACCAGTTATTAGGTTCAGGGGGCAATTACTTTTTCACACAGAGCCATGTAGGTTTGGATTTTTTTTTTCTCCCTAAATAATAAAACCCCTCATTTAAAAACTGCATTTTGTGTTTACTTGTGTTATCTTTGACTAATAGTTAAATGTGTTTGATGATCAGAAACATTTTGTGTGACAAACATGCAAAAGAATAAGAAATCAGGAGGGGGGCAAATAGTTTTTCACACCACTGTATATATATATATATATATATATATATATATATATATATTCTTATTATAATTTTTTTTTTTTTGTGCGGGAAGTAAAAAAAATGCAGATACACCCAACATTTCTCCATGTACAGTACAGTGAGTTTACAGGGCATACCATACTGTACTGTATATACTGTACATATACAGTACTGTGCAAAACTTTTGAGCCACCCATTATTTCTTTATATTTTGCATCCAAAGAGCCAGACCTTCTTGCGTTTTTAATGTACTCTTGAGGACTAGTTCTTCAATCTTCCTGAAGGACTAACTCATTTTCTGGCAAGTTTTCGGCTCTCATTTTTAGTCCAGTCTCCGTACCTGACCAGTTTCAGAGGAAATGTATTTTGTTTGTTAATCCACACGTTGACCTATGAATTATTCAAGCATGAAAAAAAAAGCATCTAACCTAAGGCGTAAACCAGTGAGAAGCAGGTGTAGATAATGACAGATGATCAGTATACTGGTGATGCTGAATACAGAGTGGTTGGAACAGACAAGAAGGGTCGGCGCTGTTGTTGTTACATAAACAACCAATTTTTAAATTGTATCTTTAGGCACTTTGAAGGCAGTAAAAAAAAAATCCCAAATTTAATCTACATATTGTAATATAATATGAAGAAAGGAAAGGTGGGTCAAGACTATATACAGTACAGTGGCTTGCAAAAGTATTCGGCCGCCTTGAACTTTTCCACATTTTGTCACATTTCAGCCACAAACATGAATCAATTTTATTGGAATTCCTCGTGAAAGACCAATATAAAGTGGTGTACACGTGAGAAGTGGAACGAACATCATACATGATTCCAAACATTTTTTACAAATAAATAACTGAAAAGTGGAGTGTTCGTAATTATTCAGCCCCCTGAGTCAATACTTTGTAGAACCACCTTTTGCTGCAATTACAGCTGCCAGTCTTTTAGGGTATGTCTCTACCAGCTTTGCACATCTAGAGACTGAAATCCTTGTCCATTCTTTTTTGCAAAACAGCTCCAGCTCACTCAGATTAGATGGACAGTGTTTGTGAACAGCAGTTTTCAGATCTTCCCACAGATTCTCGATTGGATTTAGATCTGGACTTTGACTGTATACATATATGTATATATGTATATATCTTCTAATAATATGTGGTTAAACTCTAAACAACAATCAATTTCTGTCTTCTCTTTGTGATGGTCCCTCTGGCACTCAGCTAACCATTTATCTTCCATTGTTCAATTTGACTCCATGAGTCAGAATAAGACAGGCTTCTTCACACAATAAGATTTTCCTTTTTTTTTTCCCCCTCTGCTTGTCCATATTCCTTTCCCCTTGTCTTTTTCCCTTATTTTTTCCAGCATCAGGTCTCTTCTTTTAATTAGCCCAGCATCTGAAGAAGCCTAACTTCTTAATCTCGCCTTCTTTTTTTTTAGATAAAATCTGTATCATCTGTGATAAGTCTTTCTTTGCCCAGACCTCATCTCTTTATCTCTTCTTGATAGCTTATAGTTGCTTAGCAGCCTTTGTACAGCCTCACTCATTACTTTTAAGCTCATCGTTCCACTGTTTACTCCATCACTCATTGAAATCCGACTTTACGAATAAAAACTGATAATGCTGTGTCAAGGCTGACCTGGTGCATACTGTATTTTCATGGTGTAGGTTTCCAGCTTGGAGCCTCATTCCTTGTACGTGTGTGTTCTTATCTCTATCCTAAAAATTCTGGAAGATGAAAACATGTGGACTTGTTAAGCTAGTGAAAGAAAAAAGTTCTTTTTTTTCCCTTTTTTTTTTTTTTTTAATAGTAGAAAGTGCCTTAAAAATATCTTGATTGATCTTAAAGCACTTCTGAAATGGCTAAAGAAATTAAAGTGCGTCTATTCGTATCCTCTTCCAAGAATCAGTGAACAGCATGATGTCCACGGTCTATTCACTACACAAATGGGAGTTGAATTAATTGAAATCCAGGAAGTAAAAGTGATAATTTTAACACACTCTTTTTTTTAACTATCAGGCAATATAAACAATATGGCATTTGGGAAGCCAGTAGTTTTGGGGAACTGCATAATATATAGGCGTACATGACTCTGTAAAGAAATGGCACAGGCGGCTCAAGATATCATTCATTCATTCATTTTCTATACCGCTTAATCCTGTGTTCAGGGTCGCGGGGGACCTGGAGCCTATCCCAGGAGACTTCGGGCACTAGGCGGGGTACACCCTGGACAGGGTGCCAATCCATCGCAGGGCACACACACATAAACACACTCACACACCCAATCACACACTTCGGGCAATTTAGGAACGCCAATTAGCCTAACCTGCATATCTTTGGACTGTGGGAGGAAACCGGAGTACCAGGAGGAAACCCACCAAGCACGGGGAGAACATGCAAACTCCATGCACACAGAGACGGGAATCGAGCCTGGCCGGGAATCGAACCCAGACCCTGGAGGTGCAAGGCGACAGTGCTGGCTCAAGATATATATACAGTATATAGCATAATGTATATAGTGGATACACAAAGGGGACAAGTGCTTGAGTCTGTGCTCTCTGGCACACGGTGTCAGCACTCCTGTGTTTCTCTTTTGAGCAAAGGCCATAACATATGATTTATGGTCATTTTTAGCCACATCAAATCATTCAACAAGCTCTTGTGTCCTGTAGATAGAACACTGTCATCCTTGAAAAGACTTCTCCCATCTGAATAGAGATTTTTCATCATAGAGTAAAGGTGATCAGTCATGGGAAGTGTATTGATTTGAATCTTTCCTCTACGGGGAGAAGTGGTGCCAGGCCAATCCAGTAAAATGAATGCCCCACATCATAACAGCTTTAATTTGTCACCTGATTGTATTTCTGTTTGAAACTAAAATATGAAATGAAGAGCAATGTTGATTATATTCTGTTATTTATTTAAGAGTCAAGTTAAAAAGCTGGCAGCACGGTGGTTGGCACTGCCTCCTTGCACCTCCAAGGTCCGGGTTCGATTCCCGCCTCTGTGTTTGGTGGGTTTCCTCCGGGTTCTCCGGTTTTCTCCCACATTTCAAAGACCTGCACATTAGGCTAATTGGTGTTCCCAAATTTCCTGTAGTGTGTGAATGAGTGTTTGTATGTGTGTGATGGATTGGCGCCCTGTCCAGGGTGTACCCCCACTCATGCCCTTGGTCTCCTGGGATAGGCTCCAGGCCTTCCGTGACCCTGAATACAGGATTGAGCAGTATAGACAATGAGATGAGTTAAAAAACTATATATTACAATAAGATTTCAGATAGCGTTTAATATGCAAGCAGCTACCTGATAACTCAACATTGTGCTAACACTCGGACTTATCTTCATACTTGTTAACATAACTTATTTACAATTCTTTCTTTTCTTTCCTTTTTGGTTCGTTCTCAATGTTTCACATTTGATGGATGACCTGCAGCACTTGTAGTTTGTTGCCAAACTATCGCTTGCTAATCAGAAATTAATCAAAAGGCGAATGCAGAAGCGTCGCAAGCACATAGCTGCCCCCAAATGCAGAACAGCATAAAAATAAGCCTGGGAGCAGTCTGGAATTAAATAAACTTGTATCTCTAAAAATATATCACTAACATCATGTTTTAGAGAACAAGCACCTCATAGACCTGTCTTGTAACACCAACTCCCACGTTCACTCAGGCTGAATATTCTCCACAAGGGGATCAAATTCAAGGACTTTCATAATAGGTCTTGTCTAGGCTTCAATTTATAATGGAAAATATTTCTGATATACAAAAAAAAAAAAAAAAAGAAAAAAGCCTACGCAGTGTCACTTTGTCATTAGGGCAAATTGGTTAGCTCAACATAGCGGGGGTGGAGAGTAATAGGCTTTCTAAAAATGACAAATTATTCTGTTGATCATCTATCTAAACAGCTGCTAAAAAGCACCCTGCCAGCATACTAATTTGATTTAACAATCTGGTCATTACCCTAAAATGGCAACGTCAAAGCTTGAAACAATATCAATACCAGGTAAACATTTAGGTCTTGTCGCAAATCATGCAATGCCTCGTCCGCTAATTACATTTGTGCAAGTTTGTCTTCCTTCTTGTTTGTTTTAGTGTACAGCACACTGAGGGGTTGAAGCAACTTTAATCCATGTGTATAAAAAAATAAAATAAATAAAAATCAGCCGCAAATCAAACTATGACTCTATTTGTTAATCTAACCTTACCAAACCTCATATGAGATTACAAATACTAAAAATATGAGCTAGAAAGTGATTCATTGAGTTCATTTCGTTCTTTTTATCAGGAATAAAATAAAATGTTGCATTTTCAATAAATAGGCCCCCAACACGTCTACATACACAAATTTTGGCTATAGTTCCAGTTATGAAAATATTATAATGCAGCTAAGGACATACAGTGGTGTGAAAAACTATTTGCCCCCTCCTGATTTCTTATTCTTTTGCATGTTTGTCACACAAAATGTTTCTGATCATCAAACACATTTAACTATTAGTCAAAGATAACACAAGTAAACACAAAATGCAGTTTTTAAATGAGGGGTTTTATTATTTAGGGAGAAAAAACATCCAAACCTACATGGCCCTGTGTGAAAAAGTAATTGCCCCCTGAACCTAATAACTGGTTGGGCCACCCTTAGCAGCAATAACTGCAATCAAGCGTTTGCGATAACTTGCAACGAGTCTTTTACAGCGCTCTGGAGGAATTTTGGCCCACTCATCTTTGCAGAATTGTTGTAATTCAGCTTTATTTGAGAGTTTTCTAGCATGAACCGCCTTTTTAAGGTCATGCCACAACATCTCAATAGGATTCAGGTCAGGACTTTGACTAGGCCACTCCAAAGTCTTTATTTTGTTTTTCTTCAGCCATTCAGAGGTGGATTTGCTGGTGTGTTTTGGGTCATTGTCCTGCTGCAACACCCAAGATCGCTTCAGCTTGAGTTGACGAACAGATGGCTGGACATTCTCCTTCAGGATTTTTTGGTAGACAGTAGAATTCATGGTTCCATCTATCACAGCAAGCCTTCCAGGTCCTGAAGCAGCAAAACAACCCCAGACCATCACACTACCACCACCATATTTTACTGTTGGTATGATGTTCTTTTTCTGAAATGCTGTGTTACTTTTACGCCAGATGTAACGGGACACACACCTTCCAAAAAGGTCAACTTTTGTCTCATCGGTCCACAAGGTATTTTCCCAAAAGTCTTGTTTGTTTTTTAGCAAAATTGAGACGAGCCTTAATGTTCTTTTTGCTTAAAAGTGGTTTGCGCCTTGGAAATCTGCCATGCAGGCCGTTTTTGCCCAGTCTCTTTCTTATGGTGGAGTCGTGAACACTGACCTTAATTGAGACAAGTGAGGCCTGCAGTTCTTTAGATGTTGTCCTGGGGTCTTTTGTGGCCTCTCGGATGAGTTGTCTCTGCGCTCTTGGGGTAATTTTGGTCGGCCGGCCACTCCTGGGAAGGTTCACCACTGTTCCATGTTTTTGCCATTTGTGGATAATGGCTCTCACTGTGGTTCGCTGGAGTCCCAAAGCTTTAGAAATGGCTTTATAACCTTTACCAGACTGATAGATCTCAATTACTTTTGTTCTCATTTTTTCCTGAATTTCTTTGGATCTTGGCATGATGTCTAGCTTTTGGTCTACTTCTCTGTGTCAGGTAGCTCCTATTTAAGTGATTTCTTGATTGAAACAGGTGTGGCAGTAATCAGGCCTGGGGGTGACTACAGAAATTGAACTCAGGTGTGATAAACCACAGTTAAGTTATTTTTTAACAAGGGGGGCAATCACTTTTTCACACAGGGCCATGTAGATTTGGATGTTTTTTTCTCCCTTAATAACGTAAACCTTCATTTAAAAACTGCATTTTGTGTTCAATTATGTTATCTTTGACTAATAGTTAACAGTTTTTGATGAGCAGAAACATTTAAGTGTGACAAACATGCAAAAGAATAAGAAATCAGGAGGGGGGCAAATAGTTTTTCACACCACTGTATTATAATAAACAGAATGAGTAGCTCACCTCTTATATCTTCCAGTCTGAGTCGTTCATTCTTTTGAATTCTTTTGCACTGCATAGCGTCTATGGGAGTCACGTGACAATGGAACAAACAACTCTGGACTTGAAGATTAGTTGAGAACTGTTCAATTCTGTTTCCTGTGTACTGCACTGCATAGCGTCTGGGAGTCACGTGACAAAAGTACGAACGACTCGGAGTAGAAGAGTCATTGAGAAAGAATCGCTAAATTCTGTTTCCTGTACACAACCTACAGAGGTTTTGCGATGATTTGCGCATGTAGTAGAAAATTAACGAATCACTCTCCGAGACTACTCGTTCTTCTGACTCATGTTAAAGATTCGTTCAAAAAGAACGAATCGTTCATGAATGACCCATCACTAATATCTTGTTGTTTCTCCTGTGGAAAGTCATTCTTATTCACTTGTTCTAAAGTGTCAGTGTAACTTGCATCCAAAAGCCGGACATTGTGCCAGTACTATGAATATATACTTTGTGCTTTGAATGTAAATCTGCTAAATATGGGAGGGAGCCTACCCCATTAAAAACTCGAACGTCACCCCAGAAAAAGACCTTAATCTCTCCCTGAAGCAGCATATAGATTTCTTATATTTATGATGAATCTACTCAGCTCTCATGAAACCTCCTTCTTACAAACATGAAAATATTCACAACAAATGTCAATAAAGTAGATCTACTGGAATTGGAATGCCCTCTGACACTTAGCCACACCCACTCAGTGAACCATAGCGTGTCCTCTATCATGCTGAAATGATTAAGACCAAATACTCTACATTATATAACAAGTGCATTGGTGGCTCAGTGGTACAGTAGGTCTCTCACCTGCCATGCGAAAGGCCCAGGTTCGATTCACAGCCAATGCCCAAACCCCAACCACTGGATAAGTGGCCCGGATAAAATGGGAGGATTAAATGAGTAAGAATACGTGGCGTAAAGCCAGATGTGCAGATCGAATGGTCTGTTGTGGCGACCCATTGACGGGAGCGGCAGAAAAACTAACAACATCAAGTCTACAAAATATAACACTATCCAGTAACAAAACCTACTGTAGCTTCCAGTCATGTATGACATGTCTTTGTCATACAACATAAAAATATAAGCCGAAAAGAAAACCAGCCAGCAGGTCTATGATTATAATTGTCATCTCTGTTGTGACTTGTAATTTAAAAGTAAATTAGCAGTCAAAGCAAAAAAGATTAACCTTCTGATGTGGCATCAGGGACCAAACACTACACATAACACTTTTAGTTTGTTCATTAGGAAAACTAGTGCAAGAGATATTATGAGGATGAGTGAGTGAATGAGTGAGTGAGTCAGAAATTATCTGCACTTCATTTATATTAAAACATTTGTAGGCTCTTATTAGTTCTTACCAGCGCTTTCCATTCAAGGCTACTGTCTCCTCAGTCACTGCTGTGAAGCTGTGTTACATCGGTTCAATTGTAACTGCGTGCGAGCAAAAATGGATGTCCCACTTGTGATCTGCAAGAAAGAAGCATAGCTTGCAGTGATAATTTTTTTGTGGTCTGAGGGTGTACCTGGTGCTGAAACAACTCAAGGAAGAGCATAAACAGAAGGATATCTGCAAAGAAAAATTGGACCAATACCCTAAGGAAGGTCAAAGTGTCTTAAAGAGAATCACTACTGGTGATGAGGCATGGATTCACAAGAGAGTAAACAGCATGGAACGGAAATATCCTCGATCACCAACCAAGAACAAGTTCAAAAGTCAAAAATTGATGCTACAAATTTTCTGGGATTTTAAGGGCCAACAGTAGTGGAACATTATCAGGAAAAAAGGGGTACAACAAGCAACAGTGCTCGTTACAGTGAGATGTTTATTGAAGAGCTGAAGCCTAAACTTAAACACAGTGGACTGATATCCAAGGGCATTGTGATGTTGCATGCCAATGCATGTCTACACACTTCTGCCCATACTGTCCACACTCTGCAAAAAACATAAAAGAAACATATACATTATATAGATTGTTTAAAGTTTATTAATATAAACACAGTACTACAGCCAGAGAGGGGATACTTTTTGACTCACCGTCATATAAAGATGTAACAAGTAAGAATATATAATTGGGAAGAAACAGATAAATAGTTTTAAATGGATACAAGTACAGATACTGTACAAATATAAGGTCTGCTATTCATGCATTGAGTTTGTAATCTCAGAGGATGCAACTAACAAATCCTGTGAATGGGAGGTTTATACATCCATAAAGCTTAAATGACAAAGACCACATTCGTTACCATGAACTTTGTCATTTTTGGTCGATGTACTTGGCCTGGCCAAGCATCACTGTGGTATAAATTAGGGTACAATATAATCTTTTGGGAAGCTGAACTAACATAATTCTTTTTAAACTATTACAGGCAGGTACAAACATAATGTACAATCTCTAGTTGGAATCAATTATGAACCATGCTGATGTTGCTTTCCTGCTTGATAAATCGTGTTTCAATCCGAATACAGATAAATACGATAATACAGATATTTTGAGAACTAAACATATACAGCTAGTGGCATTGTACTGCATCCCTAAGATCATCTGATACACATTCCACCAGTTTAGTGGATTGATCTCCTTCCAACTGTTGCCAGTGATGTTACCAGTACAAACCTTGTTATAAGCTGTGCACATTACACAGCAGAATTTTTTTTTTCATATTTTTCTTTTTTTTTATATCAGTAATTAAAGGGACACCGTTGCTATTTTAAATACCCCAGGATACCATATGACCCCATTACTGGCCAACACTAATATGTAAGTAACCTGGAACCTAATATGGAACCTGTTCATTTGAGTTCATGCATATGCGTCAAAAAAAAAGTCCCTAACATTATAACAAGAAAAAAAAAAGTCAGGTAGTAAACAAAAACAAATTGTTTAATCTTAAAATATTATGTTGATTTTATTTGCATTAGTTGTACCATGCAGTCCAATTCAGTACTTTTATTTTCTTTGTACAGGCTTGCTTTTTTCTTTTTTCATAGATATATTATACAGTTATATAATTAGCAAGAGAAATGGCTACACAATGCAGCTGTCGTTTACTAGCTCAGCGTTTGGCAGAAACGAATATAGTAATGTGAGCAGAGTGGTATCAAAAACAATTGATTCTATGTTTTATTAACCTGCTGTGACTGAATCCCTGCTGTGCAGAAACATCTAGCCAGCATCACTACTAGTCATTTAGTGACTCAGAAAAAGTGATGGACCCATTTTCAGCCTGAAAGTATAAAAGAAAAAAAAATGTTTTGCACAATATTTATTATGTGCAGAATGTGTAGTTGTAAAAAAGATAGATAGACAACATATTGTAAATTGGTGGATACTGATGACTTGCAGTGCCTTGTAATAAGTATAACAGTCACAAAGTTTGTGACAAATTGGAATAGTTTTGAAACAAGGTGGCAACTTGTTAAGACTGAAACAATTTCCAGTTGTTGAACATTTTTCGTTCGGTTTTCGTTCATTTTTCGTACATTTTTCGTTCGTTGGCCATTTTTTGTATTTCTTGAAAAGCTGTTGTTTCACTGACAACTGTGCAACCCTGCACACAACAGTAAAACCCAGGCCAGAGAGTTAATGTTTAATTAACCATGTTTAATAGTTTAATTCTAATGCACCATAAAGAGCACCATACCATGTTTTATTGATTTGTATCACATTTGTATTTGGAACATGCACTACAAAAAAAAAAGACATTTTAACAAGTGAAATATTATTAAATCTAGCCACATCTGTCTATAATTTCTCAAAATAGCATTACAGCAAACCAAATATTAAGCTTACATTTAAAAAAGGCCAGTGAAAAATGTTTTGTTGTATTGGCAGATCATTTTGCTAGTTTCTCTGAATTTATTTCTTGAAAGCAGCAAAATTTCCTACAAACAAGAAGACATTTTTCACTTGCAGATTAATAATCCTACAGTATAATTGGTTGGTTGGAAACTAATTTTTAGGAAATTATAAACCGCTTTGGCTAGATTCAAGAATATTCCACTTCCTGTCATGTTTTAGCTGTATTGCAGATTTCCATATGCAAACCCTTCACACAGTGTGTCCTAGCTCAGGGTAGATGATGCAGCCAGAGGCACCTCTAGAGATTCTGGGCCCATTGAAAAAGTAATATACTGTACTTGGCCCCCTAACCCGACAAAGCCAATATTTTTCAAATGCCATACCATTTTGAAAGGCCCCTAGTCAGTTAGGCCCCTTGGAATCATCCTTACTCACCCTCCCCTTTACTGCCCCCTGTCTGCAGCAGCCGTTTATTAGAATAATTAGCAGTCCATTGCCTGTTGTAACTGGGGTCTGGAAAAAGTGCAGTTCAAAGGCAGTTGATGATCACATCTGAGCTGCAGGTCCTCATTAGCATCGGCTTGTCTCTTAGTTAGCACCATGAGCTCTTTGTGTTTTGGACAGTTGGATGGCTCTGATCTATAAGAGGGAGTCTTTAGTTCTGCTAATCAAATGAATCAAAAGGTGGCTGTGTGAGGGAGTGAAAGGGACCGCAGGTAAGTGGTGGTTCTGTCTAGCCATAGGAGGAGTCTGGGATTTTAAAGCAGAAGTGTTCTTTGTGTTTTAATTCAGGCTTTGTCACTGTACATCAGTAATATATAGATGGTGTTCTAAATCCGTCGCCTTCTCTTTCCCTTTTTTTCTCTCATTTCCTATCATTTAATTACCCTTGCTGCATTGAGAGAGTGTTGAGTGATTATGATGCATGTAGCTGTCACATGGGCCTTTCTACAGGTCCAGCAAGCCAGTTAGCTGCTGCTGATAATTAGTGTCCCGGCTGGATGCATGCATCAGGTCCTGTGAATGAGGACAAGCTGTGCATTGGCACCCTATTGAACCTCTTGCATTAGGGGATAGACAGATCACAGCATGCATTGTTCTATTCTTTCACATTTCCCCTTAGTGATCAGTGGCAGGTTAAAGCAATGCTTAGCTAGGCCTATAAGTGGTTTTAACCAGGGGATGAACTCAGAGCTGTTTAATGAACACATTCCTGTTCATGATTTTCCAGCACCCTGCGGTCTCGGGGCCAACTCTTTATGGTTGACAAATCCAATCGGTTCTATGGAGTCTATAGCAGTACAGCAGCTCATGTCACTCCAAGATTCATACGTTTATTTACATTTATGCAGGTCACAATTATCCCATGCATACATTTTATTCTTTTCATCTTTGCATGAAAACAGGCCACTTTCTAGCAGTAATAAGTGAGAACCATAGCATAAAGAAAATAAAGCTAGAACCTGGTCAGTACAAGGAATTTAAACTAAACTCAACTCGGATTCTCAATTCAAAATAAATATTGGATGCTACTAAAGATCATATGCCAAATTAAAAAAAAATTTAATGTCTTTGGTTTGAGTGTACAGTATATAATATCTTTAATACTTTTTGCATAAAAAAACTACAATGCTACACAATGGCTTTGTTTTTCAACTCTTGAGTTGTAAGGAGACTACAGTAAGTCAGATAAAATACAATAGTTGGTTATTATCTGTGACATGAAGGAAAAGAAAAACAGTACATGACAATTTCTTTCTTCTGCATCGAATACACTTATGACATTGTCACCTACAATATCAAGTCACAACAACTTGTATCAATTCATGTTACCGAAATAGATGTTTTGCTCTCACAGAAGGGTAAAACCAAATGGGGGAAAAGACAATCGTTCCAGTGGGTGTTAGATTGTCAGAATGTGTAAGATTTGTTTACAATAGGCACACTCGGAAGCAGTGTTCATTTTCACCAGAGGTGAGCAGGTGGTTCATGGTTCACACTCCAAACACAGCACCAATTTGCTCTCCTCCCCAGTGGAGACAGAGGTGCTGGCTACCATGGACTGAGACATGGCACATTTGCGTTTGCTGATGGAAAATGATCTCTCAGTTGTTTTGCACTAGAGCATGTAGACGTAATGCAGGGGAGTTGTGCTTTGGCTTGACTGGAGATAATGAAGACTATTCATTCTCAATGATGCTGTTCTGCTGATAGTCAGATGGTTAAACTTTATGGACTTTTTATTTTTGTTATTATTCTATAGAGGAATATGGCCGCAAATGATGGCTTTTTTCTTGAACAACTTAAAATCTTTACTTTTGAGTTACTTCCTCATGTTGCTTATATCACATACAAAAAAAAAATAGACATTGTGAAACAGGGGCAGTTCTGGCCCCTCAGGGCATGACTCCACAATATCTCTGCTGTGTGCTGTGGTTTCCGGCACCGGGATGTCAGTAGCAGATCCTTTGGATGCTGTGGGTTGCATGGTAGGACCTCATGGATAAAACTTGTTTGTCCGGTGCTTTTCCATGGACGCCTGGCCAGTTTGTGTTCTGGGGAATTTTGAGGGCGGATCAATTAACTTGAACTCCTTGCTTGCTGATCCCTATACTGTATGTGGCGGGCTGTGTGGGTATTCATCGTGACCAGCACCGATGACTTTTTTCATCAGTTTGTGCAACTTTGGCTTTTCTGCGGGGACAGAACAGATGAGCTGGCCTTATCCCCACAGGCATAAATGATCCTTGGGAGCCCATGATCCTCTCACCTGTTGACAATCAATGCTTGCTTTTTGATTTACATTTGTTCATTTTACACAAAGAATGCGGTCTTCCAGAAACAGGTGCATTTATATGGAGATCACGTCACACTGTAACTGCAACCAAATTCAAAATAAAAATTTTATTTGTCACATATACAGTCATACACAGTACGATATGCAGTGAAATGCTTAGACAACTGCTCGTGACCTTAAAATAAAAGACTAAAGAATAGGGAATAAATATTTTTTTTAAAATAAAGAAAAAAAAAAGTCTCAAATAGACTAAATTCGACTAATTATGTAACGACTAGTGACAACTGGAGCTAATTCTACAACCAAGAGGTAAATGCTTATAAAATGCTTTTTTCCTTCGTTTTAAGTTGTAAATTATACATTCTTCATTGTTGATGTATGTAAAATCCCAGTTAAATCAATATGTGAAAAAGTCTAAGGGGGTGAATATTTATGCAAGGCACGGTTCGTACAGTGTCCAGCACACATATTTATAAACAGAAAGAGTTTCACGCTCTAATGCATTAGCCTTTTGTACAATGAGCCCTTGCTGGCTGTGGGTAAGAAGTAATGAAGAATTACGCTTATTGCAGCATCTGTAGACTCGATTAAAGCTCAGATCTTTGGCTTTAATGAAACTGTTCATCAAAGGCATCCAGCTGAGCCCACCTCAGGTGCGTGTGGGTGTGTGTGTATGTGCGTGCATTTGCGCATTGACCATGCCAGCGAGTTTTACAGCGAGGCACAGGGTATCGCAAAGGGTCATCGATCGACGACAAACGGCTTTACAGCTTGCGAATGCTTAGGTGGACTCCTTAAAGGGCTGAGCTGGAGGCAGATGTGCTTCTCTGGCCTTCATCTCCAGGGAGCATTTAGGACACTGCTTACTACTCGAACGCATTTATGTAACTTTGAATTCGCCGTGCGTTGGCGCGTGGGTGTGTGTACATGTGGTCAGGGGAAACTTTCTCACTCTACTGTTGCATAAAAGAGCAGCTGCTTTAATTTCTATGTTTGGTGCTGGTTTTATTTATCTCAATGTGGCTTTCTCTAGCTTTCGCACTCTTTGCCATGTTCGCAGTTACATGGATTTCTTTTGGCAAGTCTTTTTTTTTTTTTACCTGTTTCTGCACTTTTTTTTTGTCCAAACAGCTCCACAAACTCTGTGTCTAGTTTGCTCTTCTGTGTGTGTGTGTGTGTGTGTGTGTGTGTGTGTGTGTGTGTGTGTGTGTGTGTTTGTGTGTGTGTGTGCAAACATTGCAGTTGCATTATTAATGCCCATTGCTGTGGTGAAAATAGAAGACTGCAGGGGCAGGATGGCTATGCTTGTCAGGCACAAGGGCATAATTGGGTGAACATCTCATGAGACACTAATCAAAATGACAAGAACAGCCCATGGGCTCATCGGCAAAGATAAGAGACATGTTATTGTGTGCTGTACTTATAATGACACCCATGTTAAAGCTCAATCTTGGTCTCCCAGTCGATTTACAGTGTTGTTTCTCAATTATAATCTCCAATACCTTTTTTTTTTCCTGGTATTGAAAAACTGCAAACCGTCTAGCCATCCAAGCTACTCTCTGATGTGTTTAATCTACTGCAGCTGTGATTTTGGGTTTCCCATTGTACTTTTTGGCCTGATCTAATATACACTCACCAGCCACTTCATTAGGTACACCTTGCCAGTACTAGGATGGACCCTGTTTTGCCTTTAGAGCTGCCTTAATTCTTAATTCATGGCATGGATTCAACAACATGCTGGAAATATTCCCAAGAGATTTTGGTTCATATTGCATATCCATAGCATTACAGAGTCAGCTGCACATCCATGATCTCCCATTCCACAACATTCCAAAGGTGCTCTATTGGATTGAGATCTGGTGACCGTGGAGGCCATTTATGTGCAGTGAACTCATTGTACTCATTGACTTTCAACTCCCTCCAAGAGGGACACTGGCTAGATCTGGACACTGGCTAGATCTGGACACTGGCTAGGCCAATCCAGGACCTTAAAATGCTTCTGACGAAGCCATGCCTTCGCTGCCCGGGCGGTGTGTTTGGGATCATTGTCATGCTGAAAGACCCAGCCATGTTTCATCTTCAATGCCCTTGCTGATGGAAGGAGGTTTTCACTAAAAATCTCACGATATACATGGCCCCATTCATTTTTTCCTTTACACGGATCAGTCGTCCTGGTCCCTTTGCAGAAAAACAGACCCAAAGCATGATGTTTCCACCCCCATGCTTCACAGTAGGTATGGTGTTTTTTGGATGCAACTCAGCATTCTTTCTCCTCCAAGCACGACAAGTTGAGTTTTTTCAAAAAGTTCTATTTTGGTTTCATCTGACCATATGACATTCTCCCAATCCTCTTCTGGATCATCCAAATGCTCTCTAGAAAACTGGACATGTACTGGCTTAAGCAGGGAGACACGTCTGGCACTGCAGGATTTGAGTTCCTGGTGGTGCAGTTTGTTACTGATGGCAGCCTTTGTTACTTTGGTCCCAGCCCTCTGCAGGTCATTCACTAGATTCCCCCGTGTGGTTCTGGGATTTTTGCTCACACTTCTTGTGATCATTTTGACCCCACGGCGTGAGATCTTGCGTGGAGCCCCAGATCGAGGGAGATTATCAGTGGTCTTGTATGTCTTCCATTTTCTAATAATTGCTCCCACAGTTGATTTCTTCACACCAAGCTGTTTACCTACTGCAGATTCCGTGTTCCCAGCCTGGTGCATGTCTACAATTTTGTTTCTGGTGTCCTGTGACAGCTCTTTGGTCTTGGCCATAGTGGAGTTTGGAGTCTCACTGTTTGAGGTTGTGGACACGTGTCTCTTATACTGATAACGAGTTCAAACAGATGCCATTAATACAGGTAACGAGTGGAGGACAGAGGAGTCTCTTAAAGAAGTTACAGGTCTGTAATCCTGTGTTCAGGGTCGCGGGGGACCTGGAGCCTATCCCAGGAGACTTCGGGCACTAGGCGGGGTACACCCTGGACAGGGTGCCAATCCATCGCAGGGCACACACACATACACACGCTCACACACCCAATCACACACTACGGGCAATTTAGGAACGCCAATTAGCCTAACCTGCATATCTTTGGACTGTGGGAGGAAACCGGAGTACCCGGAGGAAACCCACCAAGCACGGGGAGAACATGCAAACTCCATGCACACAGAGACGGGAATCGAGCCTGGCCGGGGAATTGAACCCAGACCCTGGAGGTGCAAGGCGACAGTGCTAACCACTACACCACCGCGCCGCCTGGTATAAGAATGTTTTTTTTTTTTTTTTGTAGTTTTTTGTGAATTATTTGTAGTCAATGTTAGTACAACATCATTTTACATATGATGTTGTGATAACTTATGGCACCAACATTTGGCACCAATATTTTTGCTAAAAATATGATTAAAAAACAATATTTAATCATAGTTTTCTCAGCTGATATACATTCTTGAAATGCTGGTACTGCTGAGGGTAGCGTTTGTTTCACACTTTCTTTTTCGCAACTAAGCCGTTGCCCTTAGTGTTACCCGCACCCCAGTCTTTAAGCATGTTTTTAGATTCCTAAAGAATACCAAACTTTCACAGACCATTAAAAGAACTGTGTGAAATTTGATAACTGGGTAGTAAATTTAAGTTGTAAATAGGGTTGCATGGTTTGCAAAGTTCACAAGTAATTAAAAAATTAGTAATACTTTTCATAATTAAATCAAAATCGTACTTAAGGCGATGCTATTTTGCAGGTTTTATTAGTGCAGTTGAATATTGCCCCAGAAAAAGAATGTGTCAAACTACATTTCAGTTAAAGGCTGTACACAGGCTACAAATGACCAGTGTCAGTGTTTTTAGGTCACACTGTTAATGAAAACGCGCAGAAATAAATCTGTGGACGTCCGAAATGCACTCCTGTGGCAACAAGGCCTAGGTTTATCCTGAAACTGGAGCACCGAAGCTCATTTCCTACTTCTAGTTTTATAACCAGCCCTCCTTGGATGAACATTTTTCTGCCATGTTCACGGTGATTGTAAATTAATTTCGGACGACCCGTCAGCTGGCACGATTCCCGTCTCTGAAGCACCGCTTCCATTTGACCTGTGTAGGTTTGCGAGATGTACAGAATAGCTTGGGAAATAGTACTAAGGAAACTTTAAATATTTAAAATCTTTTCTAGATATTAAACTTTGGGACTAAAAAAAATCAATTAATAAAAAAAAAAAAAAAACAATGCTTAAGGAAAAAAGGCAATTGGGATATGGAGAAAGAGAGGAAAAGCAGACAGACAGACAGAAAGACAATGAGACAGTGGAACAGAGGATGTGTGAACGGAATGTGTGATGGCCATCCTAAGAAGTATGAAATGCTGCTATTCCTGGGTCCTGCAAACTGGGTGTGAAGCAGCTAACTGAATGAGTCACATGGAGTAAAGGTCCAAAGAAGAAGAGATAATGTCTCTCTCTCTCTCGCTCTCTCTCAATTTTATTGTTTTATGCCACCTTGTGTATTTTTGGCAGACTGAGTCATTTTAATTATATGACTGAAATATATCTGTAAGGTTGTAGCTGCCTAATACAATTTATTTGAAATAAACATGGCAATAATATTTATTTGACAAAATTTAATCAAAAAAGCCCAATAAAATTCAAACCACAGTCTACCGAATGTTCACATCTCTATCAGTCTCACTCCAGCACTCTCATTTCTCTCATCTTATTACACTGTATAAGGACATACCTTTTTTTTATGACACTTGACCTAAATTTTGTTCAGAGTTTATTTAAACATAGTTGTGTGTTGTTTTGTGTGGCATCTTGGTCCTAGGCAGTGGTTCTCAAAGTGTGGGGCGCGCCCCACTAGTGGGGAATACAGACATGACAGGTGGGGCGCAATGAACGGGAGGAAAAACAGGAAAGTTCCTATTCTAATTCATGCTTTTCTTTATTGATAATGAAGAGCGTACTCTCAAAACTTAACAATCACACACAAATAAATGGATCATTAATACAAGTAAATTTAAAATAACATCAGTTGTGGGCCGGGAGAAAAAGTGGAACCATAGTGCAACAATAACGGTTTAACGTCGGACCAACTTGAGCAGCGCTGCTCGAATCACAAACTTGCGCGACGCTGACAGAAATTGACCGCGCCGGCCATCAAATTACATTTTACCCCACTGGGTTGCACACGTACAAACCAGGCATGGCAAGGCGGAAACAATATTAAACAGTCCTGACATTTTAAATAAAAAACAATGGGTCGCGCAGGTTTGTGATTCGAGCGGCGCTGCGCAAATAAACCAGATCATCACTCCGCTATCCAGATAGTCGCGTTGCGCTGTATTTGCGCAGATATTCGGTTCAATCGGGTGCCACGGTTTCGTCCCACATTTGATGTGTTTGGCTTCACATACACTTCGACAATGGAAGAAGATGGTGCAGCAGCAGTGAGTTTGCTTACATGTGACGAAACAAACAACGAGGAGATTGTAAAGAAAAAAGGTGCATCGTCTATGTTGTGGTATTGGTTCGGGTATAAGAAAAGTGATACGAACGTGATTTGCAAGGTACGCAAGTGCACTGTTTTAACAAGTGGTGGAAACACGTCAAACCTTTTCTATCATCTGAAATCCAAGCATCCAAACGAATATGGCCAAAGTAAAAAAAAAATGCGGCAAAAATTCACAGTTTAAATAAAATTACATTATGTAAAACATTTTCTTTGTGTTTGAATTTTTGCAGGAGAATCGCATGGTAAAATATGAATCAGTGGACAGCAAAGTATAAATGGCTTCAATCAAAATTGCATACAGAATTGGCCAGTGCAAAAAAACTACAAACGATTGCTGAGCAGCTAATAAACATGGGGTCAATTATGCAAAGATATGTGACAACGTAAGCCTTGTAACAATTGCACGTGTATTTTATCTGTTTTTAACTTGGTGTTTGATCTTATTGGATTAGAAATTGATATTTCAATAAACAGTAAACTTGGCCGATTTCGTTATTTTGTTGACAAGTGGGGCTTGAAAATTCGCTCAGCCCCTTAAGTGGGGAATGACAGAAAAAGTTTGAGAACCACTGGTCCTAGGGAAGCATTTTATTCACTGTGTACTATACTGTATATAGTTAAAAAGCCACCTGACTTGACAGTTGAATTAACTTGAGACTGCACAGCAAGGGAGTCTATGTCTGTTAACAGAGCTTTACTTACAGTATAGCTTAATGACTGGCCTCTGTTGGATGGAGGGTGCGATGCCTAAAGCGGGGGGCTTTCCAGACCAGTAATGACCCAGGAGTTAAACCGCAGTGTAACCGAACCTCAGCAGCATCTCAAGCAGCTTTTGTCAGCTGGCACGCACTAGCTGAGTGGAACTATGAAGTGACATGCAACCCATAGCACTGAATGCATTCTTTCATACAGCACTGGTCACTAGTGACTTCATTATACCGGTGAAATACTATGATGCAGTCTGTGCCAGTGGTGCACTATAGTGTATACACAGTGGTCTACTTCTGTGCATACAGTACTTGTTCCTAACCTGATATTTTTCTTCCTCTACAGACGTTTATCAGCAGGCAGGGCTGCTCTTCCTAACTGTGCTGTTATTCGTCTGTGTTAGCGTGGGCACGTGCTAGAGAAGAGGCAGACAAGGTCCATTTGCAGGATGTCGGCTTTACCACTGGAAAGCCAGACCACTTAATGTGTGTGAGCCAATACCACAGACTGGTAGTAGGACTCAATCAGCGTGCCAGTAAAGTGCAGGAGCAAGGTTGAATAAAAGACAGACAGCAAGTAGTTTTAATGTATTACAAATTAGAAAGGAGTGAGTTTGCGATAGAGAGGGAGGGGGAAAAATTCTTGAAGTGTAAATCAGATGTAGTACCATTCCTTCTGCATTGTTCTACGTTGTTGAAGTCATCCCTGTGGGCAGAAACTTGCTCGTTAGGGATCAATTTATAAGGCTATAATGCATACCTTTTTAACATTTATATCTGGAAGTTTTATTTCTGCAAAGTCGCTTTGTGACAATGTGCATTTGTCCATTTATGAGGAAAGTCTCATTTGATGTAGTAGTGGAATTCTGATTTCTGGCAAATTTATTTTGACTTTATCAACATTATACAGTGTAACTCACTCACTCACTCATTTACGTATCCTGTACAGGCTTGCAGGTGGCCTGGAGCCTATCCCAGAGGACTCGGGGCCTTAGGCAGGGTACACCCTGGACGAGGTGACAGGCCATCACAGGGCACACACAAGCACAGTCTGACTCTCCCATCATCAGTACAAGATCTTGGAGAGAAATGAATGTGAGTCTGGCCGGAAATGAATGTTGCGACTTTGCATAAGCTTATCAAAATGATACCATGGTGAATGCACGACATAATCAAAGAAAAGGGCAGGCCAAAGAAATATCCAAGTGTGTGACTTTTTTTTTTTTTTTCATTTGGCAGAGCAGGGTACAAATGTCTCTCTAACTGATGGCAATGATAAAATCCTGCACTGTGCTTCCACAGTTAAGGCATGGCTCAAACCCCCAATGATCCAGTCTTAAGATTATTGCTTAAATATACTGAAGCCCAAGCACTGAGATGAACTGTCCTTGTCTATCTGAATCGCTGTGTAAGGCCAACGCCATAAACATAAACCTAAATGTGTCTGTGAAAGTTGTAATCAAAATGATCTGCATTGAAGCTCAGCATATAAATAAATACTTTACCTCCAGATGTTACTTCATAAAATTAAGTGTATATTGCCGCAAGATTATAGCCACATTTTAACGGAACCCAGAGGATTGAAAATTATAATCTATTCAGCGCTTCCTAAAATCGTTCTTTTAGTGTATCTTTATGGAGGTTCTGTAACTTGCCCACTGAGGCACTGATGAGACACTGAGGTGCAACAGGTTTTTGACTATCATGCGAATTGGTGCTGTTGAATCGGTGACTACAGGAGCCTCGGCTCACCCTAGACACTTGCATAAGCACACATGCTTTCCCAAGACTGAACGTTTTACTCTAGCTGACATGGTGCAGCTAAATGCTTGTCATTGATTGGCCTCCGCTGCGTGCATTCACCTCAGTAACTGGCAGCTGCATCAGGGAAAAGGCCGAGATCGATCCAAGCCAGGGAGCGTGGCAGCCGGGCCAGACATGAGCTCAGAGTGTGGAGGATTTTACTGATTGTATGACTGCTTCTCTTTAGGAGGCCAAGTGAACCGGTGTGCACACAGGGGTCAACAAACAAACTGAACAGGGAGAGATCACCAAGAGCTGGCAGGATGACCGCATGATAAATAACACAGTGAGGCTTTTTCTAACCAGCCCTGGGAGTTCCTTTCAGGAACACTGAATAATTCGAAAGAGAAAAATATTTATTTGTTCATGCCACGCATTTTAAGCAAATTCTCCAGGAAATGTCATACTAGAATAACACTGGTTTATAATTCATGCAATGAGAACCTTTTGCAGAACTACATGAGAAGGGGAAGTGTTTTGTTGAAGTACACTTTTCATTTCAGCAGCAATCAGCTAGGGAAAGAAGAAGCGTGTAAAATACAAATACTTAATTAGGCACATCGACCGTATTGACTATCTTATCTAAACTTGATCTTTTCATTAGGTATGCCTAAAATAAGTGCATGACAGAGGTGTTCTAAGCACTGTGTATCCAGTTCATTATTCTGGACTATATTATCAAGTTTGCCTTGGGTTGGAGTTTCTTGTATTATTATTATTCCTGAAGGATTTTTTTGGCATTCATTTTTGGAAAGTTTTTGAAAAACGCTCAGATTTTCAGTCAAGTCTCTGTACCTGAGCAGTTTCTGGTGAATGTTTTTTTTAAGCTAAATAGTGACTTATGAATCATCCTAGCATTAAAAAAAATCTAATTTATGGCATGAACAGGTGCAGATGATCAGGCCGGTGATTCAGTATACTGGTGATGCTAAATGCTGATTGGTTGGAACAGACAAGAGAATGGAAATCAGGTTGCTGCACATGACACTTTGAAGCATGTTGCAGTAAAATATTTGTTGCCATTTCTTTAATTTAATCAACATCATTTATCCATTCATCCATCCATCCATCCATTTTCTTCCGCTTATCCGACTCCCCGAGGGACACGGTCAAATGCCTTCTCCAAGTCCACAAAGCACATGGTTGGGCAAACTCCCATGCCCCCTCCAGGACCCTGCTAAGGGTGAAGAGCTGGTCCACTGTTCCGCGACCCGGACGAAAACCACACTGCTCCTCCTGAATCCGAGGTTCGACTATCCGACGGACCCTCCTTTCCTCTCCGGTCCCCCTTCTTCTAGAGGGGGACCACCACCCCGGTTTGCCAGTCCAGAGGCACTGTCCCCGATGTCCATACAATGTTGCAGAGACGTGTCAACCATGACAGCCTTACAACATCCAGAGCCTTGAGGAACTCCGGGAGGATCTCATCCACCCCCGGGGCCCCGCCACCACGGAGCTTCAACATCATTTAATTGAATTCAATTTAATTTAAATGTAATTTATACTGCAACTTCGTTTGCATGGAATTCAATTCATACCCATAAGCATGTTTTTAAAAAAGTCTAAAACGGCATCTGTTGAATTTTGTAATTACCTAAATATGTACCGTAAAGTGCACAGAATGACGGTTTGAGGTTGTGTTTATTAAATTGATTTTGATTGCACACTGATAAGCGTGTGCTAAAAAAATGTACAGTGTCATCTATGAAATTTTGAGAGTAACTATTGATTTTTCTAGGTCATTTTTTTATTTATTTTATTTTATTATTTTATTTAATATTTTTTATGGAAAAGGGCATTTTCCATTTAAAATTCAAAGTAGCATATCTTTTCTTCTCTGGACTGATTTCGGTGAAACATGACGATGATATGATTTCGATGATATGTTACCTTAAGCTCGTCCAAATACACCTGTGAAAACCCCATTAAAATTTGTTCAGTAGTTTTTATGCAATGTATACACAAACAGACAGATAAAAATGACAAAAAAAACATCTTGATGTGTTCTATTACTCATATTACGCTCCTGCCATTCCCTACACTACATCCAGCCCAGCTCCAAATAATTTTTTTCCCCGCAAGTACCATCAATGTACAACCATGCCAACTTTACAGTTTTATTATATATTTAATTGATAGAATCACTGTAACACATGCCCTGTGATGGCATACTGCCTTGATTAACTCACGAAACATTTGCATTTATACACAACCAACTCAATTTAAGCTTACTTTAAATAGATGACATAATGACCTACAGTATAAGTGCATGGCCGACCAGTCAGGATCATTCTTCAATCCTACAGTATGTCGCCCATAAGAAACTAATGTTTTCCCTTTTTTCTCTATCTACTTATTTGTAGCTGAAAATATAACATGCAATAAGACAACGTCAAGGCTAAAATAATAAATGATTAGCAAGCTCTCTATTTAATAATAATAATAATAATAATAATAAAGAGGTAGAAGTGCATCACCGTCTAATCTCTCTTTTTTATTAGCTTGTAAGGCTGAGGATCATGTTTTCACAAATCAGACTTTTAATGTCTTTCATGTCCTATGGGTGCAGGCGTACAGTAGCTCTGTGGTGGGCTGCTGATCAGGAGGTCACCAGTTCAAGCGCTGAACCCTTTGTTGGACCCTTTAGCAAGGTCTTTTACCTTTTACCAAGCGCTCAGATCCAACCTGGAGTTGAGCTGACAACCGGACCCTGCCACAGAAACAACAGATATTTCTATATACGCAGATATATAGGGCACGTGGACAGTCCCTACACCATGTGTCCTTCCTTCATTCTGTTAAATGTCTTTTTTGTCTGTATTGTTTTTCTTCTGGGAAACACTTTATCTGAAAAGGGAGAGAAAAACATGCTTTCAGAGTGTCTCCCGTATTGCCCTAACAAGTTCTTAAAACCTGTACATGTTATATCTAAAAAGTATATACTGATTGTATTCCTATGTTTAAAATAAGGGTTTCTGTGCATTATTAACTGCATACTGTAGAAAGATATTTAAATTCTTGTCCAAACGCCCTGTGTCTTATTCAGTACATCAAAAGAACAAAAGTCATTAACATATTTGGGCATGAATAAAGAGAGAGGAACTTGCATGCATATCGGTCCAGATGCAGACTATGGGACTTTAAGTATTGTCATATACTGTAAGGAAAGAGGAGGAGACAGAGAAATGTGCGAAAGTTAACAGATTCAAATTGAAATGGCAGAAAAACCTAGCGGCGACACGTCAGGATAAGTGTATTATATATTATTAAGTATTATTATAATATGCTATATGTTAAACGTCAATAAGTGTAGCTACAATATATTCTCAAACATTAATTACCCTGCGCCTTTAAGCATGAACACATTGTAATTCACTTCATTAATTACTTCATGTTAAGTATAAATCGATTTGTCTTTCATTAATGTTCTATAATCAATGACCCATATTACCTCGCATAAAAATCACAAAGCACGTGTCACTGAGTTCAGTCTGATCCAGAGACATAGTTGTCCTGGATAATGTTTTATTATCTACTTGAAAAGTCATGTCAGAGGACACTGCTCTGCAACATGGCCTATATTCTAAACCATCTGTATGCTAATGTGAACAGGTATTCAGCAGATATTTAATGTGCCTATGAGTAAAGGTCAATGTCAAAAAGTATCTATGAGAAGAATAGCTGAAGCTTCGATGATGGACAATACTTTATTTCATAGTTTGATTCATGTGTCATAAGAGGAGAAGAATCATGTTCATACAGTACATTCAGGTACAGTAGTCAGCTTATTTAATTTTATTGCTACATAATTTTGCTGAACGCAGATCTGACCAACTGAAGCAACTTCATAACAGATCATAACACTGCCTTCAGAGGCTTGTACTATGCATGTACTATGCATGATGATGTGTGCGCCACTTTATGCGCCTCCCTTCTTACCCTGTCTAGCCCGTGCATGTGGAAAAGAGTATCAGACTCATATGATCATCCTTACAAACAAGTGGCCTTCCTATGACCACATGATCTTTTTTTTTATTTTATTTTTTTTTACAATTATTCCACAATTTTAAAAAAATCTTTCCTTCCTTGATACTTGCCAATAGTGTCTCTTCTAAAAGGGTGATGTCTTTTAGCCAAGCTGTATATAATGATATAAGGCATTGAAGACCTGGGTTCAAGTCCCAGCTCATTGCCTCAACACCAGCAACTGGATGCAGTGGTGTTCCCAATCCTGGATAAAATGGGAGGGTTGCATCAGGACGGGCAGCTGGCGTAAAACCTGTGCCAAGTTGTGTGCCGATCAGATGGTCCGCTGTGGCGACTGCTTGATGTGAGCAGCTGAAACACAAACAGCAACAACAACAACTGTCTATAATGATAGAGACATCTTCGTAAACTTGGATTATACAACAGTACATGCTGTAATTATTATGCAGCGCTGATGAATTCCGTGATGGGTGTGGATTAACTAATAGTAGTGAAAGCTGGAATTCAAAGTCAGGGTTTATATGAATTATATTTAGGTATTTATTTGATGTTATTGTTGCTATTGTAAAGATTAATTCACAGAAATATGATGAAGCTTTCTCTTAGGACATGTGCATTTAACATTTATGGAAGGAGTCCACAGTGTTTATTATATAGCTGCATCCTCTGCTCACTTTGGTACTTTTATCTCTCAAATTCTTTGGTTAGATCTTTGGTTTATTCATTATGAGTGTACAGTAAATCCCTGCGTTACGAACGTTCGAGTTGCAAATTTCCGCGGATCTAAAAACATTCCTGCAAGTGCTCATGTGTACTGTCCAAAAACTAGACACTGCATTGCACCAGATAACAATATTTACAATTCTATATAATAATACGGAATACAGGAGCTTGAAGAGAGATGGACAAGTGTATTGAAAAACTAGGAGATAGTGTCGAAAAATTACGTATTAGTCTTTTCTAAAAGTTCATTCAAATAAATCTTACAGTCAGATTGCGGAACATTTTTGACTCAGCCTCATTTAGTTTATAAATGTTTCCAGCACTTGTGTGCATACTTGTTTCTTTCCTTTCTAAATCATTTCAACCAGATGTAAAAGTTTTTACAATAATTCAGTATAGCTTAAAGGTCTTTAAATATAACAATGCCCCAATTTTGTTGCACACTGGACCTTCAAATTATTAAATACTTTGTAAGAGGATTAGGTATGTGTAAAATGTGCATGGCTTGTACATACTTATGTGTTTGTGCATCTGTTTCAGCAGATATGGGTGTTTACAGATTTAGTCCTCATATGCAACCTGTTGCCAAGGTTTAGGAACGTTTTGTTGCAGAGCTTTGGTTGGCTCTATAATTGTCCTTCACCAACTGCTGTTAAGATGTCTAAAAGTGGAGGATGAACAGTTGGAAATATTGTCATACTGGACAGCATTTAATCACTCGTAAGTACAAATTGTCCACTTTGAGAGCTACTGTAGCAGATCGACAAATTTCTTTTAGGCTTTTTTGTGTTTCCACATTTTTTTTTTGCTCTAATTTGTTCTTGCCAGAAGGTGGCATGGTGGCGTAGTGGTTAGCACGGTCACCTTGCACCTCCATGATCCAGGTTTGCTTCCCACCTCTGGTTTGTGTGTATGGAGTTTGCATGTTCTACCTGTCCTTGTGGGATTTCCTTCAGGTATTGTGGATTTCTCCCATAATAAGTGTGTCCAAATTGCCCTTAGTTTGTGAATGAGCGTGTGTGTGTGCTCATTACCTCTAAATCTCAGAGATAGTTCATATTTGTCTTGTGTGCGACTCACTTTTTTGTTTCCCCAAAGCAGTGTTTCCCACACATAAAGTATGCAGTAATTATAAACTGTGCATTTGGGTTTTCTGATATGTTCTGATATTCAAATTCAAATTCAAATTTTATTGGTCACATACACAATCATACACAGTATAATATGCAGTGAAATGCTTTATACGACCGCCAGTGACCTTAAAAAAGAAAATAAAAGCTTGTACGTAAAATAAATAATCAATAAAAAGGAAATACTGAAGAAATAATTTTAACTAGTAAAATTAACTGTGCAATAAGGGCATAATAAAATATTGCAAAAATATAGAATATAGGGTAGAGTATATATGTATATAGAATTAAAGTGTCGGTGGTTGTGCAAATATGCATGAAAGGTGACATGTGCAATTGTCCAGATGTATGAGTATTTAGTGCAAGTGTGTATGAATGTGTCCATGATTGTCCAGTCAGTGTTGTGAGCTTAAAAGATGTTATTAGTCCTGTGTGGAGGTGTGATTGTGATTGAGAGACCTTATCGCCTGCGGGAAGAAGCTCCTCCTCAGTCTCTCTGTGTTGGCCTTTAGGGAGCGGAATCTTTTCCCAGACCGCAACAAAGAGAACAGTCCATTACTGGGGTGACTGAGGTCCTTCATGATCTTCCTGGCCTTAGTCCAGCACCGCTTGCTGTAGATGGAGTGCAGGTCAGGGAGCTCAGTGCGGATGATGCGCTCGGCTGATCGCACCACCCTCTGTAGAGCTCGTCTGTCCTGCATGGTGCTGTTCCCGAACCAGGTCGAGATGTTTCCCGTCAGGATGCTCTCTATGGTGCAGGAGTAGAAGTTCCTGAGCACCTTGGAGGGCAGTCTAAAGTCTCTCAAGCGTCTGAGGTGGTAGAGATGCTGCCGGGCTTTTTTCACCACGGTGTTGATGTGACAGGACCATGATAGGTCCTGCGTGATGTGAACACCGAGGTATCTGAAGCTGTCCACTCTCTCCACTGGGCTCCTGTTGATGACGGGGGTCTGGTAGTTCCTCTCCTGCTTTGTACTAAAGTCCACTATCAGCTCCTTTGTCTTACTGACGTTCAGGAGGAGATTGTTCCTCTGGCACCAGTTCTCCAGATTTCCAATCTCCTCTAGGTAGTCCGACTCATCATTGTTGGTGATCAGTCCGACCACGACGGTGTCGTCAGCAAACTTGATGATGGAGGTGGAGTTGGTAGTGGCCACGCAGTCGTGGGTGTACAAAGAGTACAGCAGGGGGCTCAGAACACAACCCTGGGGGGCTCCAGTGCTGAGAGTGAGTGTGGCTGAGACATGTCCGCCCATCCTTACTGCCTGTGGTCTGCCAGTCAGAAAATTGGAGATCCACTGACATATAGATGAGCTCAGTCCCAGGTGCTCCAGCTTGGTGGTGAGTGTGGAGGGAATTATGGTGTTAAAAGCTGATATGATCCTTTAAAAAAATCATGTGTGTATAGTTTGTTAAAATTAAATTAAAATTGAGTTCTTTATATTGAAGAATATATTCTGCTGAACAAATGTCACTCTATATTGCACAATCCTGACTCGTATACAGTATAATTATTAAAACATAATTAAAAGAATGGCTAAAAATGCTGACAAACAGTGCCATCTACACTAAAGAGTGTTTAGTTCTTTTTAAAAAATATATATTTCATCTTATTTCATCTCTATTTCATAATAAAATTTTGTACTCAAGTACAAGTACTGTTACTTCAGTGAAATTTTACTTAAGTACAAGTAAAGTTACCATTATAAAAATCTACTCAAGTAAAAGTAAAAAGTAGCTCATAAAAAATTTACTCAGAGTAAAAGTTACCGAGTTACTTTTTTATTTTATTTTTAACAGCGGGGGTGGGAAGAGGCATTCTAGCGTAGTTCAAAAAATATGATCAGATATAAATCTCAAACTAGTTGTTTTTAACTGAAGGAACACCTTTGCATAATAAAGCTGTTGTCTTTCTTGTGCTTGAAAATCAAAGTGGTCACTTAAATATGGTGTTACGTCCCAGTCTAAGGCCAAACAGCAAAAGAATGGTTCAGGGTTCTATTTTAAACTGTATGGAAATGGTGGTATATAGCAGAAAGAACTAGATCCAATCATTAACTGATGAAATAATGAGGTTTGTATATACAAAACACACACACACACACACACACACACAGGAGGAGGAGGATCAGATTCAGGGTGGACCCAGGCCAAAATAATAAACAAAATGGTATTTATATTTAGTAGCTAGATTACCTGCAAAACAAAAAAAACTCACAAACAAAAGTACAGGTACCTTCCCGGACTCCCTAAACCAAAAACAGTGAATAAATTCCCTTTTCCCAAAATAAATAGCAACCACACCCTACTACTAGTGAGTGCACAAACATACAGTGAAATTATCTACAAATATATACAAAAACAAAGCAATGATCAAAGTCAATGGGAGGCAAAAAGTCAAACCAGAATACACAACCAAATATCAAAACGCCAAAATCACAATCTCTTTCCTCTTTCCCGCGTCTCTCTTCGGTTTATACTGTATATGGTCGCGCTAGTCGATGACGTCACTCTCAGGGCGGAAGCGACCGTGTGGAAGGTAAGGTCGATGCCGATGTCAGAAAACCTGGAGTGGAGTCTGGAGCGGCGCGCGACCAGGACATGATACACACACGCGAGCGTAATATTTTCACTATTTTAGCATTTTCATTCATTTATTTTTTACTCAGTAGCGAATATGATTTAAAATGTAGCGAATTACAATACTTCAAACAAAACGTACGTAAGTAAAAGTAAAATTACAGATTTTAAAAACTACTTTAAAAGGTAGAAATACACAAAAAAACTACTCAATTACAGTAACGCGAGTAAATGTAATTCGTTACTTTCCACCTCTGCTCTTCACATACGGGTAGATGGAGGGGAGGGTTAGTAGGTTGGATCTCTAAAATGAAGGTATGTAGATATGTAGGTTGGTAACAACTAAAGTCAATTGGCAAAATTGCTTTGTAATAGATAAATGTTTATTTTTAAAAAAGTCCAACCACCAGTTATATTACCGTACAGTACACCCAGGCGTAGTTGATCAACTTGGCTAACCTTTTACATTGTGTACACCTTAATGAATTTATTGAAATTAAACTGGCAAATGGCAAACTTACTTTACATTTTGTACAAATATCATTACCAATAACGAGCTAAAATACAATATACAGATTTTTTTTTTTATCGAGAAGTGAAGCAATGAGATAATGTTTGTGTTCAGTGATTTCTGTATACACTTATCATTTAAGACCAAACCTATTTTTGATTATACATTTATGACTAAATGTTCAACATGTAGATTCTAATAAAGACATAATTTCCCAGAATTTCTCCCACACATGCTTCAAAAGCCTCAAATGTTTAAGTGGCCAGTGTATTAGAGAAATGTGCAGCACATGTCAGGCCCTTTATCCATCATTCATCCAGACCTTTAGGAGGCGGTACAGCACCACTTACTTTGCCTGCCGCGGCTAAAAATGAAGAAAAGACCCAGATGGCAAAGCGAATGGTGAAGGTAGGTTTTCCTTTTTCATCCTGAATTTAAAATTAATTGTTGTTGACAAGGAGTCAAAATGTTTTGCATGTGGATTAGCATATCTAGGTTGTCTAGCACTTGAGAGGTTAAAAGTTTTTTTTATGGTAAATATCAGTCAGCTAGCTACAGTATTATTATTATCCTTAAAAAAAAATAGTAAGTTAATGTTACTGCATGATCAGTTTTTGAAAACCATTAGTTTTACTATAGAGTGTTCAGTGTTTAACAGTAGTTACTGTACCAGAACATGTAAGTTTAGAGACATCGGTTAATTTTTTTCTATAAATTAAGACCAATGTGTTTGTTTGTGGAAAGGTTTTCTTGGTAATTATATACATTTTTACTTTAAATGGGTTCTTTTCAGAAGCATGGCACCTCAGGAGACCAAGAATGCAGGAGAATGTTCCAGAGTCTCCATCAGCACCACATCATCATTCAGATAAGCTCCAGCCTATGAGCAAGCTCAAGCCCACCTCTCAACCTTCAGACAGTTAGGAATGGAGTAGCTGAATGGTGTTTAGGTAAATCTGAAATGTTTATATATATATATATATATATATATATATATATATATATATATATATATATATATAGGGCTGTACGTTATTAGGAAAATATGCAATATTGTTGTTGAATATTGCGATAATGATATTTCTTGCGATATATAAAATTTCCCTAGAGAAATGCATTTTTTATTATTATTATTGGCTATTTTTATAAAATCATTTATATATGAAATGTTCATACTAAAATAAACAGGTAATAGATATTTGTCTGATGTAATTAAATCTAATTCAGGCTAAAAAGAAACTATATGTCAAGGAAGTTGCAAATATTTAGACTTCAAAACACTGTGAATGACTTAAAACCCTCAGCAGATATTCTGACTTCTGGTTTTCCTCGCTTGTCTCTACTCCTGCCATATTTATTTTTCATTCTCTGCTCTGAGCCGCTAGGTTCACCTTTTGGCCCGGTCTATCACCTACTTGGGAGGCGGGTGTAAAGATAGTAAGGGCCTATCTGATTGATCAAATTTGGACACAAATGCTTGGCACATAAATTTAATTTAATTTATCGCAACTGTTTTCCGATACAGATATCGCGTATACCATTATAACCATTATACCGCGATAACAATCATTTCTCAATATATATCGTGCAGCCCTAATTAAAAATAAATATATAAGTATTTTTAGATACTAAGCAACTTCAGGAGTTGCAGACTGGACAAACTTGTTGGACATCCACCACAAGAGAAGACTGATGTAGCCGGTGAGAGAGAACTTTTCCTTGCATTGGCCCATTCTTGTAGCCCTTACATACAGCAAACAACCAATTTTCCTTAAAATTTTTTCATCTCCTTTTTGACTGATTCTTTTCACTGGAAGATTGTCACAATTAGGGCTGCAACAACTAATCGATAAAATCGATCATTATCGATAATGAAATTCGTTGTCAACGAATGCCATTATCGATTAGTTGGGCTGCTCACGTTACTGAGGAACGCGACCACAAGATGCACAAATACACACACAGATACACAGCCGCTCCCGCAATGGCGGTTACAGAAGCGTCTGTAGGACAAAGCGCGCGCCCCAAGTCCTCCAAGGTATAGGAGCAAATTACATTAAACGCCTCTAAAAAGATGGTAAATTCCATCGTAACCTGCACGCTATGCAAGACCGAGCTTTCATGCCATGGCAGCACTACAGTCATGCACGAACACTTAAAAAGTAAACATGTTGGTGTTCCGGATGGCGAAAAAAACTCAGGGTCAGTAAAAATTGTATCTCTTCATCGTATAAAAGTTGTGTAGTTTAAGTGCTTTTGTTTAAACTGTTTGCTATCTTCGGTACAGTCGCGCTAGATCTGTCCACTTGCTACTCGCTAGCATCACATTGCGCAATCACCTCATGAGCAATAGTGATTAGTTAAATGGCGCTACTTTAGATCAGCTTAAATTACACGGTGCGAATAACAGTAGAATATTACATTAAGTGATTGTTGTGGTTTACAGCGAATGCAAAAACAGTACATTTGTGACTATTGGCATTTTGCATTTCAACTGTTTTTTTTTTTTTTTATAGTCCACTTCCCCGTCTCCATTCCCACCCTCCCCTCCACAGACGTAAAGTTTCGAGAAGGAAGGACTCTCCGGCGAGAAGACGCTGCGCGCATTAGAAGCCATTTTCCGGCGCTCTCCTGCACGTTTGCGGATCCCGGGAATCACTCTGCTCCGGTAGCGCTTTAGCAGCGAGATCACTCTTAGCGTGCAGGAGACCGCCTACCGAAATCACCGCTTCAACTTCAACTCATGCTTTTCTTTCTTTTAAATGTCTACTGTTTACTGTGCCGCAAACACCCTGCCCCTTGCTTAAACTCCACCCCCAATTAATCGAGTACTCGTTTCTCAAACCTCTGATTACTCGAAATGAAATATGAACAAAAATGCCCATCCCTGCTCCTGTATAAATCATACTTTGAGTTGAGAAGCATGACTCTTAATATCTTTGTCAGGTTGTGTGACATTTTGTATCATCTAGTGTCTTGATTTGCCAGATTTTGCTGGTGTCTGTTACAGTGGTGTGAAAAACTATTTGCCCCCCTCCTGATTTCTTATTCTTTTGCAACTTTGTCACACAAAATGTTTCTGATCATGAAACACATTTAACTATTAGTCAAAGGTAACACAAGTAAACACAAAATGCAGTTTTTAAATGAGGGGTTTTATTATTTAGGGAGAAAAAAAATCCAAACCTACATGGCCCTGTGTGAAAAAATAATTGCCCCCTGAACCTAATAACTGGTTGGGCCACCCTTAGCAGCAATAACTGCAATCAAGCGTTTGCGATAACTTGCAACGAGTCTTTTACAGCGCTCTGGAGGAATTTTGGCCCACTCATCTTTGCAGAATTGTTGTAATTCAGCTTTATTTGAGGGTTTTCAAGCATGAACCGCCTTTTTAAGGTCATGCCACAACATCTCAATAGGATTCAGGTCAGGACTTTGACTAGGCCACTCCAAAGTCTTCATTTTGTTTTTCTTCAGAAATTCAGAGGTGGATTTGCTGGTGTGTTTTGGGTCACTGTCCTGCTGCAGCACCCAAGATCGCTTCAGCTTGAGTTGACGAACAGATGGCCGGACATTCTCCTTCAGGATTTTTTGGTAGACAGTAGAATTCATGGTTCCATCTATCACAGCAAGCCTTCCAGGACCTGAAGCAGCAAAACAACCCCAGACCATCACACTACCACCACCATATTTTACTGTTGGTATGATGTTCTTTTTCTGAAATGCTGTGTTACTTTTACGCCAGATGTAACGGGACACGCACCTTCCAAAAAGTACAACTTTTGTCTTGTCGGTCCACAAGGTATTTTCCCCAAAGTCTTGGCAATCATTGAGATGTTTTTTAGCAACATTGAGACGAGCCTTAATGTTCTTTTTGCTTAAAAATGGTTTGCGCCTTGGAAATCTGCCATGCAGGCCGTTTTTGCCCAGTCTCTTTCTCATGGTGGAGTCGTGAACACTGACCTTAATTGAGGCAAGTGAGGCCTGCAGTTCTTTAGATGTTGTCCTGGGGTCTTTTGTGGCCTCTCGGATGAGTTGTCTCTGCGCTCTTGGGGTAATTTTGGTCGGTCGGCCACTCCTGGGAAGGTTCACCACTGTTCCATGTTTTTGCCATTTGTGGATAATGGCTCTCACTGTGGTTCGCTGGAGTCCCAAAGCTTTAGAAATGGCTTCATAACCTTTACCAGACTGATAGATCTCAATTACTTTTGTTCTCATTTGTTCCTGAATTTCTTTGGATCTTGGCATGATGTCTAGCTTTTGAGGTGCTTTTGGTCTACTTCTCTGTGTCAGGTAGCTCCTATTTAAGTGATTTCTTGATTGAAACAGGTGTGGCAGTAATCAGGCCTGGGGGTGACTACAGAAATTGAACTCGGGTGTGATAAACCACAGTTAAGGTATTTTTTAACAAGGGGGGCAATCACTTTTTCACACAGGGCCATGTAGATTTGGAGTTTTTTTGCTCCCTTAATAACGTAAACCATCATTTAAAAACTGCATTTTGTGTTCAATTATGTTATCTTTGACTAATAGTTAACAGTTTTTGATGAGCAGAAACATTTAAGTGTGACAAACATGCAAAAGAATAAGAAATCAGGAAGGGGGCAAATAGTTTTTCACACCACTGTATATTGTGTGAATTGTAAATTTATTACACTGTATGCTGCTAACTGAGGATTTTTGATATGTTCAATAAAACTATAATATTTCTAATTTGTTTCATGCATCTCATTTATATCTGACATTAATCTCATTATGGTCTTGTATATGGCTCATTTGCTTCTCCTTCAAATGCAGTTCTGTTTCTCATGTACATCTCAGATTTCTCAAATGTTTCTCAAAAGTATGTCTCGCTTTGTGTCTCAGTTATGTTTCTTTGTTTCTCCTAAGTGGGGTTTAGGAGAAATAGAAAAGAGAAAGGCGAGCTTGTAATCAGACAACTCCATTCAGTCTCATGAAACAAGAAAAAGCTAATTCTGAGGATTTTTTTACTATGGGTTAGCACACATGCTAACCTACGATTGACTAGCATGTCTGTGATTTACAGTGAAGAGAGAGGTATCCATCCCACTCTGAGAGCACTGTCGGTTTTATTCCCACCAAGTGATTAGTTCCACTAATTCGCAGCTGGTTACATGGTTCAGTCATGAGAGAATGTTTACCAATCATCATGAGTAGAAGCCTGGGTTAAGGTGGAACAAATGAAGAGCCCAGTGTCTAACAAACGTTGCAAGATAATTTTTTTCTGTGCAAACTGCACCCATACACACACTCTATTCACTCTCAGTGAAGACTGTGTGTCCGGCCAGGACTCCAAATGATGCGTTAAAAGCCAGTGATCATTGGCCAATCTTCCACCCCATTAAAATAGGGATTATATGATCAACTAACACACTCTGTCAAGCTAATGCACAAGCTTCACTGTGTGTATTTATTAGACTGGTGTTCGGGCTCCAAAGGAGATTTTCACACAGGGTGTGCTATGCACTTTGAGTAAAACGATCAAACTGTGTGAGTTATTTGGTCATATGATTCATTAAAATGGTGAATTCCACAGTAATATAATATAGACACTGTGGTAAACATTTTATTGTGATATTTCCTTTTAATTAAATTTTAGGAAAAGCCGGGCTTCATGTGGCTTTAAGCATTCGCCCATGAATTTATGTTTCGTAATGCGAAAAAGTAATTATTTTCTTGCTTTAATGAGCATTAGTGTAATTTAGGCTGAGCATTGCCACTTCATAGATGTTCTCCCTGTGTCTGTGTAGGCTTCTGCAGGCTTGTGCTTCTACATCCACCTAAAGTGTAGCTATGTGGATTGATGACTCTGACTTTCACACTAGGTGTGTGACAGTGTGTGCGTGCGATGTACCAGATTCTCGTCCAAGGTGTATTCCCAGCTCATGTTCCTGGGATAGGCTCCAGACTCGTTGCAGCACTGTCCAGAATAAAGCATTTACTGAAGATCAATGAATGAAGAGCATTAGAACAATGAGCGCACCAACCTCATTTGTCCTCTCATGCATTTTCAAAGTAAAACTTTTTGAACAAAAACGCTACATTCAGCAAAGAAAAACTTTTTAACATTCAGCAAGTATATTTTCATGCTAGATTTGAGCTGTCTGAGAACAGCCTGACATGCTGAAAATGAAGTGTAGTATTTTCTCTAAAAGAGTTCCGAAAAGCATTTTGCTTTCATGAAATTCCATTATATTTGCAAAATTTAAAGAATTAAAAGAACTGCAATTAATGCACAGTATTCTATACACTCATTAGCCACTACATCACGTTTTCCCTTCAGAACGGACTTAATTCCTCATGGCATACTGTAGATTCAACCAGGTGCTGAAAACCTTCCTTAGAGACTTTGGTATTATACAGTATTGACATCACATTGTCACACAGTTGCTGTACAGTGGTTACAAAATCGGAATGGCGATCCCGCCGCGTATACCGCCGTTTAAAGGCAACAGCGGCCAAAGTAAATCAGTTGCATTTCAAAGTCATTCGTAAAATGGCCGCCAGGTGGCGCAAAGTGACATTTTCATTCATCGCAGTAAATACAACAGTGATGGTAATTTCCACAACAAACATGAAAAATCTGAACCAGAGCTATTAATGTGTACTGTACAATAATGAGTAAAAAAAAATTATAGTAGATTTATTAACTGAAATAAATGACCATATTTTTCAAGAGAATTTTCAAGCCCCACTCATCAAACAAAATTATAACGAAATCGGCCAAGTTTACTATTTATTTAAATATAAATTTATAAACCAATAAGATCAAATAACACCAAGTTAATAAGTGACGAAGTAAGCCTGTTATAATAATAACTTGGTGTTATTTGATCTTATTGGTTTAGAAAATTATATTTAAATAAAACCCTACACACTTCTTTTCTAATTACACGTGATAAAATCTAAAGGCTCACTGTGTTAATATTCATTGTGCTTAAATTTGATCTTAATAAGATTTGATTTAATTTGAATTCTACATTTGTACTGTAATTATAGTACTGTGATTATGAATTCGGTCAACTACAGTGTTTCACTTGATGTTATCGGCTACTACGTGTATTATTTAATGGGACGCGTCTCATTAGTGAGGCAGAGAATGAAGTAAGGCATGAGGCGTCAGTCTGTAGTTATATAGCGCCACTCAGTGCTAAAAGCCAGCAAATGCACAGCAAATGCACATGCCGTAATGCGGCGTCGACGCTAAATACGACGCTCCGATTTTGTAACCACTGTAGTTTTGTCAGCAACACATCTATGATATGAATCTCCTGCACCATTGGATTGAGGTCTGGTGACATTTGAGTACAGTGAACTCGTCATGTTTAAAAAAAAAAAAAAAAAGACACAAAGTGCGCTAAAGAAAATATCCCCTTCCTCAATAGACTGTACAACCACCACCTTGAACCATTGATACAAGGCAGGATAGATCCATGCGCTTATGCTGTTTACAACAAATTCTGACCTTACCATCAAAGGCAAAGTTCTTACAATTTCCTATTGTCCAATTTTGGTGCGGCCAATGGTCAGTTTTCTGCTTCTAGCTGCCAGTAGTCATACCCGTGTGGTTTTCAAACCAGTCTGGTGATTGTCTTCTGATCTCTGGCATCAACAAGGCATTTTCGCTCAGTGTTTGGCCACTCACTGGGTATTTTCTCTTTTTCTGACCATTCTCTGTAAATCCTAGGGATGCCTGTTCATGCCAAATCCCAGTAAATAGCAGTTTCGTAAATTCTCAGACCATCACGTCTTGGCACCAACAACCACGGCACGTTCAAAGCCACTTAAATCACCTTTTCGTTTCCATTCTGATGCTCAGCTTGAACTTCAGCAGATCAGATTTCCCACTATAAGATTTTTCCACATTATTCTCTCCAATTTGCTCCCCAGCCAGCTCCCACACATAACATACAACAGCTTCCAACCCGTCGAGAGTAAACACTAACACATGCTTTTACTGAGACATTTGAAACACCGTTTTCAAACTGCTGCTTATGCTGTGTCACTAAGCAGCATTATACACTATGCGCTCTTCTGCATACAGTACATGAGTTCATACATTTCCACTCCTGGCTAGTTTCCGTGTAATTTACTGGAGAGACAGAGTGTGTCTTCCCCTTGCACGCAGACAGAATAGCCAATTTTGCTACCTTGGCACTCTAGACAGCTAGAGTTGGCTGTGACATTGACTGTAGGGTGAATTTGGGTGTATTATTAAACAAATTAATTTCATCATCATTTCAAACGTCCTGAATATTAAGTGCCTTAACAGTCATCAGAGATGTAGGTTGAAAATATTATGTAAGATAGTGTCACAAGTTGACTTTAAATTTAACCAAGCTGTAAACAAAGAACATTATTTTGTTCCACCCTGGAGATACAGTATATCTTCATTTCTGCATTTCTGTGGCAAGCACATACAGGGTGAGACTGTATCTCAGCATTGTGGGGTCAAAGACCTTGCTCAAGGGTCCAACAGCTGCAGCCAACTTGTGTCAGGGCTTGAACCGGGGTCCTCCTTGTCTGCAGTTCAATGCCTTGTACATCAAGCTACCCCTGCCAACCACTTTAGCTGCCCCCAAAATTGAGTCAATCCCATAAACACCTCATGTTAAAATGTCCAACTGTGCAATAGAAAAAAGCATTGCAAGCATAGTAAAATAATGGTTTTGGTTTCCATAGGTAAATTTCTCTGGGGAGTTATGTAAGTCTTCAGTTAAAATTACATCAAGTCAATAGTTTTGCAGCATTTGGGGCATGGCTAATTTGTAACGTTAGCACTTTAGCATTCTTGTTGATCAACTGAATTATAGCTAGAAATGTCTGGTACCTGAGGTAAGTAGATGTGGTCCAAGCAAAAGCCAGGCTCCTTTCACCAGGGTTTAGATGGAGTTGCCTCCTAAGATGGCAATGACCAGAGTCTCTACAGTTGAGCTTCAAGAAAGTCACTTTTCAGAAACCCTACAGGCGACATCATGGAGGGCATACAGTCTATGTGCATGATTATATTTCTTCTTTTGCTTTCTTAATCTAGAAGAAGAGGTGCACTGCACCATGTAGGAGAAGAAATATAAATGTTAAAGCTAGAATCTAGAACAGAAGATGTCCAGAGTCTATACCTCTATGATGACAAATGTTTCCTGTGGTCAGGTGTCAATTGTGACATGGGTTTTGTTTTACAATGTAAGATAGGTCGCTGCAGTTTCTCATCTTACCTTGGCAGCAGACTGTGATAACAACAACAAAAAAAAAAGGTTGGACACCACTGAGGAACATGGATTCAAATATGTTTGCAATGAAGTGGTGTAATATAACAACTCGTATAAGAAATGAGTGAACATTTTGTGCATGTAGTTTATCCATTTTGTGGTGTTATTTTCATTGTAAAAAGATGACAATCCAGAATCGATTGTGGTGGTGAAGTGAAAGTGAATTGTAATTACACACCTGGATAATTTTCAGAATCTTCTGCATCTTTGCACATCTGCAACATCGATCACAGATAATGAAACACGCGCACACATATAGTACACACACAACCCTGTGCATATACTTATGAACATACTGTATGATCAGGGTTCAATGAAGAATATAGAATATAGAACACACACACACACACACAAAACATAAGAACGAGGGATATAATTGTTCTGGTTCGATTGCGATGTAGCACTGAGATAGATAAAGAATGACTGAGAAGGTAATAAATAAACCACGAGTGTGTCCGTGAGGACTTCTCATTGCTTTTAGTAGCATGTCAAGAAACACAATTCTGTGCTTGACGAGATGAACCGTGTAATTTAGCTCCTACATGCTGAGATTACAGAGCAGAATGTGCAGTGGGCGAGCGAAGACCTCAGCCCTATTTGTATTCCCTCTGCTCTCAATGAAAGCATTGTTTTAAAGCTCAAGGGGTTCACATGACCTACAGCGGGCAAAGTCAGTTGGCTGTCCTTATTTTATTTAATTATTTACATTTTGTTACCCATCCTTTAACGTTTTATCTAATTCAATCAATGCTTTTCTCATTTGTCATCACTGTGTCCAGCACTCTTCAGCCCCTCATGCAATATTATTCTTTTTTCTTCTTGTCACCAGGACAGCTTTTATTTATTTATTTATTTATTTATTTATTTTATTCCTTTATTAAGTCATGTCTTAGGACTGTGGACAGATCAAACAGATGGGATGCTTCTATTAAAGCCCTGACCTGTGGAGTATGTCTTGTGCCTGAGAAGAAACAAATGTTAAAGCTTGTTAATGCCGATCATCAGTCAATGATGTAATCACATTTTCGTTAATGACTTGCTTGAAGTTAGTTTTCTTATGTCATGATGCATAGTTCTAAGCCTCTTTTCATTATAAATGGCCAGAAATGAGATCAGATTTGAGAACATGGAAAGACGTGTGATTAGATTTGTGCTGCACTGATGAATCAGATTCACCAGCATGGGTACAAACGCCGGCCTCTTCGTAATTTATAATTTTTTATGCTGTATGCATAGGCCATACTTTAGTTCTCTCAAGCATACTTTTAAATTAATCAGAAGGGTGCAAATGCTAAATTAATATCAGTAAAACCATTTTAGAGGGATGTAATGATCAATTATAATAAATAGATTTAGCATAGGTTTAGGGCAGCATGGCGGTATAGTGGTTAACCTCGCTTGGTGAGTTTCCTCCAGGTACTCAGGTTTCCTCCTACGGTCCAACAACATTCAGATTAAGCTAACGGATGTTCTGAAGTTGCCTGTAGTGTTTGAATGAGTGTGTATGCATTTGGACTGGCACCCTGTCCAGGGTTCACCCCACCTTCTGCCCAAAGTATTCTGGGATAGAATCCAGGCCCCCAGGACTCAGTACAGAATAAGCGATATAGAAGATAAATGAACATAGATTTAAGAGGTTTATATAGACATTTATGGGAGCATTATATATGTTTTTGGTTGGTTGTTTGTTTTGTGTAGTGGGATCCACTCTGATGTGGGTGGGAGCAGCCAGAAAGTGATTAGTTTCTGGGACAAGTTAACCAAAATGGCAGTAAATTAGACAAACCCTGCGCTCCCGCTGCTTTGCAAGATGTGTTTACTGCATTCATTAATTAATTTTGAGTAAACATTTTACTATGATTGGGGTTGCTTTGCATTAAATTACTGATTTGTTTAATGATTTGAAAAACAGAACGAGGCGGTGTGGTGATGAGGCAGCAGGTATCATTATCCCTAGTGATGCTCATATTAACCGTTAACCGAAAGAATGAATTTTGACCGATTATTACTATCAGTTAAACGGTTTAAAATGTTTTTTATATATATATTTATATATATATATTTTTTAATCAAGTGTGCCTACTCGCACTTATTACTCCTCCCCCAGAAATGCCCCCGAAATCCATTTATTATTCTTCTCCCTAAAATTTTGGACCGTTTCTCGCCCCGCAGCTTTGAGATGACCCTCACGTATGTTACACCGTTTCATGCGGCTCGATCGGGAATGGTGTGCTGTCACTTTTGGTGGGGATTCGTCGCACGGTTTTCCCACAGATCCCCGAAAACCGCCCCAAAATGTCCCATACACCAGGCTTTGAGATCAGCATCAGCTATGACATCATAGTTCCATCTATGATGCCGCACACATTAGAAGTGACCCGCAGCGGCATAGGCACACTTATAATTTCTTCAGGAATTTTTGCTCTCTAGTTATTATTATTATTAGTAATAGTAGTATAAAGTTTTGCGGCATAAATATACACATACACTATTTGTTAACTCATGGGGCGTTATCATGTATTTTGCCTGGCAAGCAAAATGAAGCGAAAGAAAAGAAGTCACTGATTATGGAGCAGAGGTGGACATTTAGATGAGAGACAATCCGTCCTCTTTGGATATTCATGCTCTAGACTGGTGGAAAGCAAATGAACAGCGCTTCCTGAGACTGGCCATTCTAGCGCGGCGTTATCGCTGCATTCCTGGCACATCTGTGCCGTCTGAGAGGGTGTTTTCTGCTGCCGGTGTTTAGGTTGCGCTCCAGACTATCCCCACAGCACGTTGACATGTTACTTTTTTTTTTTATTATAAAAACTAGACAGTTTGTGCTTTGAGGCAGGCCGGCTATTTTTTTTAACCGGAAACTTAGTAGCCAATATATGAAAAAAAATTGCCTACCTGAGGCAAGCTTCAAAGGCATTTCAGCGTGTTTTCATTTTGTAATCTTAATTTGTTATTTAAGTAAAAAAATATTTAGGTCAGGCCTATTTATTTTATTCCTTTTATTTATAGTACTTTTGTTTTTCTCTGTTGTCGGAAACGCTGCAGGTGTGTGGATGTGTCAATCCAGATTCTGTTCTTGATATGTTCCGTGTGCTATTGTTCGCACATGTTAAAATAAAAACTGAAAAAAAAAAGTTTGTATATTTAATCAGACACTCCTCAGGCCTATTTTCATTTAATTCTAATTTAATATTCTAATCGGATCAGTTAACGGTTAATGTTCGGATAACGAACGGTTGTCGGTTAGGAAAATTAATCGAATTGAGCATCCCTAATTATGACCACATCTCCTGGTACCTCAGTTTCATCCTCAGTTCACGTCCATGTAAGTTTCCTCCAAATTCTCACGCCAGTAGAGGACTGCATGAGCTGAAATGCCCCTAGGTTGCCCCTACAGCCCGTTCTCTGTGACCTCAAAACGGTAAGACGGAAACCTAAGTGTGTCTCTAAGTAAGTTTAGTCTGAGTGTTGGTGGGCGTCAGTTCCTGGGAGTCACTGCGCTCTTATCAGTTGCGTTTCAGACAAGTAATCAACAGACGATTCTCCAGAGTAGATGCTAATGGCTAGTCTGGCAATGCCGTGTTCCAGTGCATTGGCAAGTTGGAAAGAGTTTGTTTATGCGTGTATAGACAAGTCATTATCATTATTATTTTTTAATGAATGAGAAGATTTATGTCTACAGTATGTACTGTGTATGTATATATATATATATATATATATATATATATATATATAAATATATAAATATATATATAGATAAAGGTATAGATTTATATGTAATCTATGATGTACATTATATTAATATAATATTAATATTATCATATTATCATCAAATATAATGTATATAAGTTTTTTTTTTCCTTAAGTGTGTATACATTTATGGCAGACTCTCTCTCCCTCTCTCTCTCTCTCTCTCTCTCTCTCTGTATGTGTGTGCATGGGTGTCACTGTACTGGTGCCACACATGGCCACTGGACTTCATTGATCTTGAAGATAAATTTATTTATTTATGTTTATGTGGGATATATATATATATATACTCAGCAAAAAAAGAAATGTCCTCTCACTTTCAACATCAGTAAACTTAATGTGTAAATATTTGTATGAACACTAAAAGAGTCAACACCATAAGACATAAACTAAAAATGTTTCACAATGTGTCCCTGAATGAAGGGAGGCTCAAAATCAGTCAGTACCAGTCAGTATCTGGTGGTCACCAGCTGCTTGAAGTACTGCAGTGCATCTCCTCCTCATGGACTGGACCAGATTTGTCAGTTCTTGCTGTGAGATGGAGGGATTGTGTGTTCCTGGTGTGACTCGGGCAGTTGTTGTGGCCATTCTGTACCTGTCACGCAGGTGTGATATTCGGATGTACCCATCCTGTGCAGGTGTTGTTACGCGTGGGCTTCCACTGCGAGGATGATCAGCTGTCCTTCCTGTCTCCCTGTAGCGCCGTCTTAGGCGTCTCACAGTGCGGACATGGCGATTTATTGCCCTAGCCACATCAGCAGTCCTCATGCCCCCCTGCAGCAAGCCTAATGCACGTTCACGCAGATGAGCAGGGACCCTGGGCATCTTTCTTTGGGTGTTTTTCACAGTCGGTAGACAAGTCTCTTTAGTGTCCTGCGTTTTTAGAACTGTGACCTTAAATGCCTACTTTCTGTAAGCTGTTAAGTTCTTAACGACCATTCCACAGGTGCATGTTAATTAATTGATTATGGTTAATTGAACATGCATGGAAAACATTGTTTAAACCCTTTACTATGAAGATCTGTAAAGTTATTTGGATTTGTACAACTTTATTGTTGAAATACACCGTCCTGAAAAAGGGACGTTTCTTTTTTTGCTGAGTGTGTGTATATATATATATATATATATATATATATATATATATATATAATTAAATTTTTTTAATAGATATTTAACAATAGGATTAAAGCTTAAACACATTCAGGTTGTGTCCAACTAGCACCTGTAGGACCTGAAATAGCTTCTGGAACCATCATGAACCCCATGATATCCATGAGGTTTTTACTGAAGATAATCGAATGAATGCCACAAAGCCAAGTAAAGTCATTAGCATTATACTGTAGATGTTGCAGGCAAGTGCTAATAAAAATAAGTATAGTAGTAATCAAATGGTATGGGGCACGGTTGTGTAGTGGTTAGCAGCTCCAGGGTCAAGGTTTGACTCCTGGCTCGATTTCCGTCTCTGTGTGCAAGAAGTTTGCATGTTCTTCCGTGCTTGGTGGGTTTAGAGTCCAAAGACATGCAGATTAGGCTAATTGTCCTTCCCAAATTGCCTTGTGTGTGTGTGTGTGTGTGTGTGTGTATGTGTATATGTGTGTGTGTGTGTGTGTGTGTGTGTGTGTGTGTGTGTGTGTGTGTGTGATGGATTGGCACCCTGTCCACGGTGTACCCCTCATGCCCTAAGCCTCTTAGGATAGGCTCCAGGTTCCCGCCACCCTGAATGCAGGATAAAGCAGTATAGACAAAGAGTGAGTAAGTAATCAAATGTGTGGTATTGAGCAAAGCTTCTGTGGAAAAGGCAAGAGTGGGATTAAAAACACAACAGGCAGACTGTGTTTAAATTTTTACAAAATATAATAAGACAGAAAATGAATTTATCTCTGTTAATTAAAAAGTTCATAAGCGTTTCCTTGTACTCTGAATTGTTCCATTGCGATACTAAGAAGCTGTTACTACGGCCCATTTCAAAATAGTACGATTTTTAGCCATACATTAGCAGATGAGTAATCGGCTTGTATTTTCATTTCAAGTGAACGGCACTCTGCGAAACTTCTGTTCGACTACTTGTTCCAGCCATACTGCGCTGCTGCTAAAGATTTAATACCTCCACTTTAATCACATCACATCTGTCTTCCTGAGTCTTGATCGACTTCCCGTACAGAATAAAATGTTACTATAGCCTGTGACCCCAGATATCCACCCCAATCTAACAATTACATCTTTAATTTAGAGAGTGAACTAGATTGCGAGGCTAGGTCGCTGCATCAGACGTGTCTCTCGAAACATTCCGTACTTCAGCAGAGCAATGTTCCAGGTAGGAAGAAATAGACATTTTTCATGTAATTGAATCAGCTGCCCGTGCCTTCAAATCCTTTCTGGGCATCATTAAGAATCCTACAGCAGGCAGACCTCCAGTCAGAAAGGTATCAATGTCTTGTGTAAAACAATAAAATCACATAACCCTTCATCATAGAAGGGCATGTTGATGCTAGGTCATCTCCAGCGCTAGCGGCACTGCCCGGGGATCGCGCTTGGCCAGATTTTCTCTGACCTGCAGCCTCTAGATGTCTCATTACAACCCCGGTGCCAATAACTCCATTGCATCATTCCACATATCTCTGCCTCAAACCGTCCCACCAGAGGCTAATCTCTTATTGAGAATAATGGTAGAATTAGCATCTGTGAGGCTGAATAGGACACAATAGTACATCTCACTGACAGTTATATGGGTTGACTGCTCTGGGGCACAGAGAGCGAAAGAGAGAGAGAGGGAGAGAGACTTTATACTTTGCAGCCTTTGAGTTAGACAGCGGAAGAAAAAAAAAGCAAGGATATGAAACAAAAACCTCTGGGCTGCACTTGGCACTGTGCTGAGCTTTAGCTTTCCTGTTTGTTTTGTTCCAGCATGTTTTCTTGTTATTATTATTTCCATATAATTTATTATTTTTTTTTTTTACTTTCTCACACTCGGGCAGTCTGCATCCGTATGCACTGATGATTTCCCACCGTCCAGTCTTTCAATACGTTTTGGGAAACAGGGGGATTATACACAGGGGCTCCTTGAGGCTGATGGTGGTCTTACTATTTGATTACTTTCTTTTCCTCTCTCTCACGCACAGACAGGGAGTAAAGACTGACCATTGGTGGGAAAGAGATACAGACGGGGATAGTGTGAGGGTGTCTGTTTGTGTGGTATCAGCCTGGGTAGGATGGGATGCTTTGATAGCACAATGATAGTCCGAGTCCTGAGCTGCAGCTGCCTTAGTGTGTTCGTTGGTCCAACGCCATGCGATATTGCCAGAACAGAGGAGCGACTCAAGACGTCTGGCTAGCTGCTTGTTCACACTCCCTCTACTTTTTATTATTATTATTATTATTATTATTATTATTATTATTATCTATGCTCCTGTATCTGCTCAGGGACACTTTTCTATTTAGGAGCTGTCAGAGCGTGCGGCAGCATACGCAAACCTGACACGTTTCAGAGTGCACTAAGCTGGATTTGCAGCATATTTAGGGAAAGGTTGCGAACAATAATCTGCACTTTTAATGCTTGTGTGTGTGTGTGTGTGTGTGTGTGTGTGTGTGTGTGTGCATGAGACAATTCACAAATCTGTTTTTGTGATATGCTGATGGGTTTTTAAAAAAAGCAGTTTTCTGGCCTCCTGGGAACTTTAGAAATTATTCCAAATAAACTGTAGTGCCTTTTGCATTTGCCTTCCTTTTCCATTTATGTGTACAAACATGGCAGAACCCACTTAACCAGCTAGCAAGCTCTGACAGGCGTATGCATACGTCAGATAAAAAGAGCAGATAAGTGCGTGCTCATTTTTCGCCCCGCTCTCAATGCTGAGTTCTCATTAGGTTTAGAACAAGATTCGAGTCTCCAGTGACCATAACAGGTCCTGATGTCAACGCTGTTCAACTGCTAAAACAGAACAGTTGTGGGCTTTTTTTTTTTCAAGGATTTTATGTCATCAACCTAACATATTTGAGGTCATATATGATGTGCCATGTGTTACTAAGAAGAAAATTCTATGAATTTAAAAAACTGGTTTTACATTATGTGAATTGAAATAAAAATAGACAAAATAACGACATAGTAATTTAAACTATTCATAACAAAATAATAGGGACAGGAGTCAAAAAGCACCTCCCGATACAATATTATCACAATGCCTATGTGATTTATACAGCGATTTTGTAAGTATGTACATTTTTTTTTGTTACAATTCTAAACAAACATAGCAAATAATTAGCTCGTTCCGTACAGAATGCTAGTCTGTGGGAATAGTTTAGAGTGTGCCATCTGCAGGATTAAAGAGGAACAGCAGTTTCCTCATTTTATCGCATTTTATGCTATACAGTATATGAATTGTTACACAAAATAATCACGATACATCACTGAACCGATCCACACCCCCACCCCATCTCTACATCTCGACTGTGAAGCCCAATTCCCACTTTTATGATTTTTGCTACATTTTTCTATTGTTTAAAAATTGCAGCTTGCCATGACTCTGACACACTCTGACATCAGCCCTGCCATGGCTCTGAAATGCTTTTAACCCAGTAGTTCAAAAAGCCATGGGAAAGTTGACCGATTGAAGGACAATTAATTAAAAATAGTTCTTGGGAGTGTTAAAAGGGTCTACAGATCACTACAGAGAGACCTGAGACAGGGCTTGACATTGGCACCCGCCCAACCGCCAAATGCGGGTAAAATTTGGCTGTGGAGGGTAATAACTTTAGTCTCACTAGCCACTTTGGCGGGTAGTTTATTCTTTGGTATGACAATATATTTTTGTTGTAGTTTTCTCTAAAGGCATCTGATATAATAAACGCATTGCAACGTAATATTACTTGCATAAAACTCCCATTCGCACATGCATTGCGCGCGCACACACCTTTACTTCCTGTTTGGTGTGTGTGTATCATTTCCTTAAAGGGCTATTGCTTCTCAACAGGATGAGAATGTTTGCCCCTTTCGCATAGGTTATTTACTGATTATATATATAAAAAAAGTAATCACTATTAAAATCTATTTAGATTTCATGTTGAATGATAGAAAATTCATCAATTGATTGAATTACCTCACACTATACAGAGTCAACACAACAAGATCGACCAGAGTCCATTGTCCTAACTCAGAATTCTGATATAATACATAATGAATAATAATACCTGATAATAGTACACAACACACTAAAATGATAAATGTTCTGAGTAGGGCTGCAACTAACGATTATTTTGATAATCGATTAGTTGGTCGATTTCTTTTTCGATTAATCGATTAATCAGATAAATAAGTGACCGCTTTAATTTGCTGTTTTGCTTAACAATATAAAACCATAAATCAGGGTATTATTTATGTATAAAACTAAAGTTTAAAAAATGCAATGGCCACAGAGTATAATCTTTAATTTTGACATTTAAACCTTAGTTTATGTAAATCAACATTCTTTTTTAACAATAATTGCAGATGGCAAGTTAACAGTGTTGATACGGTGTATGTGTGTGTTATATATATATATATAAAATACACACATATATATACACATATATACACACACATACATACATACACACACAGAGTAGTTTAAAAAAATACACTGACATATTCAGTTGTTAAGAATGACCTCAATTTTAAATTCTCTTAAATTAATTCAACTGAATAAGAAGAAGAATAGACTTCTAGATTATTATGATATTATTTTTAATGAAAGTGTCTCTTGCTACATCCTTGTCACGGTTTATACATTATTTCGATCCTCTCGGGTATTTTATCCTTTTTTGTTGTCTCAATAAATAAATAAAAATATTTTATAGACCATTTTGCTATACTAGACATTCTTGTAATACGGCGACGTGGGGAGAGAAAAAATGGCCGCTACTGGGTTCACTGTTTATTTTGCCCTTTTCCCGCATTTCCCTCTGTATAGCCTGTAGGATGATGGGATATATCCGGTCCTCCGAGGTGTAAACTGAACGTGAAGAAAACGCACTAGAAGTGTTTTTCTTGCGTTCGTTGGGATTTGAACACCAAGAAAAAGCTGCATGCAACGTTTTTTTTTTTTTTTTACTCCGTATAACCGCGCAGCCGGACAAACTCACATCACCAAAGCCCGTGTGAACTCTCTCACTGACTCCTTTTTTTTTTAGTCATGGCCAATTCCTCCCCGTCGCTAGGGGCTCCCACATGTGTAGAAAACCCTCGGCGCTTCATCTGCGCTCACCGGACACTACGAACGGCAGAAAACCGCTCGATTTTAACGCCCGATAAGAGGTGTTAACTGTAAATTGCTCCCATACCTTGGAGGATTTGGGGCGCGCGCTTTTTCCTGCAAACGCTTCTGTAACCTCCATTGCGCGAGCGACTGTGTATCTGTGTGTCTTGTGTCCTCAGTAACGTGAGCAGCCCAACTAATCGATAACGGCATTCGTTGACAACGAATTTCATTATCGATAATTATCGATTTTATCGATTAGTTGTTGCAGCCCTAGTTCTGAGTTACTGTATTTTTAATATCAGAATGAGTTCAGTTGTACTGAATCTGTTATTTTTCATTTTCATGTGGTAAGAGGCTTGGCTTGAATTTAAGTTCAATAAGCAGAATATACTGTTCATGTTTGCATGTTTTTATATTGGGAGCTATCTTAACAGTACTGAATACTTGACTACTACTATAGTGATACAGTGTATGATGTCATTTATAAGTAAATCTAGATCTAACAAACATTAACGTATCATGGTGAAGAAAAAACTGCGATTTTCTGGTAACAAAATTGTGGCTAGTAAAAAGGCTGAATGGCGAGTGACTCCGGAAATCCACTAGCCACATTGACCAGTGAGCAAAAAAGTTAATGACCTGAGATGACAAAGTGGTCTTATACATAAAAGTAGCTCCACCAAAATTGTCAAAAAGTGAGCTAAGCTTAATGCTGGTGTTTTTACTGCGTGCATTTGAATTTAAACAGATTCTTTAATTAATTTTTACCAACAAAAAATTATAGTGTCCATATATAGTACTTTTCTAGGACAATTAATATACAGTATATTGGAGATTTAGTATATTGCAAAATAATTTTTTTAGTATATCAAGGGGATTGATTGATTGATTGATTGATTGGAAACCCCAGCGGAGATATGCTGCTCTGTGCATGATGTGCAATCTGCTGTTAAGTATTAGTTTTAAAAATGAAATTTTAAACTGAAAACATGTTGAGACAAATGCCCCACAAAGCAAGCCCAGACATGGCACAGAGGGTCGAGTAAAAGATCCAAAATCGCTCAGACCCAACACATCATACAACACCAAGCAGTAAAATAGCAGAAGTTCCTGCCATTGACGAAAGCAATAGACATGCTGGCGCAGTCATTGCATAGCCAGAGGACACACACAAACTCATATAATATCAAGGCCAGGAGAAATCCACCACGCAAGCTTGAGTCTAGAGCTCAACAGGCAAGCCGCGGACAACTTTATGAAAAACAAAAAAAAAGATAGTGTCCCTCTTGTTCATAACAGTTTTTGTATTTCATTTGCAGTTGCATGTGTAATACAAGTCAATAAAACGGTTTCCAGAACATCAGAATATTAACTTTTATTCTGTTCGTCATTATGCTGTTGTATTCATATATAGAGAACCATCTCTGATGCCGCTATGTTATTTGTCAGTGTTTATGATTTTTAGTTATGCTGCTGCCCAAATAGAATGTAATATATCTGAAATATAAATAAACTGTATACACAGAGGATGAAAAAAGTCCTCACATTCCTTATGAAACCAAAGTACATCATGTCAGGTAATTTTCCAATGTCAAATAGCAAATGAAAAAAATGCAAGAGAAAAACAAAAATAAAAGCTGTGAACGTATATCTTTCAAAGCAGCATAAAGGCGCTCATAACGTTGGAATGGTAGTGTAGTGGTTAGAACTGTCGCCTTGCACCTCCAGGGTTCGGGTTCGATTCCTGCATTCCCAAAAATGACCTGTAGTGTGTGAATGATTGTGTGTATGTGTGGTTGTCCTGCCTTGTGCCCTAAATCTACTGGGATAGGCTCCAGGCCCCCCTGTGACCCTGTATACAGGATTAAGCAGTATATATGATGCGTGTTTATTCCAATCTTCCTTGCAAAACTTGTCCAAATTGTCTGTACACAGGTTTTCAATAAACCTAGATTTTGAGTTTGACTTGCCCATGCATAAATTAGGCTGGAAAATAAAAATTGTCAGTTGTTTACCAAAAGACCACCATTTTTTCATTTTTGTTTGTTTTTTGTCAAAATGTAGTGATATTTGGAGCCATTCATGATTCTATGACTAATAACCAGTTTTGCGGGACGTTACTTTTTAAAGTAACTAATTACATTACAAATTTACTGTCATTACAAAGTAAACAGTTACATTTCAGCATTTCCTTCTGATAAAAGTAACTTGTTAGAGTACTTGTCCACTGCAGAAAATTAAAACCTTTGTGATTCCTCATGCATGTTGTTTTAGTCAAGACCTTCATAATTCTTCTACCATCATCACTCAGTGAAGTTTGTCCAATAATCTGTTAACTACTAACAGCAGGAATAACAGAGGGCGGAACGGGTTATCGAGGGTGGGGGTGGGGCTTGTAGGACGACTTTCACACACCCATGCACACACACTAACGGAATCAATTCAGTTTGGCTCATGGATTACATACATTGTCTGAATAACGGATTACATTTTTGAAAATATTACTAAATACTTAACTAAGTATTTAAATGGCGGACCTAACGCAGTAGATTACTCGTTACATCAAAAAAGTAATCCAAGTACTCTAACTTTGTAACACCCAACAATGCTAATAATGCTGTCTAGGTAATTCTTAAACCTACAGTATAGTAGTTTAGAAGATGTGAAAGTTAATCAAGATCATGCTCAGGTATTAACGTTTCTAAATAAGGACTAAGGGGGTGCATATACAGAAACACTGTTTTTTGTCAGTTTGATCTGAATGACAGGGAAGTGTGTAATAGCTATCCGTCCCACCAAGGAAAAAACAACAACCAATTATTCTCTCTTGGACTCCTGACCAAGGGTGGCTGCAGTTTTAAACTCAGTATCTATTAGGAGTGTGTTATCTTCTACTCAGGAGCATTCAGACTGTTCCATGTGTTATATCAGTTTTTCCTTTTGATCCACCTGACTGCCTGGTTTCACACACCATTAAATTCATGCTCTGTATTTCTAATGTCGTCCCACATTTCGGGAATCTTGTCATTTTAAACCTACATTATTGTGTTGTTGGTAAGTCAAAGATAATTAGTGTAATCATGACAAAGTATTAATTTGTCCTTTGATCGCACTGTTGCCTGCTTGCTCCATGTAACCTAATTAATTATTATGTCCCATGAATAGCAACAAGAGTAAATCTAGACATTAATTAAAAGTACAGTAGGTCAGGATCATATTGTCCCAGTGAAGCTGTTTAATGAATGCCCAAGTCATTACACATGAATTTGAACTACGAATAGAGCACCATAGGACATAAAATTCCAACTGCTCCAATTATACAAATTGCAATAATAATCTGTAGACAGTTAAATCTTTAGTCTTTGCTCAGGAATGGCATTTTATTTTAAGTGGGAAATAAGAGCACTACATTGTAGGGATGTAACGGTATCAAAACTTGACGGTACGGTAATACCTTGGTATGAATGGCACGGTACGGTATTTATTGAATCATTTACAGGAAAAACAAAACTAATGAAGAGACTCGAAAAAAGTGCCAGAAGTGTTTATTAAACAGTATACATGAACACTGAACATATCAATGGCATACAAATTAACCATCTATCTGTAGACTTTGAAACAGAAACTTAAATTTTTAAATTTTAATAACAAAACATTATTAAACCATGTAAACCATGCCTACTTATTGCAGCTGGCCCATGTGCTGAATGAGTATTTGAAAACACTCACCTCATTCACTCACTTATTCAGACAGAGACAGGATTTTTTCTCCCCTTTCTTGTTTCTTTTCATAGAGAAACCGAAATGACTCGCTAAAACCTATAGGTCTTCTGAGAAAAGTTTGCTCAGGCGAATGGAGCGAACGGGAGGTACTGGGAACTACAATTCCCATCAGCCCAGGCGTGACCATCATCCTTTGCGGTCTGTTGTCGCTACAGATAAAGTAATGCGGAAATGGCGGGTGCTGCTATTAGCGGCGAAGGAAAAGAGATGGAAAAAGTAATCATTACGGAGTAAGCGGGTTTTAAATCGGATGTGTAGCGACAACAGACCGCAAAGGATGATGGTCATGCCTGGGCTGATGGGAATTGTAGTTCCCGCTACCTCCCGTTCGCTCCATTCGCCTGAGCAAACTTTTCTCAGGAGACCTATCATTTTACCGTCATGCGACCACGGTATTATCGAAATAAAGTGTTATTGCGGTACGACGGTATTTACAATACCGTTACATCCCTACTACATTATCTTGTAAAATTGTTGACTTGTAAACTTAACGATTATTTAAATCTTTGGTTCTAAGGTTCAAGGTTAATTAAACTTGTACTCTAAATGAACCTTTAAGTCTCTCATGAGGGTTGCAAAAACCCACCTAAAAATACTATTATTTTAAGTTAATTTCAGTGATTTCAAGTTCAGTGAAATATGTCACAGAAATGAGGCATACATCTATGAAGACGTCCCTAGTGGAAGTGATGCGCAGTTAAAATTGGGATCGATGTTACAAAGGTGATATTACCCCTAGGCTATTTGGACAGATTTCATCCTTTTTACTTTGCTGGCTACAAACTTGAATAGGAATTAGAAATTAAAACATGTTTTACCATCTCTGTAAAGTATGAGTAATTGATCTGTTTTGCTGCACACCTGCTGACACTTTAAATAATAAAAAAAAGATTCATAAGCTGAATTTGAATATCACACTGAGGTTTTTTTATGCACAAAGAATCTTTAGAGTTTGTAAAGAAAATGCGAACATGCAGTTATTACAAATCATTTCACAGACACATGTACTGTATAAATAACAGACAGACATTATAACATGAATATTATTGTAACAACTTGCATAGGTACTTCCCCTTTGGCACAAATACCACATAAGCACTGTATACAAAAAAAAAAGAATACTGGTGTTTAACAAATGTAGTAATTTTATGAAGTGTAGCATTTTTCAAACATTTCAACTACTTTTCTTATACATTCCAAACTAAAAATGGAAAATTGTGAATGGGACATGCTTTCTTCTGAAAAAATGTATTGCTCCATAACAGCACCCACTCTTCAATGTGTTTTATATAGCAAAATCCTCAGTGTGAATTTACCACCCAAAGTGTTGATTTAACACTTAGTTTGTAAAAGTAAAAATATGGTAAGTAAAAACATATGCATTTTATTGCAAATTAAGTTATGTGGCTTATGCTTCCATTTTAATCTGCTGCCTTTTGTTATTAATTGCTGAATTAAATAGAATAGAAATAAAATAAAATATATATCATGTACAATATTGTATATTTTATACAATATTGTATTCTACAATCATCTTCATTGTTTAGTTTAATTGTTAGTTTTAATGTGTTTTTGTGCAAAAAAAATGACCTGATCATAGCAGGTTTTAGTATTTGGCAAATACAATCTCAGATCAACAAATTCTAACTTTTTTAAAATTGTGTCATTATTTATTTAACAAACAAAAGAAAATCTAAAACGAAAAAAAAAAAAAGTTTGGACAGTACTAAGTACCTCCATGTATATTCAACTTCAGCAGCAATAACATTAAGTAGTCGTTTCCTCTTTAACTTTCAGTCTTTCACACAGTGTGGAGGAATTCCTTCAGGTCATTGAGTTTTTGGGGAATTTGCACAGCTTTCTTAAGGTCCTGCCATTTCAGTTGGATTGAGGTCTGGACTTTTTTTTTTTTTTTCAGTCATCCTGATGTACATTTACTGTAGTTGGGATCATTGTTCTGTTGAATGACCCATTTTCGACCAACCTTTAGCTGTCAGACAGATTCTCTGGCCTACAGCCTCCTGAGGTATGTGGAGTTCATAGTCGACTTACTGACTGCAAGGTGCTCAGGTCCTTTGGCTGTAAAACATGCTCAAATCTTCACCCCACTACTAAATGTGCTTGGCAGTGGGTATGAGGTGTCTGTGCTGAAATGCTGTTTTGTTCTGGCCAAATATGTTACTGGGCACTAAGAACTCTGATCTGAGTTTCCATTATTTCTTATGGGGAAATTTGCTTTGATATACGAGTGCTTTGATATACAGTACAAGCACACTTTTGGAACGAATTATGCTCACAATCCAAAGTTTATCTATATTGTTTTTTTTTGAAAGTTTATTTGATTAAAAGTTAAAGCATCCTCGTCATTTCAGTATACTTTAATTACTCTTTCTTGGTAATTATACTTTAGTAATATATTACTTATTTTTACTCAAGTTAATTATGCAGGATTTGTATCAAACAGTTATTTGGTTAATAACAAGCACTTAGGGGGATATAAAACTACCATAAAACAACTATTTAATACTCTATACGAACAATCCACTCTGTAGGCTAATCATTTGCAATAGTATATCAACAGATAATACTACTATTTTGTTATATATGTGACCCCAAAATCTGCTGTCTGCCCCACACACATCTACTGTACGGTTTGGGTGCCAATAACATTGACATTCACATTTGTTTTCAGGCTATAAAGCTTTGCCAACTTGGGCAGGAGAACACTGCATATCTACCAACATCCATTGTGAATAATTAGTGCTAATCTGACACAACCTGGAGAATTAAGGGCAAAACCAACTGCGAAAACAACTCACATTGTTTATTAGCATTAATTCAAACTGTGTATATTCTCGAACTATTCTACACTGTAATTATCTCTTTTTTTAGACATGCCGATTTGGAGCTTATCTCTTAGAAGCCTAAATTTCCTGCAAGAAATGTAGCATTCCATACCAGGGATCCACCTACAATATGCCCTGTCTGACGTCGCGTCTTGAGTGACAGTTCTCCCGTCTTAAATTGGAACTAAACCATGGTGCCTGTTGTCTCTTTCTGTCATAATTGATTCCGAAATGTCTACACCTCACGTGTATGGCTGCTGTCAGAAAGCAGTATGTTTGGGTGTGTGTTTGTGTGTGTTTGGGTTGTAAGTGGAGATGGCTCAGGGAGGTCCCAGCAGTGCTGTAGGACTACTGTTCCCGAAAGTGCTTGAGGTTTTTCACTCTGTTGTTCTTTACTGTCTGCAGACCAGCGGTGATGGTCTCCATGGGGTTGATTCTATGCTCAGTGCATGCTTTTTGTTCCTCAATCTACCAAATGAAATCCTTTATCTGTTCATTTATGGACTACTCAGATTGTGCCTGTGCTGCTTAATGGTGCTGCTTCAAAATATCGCCAGCATTCATTTGAAAATATAGCTAATAAACCACTGGAAAGGCAGATTATTTGTGCTCTGACATAGGCATGGATGATTTATGAGCTATTCAAATAGATATTGAGCAAGCACTTATTATTTTGGTTTTTGATAAGAAATTAATCCATGTTTTTAGGGGAAATTATTAACATATTATAAAATGGCAGAGCTAACTAGATTCTAGAATGGCTATTATTTATGCATACAAAGATCTCTGATACTTTTTAAAGTGTTATCGGCATTTCAGAATTGAGCATGGAAATATTGTTATTGACCTGCAGGACTGCATGCAGCAATTTAGCTCTAACCAGCTTCGTCTAGCAGCTCTGATTAATCATACATCTGTTCGATTTACCCCCGGCCTGTGTCAGGGGAATGTGGATTATTAGACCTTTTGGCTTGTTCTGATGGAGGTTAAATTTTGTATTTTTGCATGCTTGTTATCTACATTAGTGTTATATTTAGACTTTAGTTTAATAATTATTTGTTTCAGTTCTTTTTCTGGGAGAATATCGTCCTCTTTAGCCATGAGCTTTATCCATGAGCATGTAAGAAAGGAATGCAGGTTCTATAATACAGTACATGTACGCTGGTCATGTTTGACTTTATATATACTGTAGTATATGCCGGAGCATGGTGGAAGTTTTTCAAGCGGCCAAAAAGATCGCCTCTAAAAGACTTTTTTGATAATTTTGTCATAATCTTTATTTGTTGATATTTTTCTCATTAAAGTTTAAAAAAATCTAAACTGTCTTTACCATTGGGTAGACAAATTATAAGTGTATTATCGAGTACACTTGGTAAGTAAAACCGCAACCACCTTTGCATATTACCATTTTATGTTTCCTTGGAAGCCTGAGTTTATTGCACATTGGTGGCTCAGTGGTAGGTTTCTTGCCTGCCGTGCTGAATGCTAGGGGTCAATTCCCACCGAAACCCCAGCCCCTGGATGCCCAGGGAACAGGTGGAGGAATATCTGGAGAGGTGGAGGTACGCTCTGGAAAGCAGAGGGATGAAGGTTAGCCGTAGCAAGACAGAATACATGTGTGTGAGTGAGAGTAACTTATGTGGAACGGTAAGGCTACAGGGAACAGAGGTACAGTAAAGAGGGTGCAGGACTTTAACTACTTAGGGTCAACGGTCCAGAGCAACAGAGAGTGTGGAATGGAGGTGAAGAGGCAGGTACAGGCAGGTTGGAATGGGTGGAGAAAAGTGTCAGGTGTGTTATGTGACAAAAGAGTATCAGCGAGAGTGAAAGGAAAGGTGTACAGGACAGTGGTGAGACCAGCGATGCTCCACGGCTTAGAGACAGTGGAACTGAAGAAAAGACAGGAGTCTCAGATGGATTGCTGTGGCGACCCCTCAATGGGAGCAGCCCCGAAAGACTAACAACAACTTGGAGGACAAATTTGCAAATCAAGGAAGTATGTATGTAGATGTGTAAACGCTTTGTAAGCAGTTCAGTCTCCCAGTACAGTTACAGTGTGATGTGTTAGTTCTACTAAAACTAGAGTTTTTAAATAAATGTAAACATTAGTATGTGTGGCTTAGCACACCCAGTCAATGTGGTTGGGAGTCGAGCTTCTGCTTCATGTATAAATCCATAAAACCGGCCCAGACACACTATACTGTACATGCTCCACAGCTCCCATCCCAGGCTTTGACCGAGAAATTAAACAAAATGCCCAATAGCTGAGGAAGCCACTATTACGGCGGTGTTGTCTGCCTTCAAATAACACCATAATCACAAGGGGTAGATACCGTGCATCTCATTTCTACAGAAAGTAACGTGTACAGCAAAGCATACAAAATTTACAGTACTGTACATTTTTTCATGTTTTCACTGCTTGATGGCTGCCAGTTTACAGATAGCTAACTTGTTTAACTGCTTGTCATATGTGATGTAATAGGTCAACCAGGAATACGATACTAACAAGTTGACAGGGGTAATATCACCACCTATCGTAGTGGAGTTGAACATACTGTACTTTGGTCAATAAATAGATTTTTCTGCCATGCTTGTACTGTATAATGGGACAAGAAGTCACCCAATTACATGGCCTCGTCAAGCTATAGCCATAGCTCAGCTTAGTTGTGCATGTAAATGTACAGCATGCAGAAGAGTTAATATTCTTAATATAGATTCTATAGAACGGGAAAAATGCATTTGGTTACTTACTGTAGTTAAATTCTTTTGTTTGGTGATTCATGTATTGCCACATCGTCATAGATCATTGTCAGAATAATTTATATATAATTAGTTTTTTATTTATACTGTATATATGATTGAGTTTGGTGTGGTAACATGTTGCTTTTCCTCTATAATACTGAAGTTGGTCCAATCTAAACTATTCACACTGCAACCACCTTTGCATATTCCCATTTTAGGTTTATTTAGAGTTTATTGGACATTGGTGGCTCACACATTGATAATAATGGATTGGATGGTACCTGATACCATGGGGGATTCCCATGCCTAATAGATTCTTCATGTTTGTTCAACTCCAATGAATACTAATTCTAGTTCTACCAAAATATGTTCCGTCAATTTGTACGATGCTCATCAAAATCGAAATGTTTTATCATGGGATCAGCCACAATAAATATGTGTATTACTACATTCAACACCCGAGTCTTTCCTTATGGTAAACTTAAACCATTTACTCTTAAACCAGATTATTAAGTCATTCATTTGAGCATTCCAGTACCATACAACTCTCTCTTTCCAAGTGATTTACAAAATGTGATGATGGAGGCAGCAAAACAATTGACCAAATCTGCAAGGGGTACCAGATCTAGAACCAGAAACAAAATTATCTAAAGTCATCTAGGTGAAGAGAACAACAAATAAGTTCAGGAATCCAAGAATGAATACAGAGATGTACAGCAAAAATGGGCATTCTCTACACTTCCAAAAAACCCATCAAAAACCAAAAGTAATACAATAAAGCAATCAATTCAAGATAAGCACATAGAAAATACAGGCATAATCCTAGATACTGTCTGAGGAGGAGGATGTTTAGACATTTGCAGATGGAGCAGAGACACACTGAGTCTCAGATTGTGTAGATAATGTTTTACAGAGGTCTGGGATGAAGGGAAAAAAGCAACAACACGATTTCTGAAATTGATTCTTGCTTTAAGCAGGAAGTCAGTGGGCTGACCTCAAGGGGGTGAAAGAACTACTCATATCTTTCAAAGCATTATTTGAATAATATTTGCCTTTATTCACTGCAATGGCTTATCTGTATGCTAGTCGGTAAGCGACACTTGCTGCAGCGGTCATATAGACTACTGTTACATTTCAAGCTTAAACATTATTTAATAAAGTCGTGACATGCTCAAGTTAACCGATTGCAGTTAACGGTTAACTGGCTGAGTGATAATCATTTCTTGTGTGCAAAACTACCATATTTCTAATGAGAGAGAGAGAGAGAGAGAGAGAGAGAGACCTGTTTTGCAATGCATGCTTTGGCAACCGTAGTTAACGCTTAATCAAACGTAAATTTGATCGTTTCCCTCTTCCTTTTAAAACGTCAACCGCTGAGGCAAACCTCTTGTATAAAATGTGGCAAGGAGCCTCTCAGTTTGTGCAGACATAAAGAAAAAATATGTTTTACTTCACAGCACCAAATCATTACATGTTTACTGTGACACCGGTCTTAAATAACTGCACAGCAATGCGTTAGCAGTGAGACAGATTGCCATGATATGCTGACAAGGCTGTTCCATTTGGTCTTAAATTGATATGTCTTTGCAAAACTGCATCTGGGAAAAAAATAATTATAAACTGCCCGTCGTAAAGCTTTCAGACTTGCAGCTAATCCACACCGAGCGCCTTCTGATATCAAGTGTCGTTTGGTTTGCTTTGATTCAGATTCGGGTCGATTCAGAGTCAGATTGCTTTCTCACTAATTGAACTTAGAGTTCGCTTGGAAGCAGACAGAAACCTGGTTGTTTTGCTCTTTCTTCTGCTCGGAAAAACCACACTGATGGAAAAAAATGCACCAGGGTTCAATTGAAAAGAAACGAGTGCTGGATATGTGAACTTGTGCTTAGTGCAAGAAATTCAGAACCCTTCAACAGATACACATCCACTTTTCCTTACTTACTGAAGTGATCGATATTAAATAAACCCAAGCTATTATTATTATTATTATTATTATTATTATTATTATTATTATTATTATTATTATAACACATTATTTAAAAAATGTGCTTCATCCACAAAATCTATACATATAATAAAACCGTACAGTTGGCATGTCACTAAAATAAAGATATTTGCGGAAAAAAAAACCTTCTTCGGGAATGTAAGATGAGTAACAGAACACATCTAGGTGGTTTTGGGAATTTTTGTCTGTCTGTTTGTCTGTTTGTTTGTGCATGCATCATGTAAAAGCTACTTAACAACTTTTAATGGGGTTTTCACAGGTGTGTTTGGCTGAGCTTGAGATAACATATTGGCTTTAATCGACCCACAGGAAGAGAAGATTTGCCACTTTGATATTTAAATGGAAAATGCTTTATTATATAATTCAAAAATCAACCTTGAAAAAAATCACAAGTTCATCTCAAAAGTCAACAGATGGCGCTGTACATTTTTATTACATGCTTATGAGTGTGCAGTTGAAATCTACTTAATAAATGCGACCTCACACCTTCCTTCCGCGTACTTCACGGTAACACATAAAAAGATTTTGTTTATTCCAAAATTTAACAGATGGCGTTGTACATTTTTTTTAAACGCACTTAAGAGTGTGCAATTAATTTCCATTTGACCACATCTAGTACTGTATAAAATATGAAAACTAATAGCAGGATTCAATAAATTAAGCTAAGTCTTTGACCTGACAATAAGTAATAAAGAATAAATCAGCTGTAGATGTGTTTTTTTGCAGCTTAGATAGATAAATTGTTGGATGATCCAATGTAATTTAGCAATCCCCATGAGAAAATGTGGAGACTTAGAAGGCTTCAAGATACTGTGGCATGAGACTACAGTCGGGTTTCGACCCACTTTTGTTTTTACACTTAGATAAGTCTGATATGTGTGCCGTGTGGGTAATTGTTGTTCCTTCGAGAAATCAATTGCATTGGCACTTGTTAGACACCTCTATTGATTGCCTGCATGTGTGATTGGTAAGAGCCTATCACTTACTACTCATACTACTCATACTAGACTTTTTTTTTTATTGAAAAGCAGATCACAGAAGGTGAACAAAATGCAGCTTCACTATCGATCGAGCAAAAATAAAGCTTCACACCGCAATGAGTGAATCATGACATTTTCATTGATCTCATCGGCTCTTTTTTCCTCTCTGTCTCTCATGTTCCGTCTCCTTCTCTCTCTCTCTCTCTCTCTCTCTCTCTCTCTCTCTCTCTCTCTCTCTCTCTCCCCTTTTGGCTGTGGGTGAAAGAGAGCTAGTATCAGGCGAATAATTTTGACAGAGCACAATAATTGATTCTATGCTCCAGTGCCATGTTCTCTATCCACCTCCACACTGATTAAGGTTTTCTGAATCAGACTAATGAGAGTCTTTGTCCAAATCATACCGTAATTAACTATTCTGTGATGCCAGAAAGGACGCACGTTCAACCAAGATATTGTTTTCTTACGCTTTACCCGTATTTATTCTCCCTGTTTTTGTACAGATTATAAAAGAACATCATTTTTGTAAGAGAAATTAAAACTCGCTCAGCAGACAGTTGTGATGTAAATTTCAATAGGTTTTTTTCTAACATCTCAAAATATGACAGATAAGCTCCTACGTATGAAAAGAGCATTTAATCTTGTACATCTTGTGTCTTGTGCAGGAAAATCAGATTTGATGGAAGTGCTTCCAAAGTGACTTAGTGTTCACATGCATATTTTTATCATTTCTCTTGGCTCCTGTTTTGTCACTTAGCGTAGCCTTCATTTCCAAATGAGGTGTTGAGCATTCCAAGTCAATTTTTTCCTGCTCAAATCTACTTCAAAGCTACACGGATAATCCTCTCTTCCTGTGTTCACCCTGCACATTATTAATCCTGATAGTAATCCGTTTAGGAGCTTTCACACATTACGGTTTATTGGCATTGTGTTTGAGCAGAAAGCGAGACGGAGCTTTTTCTAGCTGCTTCTCCCAGCCATTCCGCCACCATTAAAATTTTACACATCTTGGATGTTTTATTTCTTTTTGCCCTTACCAATTTATTTCAAGCACAAAAAAAATAATGAATGAGTAAGCTTCTCCTAATCTGGCATCTCCCAGCTGTTAAAAAAACTGAGACTGCTACAGGTTAATGAAGTTTCTCTTTTACAGCAGATTTCTCCCTACCTCTTGCAGAAGGCATCCTGCTGGTGTGATGAAGACATTATTGAAATTTTCCATCTTAATTATCATCCTGTTGGCTTACAGGTGGAAAAACTGGCAAACATCGAGATGAGCATTTTCTTTCCCCTCCCCTCCACTGTCATTTACAGGGTAAGCTTGGGGTTACATTAACTAGGCTTACATGCTGAAACAACAGCTTGCCTAACAGATTCTTCTAGAGGTCTGATTGCAATCAACATTTTACTGTTATATAACGATGTCTGTCTGTAATTTAGCTCACCGGGATGAGAAGCATTTTAATCAGCATTCCAGCAATCCTGATAAGGTAAAGATTCTCGAGAAAGACACTTTGAAACAGATATGTGCAGTTTTAAATTGCTAATTGCTTCTTTCGCTGACCATGTTTGTCCTGCAGTATATTACACTTATGGCTGTAATTCTATATTTAAAATCCCAGGCTTATTGTATCCAGGTATAGCAGTAGCTTTTGAAATAAATGGTTCGAATAAATAGCTCGTGAATTTACAACACCAAAAAAAAACATTAAAAGTTGCTTATTTCAATTAAATTTTATTTATACAGTATAGCGCTTTTAACAAATGGTCATTGTGTCAAAGCAGCTTCACAAAATGATCTATTGTTGGTAAAATATAAACACTATTAAAATTTAATACATTACTGGGATGAAACAGAAAGCATGTCCTAAACAAATATGAATGTGGATATCAAGTTTACCAGATCAAGTTTTTCTGCAGTTCTACTTTCATCTTAAAATTATCTACAATCTCCACAATTTATAAAAAATAATTAATTAAACAAACAAACAAACAAAAAAAACCCGGAAAATATTCACTTTACACAGCAGACCAATCACTTAGTACTTGGTTGATGCACATTTGGCTACAACCTGGGTACACCATTCTTTCTACGTTTTTTCATTCTTCTTGGCAGAATTGTTCCAGGTCAACCAGCTTGGATGGGCACATTCAGTGCATAGCTATTTTCATGTCTTTCCAGAGATGCTCGACTGGTCTTTGGTCCGGACTCTGACTGGGCCACCCTGGGACTTCTGCAGTTGAGATCCTGAGCAATCTGGAGAAGGTTTTCACTCGGGATAGCTCTTTGACCTTTTCTGCATCCATTTTTTCCACTCTATACTAAGTGGTGTCCCAGTCCCACTGGCATAAAATCATCCCCACAGCATGATGCTGCAAACACTGGGTTTGCCTGTAGGGATGGTTTTAATAAGGTGATGCACAGTGCCCAGTTTCCTGATTGTTCAATCCTTGTATCATCGCCCCAGAGGATTCTCTTCTCATGGTCTGAGAGTCCTTCAGGGGCTTTTTGGCAAACTCCCAGCAGGCTAGTATGTACCTTTTTAGTAAGGAATGGCTTCTATCTGGCTACTCTACCATAGAGGCCCGATTGGTGGAGTGCTGCAGTGATGGTTATCTTTCTGTACGACTCTCCCATCTCATTTATAGTGACCCTTGTGTTTTTGGTTACCTGTCTGACCAAGGACCTTTATCCCTGATTGCTCAGTTTGGCTGGATGACCAGATATGGGAAGACTTTTGGTAGTTCCAAATCTTTTCCAAGTGAGTGATGGATGCTACCGTGCTCTTGGACTTTGTTCTTTAATGCTGCACAAATATTCCTGTATTCCTCCCCCCCAGATTCGTTATCATGACCCAATCCTGTCTCGCAGGTCTACATACTGTATAATTCTCTTGACCTTATGGCTTTGTTTTTGCCTTAGATAGTCAGTTTTCCCAATTATGAGTACTTTCCTTTGTCTGATTCACATATACAAAAGTAAGGCAGAAAAGAAAGATGGCCCTACCCACCATAGGTTTAAATACTGAACATTGAATAAAAACATATAGTAGAATAGTGTTATTCCCTTAGTGCAGCACTTTTATATAGACATAAAGTTAACCGAAGTGTAAGCCATGTTGGGAAAACAGTATGTGAAATATTATAATATTCATGAGACATATTTTTACACTTCCACATTTAGATCAGAAATGTTTGACCCTAGTCTTCTCATGTACTGCATTTATTGTAAGTGGTATTAACAAACCTCTTAGTTGCTCATTACTAATCCTTCTAGGTTCATCTGTTTTATAAATTAAGCAGCCTGACTTTCATGGTCATGGTGTAATCTTCTTTTCAATGCTTCTAGCATAATACTCCACTTTGATGTGTGATGTCATCCATTAAAAATCTGAGTTTTTGTGATTAGTCTTAGGGTAGAGAGCTGTGTGGTGTTAATATTTCTGCCTGAAAAAAGGGGCAGATTAAAAGTGCAACCCATTAAATGAGGAACAGATTTGCTTTAGTCTGAATTTGAGGCTGATACGACAGCGGCGGTATCTGGGAAATGTCAAAACAAAGTGGGCGTTGGCTGTTCGATGCATCCCGGGTGAGATTATGACTCTGAAAGATGAATCTGAAAGATGCTTTTAATGAGAAGCATGAGGTTGAGAAAGAGCAGGGAGTCGCATGAGACTTGCTTTCTGGAATCGAATGAAGCTCATTGTCAAGTGTATTGAGTTTTTTTTTTTGTGGTGGTACTTCAGGATTTATTGGCAAAAAGACCAGCTAGGTTGAGAAGACTCATGGAGACAGAAACCTAACTAATAAGATTTAACCACTAACCTAACTAATAAGAACGTACCACTATGTCTACGTTTCAGCATTTCCTCTCTTCCCAGTATAGAATCGCAGCCATTTTGAGAACTGACAAAGATTGAGTGTTCCAGTTTCCTTCCACAGTCCAAACACATGTAGAATGGGCTAACTGGCATGTGTGAGTCCATGGGATAGTGACGGCTGCCTATATATATATATATATATATATATATATATATATATATATATATATATATATATGAAATTTAGCCAAACTTATACACTAAACCCGCACTTGTCATATACCATTTTATGAATAATTGGTAACACTTATTAAAAAAAAAAAAAAAAATGGGTAAACAAACCAGTTCAATTACATTCATTACGCCCATGACTGAATCCGTAAAAAAACACCCACTGATGTGTATTTTGGAAATGTCTCAGAAACAGCCTAAAAGATATCAGCCCATATAGGGAGTGTATCACACTGTATAATCGCATTGCATTTACACACTGATAGGCAGTGTGTAACTACAGTGCTGGATTCTTTACAATTAGCTTAGTAAATGTTGCTTTATTTAATTCTATGTGCTCACTGGAAGTGCTGCTAAATTTTGAAAATGACACAATATGAACCTTATTGGTACCAATGTATAATTTAAGTGATTTTGCAGTGATGCGCATATAGTACTGGGCAAGTGTCTTTAGCCACCACTAATTTCTTCATATTTTGAAAGATTTTTAATGTGGTCTTGAGGAACAGTTCTCTAAGCTTCCTGAAGGACTTTTGTTCACTCTCATTTTTGGCAAGTTTTCCTCTCTAATTTTCCTTGTACCTGACCAGATTCATAGTAATGTTTTTTTGTTTGTTAAGCCACACAGTGACCTATGTATCATTCAAGCATAAAAACCATCTAACTTAAGGCATGAATCAGTGAGAAACAGGTGCAGATCAGACTAGTGATGCTGAGTGGTTGGAACAGACAAGAGAGGAAATGAGGTTGCTGCTGAGGTTATTAAATAAAGAATCAATTTTTTTATGTATCTTTTGGTACTTTGCAGCCAGTCACAGCAAAATATCTGTTCCACTTTCTTTCATAAAATCTACATCATTTCATTAACAGTAATTTAATATGAATAGATGAGGGATAAATGAGGGGAAGCCCAAGCCTTTTGCACAGTACTGTGTGTCAATGTAATAAATCACTACTTCAGCAGTAAAGATCATTCTTCTTGGCCTTACAATGTATTACGCTGCAGCTGCATGAACTGGTGGAAAGACCCTTTATAAGTGTCAACATTCCAAATGAATATGCCCATTACAGATCAGTCTTGCATAATACTTCCATTTATACTCTATTTATCAAGGGTGAGCAGAATAAACCCTTTCTTTTCCTGTCTAACTACAATAAGAGAATTATCAGTGCCAAAATGTTTCAAAGGCTCTTTGGAGGCAGGAGGGGGTAGAGACACTGCATACCATTTCCTCAGTTCTTTCAAATAGTCATTCTATCATTAGCTTAGGGAATTGATTTTCAGAATCTTTCCAAGATCTAAACCTTCGTTTTTTTAAATCTCTTTTAGTCCCTCTCTTTTTTCACTGACTGTGCAGTGTATGCAAAGGCAAAGTTTCAGTCCAACAAACTGCACTGAGACTACTAATGGAGCTTTAAATAGGGAGAATCCAAACGCACGCCAAGTGACTCCCAGTCTTTTGAAGCATGTAAAAGTCATCAAAAAGTGTGGTGTGAGGACAACACAGATATAATGTAGTACTGTAGTACAGCATGTCAGGGAAATCACACTGGTGGGTTCTGCCCTCCTACACACAGCTCCAGTGTGGCTGTTAGATAGAGTTTACAAAGAGGATTAGGTTGCTATTTATTTCAGCCTCACATTGGTGTGTCAGCTGTAACAGATTCAAACGAAGCCACTGTTCGGCGAGGATAAGTCTAGCAGATCTGGTTTGCCATAGATCTATTCTTTTGCAAAAGATGACACTTCCTAGTCGGATAAACTAAGAACGCCATTTCTGTTCAATCCTCTAACCCTCTTATGGTATGTAAAAGGCTCACCACCACTGAAACGAGCATCCCGTTCCCTCTGTAAGTGCTTCCTACTGAGAGAATATAGCCAGCCTGTGCCTGTGCAGTGTGCCCCAATTCTCTGAAGTGGCCTTTTGTGTTCTCATGTTAGGTTAAAGCAATAATGGAAGTCAAACAGCACTGCTCTGGCAGGTCCTGACTGAGCTCAAATGATGAGCAATGTTAGAGCTGTCATCAGAGAATAGGGATTGGTCAAATAGGTTAAGCCTCTTATTACAGGCATTACAGGAGGAGGTGTACTTAGTGTCAAGTCCCAACAATATAAGGCCGAAGGCAAGTGGGAAACACTTATGTTTAGGATTATTATTTATTCATTTGTACATCTTCAGTAACGATTTAAGTCGATAAGTCATGGTTGCAGAGGAACACAAAATTGTTTAGGATGAAATGCCAGTCTGTCAAAAGCCACAATGAACACACACACATTCATTCACATCTCCTGTCCAAATCTATTTCACATTCTGTCCGTTTTAAAATTAATAAACACTTTTAATAGGTTTAAAAGGGTTATCTTCGTGTTCCTCACACAGTCCAAAGATTCTTGTTGGCATTCCCAGTTTGCCTGTAGTGTGTGATAAGTGTGAATAGGTTTGTTGGCACCCTATCCAGAGTTTACCCCATCATGTATCATAGGATCCATGCGATAAGCTCCATGGCCCCACTTCAAATCAAAACAGGATAAGTGGTGTACTTAATGGAATGATTAATCTCCTTTGAACAGTTGATATTGAGATGTGCATTCTACTTCTGCTCTGTAAAGACTTCATAACGCCTCTAATCTGAGGTGCTGTTAATTGGTCATTTTTCAGGCTGATAACTCTAAATGAACTTCTCGTCTGCGGCAGAGGTAGGTTTTGGTCTCGCCCTCCTGGGACGGCCTTCATGAGAGCCAGTTACAGAAAGGCTGACCTGTGTGTCTTAAAATAACAACTAACTGTTGTTTTTGTTGTTGTTACATAATTACCTAATTCCATATGTTATTTTATAGTTTTGAAATCCCCAGTATTGTTGTAGAATGTAGAAAATAAATCACTAAACAAAAACAAAGAAATTTGCAAGTGACCCCAAACTTTTGAACGGTAGGGTCACTTTTTAAAAGAAAAGTAACATTAAATCACCAAACAGGAGGATAGTCTTGAGCCACCTCTCATGGCTTCATGTTAAATTATAAGATTATAAAAGGTTTTACAATTTAAAACATGGTTGTTTACTTAACAAGCTCAGCAGCGACTTCATTTCCCCTCTCATCTCTTCCAACCAGCATTTAGCATTCATATTCACCAGCCTGAAAATCTATCATCGACTGCACCTGTTTTTCATTGGTTCACGCATTAGGTTAGATGTTTTTTTTTTTTTTTTTTTAATACTCGAATGATTCATAGGTTCATGTGTGGCTTAAGAAACAAACAAAAAAAACATTCCTATGACTCTGGTCAGGTACAAAGGCTGGAGTGAAAATTTGAACCAGAAAATTGAAAGCTGAAAAAGCCCTTTAGGACCCTAGGAGACCTGTTCCTTAAGACTCCTTTAAATATACAAGGAAGTCTGGCTCTTCGGAAGCAAAATATAAAGAAATGAGGTATGCATAAGTCATTAGCATAGTCCTGTATATACAGTATGAGATGCCAGTGGATGAATCTGATTGTTTGTCAATAGAGAAACACAATCTCAAGTCTGTAAGTAATGCCAAGTCATGTAAGAAGCAACTAATATACTCACCATAGCTATAAAACGTTTATCCAATTAGCTAAGCTTACAATTAATCCTGGCATTTACTTTCCATTAATTGAGAGAGCCAGAATAGAAATCACAATTAAAAATACAATTAATTATCTCTACCCCTACTAGTAGTTAGGACAACTAAAGACTCAAAAAGTCATTTGCATTCATTTGACACATTCCAGAAAAAACGACTTAGCTGACAAAACTATTATACATCAGTGTCAAAATGAGCTGACTTAATAGAAGTCATTAAGTGTTCATTTTGCTTACAATTAATTGACAACACATGCAAAACTTGATACAGTACATTACTTTCAGAACTGCTCAGTGTTCATCGATGATACTCTGCTTCTACATCATTGCCAAATAGTTCATAGTTAAAACTAATAGCTTGGCAAAAAAAATCAGGCGTTGTCCAGGACGGGTAGGTGTAAACTGGTATATTTCTATGTACAGATTGAATTTACAAGGTACTGTAGCAGCTGATATGGTAATTGAAATTAACCATCAGGGAAAAAGAAAAGAAATTCCATCAGAAGTCGTCCATCAGATTTTCTCTTCTCTTAGATTACCCTAATTAGTTGCAGCTCTGTCTCCTTTCCATCTATTACTACTTAGAAAATATACTGGCAGGGGTGTTACTATTCTTCTTCCCATCCATCCTACAGTACCTTCCTTTATTCATTCATTGCGGTGGATCTGGAGCCTATCACAAGAACACTAGGCGCAATGTGAGAATATACCCTGGATGTCAGTCTGTTACAGAGCATGATGCATGAACACATTCATACCCAAGGACAGGTTTTTTTTTGGGGGGGGGGGGGGATGAAATAAAGAACCCGGAGGAAACCTACAAGCAAAATATCTATTGTAAAGTTCTATACAGAGTCGAGCTGAACTCAGGATCACTCTAGAGGCCTTGAAGCTGTATGGTGCTACCTGCTGCATTAAATATAAATATATATGAAGGGAATAAGAAAAAATAAGAAATAACAAGGAATACAGTGTGTATTTGCACCATGGTGGGAATAGCCACATGGCAGATATTGGCTATTTACCCCGCCCCCCCTCGTCCACCTTTGCTGAAAATAAAAAAAAAAAGGACGGGGGGCGAGGGGTAAGTAGTAACCTGTAGTAATATAGTGAAACTCACATTATATATGAATAGAGCCTTTACCTCACCAAATTTAATAAGTCAAAGTAAATATACCTGGATGAAAACAGGTAAGTACATATGGACACCTGGGTGCATATAGGATCTGGCAATAAATTATCCAAAACATTCAGTAGTTTCTTCTTCTCTGAATCAACTTTAAACACCACTGCATATAACAGCCTTTCTGATAAGCAACACCTGACTAGATGCAGCAGTGCAGCACTTCTGGGTGTGTTAACACTCATGTTCTGTCTAACTAACAGATGATTTTTTTTTTTATTTAAGTTTTTTTTTAAATACAAAAGAACACCAGGATCATTGTGTCTTTGTTGCCGCATCATCCAGCTCTTTCACAGATTTACGCTCTTGAAGTTCTGTGAAAAGTCTGTGTTGAACCACTTTTCATGTTAGCGTATGCACTCGTTAATGTGTTAAACTAAGTGTTCATGTAAAAGTGTTTCTCAGTTTCCGTGGACGCTGTTGGGCGCGTTAAACTTTGCAATCATAATTTGACATGAAAAGAGAAAAAATTTGACATGCTATAATACGATTATGAAAATCACAATCCCAGAGAGGCGCAAATAACCCCTTGGTAATCCTTTGCGAGAATTGGAGAATATTTAATTAGCTGTAGACCCAAGTTGCTCTCATTCCCTCCTTTTCGTTTCTTTCTTTCTTTTTCTTTTTTCTTTTCTTTTTCTTTTTAAAAGCATTCCCTCTCTCTCAACTCTTTCTCTCAGCTCTTGCTGTGATCCACCTTTTTCCTTCAGCTCTAGAGACCCAGGAATCGCGTAAGTTAGTTAGCATGCTGAGCCCTGAATGGAAGAAAGAGTTCTCCATGCAGAGGGTGGCAAATTGCCTTCAAACCACCCTCTGTCAGCAGAAATCGGGATGGAGAGAATATGTGCAGGAGGTCTTGATTGGGGTTCAGAGAGGTAACAAGGGCACGTGCGGATATATTCCACCATCGCACTTAGTTCTGGCTTCCAGAGATCACTTGAATATCATCTGAGTTTTAACTGTTGTGCAGTTACAGTATGTCATGTGCCACCCTAGCTGTTCATTGTTGTTCGTGTGCGTCTGTGGAATGTCAGATGGCTTTCAAGTAATTACGGTCATAAACTCGTAATGATAAAATTAGGACATAGTGAAACTAAATGTCAGGAAAAAATATGTATCGAGTTGTGCACTCTCTGCAACACATTCGGTATGAGTCTATGATACAGCTTAACTTGACCCACCATCTTGTAAGATACGAGGAAGACATGCGTGAAGAGATCATTATGTAAAACTCCTGGGGCTGCTAGAAATACTGCAGTGGCAATAAGGAAATATAAACAGCTAATGATTCTTATACTAACTTAACTCACTTTGAGAAATGTTTCGGTTTAAACAGCCCTATTTTCTTACAGAGGACAGGCCATCCTAAATGATGACTTAAGCAGAACATATTCATTTTGCTTTTACCATAGCACAGATGAATTCTTGAATGAATTCTTGTTCATTTACTCATTGCTACAATCTCATGTATGCATCGCCTTAACTCCTCAACTGCCTGACTCAATTCTGTTTTTATTATTATTATTAGGCTTCAATTCTCACCTCGGGTCTGTGTGCATGGATGTTTCATCTCGTGCTCCAAAGACATGGACATGGTGTCCCCAAATTGGCTTGTGTGTGTGTGTGTGTGTGTGTGTGTGTGTGTGTGTGCGCTCTGCAATGGATTGGCACCCTGTCCAGGGTGTACCCTGCCTCGTGCCCGAGGTCTCCTTGGAGAGGCTTCCCACTACCCTGTACAGAATAAACATTATGAAAAAGGAACGAATGAATTATTAAATTAATCTTTTATTGCATTAATTGTATTAATTCGCTCCTCTCCCTCTTTCATACATAGGCCCTATGTTATTCCTTGCTTAACTGCAGTTCATCATATATCTGACATGGAGAACATCCAGTAGTTAGTTTGAAAATATTTGTCGTGGAAATTATATTATTCTATAGCTGCCTTCTGATCTAGAACATCAGATGGCTAATCTACGGACACCCAGGGTTGATGTCTTTTGGACGTCTCTCAGATGTAAAAAATGTTTAGTATTCACGGTATTGCTCAAGATTTTATTGGAATAATCTCATACAGTGTGTAAAAAGTTATACTCTTTAAAGCCTGTTGTAATTGCACAGTCTAAAACCGGCTTAAGACTACTGTACCTCTTCAACATTCACTTTCAAAACCACTTAAATAAACCACTTCTCTGCAACAGGATTTTTGTTTTATAGTATTTTTAGACCATGGACTGTTTATACTTGCATGAGTGTATATTTTTTGATGGAGACTATAAAGCACTCCTGCAAGTCACTATGGATGAGGGCGTCTGTCAAATGTTGTAAATGTAAATGCACTCGGCACCTAGTCACCGGCTGGGTCTGCTTGCTGCTGGCCCATCTTAGAAGGCAGTAGCAATGATGGCACCTGAAAGAAAATAGTTTGAGATAGGTTTGAAAATCAGCCTGCATCAAGATGTTGCCAGGATACCTGGATTATGTAGAGCTACAGTAGGTGGAATACCATAGTAGGGGTATGATATGTTTAGACTTTTCGGAAGTTATTTCTCACCACCATCATCATCATCAACAACAGGAACATGAACAATGACAAAACCCTATACCTACCCACCATGCCCGCGGTGCTTTCCACTGACATTTTTCCCCGGGTTGGCTGCTACACAAAAACTGTCACCTGTGATTTTATGGTGATTAGGATGATGCCATACATGCTTTGCTGTCTTGCTCGATATAAGGATTGCCAAAGACAGCAAGTTTTTGAAAAAAAAAAAAGACTTATCAACTTTCTGCCTAATAATAATACATTTAAACTAAGAAAATAATAGAACTTATTAAAAGAGTTTTGCATTCTGAGTGGTTACATTCTGTTCACTGCCTGTGATTACTGTGTGTGTCTGTGTGTGTGTGTGTGTGTGTGTGTGTGTGTTTCACTTTTTGCGAACAGCACTTGTGTGCATCTTTTAATTCTATTTGAGGAATTGTACACACTACAGCTTTGAATCTTTGATCATTTGAAAGAGAAGATTTTTGAGAGAGAGAAATTTTATGTATGTGTATTGTATGGTCGAGTAATAACTCGAATGTAGGATAGCAGTTTTCCCAAAGCGGTCAAAAGGCTTTTTTTTCAGTTGGCGTCCACTCTACAAATCCAATTATAGTCTATGGAGTGATTTTCGCAGTGATTTTAGGACCATTTTTGAAGGGGTGAATTATGTTTGATCGATATGATTTTTTTCTACAGTACCAGTACTAGTATTAGAGTTCTTTGAGCCCTTCGTCATGCCGTCACATTTTCCAATAAGACCAAGAACATGGCCGCGGCACGTGTATGGCAGTGGCACGTGTACCAAATGGATCCTAATAACTCAAAAGCGGAATTGGAAACCAATTAGTCAGAATTCTTAGATAAGTAATATAAAGCCATTCTTGGTGGGGAGAAGGGATCAGACCGCTTCAACCCGCAATAATCACTAAGGTTTTTACACTTTCAGGCTCCTTCTCCTCCTACTACTAATAATAATATATTTAAACTAATTTGGATGGAGTTTTTTCTCCATGCTTGGTGGGTTTCCAACGGGTTGCAGAGATGCAGATTAGGCTAATTGGTGTTCCCAAATTGCCAGTAGTGTGTGAGTGAGTGAGTGTGTGTGCACTGCGATGAGTAGGCACCCTGTCCAGGGTGCACCCTACCTGTAAGTGCCCTGGGATAGGATCCAGGCCCCCTGTGTACAGTATTAAGCAGATTATCCAGAGTACCGTATACCGACATTCAGGTCCATAAGTACTGGATAGCAACGGAATTTGTTTGCTTGCTTGCTTTTGGCTCCATACATCAGCGCAAAGGATCTGACGTGTAGACTTTCAGCTTTAATTCAGCGTGTGTTTAATAAAAATATTGATCATTTAGAAATTCTGAGCATGTATTACGTTTCACATGGCCAAAAGAAATTGGCTGACTGACTGATAAGCAGTTTCATGGCCTGTTTTTTGACAAATTAAGGAGATGTAAAAGGCCTTGAGTTGATTTCAGGTGTTGAATTAGAATTTGGATTTTGTACCTGACGACAAAAAGCGACTAAAATGTGATTATAAGATTTTCAAACAGCAAATGTGCTACAGTGGCACATACATTTTACAATTTTATAGTAAGACCGTGATTGTCAATTTTCGGCTCATAATTGGTGCTCATAGAATACAATTGACTGGCACTGACTGTTTATTAAGTATTACATTTAAAATGTTGATTAATTAGACATAGGAGGCAATATGGATGCATCACTAAATAATTACCATACCATTATTCAATATAGTATTTCAGATTTAAATTTGTATAAAACTACATCAGTTTTAATGGGCTTTATGCAGCTTATACAATTAATGAAAGTATTGTAATCTATAATTTGCAGGTATTGAGAAATGTATTGTGGGAGCCCTGGGGTGTCAGGTGTGACTGTGACACTGGTAAATGGTTTAAATGGCATACTAGTCAGGAAGGAGGGCCCCACACCTTAAGCTTAGCTTAGGGCCCCAAGGCAGTCAGGACCAGCACTCCCTGTCAAAGAAATAGCAGAAACTTTAGGAATTGACAAATCAGCAGATTTTTTTTTTTTTGTACATTTAAAATAGGAATACACTGGTGAGCTCAGCAGCACCAAAAAGCCCGGAATACCACAAAAGGAAACAAAAGTGAATGATCACAGAATTGTTTCTTTGTTGTAAAAAAATAAATAAAAATCGCCTTTCCAGAGCCAAAAGTCAAGGCGGCACTGTGTGATAGTGGTTAGCACTGTCGCCTTACACCTCCAGGTCTTGGGTTTGATTTCGCGTCGGGTCATGTGCTTTGTGGGTTTCCTCCCACAATCCAAAAACATGGAGAGTAGGCTAATTGTCTTTCCCAAATTGCCCGTAATGTGTGATTGTTGACAGAAGGTCCTGCCAAGGTTGTACAAAATGGATATAAATACAAAGGTCACCACTGACTAATGGTTTATATTTGGACTGCAGAGGTTCCTAGATGGATAGATGGAACATGATGCTTTTCACTCACAAAACTCCAGCAGTCCAGACAAGCTACAACTGAAGGCAGCTGCAATAAAGGGTTGGCAAAACATCTCAAAGAAGGAAACTCTGCATTTGGTAATATCCATGGGTTCCAAGGCTTCCAAGCTGAAAGTCTACATGTCAATCAGATCTTAATGGCTTCATTTTATTTCCCTTGTGGTTTACATAGGTAAAATTAAGAAAATTGTTACTGTCAGCTTTGTGCTTTCTCTCTCGCTGTGTGTGTGTGTGTTTTGTGAGAAAAGATGTAATTATTTCAGCAGTCATGCTGTCATTCTCTTTTCTCTAAAGCTGATCAGATGCCTCCACTGTTCCATTTGTCAGTTTTGTTGGCTCCCTCCTGTACACCCTCTTTCGTAATGGCATCGCTTTATGCAGTCACTTGTCAGGTTGTTCTTTAATCCGTGTGTTTTTTTAAAAAAAACTGTTTCCATAACAACCTTTTGAACCTTTAATGCAGCTCTCAGTTTGTCCACTCACTTTCTCAATTTTTTCTATTCTCATAATGCTCTATTTTCTCCAATGAATTGATGTGATGCTTTACATCTGCCTTAGAATCCTTTTATAATATCATCCTTTTTTCCTGCTGATTTTTTCCCCACCTCTATTAGCTTCTAGTCACCTGTATTAAAGTTCCACTTTTTTTTTTATATATAACGTAATGCATAATGCATCTTGAACTTGTTTTGCTGTAATTGGGAAATCATCCACCATACTACTTTTCTAATTCACTAATTCAGCGAAAATGGATGAGATTTAACAGATCAAGCGGCACTCAGGGGTTTTGGTCTTATCAGTAATGTAGAGCAGGACCTTTTTTATTTACCTGGTGTGAGCCCCCAGGATGGAGAATGGCAGTAAGCCATATGGCATGGCTCTGAAGGAAACTCTCCACAAGCGCTGTAAGTCCACCTGTAAGCCTGTGTTATCTCTTCATCTCTCCGCTAACTGCGAGTTGCAGAGTGCCAACAAGCTTCAAGATCCTCACAGGCTGATTAGTTCCTAAATACAGTGATTATATGCATCAACATTCCATCTGGGCCTCTTGCTGCCTTATATCCTGTGTTAACAAACAGTTCTTTTTTTTTTTTTTTTTTGAGGAAGCTAAACCTCCACGTGGTTCTGCGCATTACTTATATATCAAAGTGGATATTAATAAAATATCTTCATTGGTAATTTGCAGAAGCAAAAATAAGAAAAAAAGTTTTAAGTTCACAGAGTTCGTGAAAATCTATCTGTTTCAGGGGGAGTACAAAAAGTTTCCCAAGATTTTTTATTTAAGAAGTCAGTTTACATGTGTATAAGGAGGCTCGACTGATAGGCTTGAGGTCGTCCAATTGGCACAATTTATTGCAAATTTATCTAAGCAATATTCAATCAGGTTAAATTAGCTCATATAGGTTATTATGCACACACAGTTAATGAAAATTGCAAACCTCAGTTGAAATAATGAATTAAAAAGAAAGCAATCTATGAATTTATGAAACATATGAACTAAAATATATTAACTAAAAAACATATGAACTAAAATCTATGAACTAAAAAACATATGAACTAAAATCTAGTAACTAAAATCTATGCACCTATGAAACATAATCTATGAATGAATACTCGTTATTTAGTCATTGCATAGATGGAGTTGGAATGTTTGCTATAGTAGCTGAGGATTTCTAATGGCTAAGCTACATTGGTGGAAGATTGAGCACACACTGCATTTAGGAGACACAAATTCACCATTTAGTTAGAATTTTCTCATTTTTTTATGTTTTATGGGGCTTTGCCATGAACGCACGTTGCACTTTACAAGTGATACGAAGGATATCCTATGAAAGTGTTTACACACAAAACTGATAAAAGACATCCAATATGGGTGTATGTGCCTGAATTTATTATCAACCTTGTCTGGAGAAGGCTGATGGTTTGAGAGTTAATCAAACACTGTGTTGTGTCTTTGAAGTCGTTCCTATAGAAGATGTCTTGATTTATGGTGTAGATCCTTGACTTTAATTACCAGTTGTTAATATGTACAAGGATAGAAATCTCTTTCTCTCTCTCTCTCTCTCTCGCGCTCTCTGTGCATGCTGGGAGTGAGTGGGGCGTTTGCGTGAGCGGTGACTCTTGTGCGAGTTTCTTTCTTCCCCCCTATTCTCAACCTTTTTCTTTATTCAATTTGGATAGTGTGGAGACTTAAATTAGATACCTTTTTTTGGGGTTGTGGTTTTGTAGGGGGGGTGGGTTTTTGGGTGTAGGGGAAACATGGCGCTTACAGGTGCGCAGGATTTGACTTCACTCACGCGTCGTCACGGTGTGAAAGTGGCGTCTGCAGTGAGTGTGGAGAGTTGTTGTCTAGCTGTGGGTGAAATTGTGGGACACGATAATGTACTGTCTGCCTCAAGAATGAATAGTGCCATCGTTATCTTTTTAAGCACAATTGAAAAGGCTAACGAGTTAGTTCAGAGAGGAGTTGCACTTGACGGCGTTCTCACTCCCGTTCTACCACTTTCATTACCGTCAAAACGAGTCACCATCTCGAATGTCCCGCCGTTTATTAGTGATGAAGTCTTAGTACAAGCACTGTCTCGCTACGGAAAACTGGTTTCCTCCATTAAAAAGATTCCAATTGGTGGCGTTTCTCCTTTACTGAAACACGTTGTATCCTTCAGACGCTCAGTTTACATGATTGTAAACAATGACGCTGATCTGGACCTCGCGCTGAATTTCCGAGTGGATGACTTTGACTATGTGGTTTTTATAACCACTGACAAGATCAAATGTTTTGGCTGTGGAACAATCGGCCACTTGGTCCGATCTTGTCCCGGCAAACAAGGAAAGAGTGGCCGTGTGGCTGGCGCGGAAAGCGCAGCTAATGACGGAGAACAATCGGCCAAAGACCCCGCGGAGGTGGAGTCAGCGGCGGGGCAGGTGAGCACTCATGACGGCGCTCATGGCGCTGAGAGTGCAGTGGTTTCAGTGGAGGAGGAAATCCAAAGTGCAAAAGATGCCGAAGACGAGGGAGACAAAGGTGAGTCAAGCGATAAAATGGATGTAGAAATTGGCATCGCGGACACTCGGGAGGCTGACAGTAGGCCTAATGAAACTGGTGCAGAACAAACTGTGTTTAAGGTGCCACTGAAAAGGAAGAAGTCAGACAAAGTAAACAATCCTCGGCAGGTTAAAAAAGTAGATCTTGAAGATGTTCCCGATCAGATCGATTCAGAGAGTGACAGTGAGCTATCTGACTCAAGCGTTACTCTGTCACAAAGTAGCTTTTCTAACCGTAACTATGACGTAGATGACATTAAACTGTTCCTTAAGTTAATAAAGAAAAAGAGAGGGGTCATAGTCAGTGATTACTTCCCAGATGTGGTACAGTTTGTAGAAAAAACTAAAACTTTTATGGATGAAGGCTGTTTTTTAAATAAAGAAGTGACCCGGTTAAAGAACATAATGCGCAAACTTAATATGGACTTGAATGATGGCGGTGAAAAAGCTTAAATTAACAAAAATGAATTATAGTAGTCTGGTTGTACTTCTACTTCTATTTATGAGTATGACTGAAGTGTGTGTTGCATCACTTAATGTGAATGGTGCTAGAAATAGCAGAAAAAGAGCTGAACTGTTTGAAGTTATTAAACAAAAAAATATAGATGTTACTTTCATTCAAGAGACACACAGTGATGCTACAAATGTTGCTGACTGGATGCAGGAATGGGATGGTGTTTCTGTCCTAAGTCACAAAACCACACTTAGTGGTGGTGTGGGGATCTTGTTTTCTAAACACTTTTGTCCAACTTCATATCAAGTTGATGAGATTGTGAAAGGAAGGCTTTTAAAAATAAGAGCAATTTTTGAAAAATATGTTCTGATTTTTGTCTGTGCTTATGCACCAACATTGGCAATGGAAAGAGTATTGTTTTTGGATACGCTTAGTTCAACAATACAAAGTTGTAGTACAGAAGAATATTTATTCTTAGGCGGCGACTTTAATTGCACAGAAAGTCCTATAGACAGAAATCACACTGAGCCCCATATGCTTTCACGTAAACGCCTTATTAGAGTTATAAACATGAATGATCTATGTGATATTTGGAGGCATTTTCATGACGGACAGAGACAATATACATGGGCTCATGCTCGTGACAATCTTCTGTCTCTTGCAAGATTAGATCGCTTTTATAGTTTTAAACATCAGTTGGGCATTTTCAAAAGCTGTGTTATCTCTCCAGTCAGTTTTTCTGATCATCACATGATCTTGTGTTTCTTCGTTTTAAGTCAAATTAAGCCCCACAGTGCTTATTGGCATTTTAACATCAATTTATTGTGTAATAAGGACTTTAAGGATGTCTTTAAGTTCTTTTGGGAAGATTTTAGAAAAACTAAAGATTTGTTTCAAGATTTAAAGCAATGGTGGGACTTTGGAAAGGTTCAAATAAAACAACTTTGTCAACAGTACACTTATAACATTACCAAAGAGTTAAATAAATCGATGAAAGCCTTGGAGACGGATATAATCAAATTACAAAGTCTAGTTGAATCCACAAATAATAAAAACTACGCAGAGATGATCTCAAACAAAAAAACACAGCTAGCAGACCTACTGGGATTAAAAACACAAGGAGCTCTGATTCGTTCCCGTTTTTTAAGCATTGAACAGATGGATGCACCATCTAAATATTTTTTTAGTCTTGAAAAGAAAAATGGGCAAAAACGTTTTCTGCATGTTTTGCGCTCTGAGACAGGAGACATTTTAACTAGTCACGCAGAAATACGTAAAAGAGCTTGTACATTTTATGAAAACTTGTATAAGAATGAGTTGAGAGCAGAGTGGGATTCTGAGAATTCTTTCTTTGTAGGCCTGAACCAAATGTCAGAGGGGGCCAATGCAGATCTCTCAGGCACTTTAAGCCTGGATGAGCTGTACAAGGCCCTACAAGACATGGATTCTGGAAAAGTCCCTGGAATCGATGGACTTCCGGTTGAATTTTATAAATTCTTTTGGACAGAGGTAGGGGACGATCTTTTGCACGTGCTCAATGACAGTTTGGCCTCAGGCAAGTTGCCGGTAAGTAGCCGTAGAGCGGTCATCACTCTTCTTCCCAAAAAAGGAGACCTTTTAGAAATTAAGAACTGGCGTCCCGTCTCACTTTTATGCTCCGACTATAAACTGCTTTCTAAAGCTCTAGCTAACAGGTTAACAAAGGTAATTGATCAGGTGGTGCATCCAGATCAGACCTATTGTGTTCCGGGTAGGTCTATTTTTGACAATATTAATCTTATGCGAGATATGTTTGATGTCTCCAAGTTGCTTGGTGTTAATATTGGACTTATTTCTCTAGACCAGGAAAAAGCTTTTGATAGGGTTGAGCACCCTTACTTGTGGAGAACATTAGAAGCTTTTGGAATTTGTCAGGATTTTATTGACAAAGTGAAAGTTCTCTATGGTGATGTTGAAAGTGTGCTGAAAATAAACGGTGGCTTATGCACTCCTTTTAAGGTTCACAGGGGCATAAGACAAGGTTGTTCCTTGTCTGGAATGTTATACTCACTTGCTATAGAACCTTTGTTGCAACAATTGAGAGAAAAAGTTTGCGGATTGAACCTTCCTGATTGTAAAAACAATATCATTTTATCTGCCTATGCTGATGATGTGGTGGTTTTAATTAATGGGCAAAATGACGTCAAAGTATTAATGGAAATCTTAGAAGATTTTAAAGCTTTATCATCTGCAAAAGTTAATTGGAGCAAGAGTGAAGCACTTTTAATTGGACAGTGGCTAAAAGGGAAACCCAGCCTTCCTGATGGTTTGAACTGGGGAACAAGAGGGTTTAAGTACCTAGGTGTGTATTTGGGAGATGAAATGTTCATCCAGAAAAACTGGGAAGGGGTTGCTGATAAAGTGAAAGGTAGACTTGACAAATGGAAATGGTTAATACCAAAGATGTCATACAAAGGGAGAATATTAATTGTGAACAATTTAGTAGCCTCCAGCCTTTGGCACAGGCTTGCCTGTTTAGATCCTCCCTCACAACTATTGATAGAAATTCAAGGAGTCTTAATAAATTTTTTTTGGGATAACTTGCATTGGGTGCCACAGAATGTGTTGTATTTACCTAAAGAAGAGGGTGGTCATGGTTTAATACAACTAAAAAGCAGAATAGCAGCATTCCGTTTGCAATTTTTACAAAGATTTTTGTATGGATCCACAATGAATGGTTGGCGGGCTGTTACATGCTCCATTTTGCATAATGTTGCAGGTTTGGGGTTGGATAAATCCTTGTTTTTAATGGACCCCCTTAAACTGAATGTGAGTAGACTGCCAGTGTTTTATAATAATCTCTTTAAGGTTTGGAGCCTATTTGATTTGCAGAGAAGTGAGACAACACCTTCTCTCCACTGGCTTTTGGAAGAGCCTTTAATAAATGGAGCGCGTTTTGACTTAACAAAGGACAATTCCTTCTATCATGGACTCAATGCACTGTTGATGAACTCACAGATTGTTACTTTTGGCCGCTTGATTCGTGTTGCTGGGATAGATCTTGAAAAAACAGAAGAAGTGGCCGTTTGTCTAAAAATCAGGTCCTTGCGGACTGTTAAACAGATGTTACAGAACTGGAAGACACTGGTCAGCGATGAAGAAAAAAATCTCCTGATGGACAATGATGAACGAACAAATGATACCAACTCTGAAGATTGTTTCCCTTTATTTACCTTGCTACCCAAAATGGAGGGTTGTAAGGGACCTTATCTAGATGCTGATAAACCCATGTGTTTAAACTTGTCTACAGCTACTGGCAAAGCTTTTTATAAAATATGTGTTAAAGTTTTTAACAAAAAAGTACTGAATGAAAAAGTTGACACGCCTTGGCGTAAAGTACTGGGTTTAGAAGAAAATGTAAAACCTGAATGGAGGTCACTGTATAAGCCACCGTTATCTAAACGGGCAGGAGATATACAGTGGAGACTTCTTCACTGCGCCATTGCAGTTAATGCTTTTGTTTCAGTCATTAATCCTGAAGTCATTGCTGATTGCCCTTTCTGTTCAAAAAGAGAAACCGTCTTTCATGCCTTCATGGAATGTGACAGACTAAAACCTCTATTTTTACTTATGGAAAAAATTTTCATCTCCTTTAATGAATTGTTTTCAATGAAAATGTTTATCTTTGGTTTTAAGTTTGTTCGATCTAATGAAGTTACATGTCAGCTTTTGAATTTTGTTTTAGGTCAGGCTAAGTTAGCCATTTATATGAGCAGGAAAAATAAGGTTGAAGGACTGCGTGGTGGAGACGTGGTGGCAATGTTTTTAAATTTGGTGAAATCACGAGTGTTGATTGATTTTTGTTTTTATAAGTCTATAAAGGATTTGATAACTTTTGACATGAAATGGTGTCGTAATGGGGCATTGTGCTCAGTTGTTGAAGAAGAGTTATCGTTTTCACATTTGCTGTAGTTTATTTTTTTCTTTGGTACCCATGTGATGTGACATGATATGATGAAATTGTTGAAACAAGTGAATTAACAAAGCGTAATCTCTAGTAATAAAGAGCATTTAACTCTCTCTCTCTCTCTCTCTCTCTCTTCCTCTCTCTTTTCTTCCCTTCCTGTATTTATTTCTGTCTCAGCTGTTGCCACTTTGCTTTTCCCTTTATTGATATATGATTCCCTTTCATCTGTAACTCGTCTTGGTAAAACTTCATCACTGCTGTAAACAATGTGAGATGGCAGGTGTTGTGCTGTCAGTGCCAATCAGAGTGACAGGACCAGTCAGGAATTACAGTCTCCACCACTCCAAACGTCAAGCCGCATACAGAAACACTGACATGCAAAGTTGGATTTTGTATGAGCAACAGGAAAAAAAAGAGAGGGTGTAATAAAAAGAAGAGGTTGTTGGGTATTTTTTTTTTTTAAAGACTCAGATTAAAAGCCCCAAATATCATCACCTATACCGCTTTTTCCTGTAGTCAGGGTCGCAGGGACATGGAGCCTTAACCCCCTAAGGTGGGGTGCCAGGGGAGTGGTGGTGTGGAGTGGGTGCCAATCCATCTCTGAGCACACAAACAGACACACTCATTACGGGCAATTTGGGAACGCCAATTAGCAGGATTGAAATCACATAAAAACTTTGTGAAATTCCATGGTAAAAAAAAAAAAACAGCAACAACGATTAAACCATGTCTATGCTTAATAGTGAATGTAAGCACTGTGAACACTGTATTGAGACTAAACAGCTGTGTGGGCATAAGAAACCTAAAGTAGTAAGAAACCACGCTAATGAGATGAATCAGAAAAAAGGCTTACATTTGCTAGGGAACATATAGATTGGACTTTGGAGCAATGGAAAAAGATCATGTGGTCTGGCATGATGGGTGCATCAGGGTAAGAAGAGGAGTGCATGAAGTAATGCACTCATCATGCATAGTGCATACCAAGCTATGAAGCCAGTGTGATGATCTGGGGTTGCTTCAGTTGTCCAGGTCAATAAAATGTTGTAAAGAATATGGAGCAAAATTGTAAATAAGACAAACTTAATTATGTATGTATAGTTACATATGTATGTATACCCTTATTTCCTCACTCAGTGAGCACTGCTTGTGATTGTAGTTGGATCTCCAGCCTGTCCTGACATTAGTTGATTACCCTGTTGTGTTCATCTGTTTTCTGTTGTGAAAGACGAATCTGTACATGTAACCTGGGTAATAATGCCTCTCTTCCTTTTGCTGCAGGTACAGATTGGTATTTGGTGCGAGTTGAGCTGACAGTCCTGGATGTCAATGATAATGCTCCAGAGTGGACAATGGTACCCTTCCCTTACTTGGCAGTCGTGTCTCCTATCGCAGCCCCCAGCACACTCGTATACAAGCTCACCGCTCGGGACGGCGACGAGGGTGTCAACGGAGAGGTGGAATATTTCCTGTCTGATGGTAAGACAGCTGCTTTCATAACCAGCTTTTGTACCGGTGCAAGCGAGTCAGAGAAAATGAAGCGGGGCTGTTTTAAAGCAAATCCAGATGGGAGACAGGCAAAGCATGCCAGACAGATATAAATATACCAGAAGAGGTTGACACTCTTTTTTTTTTTTTTTTTTTTCTTTTGAAATAAGAAAATTGAAACTCAAAAAACTTGAAGTATGTGTAGTAATTATAGGGGTTAAATTTGTGCTGTAAAAATGAAAAGACTTTAACAAGTTCAAGCTGTTCCTTAAACAGAAATATGCTCTATAAGTCAATAGCGTTTATATTTACATTAGCACAATTTAGCAGATGCCCTTATGCAAAGCAATTTAAAAAGTGATAAACATGAAAAGGGAAAATCCACCGTAAACAGTTTGCATATTAACCTTCAGGATTATTCTGTAATAAAATTATGTTTTGATACAGTATTTAAAGATGTTTTTTACAAATCGGATTGGATTTTTACAAATGTTGATCTATTTTAGGTTGTCTAATGGTTTTCAACGATGCCTTTCAACTACTGTACCTATTCATAATAACACCATTGGGATTTAGCCTTTGCTTCATCTCTACCTAAAGAGAGTCATGCAGCAGCGATTTAGTCCATTAGTCTGTCCAGCTCTCTCACCTCCTCATGCTCAGAAAGTTTGACATCCAATTTTAAGCTTCAAATGTTATGCTAATCTCAGCGTCAGTGCCATTGTGCTTTTAATCTCATAGATTGCTATCTACATCAGCCAATTCTGTGTTGGGAAATTAAAGCAACTTTGAGTCAACATAGAGTTTTCTGCCTTTGCTAAATCTACAATATATTGCATTTTTTATTTAATATAACATGGAACATTGCTGATTGAGAAAAGAAGCAATTTTTTCTGTTTTTAGGCTCTAACAATCATACCTGCCTGTTTGAGATATTGTTTATTTCCCTCCCTATTAATAGGCATTGGAACGCTGCACTAGCAAGCTAGCACTAGGGAACCTATCCCCCTGTGATGCTAGAATAGAATACATCCACTAGGATCCCAAGATAGCAAAAATACAGCACCAAAAAAAGCCCTAGAATTGCTGAGCACATCACATATATTTCAATATAAACCTGCACTATATTACCAAAAGTATTCGCTCGCCTGTCTTCACATGCTTATGAACTTCCAATTCTTAATCCACTTACTCACTCGCTCACCCATAGTCTATACCGCTTTATCCTGTACTCAGGGTCGCTGGGGGCCTGGAGCCCATTCCAGGAGGCCTACGTACTGTAGCAGGTCCTTGGAATGTGGGATAAAACCAGGAAACTCGTGTAGGGCACGAGATGGGGCACACCACGGACAGGGTGCCAATCCATCGGATGGCACACACACACTCACACACACACTACGGGCAATTTGGGGACGCCAATTATCGTAATCTGCATATCTTTGGACTGTGGGATGAAACCAGAGTACCCGGAGGAAACCCACCAAGCAAGGGGAGAACATGCAAACTGCACACAGAGACAGGAATCGAGCCTGGCCGGGAATTGAACCAGGACCCTGCAATTCTTAAAATGATGTTGGCCCACCCTTGTTTTCCACAAGGTTTAGGAGTGTGTTTATTGGAAATTTTGACCATTCTTACAGAAGCGCATTTGTGAGGTCAGACACTGATGTTGGACGGGAAGGCCTGGCTCGCAGTCTCCACTATAATTCATCCCAAAGGTGTTCTGTCAGGGTGAGATCAGGATTCTCTGCACGCCACTCAAGTTCTTCCAGACTGAACTCACTCATCCATGTCTTTATAGACCTGAGGCATGCTCAGGTTTATATGCACGTGAAGGCAGGCGAGCGAATACTTTTGGCAATATGTGTATATATATATTTTTTTTTTATTTCAGGGTCCTTTTAATACTGATTTGCAGGTGCCATTACAGATTAGTCATTGAACATATGTGTCATTAGATAATTTACCTCATATCAGCCTGAGAAGTGCGGGGTGTAGTCTACTATATCATTTATTTCTCAATATTTTAAATGCAGGAGGCGATGGCCGATTTGATGTGGACCGGAAGATGGGTCATGTGCGGACCACGGGTTTGCCTCTGCAGCGGGACAGAGAATATTTACTGACTGTCATTGCTGCTGACCTCTTGGGAAGTCGCAGCGTTCCTGCCACCCTTTCCGTGATAGCAGGACCCCGAGCGCCACAATTTACCAACGCCTCCTATACAATATCCATCCCCGAAAACACACTCGAGGGACAGCCGTGAGTAATGATATTGCACACGAATGCGAACTAAACTAATCTAACACCATACATACAGTACATACAAAATCACGCACACTGTATAAACTATGGATCTTTTACTCGGTGTCAGTCACAAATTGCTCATCATCATCATCTTCCTCATCATAGCAGTGACATTCTCATCTTTGCCTCTGTGGTGCTCTTTTCCCTGCCCGCTGAAGCATACAGTCTGTGCTCAATAGAGTGCGTGCACGGCTCATTAATGGCTCTGTTTGTGCAGCTGTATGATGAGAAGCATTAACTATGTATGACACATGCTAATTCAGCAAAGTCATGCTTATCACACATGCTCTCGCAGTGCGGTATTTGTAGACTTTAGAGTGAAAACTGAGAAACATACATTCTTAGGTGTATTTCTGTTTATTTTTGTACTTTTCCAAGGCAGAAAGTAAAGACTGTTTGTCTTTGTTTACCCTGTCTGTGCTGGCTTCATCCAATTAATTTCCTTGGCTTGTGTTTTCACTATATGAGCTGATTTGTAATTACATTTTACAAGAATAAACACAGTCCCTACAGCTGGGAGATATAAAGTAATCCTAAAATATAACTCCTCATTATTCGCATTTGCCTCCCTTACTAAGTGCTACAGATATTACTCTTGCACCATAATTTCCTATAACGTCTTTTAAAATGGAAAAATCAGTATAATATGCATGTTCATCCCACTGAAGCTTTCCACAGGTACAGTACTCCATACCTAAACAAAATCTAGGTATTAGAAGTGTAGATGCTGTAGGAAATAAAAAAAGAAATGCTACTTTTTCTACGAGGGGCGTTCAAGTCAATCCGGAACTTGTGATGAATTTTCTCATGAACGAAGAACAAAAGACTTTAAGTAAATTAAGGAAATCTTTAAAGAATCCCGGGCAAGGCGGGTTGTTTCCTGATTCTTGAAAATCAATTAATAACTTTTAAGCAACTTGTAGAAGAGATGCGTCTGTAGGAATTGTACTGTACACACATTCATGAACTCCACTGGCGCATTACAGGAACTCGGCTATGAGTTACTGACAAATCCTCTGCAGTATATAGTCCTGACCTCGCTCCAAGTGATTTCCATATGTTCAGGTCATTAAATGATCTTTTATTTTAATCCTCAGAACTGTGTTCAGTTATTCTACACAATAAAAAGTCCTTGTTTGACTTGAGAAGACCTCTTATGATGAATAAAACCACTGGAAAACGTTTTCCCTCGCCCGGACGTGGGTCACCGGGGCCTCCCTCTGGAGCCAGGCCTGGAGGTGGGGCCCGATGGCGAGCGCCTGGTGGTCGGGCCTGCACCCATGGGGCCCGGCCGGGCACAGCCCGAAGAGGCAACATGGGTCCCCCTTCCCATGGGCTCACCACCTGTAGGAGGGGCCAAAGAGGTCGGGTGCACTGTGAGCTGGGCGGTGGCCGAAGACAGGGGCCTTGGCGGTCTGATCCTCGGCTGCAGAAGCTGGCTCTAAGGACGTGGAATGTCACCTCTCTGGCGGGGAAGGAGCCTGAGCTAGTGCGTGAGGTTGAGAAGTTCCGGCTAGATATAGTTGGACTCACCTCAACGCACAGCTTGGACTCTGGAACCAGTCTCCTTGAGAGGGGCTGGACTCTCTTCTACTCTGGAGTTGCCACCGGTGAGAGGCGACGAGCAGGTGTGGGCATACTTATTGCCCCCCGGCTCGGGGCCTGTACATTGGGGTTCACCGCAGTGGATGAGAGGGTGGCCTCCCTCCGCCTTCGGGTGGGGGGACAGATCCTTACTGTTGTTTGCGCTTATGCGCCGAACAGCAGTTTGGAGTACCCGCCCTTTTTGGGGTCTCTGGAGGGGGCGCTAGAGAACGTCCCTCCTGGGGACTCCTTCGTTCTGTTGGGGGACTTCAATGCTCACGTGGGAATGACAGTGAGACCTGGAAGGGCGTGATTGGGATGAACGGCCCCCCCGATCTGAACCAGAGCGGTGTTTTGTTATTGGACTTTTGTGCTCGTCACAGATTGTCCATAACGAACACCATGTTCAGACATAAGGGTTTCCATATGTGCACCTGGCACCAGGACACTCTAGGTCGCAGTTCGATGATCGACTTTGTGGTCGTGTCGTCGGACTTGCGGCCACATGTCTTGGACACTTGGGTGAAGACAGGGGCGGAGCTGTCAACTGATCACCACCTGGTGGTGAGTTGGCTTTGGTGGCGGGGTAGGATGCCGGTCAGGCCTGGTAGACCCAAACGTATTGTGAGGGTCTGCTGGGAACGTCTGGCAGAGTCCCCTGTCAGGACAAGCTTCAACTCCCACCTCCGGCAAAGCTTCAACCACGTCCTGGGGGAGGTGGGGGACATTGAGTCCGAATGGACTATGTTCCGCGCCTCCTTTGTCGAGGCAGCCGACTGGAGCTGTGGCCGTAATGTGGTCGGTGCCTGTCGCCGTGGCAACCCAAGAACCCGTTGGTGGACACCGGCGGTGAGGGATGCCATCAAGCTGAAGCAGTCTTACCGGGCCTTTTTGGGTGGTGGCACTCCGGAGGCAGCTGATAGGTACCGGCAGGCCAAGCGGAATGCAGCTTCGGTGGTTGCTGAGGCAAAAACCCGGGCATGGGAATGACTTCCAGACGGCTTCGAAGAGATTCTGGTCCACCATCCGGCGTCTCAGGAGGGGAAAGCAGTGCATGGTCAACACAGTGTATAGTGGGGATGGTGCGCTGCTGACCTCGACTCAGGACGTTGTGGGTCGGTGGGAGGAGTACTTCAAAGACCTCCTTAATTCCACCAACATGCCTTCCGATGAGGAAGCAGAGTCTGGAGACATAGAGGTGGACTCTTCCATCTCTGGGGCCGAGGTCGCCGAGGTGATCAAAAAGCTCCGTCGTGGCGGGGCCCCAGGGCTGGATGAGATCCGCCCGGAGTTTCTCAAGGCTCTGGATGTTGTAGGGCTGTCATGGTTGATACGTCTCTGCAACATTGCATGGACATCGGGGACAGTGCCTCTGGACTGGCAAACCGGGGTGGTGGTCCCCCTCTTCATGAAGGGGGACCGGAGAGTGTGTTCCAACTACAGAGGGATCACACTCCTCAGCCTCCCCGGGAAAGTCTATTCAGGGGTCCTGGAAAGTAGGGTCCGTCGGATAGTTGAACCTCGGATTCAGGAGGAGCAGTGTGGTTTTCATCCAGGTTGCGGAACAGTGGACCAGCTCTACAGCCTTAGCAGGGTCCTGGATGGGGCCTGGGAGTTTGCCCAACCAGTCTACATGTGCTTTGTGGACTTGGAGAAGGCATTCGACCGTGTCCCTCGGGGAGTCCTGTGGGGGGTACTCCGGGAGCCGGTAGTAAGTCGGACATGTTTCCGGTGAGAGTAGGACTCCGACAGGGCTGCCCTTTGTCACCGATCCTGTTCATAATTTTTATGGACAGGATTTCTAGGCGCAGCCAGGGCGTTGAGGGGGTACAGTTTGGTGGGCTCAGGATTGGGTCACTGCTTTTTGCAGATGACGTTCTGTTGGCCTCATCATCCTGCAACCTACAGCTCTCACTGGACCGATTCGCAGCCGAGTGTGAACTGGCTGGGATGAGAATCAGCACCTCCAAATCTGAGGCCATGGTCCTCAGCCGGAAAAGGGTGGAGTGCCCTCTCAGGGTTGGGAGTGAGATCCTGCCCCAAGTGGAGGAGTTTAAGTATCTCGGGGTCTCGTTCACGAGTGAGGGTAAAATGGAACGGGAGATCGACAGGCGGATCGGGGCAGCGTCTGCAGTGATGCGGGCTCTGTATCGGTCCGTCGTGGTGAAGGAGCTGAGCCAAAAGGCAAAGCTCTCAATTTACCGGTCGATCTATGTTCCTACCCTCACCTATGGTCATGAGCTGTGGGTAGTGACCGAAAGAACAAGATCGTGAATTCAAGCGGCCCGAAATGAGTTTCCTCCGCAGGGTGTCTGGGCTCTCCCTTAGAGATAGGGTGAGAAGCGCAGTCATCCGGGAGGGGCTCAGAGTAGAGCCGCTGCTCCTCCGCATCGAGAGGAGCCAGATGAGGTGGCTTGGGCATCTATTTAGGATGCCCTCTGGACGCCTCCCTTGTGAGGTGTTCCGGACACACCCCACCCGAAAGAGACCCCGGGGAAGACCCAGGACACGCTGGAGGGACTATGTCTCTCGGCTGGCCTGGGAACGCCTTGGGATCCCCCCGGAAGAGCTGGAAGAAGTGGCCAGGGAAAAGGAAGTCTGGGCATCCCTGCTGAAGCTGCTGCCCCCGCGACCCGGCCTTGGATAAGCGGAAGAAAATGGATGGATGGATGTTTGACTTGAATGCCCTTTACAAAGTTAGTTCCCTGTTTGTCTCTGAATACATACTGTATATTTGGAAACTTCTGGTAGGGATTTGTTCATGTTTAAATTACTACCTATAATTTTTTACTAATTTTGTTAAAAATTTTAAATTTCTGCCAACTTTACTAAATGAAATGGTTTCAAGTCTGTTGGAATTCATTCATTCATTCATCTTCTATACCGCTTTATCCTGTGATCAGGGTCGCGGGGGGCCTGGAGCCTATCCCAGGAGGCTTTCAGGCACAAGGCGGGGTACACCCTGGACAGGGTGACAATCCATCGCAGGGCACACACACACATTCACCCATCCATTCACACACTACAGGCAATTTGGGAACGCCAATTAGCCTAACCTGCATGTCTTTGGACTGTGGGAGGAAACCGGAGAACCCGGCGGAGAACCAAGCACGGGGAGAACATGCAAACTCCATGCACACAGAGACGGGAATCGAGCCTGGCCGGGGAATCGAACCCAGACCCTGGAGGTGCAAGGCGACAGTGCTAACCACTACACCACCGTGCCGCCATCTGTTGGAATTTAAGCCAGATAATCCAATGGCAAGTTTTTCAGCCAAAGTGGACTTATTATAACCAGCCATAGAATTGCTCTGCATGTTTTGGGGATTTTACATCTACCAACAGAACTCATTAGCTAATTATCAGCCTTTTTGAATTGAAGTGGAGGTCATAGAGCAGGGAAAACAATATATTGTACATGAAAGGAGACTTCAAGGACAATGCTTTGGAACCTGTCAATTATCGATATAGACAATTGTGTACTTGGGCCAGTTTGTCCTAAAAGGGGCGAGATTTAGACTTGAAAAGCTATTGTAATTAAGTGGTGCAAATGCCATCATGGTTATGTCGAATTTTAGCTATGTAGAAGACATTGTTCCCAGTCATGACTAAGATATGGTATCATCAAAATTAAAATATGGTCATGTTCCATGGTTGTCTTGGACTTATTTTCAGAAATCTTTCAAATTGTAGAATTTGAGAACTTTTCTTCCTTTTTCCTTGTTTTTTTTTTTTTATAATAATGATGACTTAAGACTTTATCTGAACATAAATTTGTGCTAGCACGGACCGATCAATATGTTCATAAATTACAAGTAAGATGATGAAGGGGCCTGGGGTAGCTCAGTGGTTAAGGCATTGGACTATGGTTCAGAAGATCCCCGGAAGATCCCAGGTTCAAACCCCACAACCACCAAGTTGCCACTGTTGGGTCCTTGAGCAAGGCCCTTAACCCTCAACTGCTCAGATGTGTAATGTGATAAAAAAAAATGTAAGTCGCTCTGGATAAGATGTAGATGAATATATATTCCTAATATTTTAGATGAACGACCACTGCAGTGCAACTAGGTTGTTATAAGGTGGTTCTGGTATTCTGCTTTTATAGAAGTAGTGAGAAAAAAAAAACGACTTGGCACATGGATTCAACACATCCTGTTAATGTTTTCATGTTATTCTTTTTTTTTTTTTTTTTTTTACCATTATTCACTTTCTATTTTTGTAGCATATTGTAGACCCTGTTCGCATTACATGACGCAATGATCTTTAATCACCTTTATGATACTTGCTACTACTGTACCTTTGCAGTGATTGCTTACTGTATATACATCTGGTTTATTCAATATTATTAATTGAGTTTAGTTAAGTTTTAACAAAAAAATAATAATAAAAGCAAGTAATGGAGATTTTCATTTATTGTTTAAATGCGAGAACTATATCACATCACCTTTGCATGTACTTTTTCCCATGAGCACACAGTATCTACTTATTATCAGTCCCTTTATGTAATGATAACTATTTCTTTCATGGTTCCGTTCTTCCATCTGACTTCATCCGTTTATCTCTTTCACTTCTCCCTTTGTCAAAAACTGATGCAGATCATATGGCAGCCATGTTACTGTAATCTGGCTGCTGTCTGATAAGTCTCTGGACCCTTCAGGCTTGCATCACCAATTTCAGTCTGTGCTCAATGATTGTTTTAGGCTGTAATCTATTGAAGAAATGATGGTTGTGGGCTTTGTTTATGCCCTCAGGCCTGCAGTGATTAAGATTAAGTGGCCCTACACAAGTCGGTTCACAGAAATTCTCTTGGGTGCTGTTACCTTGATATGTTGTGGGGTAAATGGATAAATGTTTGCTTCCGGGGTTATCTTTGTCAAACTTAATTTGCAAAATTGCATAGTCTTCGATCAACCTTGCTGAAAAAGTTGTAATGACATGCTTGCCAAAGGAGGCATAGTATTAATTAATTAATTATTACAGTATTTTAAAAAAATGTATGTTATACTGTACCTGGCATCTTAATTTTATAAGCTAGAGCTTTTATACACATTTTCTTTTCATCAGGTTTCATGATTTTACATTTCGTTCTTGTTGTAACATCCATCTCTCTGTTTCTTCTTCAGCTTTCTGGTCACTCCAGCACTGTCTTTCCAGAAGGAAGCGATCAGCTACAGCTTGCTTATCAACCCCAGCAGTCTATTCAACATTGATCAGGAGAGTGGAGAGATCAGCTTAACGTGTAGCCTTGACTATGAGACTGACCAGCATCGATACCTGCTGCTCGTCAGAGCCAGTGAGAACAAGGAGAGCCTCAGCAGTGCAGCAGAGGTGAGGGATAGCAGAACCATGGCTAATATGTCTTAAAAAAAACAAAAAAGGACATAAAAACAAGTCAGAATACTGCACGGTTTATTAATCACATTAATGTTTTGAATTTTCTATTTAATATCTGTTATATCTGTGCAGTACAGTATACTGCACATTCCCCTGTACTAAGAAAAGAAAAAGGAAACTGTTACCTTAGAAATCCAATATAAAAACAGTCTGCAGGCAGATGCTAAGGAAAACTATGAGAGGCATTCAAGGCAAACCAGGACTTTCTCCGGCATTAAGTTTCTCGTCAATGAACAAGTTAAACCGACTGACGTTTACAGAAGAGTTCAAGCACAGTATGGTAATGAGCAGACTATACTATATGTCTGTGAAAGACAATCCCGGCAGAGGTGGCTTAAAGCCAATTGCAGTCCTTACTATGAGCAAGTGAAACGCTTGATCCTTGAAAATCAGCAGATAACTTGTCGCCAACTCGTCTGTAGTAACTGTACACTTGCACATTACAGGTAGGAGTTATTACCAAAGCTTCTATAGTGTACAGTATAATCCTGACCTTGCGTCAAGTAATTTCGACATGTTTGGGTCATTAAAGGAGTTCCAGGGAGGCCAGGGTTTTAGATGTGAATCAGAAAGTCTGATTATTGCTCTGGCAATGAGAAAACATTTTACTTCGATGGTATCCAAGAACTATTGAAATGCTATGATAAGTGCATTAGTTTAGCAGGTGATTAAATTGAAAGAATTTTTCTCTCATAATTGTGTTCTATTATTCTGCTGAAATGATCCAGTAACTCGGATGGGAGTTATTGCCACATCCTTCTTACAGTCCTGACATCACCCCAAGCCATTTCCACATGTGTGGACCATTAAATGAGGCCAGTGTTTCAGATGTGATCATGGCTTCGGCATACTGGGAAAACTTTCTACATTGATGATATATAAGCAGAAGTGAAACACTGGGATAAATGCATTAGTGTATCAGGGGATTATATAGAGAAATAATTGCAGTTTTTACTCTGACTACTTTTGGTTTTGCAGAATAAAAGTACAAAGTCCTGGTTTGACTTGACCACTCTTACTTTAAATGCTTTATAAATGATACAGAAAAAAGCATATTCTTGATATTACGCATATCTTTATTTGTCTAGGTTCAGGGTTTATCATATTTGTTGCCTGTAGTAAATAGAAAGGCTCTTTCTTTCATGAATATTAGTCCCCTCAGTCGTGTCATTGCTTAACCTTGCTCAGTATGTGTTTAAATTCTTTGCTCCTTTATGGTTTCTGTGTGTCTTTACACCATGTCGCTGAATGGATATCAATCACCCCTGAAAAAGACCTTCCCTTCTTGTATCTTAAACCGGTCTGACAGTGAGTTTCACTGCTTCTCACATTCACACTTTATTGGAAGCACTCATTCCCTGAACAATTTGATGTCTTACTCAGGGTGATTGATCTGGACTATAGAAATTGTGTTTCAAATGAACCCTTCAAGTCTATTGCATCCTCTACTTCCAGACCTCCATATATGATTCTTGATGGCTCATTTCTTCCCAAAGCTTTTATAGAATTGTATTATTTAAATTTTTGAGGGCCTACTGTATATCACCCCCTGACGAAAGACTTTATAATACAATATTTGGTCACGGAGTGCGGCCTGGAAAACTGTATTAAAACACATCAATGGACGAGAGTAGTTTCCTAGGCATTTTATCTGAAGCATGCTCCTGTATTATGACTTACTTTATCTTATAGGCAAATTCTTTATGAGAGGTTTTGGTGGTTTTGGTTTTGGTGGTACATTTAACAAGAAAAAAAGCACCAATATTATACCAAAGCGTACACTTTATAGTTTTACCATACTGTATGCGTCGGGTTTACATAATAAAGACAACGAATGGCTGTCGAATGTTCACCAGTAAATGTAGACATTTTAATGTGGACACAATGCCAACGCATCCTTCACCATTAGTATATAATGTTTAGCTTTGCGTCAGAGTTGTATCGAATCTTTAACGATTTGGGTTAATTTGGTTAACTGAAACAAACTTTATAATGTACACTTTATCGACTACCCGTCCAGCGTTTAGCACAATTTAGTGTATCTTACCAGTTCCGCTTATCATGTGGCCAACGACGATAACACACAATCTAGTATTTAGCAATTATGAGCAGGGTAACAAGATCTGGGCAAATGTTTAGACTTTAAAATACATGACCAAGACAACTGTTCTTTATAAAGAAACGAGAATTTATTTGACTAATCTGCGATACATGAAATTACGCTACTTAAACGCACACACACACACACACACACACAAACGGTTTGGAAAGCGAAAAATTAATGAAGTTTTTCTAGTACTGTTTACTAGATCAACGAAAGTCACAAGAGCAGAGTCTTGGGTTTTATCTTACGGTTTAGTTATGAAGCGAGCACCAACTTCAGCAAGGTATGCAGCTTTGTTTGTTTACTTGCGTTCCGTTCCGTTCTCATTCGCTGGAGGTGAACCGTAGAGATGACGTCTGTTGGAAAAGTCCCGTTGAGCGTTCTTGAAGAGCGGATGATGTCAGCAGCGGCGGCGAGGCGCCGCAAGGGCGGAAGCCCGAGCTGCTTGGAAGATGTTGTAGGTTGCAGTCGTGATGTTTGATTCTCTTTTTGAACTCTTACTCCTTAGGGTTTTTGTCTCTTCGGGGTCAGTCCGTCCCACGGGTGATTGGTCCAATCGGATGTGATCGCGGGGCTTAGCCACGCCTCACGTGGTTCCTCCTTTTGTGCATAAATTAGCCCGGTGTTTCGGCTCTCATGTGGGGCCCATCCGGTTGGAGTTTTTAATACTTTTTGTAAAGTAATTTTGCACGAGCTCTGTTCATGCTACCAATTTCCAATGTTCAGCAACATTTTTTAAATAAAGCCAGCTTGAGATTGACACCAAACATTACATGTCTTACCCACTCATTCCTTCCTTTATCTAATAAAAGGGGTTTGTAAATGCTGATTACGCCTTTAAAGCTATGCAGAACCTTTTCATACTGAATACCGGTGTTTTTTTTTTTTAATGATATTAATGTTTCATATACCCCAATACCTGTGAGTGTGTGCGTACACAGCGTCAGGAACACAGAGCAGTGGAACGTTCCGCCGCGGGACATTGTTTGAGAGGGGGATGGTTTTGCAGTGGTACCAAACTTGCTGTATGCGTCTGCATGAGAGCGGTGGAAGTACGGCCAGTGTGTGTTGAGCGGTGAACAGCATGGACGAAGAAAATGTCACAGGTAAAGAGGAACTTCTTGCGAAAAGAGGAGCCGTGTCGGTTGTGTGGGAAAACTTCGGTTTAAAAAAATTTGACAACCATCATATGTAAATGTTGTCGGGCTAAAGTTGTAGCCGCAGGAGGCAACACAAGCAATTTGCTTCGCCACCTCCGCCATAAACATGTCCTGGAATATGAAGAATGCATGAAACTAAGCATCTTCTTCCACATCTGCAGGTAATGATAAAGTTGGCACTGCAACACAAAACGCGACTCAGACGTCACTCAAAGACGCGTTTACTAAGGGGACTGCATACGACAAGAAAAGCAAACGGTGGAACAATATTACCAACGCTATTACTGTCCACTTAGCTAAAGACATGGTACCGCTTAATACTCTAATAATATTAAATACTGAAGTAATATTATTAATGTTTCACAAAGTGAAAAGTTTCACTCCTTTTGTATTTACCTGTTTCAGGTAATTTGCCTTAATGAAAGTCCAGTGGATAAAGTTTTCATTTTGCAGTTACAGGGGACATATTGTTTACATTGTAGCCAGATTAAAGATGTTTTCAAGTTGCAAAACTTGCACAATAAAGTGTTGTGTATTTTGACTGCAAGTCATGAATTCTGATTTCTTCACCTCATTACAATTATTACTTCTTTGTGAACAGCAGCATTTTGTGAGACCAATCAAACCTGGGTTAATACTAGTCCGGTCAATGTAAGCCAATATACTGCAGTAATTATTCTCTAATTTATTAGGAAATGGGGTTAACACCTAATCATGCATGGAAAAAAAAAATACCGTCAAATACCGTGACACCGATATAATTTAGAAAAATACCGTGATATAAATTTTTGGTCATATCGCCCATCTCTAATATACAGTAAATATATGTAAATACGTTTTGCCCTACTGGCACACTTTAAAGATGTTTAAAATAGTGTCCATGCCGTATGTCTTCCGGGGGTCAAGAGAGTGTCTAGGTGTGACGTGGTCGTTCTTGTCAGGGGCCGCTAGGGGGCGTGAGGGATCCAAGTGCAGACAGGGTAAATGGGAGACAGTGGTGCTTGTGAACAGTGAAGCAGGCAGGGCAGTGATTAAATTCCGCGTTGCAAAATACCTTATGCAGGCAGGAGGCTTCGCCGAAATGCGGAAACACGGAGTACCAGCTCGTGACTGTGTCGAGATGGGGAGGCGATGCGTGTGACGCAAGCGTAGCGTAAACACGGAAGTGCGCGAGCCGGCGCGAGTGACAGCTGGGATCAATGCAGGCGCGTGCAGCGTGAGCTTGAGCTGTGGCGGCGCGCAGAGCGAGCGCATGCAGAGGGAGCCGGCGCGAGTGACAGCTGGGATCAATGCAGGCGCGTGCAGCGTGAGCTTGAGCTGTGGCGGCGCGCAGAGCGAGCGCATGCAGAGGGAGAGCTCCGCGATGAGATGCCGGTGTGGATGGAGGGGGAGAGAGCTCAGCGAGCCGCGAGGGCTAATCGTTGTCGTGAAGCAGGCAGAGGTCGAAGCCGGAGAGACGAGAGGGGGTCCGTGATCCAAGCTCGTAGTCGTAAACAGGTAAGAGGTCGGCAACATGAAATATCCAAAGTATAGTATCCAAAAACGAGAGACAAAATCGTGGTCGGGGAAAACAAAGCGTGGTCGAGATCCAATAGACAATGAAGAAAAATCGCTGGAAGATTGGGCTAGTGAGGCACACAATAATCTGGCGACGAGGCAGTGTCAGGGTGTGGTTTAAATAGGTAACAGGGCTGATTACTAATAGCGTCCAGGTGTACAGGGAGGAGAGGGGGCGTGGTGCCATGCGAGAGTTGTTGACAAACATGGATCATGACGGAGCTGTGGCTTGGCGTGTCATGACAGTACCCTCCCCTCTATGAACGCCTCCAGGCGTTCTTGCAGGTGCTTCGGGGTGAAGTCTGTGGAAATCAGAGATTAGAGAACGGTCTAGGATAAACCTGGCGGGTACCCAACTCCTCTCTTCAGGGCCATAGCCTTCCCAGTCTACTAAGTACTGGAGGCCCCGCCCCCGGCGGCGAGACTTGAGGAGCTTGTGAACTGTGAAGGCTTCTCCCCCATCAATGAGTCGGGGGGGTGGGGGGGGCTGGGGGGGGGTGGACAATGGGCAGGAGACTAAACGACGAATCTGGGAAACATGAAATGTGGGGTTGATCCGGCGCATGGAGAGGGGTAGAGCAAGACGGACAGAGCATGGGTTTATGATTCGGGTGATGGGGAAGGGTCCGATGAATCTTGGTGAGAGCTTTCTGGACGTGGTCTTGAGTGGGAGGTCCCGTGTAGACAGCATGACCCTTTGGCCGATACGGTAGTTGGGAGCTGGTGACCGATGACGATTTGCCTGGCGTTGAAAAGTGCTTACAGTGCGTAGGAGCTGCTGCCGGGCGTGTTGCCATGTTCTTTTGCAGCGACGGACAAAGGTTTGGGCTGAGGGTACTGCTACTTCCTTTTCTTGGACCGGGAAGAGGGGTGGTTGATACCCCAGACAGCAGTGGAAAGGGGACATGCCTGTCGAGGAGGTAGGGAGCGAGTTGTGGGCGTACTCGACCCATGGTAGGAAACGACTCCAGGAGGATGGATCCCGCGAGGCCATGCATCTTAAGGATTTCTCCAACTCTTGGTTCACTCGTTCTGTTTGACCGTTGGTTTGGGGATGAAATCCGGATGAGAGGCTGGGGTTGGCGCCGACAAGGTTACAAAAGGCCTTCCAGAACTGGGCAGAAAACTGAGGACCCCTGTCTGAGACAATGTCGACGGGAAGTCCGTGAAGTCGAAAGACATGATTAATTAGGAGTTCGGCTGTTTCCTTGGCCGATGGGAGTTTGGATAGTGGGATGAAATGCGCCGATTTGGAAAAGCGGTCCACGATAGTTAATATGCACGTGTTATTTTGGGAAGGAGGCAGGCCAGTGACGAAGTCGATGGAGATGTGTGACCAGGGGCGGTGAGGGATGGGGAGGGGTCTAAGGAGACCCTCAGGGGAGCGGTTGGTTGTTTTATTTCTGGTACAGGTGTCGCAGGAAGCCACAAGGCTCTTGACATCCTCTTTCATGGTGGACCACCAAAAACGTTGGCGTAGGAGGGAGAGCGTACGTGCGGCCCCAGGGTGGCAAGCCAGTCTGGAGCTGTGGGCCCAGTCAAGCACCTGTGGTCTCACAGAAGCTGGGACGAAGAGCTTGTTGGGTGGAACGGTGCTTGGGCCGGGTTCTCGTTCGAGGGTCTGTTGAACCAGACGTTCCACGTTGAATTGGAGCATTGCTACCAGGCAGTGAGGAGGAAGAATCACCTCCGTCATGGATGAATCCTGAGGGGTGGAGAATTGTCGGGAGAGGGCATCAGGCTTGATGTTCTTGGAGCCAGGGCGATATGACAGTGTGAATCGGAAACGGGAGAAAAATAGTGACCATCGTGCTTGGCGTGAGTTAAGTCTCTTCGCTGTCTTCAAGTACTCCAGGTTTTTATGGTCGGTCCATACGAGGAAGGGGTGGTCCGCCCCTTCTAGCCAGTGTCTCCATTCTTCCAAGGCCAACTTGACCGCCAAGAGTTCACGGTCCCCAATACCGTAATTGCGTTCAGCAGGTGTGAGTCGGCGGGAGAAGAAGGAGCATGGGTGGATTTTAGCATCCTTTGTGGATCTCTGGGACAGGACGGCGCCTACTCCAGTCTCAGACGCGTCTACTTCCACGATAAACTGGAGGGAGGGTTCGGGAAAAATAAGGATGGGTGCCGTAGTGAAGCGGGACTTGAGATCCTTGAAGGCTATGTCAGCCTGGGGGTTCCATCGGAATGGGATCTTGGAGGACGTAAGTGTCGTGAGTGGGGTTGCCACCATGCTGTAGCTTCGAATAAAACGTCGATAGAAGTTTGCGAATCCCAAGAACCGCTGGAGTTCGCGTCTTGAGGTCGGTACTGGCCAGTCCGTGACTGCCTTCACCTTGGTGGGGTCCATCTGGATGCCTGCAGGGGAAATGAAGTATCCTAGAAAGGACGTGGAGGTACAATGAAATTCACATTTCTCTGCCTTGATGTAGAGCTTATTCTCCAGGAGCCGTTGCAGGACCTGGCGCACATGGAGCTTGTGTTCCCTCACCGAACGTGAAAAAATCAGGATATCATCCAGATAAGCGAAGACGAAAACATTAAGAAAGTCTCTGAGGACATCATTGATTAGGGCCTGGAATACTGCCGGCGCGTTGGTTAGGCCGAATGGGACCACTAGGTACTCATAATGGCCGGTAGGTGTGTTAAAGGCGGTCTTCCATTCGTCGCCCTCCCGTATCCTGACAAGGTGGTAGGCGTTCCTTAAATCTTAGTATAGATGCGGGCGTCCTGGAGAAGTTCAAAGGCCGACGACATCAAGGGGAGAGGGTAACGGTTCTTAATCGTGATCTCGTTCAACCCCCTATAATCGATACAGGGTCTGAGGGACTTATCCTTCTTTTCAACGAAGAAAAACCCAGCCCCTGCTGGTGAAGAGGATGGGCGGATGATCCCAGCTGCAAGTGATTCCTTTATATACTGTTCCATTGCCTCTCTCTCGGGGCGGGAGAGGGAGTACAGTCGCCCCTTAGGTGGTGAGGTGCCTGGGAGGAGGTCGATAGCACAGTCATAGGGGCGATGCGGGGGTAGGGAGGTGGCCCGTGATTTGCTAAACACCTGCCGAAGGTCATGATAGTCCGTGGGTAACTTGGTTAGGTCGGGAGTTTCCTCTTGTGGCGTGGGTAAACTTCGGCCCATATGTGCTGAACGTAAGCATGAAGAGAGGCAGGTGGGACTCCAGTCCAGGACTCTCCTTTTAATCCAGTCGATGTGCGGGTTGTGTAGTCTTAGCCAAGGGAGGCCCAGAACGATGGGTGCATGGGAATTTTGAACGGTTAGGAAGGTAATCGTTTCAGTGTGATTGCCTGAAAACTGCAGGGTCACGGGGTTGGTGCGATGAGTGATGGGGGAGAGTCTGCTGCCATCAAGAGCCTGAACCGTAAAGGGTTGATGCAGGGGCGTGAGGGGGATCTTGAAGTTTGAAACAATGGAGGAAGAAATTAGATTCTGATCAGCCCCGGAGTCCACTAGTGCGTACGTGGCATAGGATTGGTCGCCGTGGGTCAGAGTTACGGAGAAGCATGATCGCTGGTCCGGGGAAGAAACAGATGCTGGGCCCCCCTGCATCCCCAGAACTACGGGGGGGCCTAGCCTTTTAGTGGACAGGATCGCACAACATGGCCGACCTGGCCACAGTAGAAACAGGCGCCCTCATTTCTACGGCGCTGACGCTCCTCCGGCGAGATGCGTGCACGGCCTATCTGCATGGGCTCAGGGGGTGGCTGGGGTGTAGCCAGGGTGAGTGTTGGGGTGCGTGGTTCGCGATAAGGCTGCTGCTCCTTTCGGCGTGCCCGTTTACGGTCATCAATGCGGGTCGTTAAGTCGATGAGTCCTTGTAAGTTCGAGGGCAGCTCCCGGGCCGCCAGCTCGTCCTTAATTGGGTCTGAGAGCCCATGAAAAAAGCAGTCGAAGAGGGCCCTCTCGTCCCAGTCGCAAGAGGGAGCCAGGGTCCGAAATTCGATGGCATAATCAGAAACGGAACGAATTCCTTGACGTAGCTGAAGGATGTGATCAGCCGCTTGATGTCCCGTAAAGGAGCGGTCAAAGACCTTCCTCATTTCATCCGTGAAGGTCCTATAGGCGAAGCAGCACGGGACTTGGGCATCCCACAATGCCGTCCCCCACTCTCTCGCCTTTCCTGACAGGAGGGTGATGATGTAGGCCACCTTGGAACGCTCCGTGGGAAATGATGTGGCCTGTAGTTCCAGGACGAGAGAGCATTGAGACAAAAAGGAGCGGCAGGTGGCTGGATCTCCATCATAGGTGGGCGGTGCTGGCAGGCGGGGCTCTAGGCCAGGCGAGAGTGTTGGAGGGAGGGGCTGAGGAGTGTGTGCAGGAGGTTGTAGGTTCCCAACCTGAGCAGAGAGAGACTGCAGTGTTTCCGTGATGCTTTGAAGTGAGATCGTGATCTGTCTTATTTCCTGCTGGTGGGCGCCTAAGAGTACTCCTTGACTCTCTAATGCTCCTCTCAGGTGAGCTGCCTCTGCTGGATCCATTTTAGTATGGCCAGATTATTCTGTCAGGGGCCGCTAGGGGGCGTGAGGGATCCAAGTGCAGACAGGGTAAATGGGAGACAGTGGTGCTTGTGAACAGTGAAGCAGGCAGGGCAGTGATTAAATTCCGCGTTGCAAAATACCTTATGCAGGCAGGAGGCTTCGCCGAAATGCGGAAACACGGAGTACCAGCTCGTGACTGTGTCGAGATGGGGAGGCGATGCGTGTGACGCAAGCGTAGCGTAAACACGGAAGTGCGCGAGCCGGCGCGAGTGACAGCTGGGATCAATGCAGGCGCGTGCAGCGTGAGCTTGAGCTGTGGCGGCGCGCAGAGCGAGCGCATGCAGAGGGAGCCGGCGCGAGTGACAGCTGGGATCAATGCAGGCGCGTGCAGCGTGAGCTTGAGCTGTGGCGGCGCGCAGAGCGAGCGCATGCAGAGGGAGAGCTCCGCGATGAGATGCCGGTGTGGATGGAGGGGGAGAGAGCTCAGCGAGCCGCGAGGGCTAATCGTTGTCGTGAAGCAGGCAGAGGTCGAAGCCGGAGAGACGAGAGGGGGTCCGTGATCCAAGCTCGTAGTCGTAAACAGGTAAGAGGTCGGCAACATGAAATATCCAAAGTATAGTATCCAAAAACGAGAGACAAAATCGTGGTCGGGGAAAACAAAGCGTGGTCGAGATCCAATAGACAATGAAGAAAAATCGCTGGAAGATTGGGCTAGTGAGGCACACAATAATCTGGCGACGAGGCAGTGTCAGGGTGTGGTTTAAATAGGTAACAGGGCTGATTACTAATAGCGTCCAGGTGTACAGGGAGGAGAGGGGGCGTGGTGCCATGCGAGAGTTGTTGACAAACATGGATCATGACGGAGCTGTGGCTTGGCGTGTCATGACAGTTCTCCCCCCAGCTCGGGGTGAAGCTGTAAAACTGTCTGCTTTGTTTACTCTCCAACCTCCAATTTACACCCTTCGTTTTGGGGTTTACTTCAAAGCATCTTGTCTTATGCCTTGTGAGGTTTCCTGCAGCTTCGTCTCACAGATCTCCTTTATGGTCGAGAATCAGATAAGATTGCAGCCTCGTTTTGAAGATGCCCCTTCATGATCGCTGATCAGATAAGATTATCGGGATGGCGACATGCATGCTGGGAGAAGGTCTCTGGACTGTGGTCAGTTGACTGCTGTCTCTCTCTCTTTGGGAGCCTCGTTATTCGCTACACAAATGTAGAATATATCACACACTTTGGAGCAATTCTGAGTCAATGTTCACATGTTTCATATAAACCTTTCAAATAATTAATTTTTGTAAATGTCTGAGCAACAAATTGAATGTATACCAAACTGTTGTTTAGTCCTTAATTGATATTTATAGATGGTCATTTTGTTCATGAAATGTTTTTATTTAAACCCAGGTAATTGGCTGAAATTGAGACTAAAACTGCAACAACAACAAAAAAAAGTGCAATGGCAATGATTTAAGTCTGTGAATGATAGCTGCATGGATGCCTCCAACAACATGACCCTTGAGACTCAAATCTTGCTTTGGCGAGGCACAATCTGTGCTGCTCAGTGATCCATAGGACTTTCTTGTCCTAAGAAGAGTTAGTCAAGCACACAGACATGTGGTGGGCCAAGAGGATGGTACAAAACAATGCCAGTGCACTCAACTGCAAACACCAAGAGGGCTTGATAAGTGCAGTACAGGGCAATGAAATGACGGGCAGCTGTTTCTCCGATCTTTTCAATCTGTGATCTAAAGTCTTGGGGTTAAAGATAAAAAACAGACCAAGATAGACAGAAGTGAACTGAAGTTGGACTACAAGCTATACTGAAAACTCCTGTCATCCTAAATAATTTTGTTTCTTTTTCAGTTCATGTCACATCTCAGATCTCATCACAAATGTCTTTATCTTATCATCACAAAGAGCTTGGGGCCTTGTTCTTTCCTACTCATTCTCTTTTAAATGTACTTGTGATGCTTAATGAGTTATGGACTTCACAGTGATGCTTTAGACAGTGATCTCTTGTTAGGTGCTTGTCATTTCTGGAGGAGCTCAGACTATTTTTGATCTCCGCTGCTTTGAAAGTTACTAAGCAACTGTCTATGGGCTTTAGAGACAAACTGTCTCTCTCATAAAACACTCCTACACATTTTATTTAGTGGCAACAGTAATACAGGAACCAAAAAATCTGTTGAAAACATACTGAGCACCTTATCTTTTATGAAAAAAGCATATTTGAATGAAACTAAAGACAAGCATTACCCCAACCCATTTTTGCCAATACAATCTCTAAACAATAAAACGTCAACCTTTATTTATAGCATCAATACTGCTTAAAATCTGTTCGCACTAACACTGTACATTCCTGGTCCCTTAAGTTTGTGACAAAATTTAGAAATCCTGATCGGAGACCTGGAAGATCTCAAAAGTATCACACACAGAGCATGTGTCTCAGGTCTCGTGTACACAGAGTGCTTGTGCATCTCTTGAGTGTTGTAGTATTATCTCCAGTGTTGGGTGTAGAGTACTTGGATTACTTTTTGTAAAAGTCGTCCTACAAGCCCCATCCCCAATAACCCACCCCCCTCTGTTATTCCTGCTGTTATACCCCTATACCCCTATCTCTCATATGTGGTTTGACTATGCGAGGACCGACGCGCGGAAAGATGAAAACATAATCACAGCGCCAAAACTCTCAGTGAATCATAATGAACCGTACTTACGGCCACCACGCGAAACCGCGTTGGTGAGATAGGGTTATTAGTAGTTAACAGTTTATGGGCCAAATTTCGCTAAGTGATGATGGTAGAATAATGATAAAGGTTTTAAAAGAGTTTTAATTTTCTGCAATGGAAAATTACTAGTTACTTTTATCAGAAAGCAATGCTGTAATGTAACCAATTACTTTTTAAAGACACTTTAAACCACTTTTTTTTACCATAAAGTGAAATCATGACTTCTGAATGCAGCAAAGTCAGTGCTAGGGATAGCTGCAGAAAAAGGCAATGTAAAAGTATAGATAAAAAACAGTGAACTAAAAAAATATTAAACAGCTACACTCTTCGGTAAGATGGGGTGTGCCAACATCCAAACTGTATAATGGTTTAACCGAACAAATGATAGAAAAAGGGGAATAAACTTCCATCAGAGGTATTTCACTTGAGAAAAAAAAAAATATTTTTAAATGTTGTTTTGAAGTCTTCTGAAACCACAATATTTTGACAACCAAAACATTCTGAGGGGGTCCATATGCAGAAAATACAGATGACATAATCTTTGTAATTAGTAAATCAAAGTTTTTTTTTTTTTTTTTTGGAAATCAGCAACCAAATTAAGCCATTCCTGTGAATTATTGGACTGCCATAAACATTAAATACCCAAACCATTAAAACCGACAAAGTAATAAACACATTGGATTTATGGCAGCTGTCACCACCTCTAAGAGCCGTTCTGTTAAGAAAATTAATGCTCACCTTCTGCCCAATCAGAATTGAGAAATCACTAGTATTGTGATTGAGAGTGGATTAGAGGAGGAGCTGTGAAGGAAACAAAGCAATTCATTTTAGATAATAATTAGTAATAAATCGTAGTTCCAGTAAGTAGCTTTAATAGTACTGTAAATGTGCGCTTTCATTGTTGAAATTTAACAAATAGCCATTTATCTTGCTTGCTTTATAAAGAGTTCATGATAAAACAAGAAACGTTAACAGATTTTAATAAAACAAAAAGATGAGGTGAACAGGACTGCACAGAATAAGAACACTTGACTGGAATGCTTTAAACCAAGAGGGTAGCAGACAAATAAAATGTTAAAAACTGAATATAAATGAACTTGAACTATAGAGAAGTATAAAACAGATAAATAAATGCAGGTCATAAAAACATAAAAAAAGAAATAAGCAGAATTACTGGGACCATATAAATAAATATAGTATAAAAAATACAGTCCTAGGAAATATCACGACAAGTGCACATGTAGTGCATGTGCGATGCTGCCATTAGAAATCTTCCTACTCTACACACTGACGATGAAGATTGTCATCCAGAAAAGGAATACAATGGAAGTAATCATGGTCAAATTTCGCAACCCTTGTTCCATGAAAATTCATTCCAAAGTTCAGCTGAGACTCAAATGAAGCTTTTGCAGTCACATTGAAGCTAAACTTAATAGATCTTTCTGAGTTATTTTAGTACAAATGTAAGTTAGCCATCTACACAGTTTACACATCTGTTCCGCACAGATATATTGTTGTATTGTAACTTTGGATAAAAGCATCTGCCAAATAAATAAATGTTTATCTGTATTTGTTCTCATCAGCTGTGTAAAATATAAACCGCTGAGTTCAGCTGAGTGCTTTTTTTTCTTCTAAATTTCCTCTTCGACATAAATGAATCAAGACTTTATAACGCTGTGCAAACTCAGCTGTTGAGCTCCGTAGCATTTGATATTTGAGTAAAGTGCAAGAAAAATTATTTTCAGGTTTCAATTTCTTAAAATGTTTTGTTTTGGTATTGAATTCCTAAATGCTTGGTAAAAAATAGTTTGGAATAATTAAGGTTATTCTTAGTACTTAGTATTACAGTATCACTATACTGCTAATCCCAGTAGTTCTGTGTCTTTGTTTACATGACACAACAGTGACGCAATGTCATGTATACTAGCAATTTCATGCTCATAAAATGTAAAGTTTTGAGTGCAGGCTGCTTCCAATAATCGTTTAAGTGTATTGGACAAATCTTTATTTACAATATGTATACTACTTTGCTACAGAACAGTATGTAGCCAATTGATACATATGATTAACATTGGTACTACAGTACATTGCTGGGTGTTCACCTACTAGTACAGGGAATATCAGAAAGAGCTGGAAATCAAGTGATTTCACATTTTTCCCTAAAAAGAATATTCGTACCAATTCAGCAAGGTAGGTCAATTTAGCAGGGTTATTGCTAAAAGGGCAATCTAGCCAAAATAGCTTCCAGTGTATGGCAAGAAATCGGGACAATTACTGCCAAATCCTTCCTGTGTGCTCCCTAGCCCCTTATCCCCAACACAATCAGTGTCTTTCACTAGAACTTAATAATATCGTCCCATTGCACCCCTTTTCTCCTAATCCCTTTTCCTTTTATCTCCACAATTCACTGTGCCATGGATCATATGCACAGTCTCAAAACACATATCACTGATGGTAGATATCTGGCCTTTTCCTTTGTCCCCCCCCCCCCTTTCTGCTTCTATCCTGCCCTTATCTCGTTTTTTTTCTGTTTATTCATATGCACCAGGTACGTGTAATCATCACAGACGAAAACGATTGTGTTCCAGAATTCCTGCAGTCCATTTATAGCAAAGAAGGCATCCCAGAAACAGTAACGACAGCAACATCTCTGCTTCAAGGTAAGGCTTTATACGCAGATTTTTACTGGGGTTCATTTACACATCATGATCCATTTGGGTGGTGTTAGAATGGTGGTGTGTGTGGGTTCGAGGACATGCCATGAACTGGATGAAAATTTTTTTTGCTTTTAACCCTGACCAGGATAGTGTTTTATTTTACCTGTGCTGGTTATTTACATTTACATTTACATAGCGATCCTGAATACAGGATAAAGTGGTACAGATGATAAGTGAGTGAGTGAGTGTGTAATGACAAGTAAAATAACAGTTAAAAACCATTTAGATTCTATTTCTAATGATACATTCACAATAAAGATTGCCTCGGGTTACTTTGCTATAACCCTGTTCCCTGAAAAAGCGGTAACAAGATGCTGTGTGAAAACGCTATGGGAACATCTTTCTGTGTTGCCGGTTGTGAAGCATGTGTGTATCAAACACGCCAAATTTTGGCATATAAAACCTCGGTCAGGTGACGTCATCTGATGAAGCGCACCTGCAGGTTATAAATAGGAGTGAACCGGAAACATTCCTCAGATCAATTTTGTCTGAAAGGACGTCTGTTCACGCAAGCAGTGTGGCATTGGAGCGCAGCATCTGGTTCCCGCTTTTTCAGGGAACAGGGTTACAGCAAAGTAACCCGAGATGTTCCCTTTCAAAAGCTACACTCAATGCTGTGTGAAAACGCTATGGGAACGAGAATACCAACACCGCCGCACTGCCAACAGTGTCTGCCATGGCTAGTGTGGTGGACGTAAATCTGATGAATGCATAAGTGAAAACCTTTTCTGCTCCGGAGCTGTAAAAGGCGGAGGACAGAGGCTTCGAGGAAGACTGGATGCATGGACAAGAATGAAAATAGTTCGGGTGAGGATGCAGAATAGCTTTGACTAGCCCAGGGGCAAAGTCTAGGCAGGACGGGAGCCTGCAGATCTCTTGAAAGGAGTAACTACTGTATAAGAAAAAACATATTATGGGTCAGAAGCCAGACAATCAGACCCCATCAGTCAGAACATGACAAGCCGAAATAGCGGCTACGTACCTTCTGAGGGTACTAGGGCATAAGCCCGAGGACAACTTTCCTGCAGAACTCCAGCACTGAAACAATTCGGCAGTGGACTGGGTCTACATGTTTCACCATGCACCACTTTCAAATACCCTCTCCTTGGGGGCATAAGTTCTTCTAGTGCGTGAAGGTTCCTGGGCTCCCAAGTTCATATACCCGGGAATGTAAATCGCCTTGAGGGACAGGAACTCTTCCAGTGCCCAAAGCAGAACCTGGTGCACTAGCTTATTCAAGCGGCGCGAGCACAGTCCGCTCTGGCGATTATGTACAGTACAAGACTACCGTAATGTTGTCCACCCGAACTAGGACATGGTAGACTCAACTGCTGGAGGAGGTGTTTCAGGGCCAAATAAAGCCATCAGTTCGGGGCAATTGATGTGCCACGCGAGAAGATGGCCTCTCCAGCTCCCTTGGGCTGGACGGCCATCTAAGACCGCACCCCAGCCCGTGAGGGAAGTGTCTGCCGTTAGCGTCTCGCGACGACAAAAACGCACATAGAGTGGGACCCAAATTCAGAAACCGGGGTCTGAACCACATAGAAAAGGGTACGAAGCCTCTAGCGCGTAACCCTTATTGCCTCTGATGATTGGCCCTTGAGTAAATCCCCTGGCTTTTAACCACAACTGAAACAATCTCATGTGCAGCAGGCCCAAAGGTATTACCGTGGATGCAGCTGCCATGAGACCTAAAAATCTCTGAAAGTGATGAACAGTCACTTTCTGGCCTAGCTTGGTTTCCTTCAGGGTGTTGGAAATGGATTCGACACGCGCAGGAGACACCTGTGCCCGCATTGCGATCGAATCCTACGTGACACCCAAATATGTTGTATTCTGAGCAGGAAAGAGAACGTTTTTACACTGCGTTCCAAATTATTACTCAAATTATATCTTTCTCTAATTTGCATAATTAGTAAATGCAAATGACAGTCAGTATAATTTTATAGTCATCAACTATTAGGGTATAATTTGAATTTTATTGAACAAACCTCCTAATGATAATATTTATTTTAAAAATAAAAAATGCCCTGTTCCAAATTATTATTCACAACAGTGTTAAAACATTTTATAGGTTGTAAAGAACTGAAAATAGGCTTTTGTTGAATTTGCAGCATTAGGAGGTCATATTTACTGAAATCAAAAACTATTTTAATGAAAAACATCCTAACAGGGCATGTTACATCTTAACATAGGACCCCTTCTTTGATATCACCTTCACAATTCTTGCATCCATTGAACTTGTGAGTTTTTGGACAGTTTTTGGAGAATTTCTTTGCGGGATGTCAGAATAGCCTCCCAGAGCTGCTGTTTTGAATCAAACTGCCTCCCACCCTCACAGATCTTTTGAGAATCCTCCAATGGTGCTCAATGGGGTTGAGGTCAGGGGAGGTTGGTGGCCACACCATGAGTTTCTCATCTTTTATGCCCATAGCAGCCAATGACACAGAGGTATTCTTTGCAGCATGAGATGGTGCATTGTCGTGCATGAAGATGATTTTGCTACAGAAGCCACGCTTCTCTTTTTTGTACCATGGAAGAAAGTGGTCAGTCAGTATACTTTGCAGAGGTCATTTTCACACCTCCAGGGACCCTACAGGGGCCTACCAGCTCTCTCACCATGATTCCGGCCCAAAACCTCCTTGTTGCCATCGCAGCCCAACCATCCACTACTCCATCCATCTTGACCATCCAGGGTTGCACGACACTCATCAGTAAATAAGGCCCACTACAACCGTTTCTGCTTGTGAGCATTGGTTAGGGGTGGCCGAATAGTAGGTTTATGCACAACTGCAAGCCTCTAAAGGATCCTACACATTGAGCTTCAAATACCTATTTGCTGCTTTGTAATGGCATTTCAGCAGCTGCTCTCTTAATCCGATGAATTTGTCTGGCAGAAACCTTCCTCATTCTGCCTTCATCTGCACGAACCTATCTGTGCTCTGAATCAGCCATGAATGTCTTCACAGTACAATGAGTTTTCGTGAAATATCTAATGTTTTCATACCTTGCACAATTTGACGCTTTTCGACAGCAGAGAGATCATTTTTCTTTCCCATATTGCTTGAAACCTGTGGCCTGCTTAATAATGTGGAACAACCTTCTTCAGTACTTTTTTTTTAATTGGGCTTATCTGGCAAACTAATAATCACAGGTGTCTGAGATTCATTTCAGTAATCCAAAGAGCCCCAAGACGCAATACCATCCATGAGTTTAATTTAAAACTAAACATTTAATGTTTGACACTTACATCCAATTTGCATAATAATTTGGAACACAGTGTATGGCGTTGAATCTCTTGAATCGCTTGAAACTGGATCCTACAGCCTCTCTCTACAGTCCTTAATACCCAAGGAGATAGAAGTTTGGCATCATGGACTACGGCAGGAGATAACCGAAAAACTAACCTCATGTTAGTGTTGCCCAAAACACCAGTGGTGGCGGAGCATGAACACCAGGGAGGGCACTTTGTTCTTAATGAAGAAGACAGGGAGGATGATGTCCCAGGAGAGAGATAGCCTGGAAGCGTCTCTTCTATCTGGGGCGTCATCATATAACCCAGCGCTTCCACATCAACTATATTTAAATAAATAATTAAATTGATGGCACGAAAACACGGGATGAATAAAGCTTACTCCATGAAAGGGTTAACTCGTCGTGGAGGTTGCTAAGGAAAGGGTGAGAGACACCTGTCGTCTAATTTCGAGTGCTTGGAGGCTATTTCCATCTCCGCGGAAGCGAGAGAAAATGTCTATCCTGCCCATTTCACAAGCCAGGGCGCGCTTGAGAAGCGGACGGAGGAATTTCCCGATCCGACGAGAGCGTGAGAGAAAGGAGAGGAATCCGTCTCCCGCAGCTGTGCCGGATGCTCATTGTTTTAAGCCCCAGGAATTCGCCGCGGCTCGTAGCTTCTCTTTAAAGAATGCGAGCCGCATGCAAAGCAATTTAATAGAAACACTAAGTGTGGAGATCGCCCCTCCAGGATGGATACATCACGCGGAGAGACACATCTCGCTTGAAACTCAGCCATATCTGTGATTTAAACACTTTATTTCGCTGGTTTACACACACACACGCGAACACAAAACGTACTGAAGACAAAAAGATCTGAGGAATGTTTCCGGTTCACTCCTATTTATAACCTGCAGGTGCTCTTCATTAGATGACGTCACCTGACCGAGGTTATATATGCCAAAATTTGGCGTGTTTGATACACACATGCTTCACAACCGGCAACACAGAAAGATGTTCCCATAGCGTTTTCACACAGCATCGAGTGTAGCTTTTGAAAGGGAACTCTTCTGTGTCTGAAATAGTACTTTACTTCATACTTCTTATGCAAACAGTGAATTATGGCTTCATTATGGTAATCGTGCAGTAGCTACTCTAAATAGTTTGTTCACTAACCAGTGGGGATTTCACAATTACAACTAATATTCCTCATTGTACATTTGATTGAGATTGCAAAACTTCCAAAATAAAACCTATGATTTGATACCAGACAGATGGATGAAAATAATAGCCAACCAGTCATCCTAAATTAGATTAATTAATTATAACATGAGATCATTTTCTTTTGTATGCACTCCACTTTACCATTCCTGGTATTTCCTATGATGGCTACATTACTGTGTAAATGTGTTTTTGTCAGTGAATTGGTCTCCTTTTTCTCATTACTAAATTAATTTCCAATTGCTAATGTAATTGCATTTATGATTTGTAAATTAAGTGGGTTTTAGTGTGGGCTCAGGGGTTTGAAAAGCAGTCAGGGGGTGTGTGATTTTTTTAAATTGAGAAACCCATAATAATCAAAATGATTATATTTATTACTTAGTTCTTATAGTACTGGTCCAATAACTGAATAGATTTATTCCAAACACAATGTTATAGAATTTTGAATAATTTAAACTATGCAATTTCTTTAAATATAATTTTACTTTTGTTTTGTTAAAATGGTCTCTATCTAGGAATAGGCTCGATAACTCCAAGTGTGCAGTAAATAACATACAATTCCATGTCCTGAACCTTGGTGAGAGGATTGATTATTGCAATAATGTTTTAAAAGCAAAAACATTTTGGAATTGCTATTAAAATTTAATTCCTTCATTTCTAGAACCTGCTTTATTCTGGATAGGTTCATAGTGGATCCAGAATCAATGAACAGCGGGTATTTTATTATTACAATAAACTATGCACATCTGATGCTACTTGTTTCATAGTTTTAGTCTATGGCTGATTTTAGAAATTAATTGATATAGGTTATATTGGCAAATTGCATGTTTCTGTTTGTTTGAGCGGCATATACTGTACTCACAAATCTGTTTAAAAGTAAGTATGTATAGCCTAATTATTACCACATAGCTATTGCTCTAGCTTCTTAGGGTTAGATGGAGGCAGATGATTCGCTGTGGCGACCCCTGAAAGGGAACAGCCGAAAGACAAAGAAGAATGTACACTAATCAGCCATAACATTCCAACACAAAATATTACGCCCAGTATTGTGCCCCTGGTTGTAGGTTAAGGCCTCTGTGATTTGAATTAGTTTGTCCGGCCCATCAGGGTGCTCGATTGGATTGGGATCTGGGGACTTTGTAGGCAGGATCGGAGGTCTTGGGCTCTTTGCCTGCTGGGCACCATGTGCAGGGACTACAGTATGTGTGTTCGGGAGCCAAAAACTAGTTTTTGTTCTAATGGCCTGGATTTTGTCTCCTGCTGGAATGGGTGACTGTTGGGTGCCCATGTTCCTGCCAACAGTTTACTGGTATGTAATTGATAATCAATGTTAATGCTGATTGGCGTATCTGGATATGGGGATGTGGTTTTACTGATGTGATTTAACTGAATTGTATTTTCATCTTCCTTCTGATAAGAGTTATGGTTGTCTGAGTCATTATAGGATTCTCTCAAACCTAAAATGTAATTAAAGTCCAATAGTCCAATGTACACAGTAACAGAATGACAGGTGCTTGAAACACAGACACACACACATTTTTTTTTGTTTTGTTTGTGAGGTATTTCAAATAAGTTGCTTGGTATACATGACAATAACTTGATGGATACACACAGATGCCCACACAGATGCTCCCACACAGACATGCGCCCACACCGACCGACACACACACACACACACACACACACACACACACACACACACACACATAGTCATTGCCTTTCTTACCTTTTCACTTTAAAAAAAAAATAAATTTTTTTTACCAAACTGACATTTTACTTTCTTGTCTGTAAATTTCATAGTGAATCTTGGCATGCCTTCATTCAGTGTCTTGCAAGTGCACTTAAAGCACACAACGGCAGACATGCACCTGAGGCAATAGGGATCATAGAAGAGTTTGATAGCCTGATGCAAACAGGTACACGCATGAAACAAGATGCGTGAACAGCTGCTGGAGCATGGCTGCCTGTACAGGAGGGAAGGAGTGAGGAGGTGTGGAGTGAGTGAGACTCTGAAGTGAAACAAAAGCTGAAGAGACTAAACAAGTGGCAAATTCAGACCCAACAACATGCAAAGTTTTTTTTTTTTTTTTTTTTTTTTTCTGCAAACAAACACCAGCCTGGGTTTCCAAAGGGGTTTGTTGTGACTTTGGGAAAACAAGTTTTTGGCAGACATTTCAGTAGATTATCTAAGAGACTGCTGGTAGATTAAAGAAGGTGAAGCAGAGAAATGTACAGCAGGTGTCCTGGCTGTGCTCAGCAGGTGCAGCTGAACCGCATCTGTGTGGCGGGGTGAGCAGGCTTCCTGCAGATTATCCACCAAGCTCAAAATGTTCCTTACGCTTCGATTAAACAACTTCAGAACACCAGATGAAGGTGCATTTCATTTTCTGGCAGATTATTAGTCAAACATCTGCAATGAATGAGCAGAAAATGTCATATAAAACCATCTGCAGGGAGGCTGCGCTCTAAATAATGAATAGATTATGAATGATGAATTTCACATATTACAAATAAATAAATATACAAAACATACAAAATTACAAGTCTCATATTTTTCAATGTTAATTGTTCCTTTTTGTTTATTTCTCAAATGCAAATTATATCTGATTGATCTCCTCTGGGAACATTTCCTTCTACTTTTTATTAAATTTTTTTTTAAAGAAATGGCAGTTATTATTTCCAGGGTTGCATCTTGTAGTGCTTTATTAAGGAGCAGGCACAGAGATTAGAAAACTGTCTGTAGGATTAGTGTGCTGGGAACGAGAGGACCAGATTGAACCAAGGGAGATGACGAGCGTAAATTTGGATAGCATTATACAGTCAGAGTAGTTTCTGGTACTCAAGGATTATAAAAGTATTCATGGGGGGATAATCAAAATGTCTCATGGCTCATCCTGTGATGCTCATAGCATTGACCTAACTACAGTTGTATATACATAGTTAAAGATTTATCGAATGGGTGATTGATATACAAGTAAGGTTTTTTTTCTTCTTTTAATTGAATATATTTCAGATAAATAATATTAATTATGTCAGTAATTGTTTGAAGCCGTACAGGATTGACCGTAATGTGGAGTCATTACTACAATTACAGCATCCGCAGATGATGCTGAACATTTATATCGTCTAGCTTACTTGCACAGATTGTGTTCACACCTTGCAATACTGTACATACACTCCGACCTAAATTCACAATTTATACTGACAACAATGCCTCTATGAAATTAATAATTGAAGAACAGCTCATTTATTCTCTCTCTCTCTCTCTCTCTCTCTCTCTCTCTCTCTTTCGAACAAAAATCCACTAATACTCTAAGACACTTAAATAAAATTTTAAATGTTCTCCTAAGACAAATCTAATGTAAGGAATAAAACATGACCTGGTGGTGTGATCAGCCCTGAAGTTTATTACTTTCCAATAACCACACATCACTTGGTGTTTCTTTTCTGTTATACCACTGTAAGCTTCGTGCCTGTGCTTTTTTTTTTTTTTATTACAGAACTACATTTTTGAAGCAATTTACAGTTATGTTTAATGTTCAGTATACAGTACCTGTGACTCTTTTTCTACTGGTGAAAGTCATGCTGTTATGATCCACACCTTCTGACCAATCAGAAACAAAAATTCAATAGTACTTTTATTCCCACTTACTTGTAGAAGGGGGTTGAAATAAAAAAGAATGATGTTCTTGATGGTTATAATGTATGAACACCATACATGAGATCATAATTAACCAAATACAACCATATTTCACTCCAAAGTAATGAGCTGTTTTTCTAGAACACCATTAGTCTTGTCACTAATATGTATCGAATAGATAAATATCAGCCATTTTATTAAGTCCAAAATTATGTCAGTTCCCCTTGTGCCACCAAAAACAGCTCTGACCCCTAGGGGCATGATTTCACAAGACCTCTGAAGGTGTGTTTTGGTGTCTGGACATTAGCAGCAGATCAGACAAGTGCTGTACAAATCCTAAGTGCTGTAAGTTGCACAGTGGGGACTCCACGGGTCAGACTTGTTTGTACCGCACATCCCATGGTTGCTAGATCTGAATGAGATCTTGTGAATTTAGAGGCTGGATCAACAAGTTTGAACTCTCAGACGCCTAAGGTCAATACACAGTGTTGTGTTCTGATACTTTTCTTTCACAGCAAATGCATTGGCTTTTCTGTGGGATCGGACCAAAAAGACTAGCCGTTGACTACACAGGCATAAATAAGGCTTGGTTGGCCATGATCTTGTCACCAATTTTCCAAAAATTATTATATAAAATTGATTATCAGTGTTATTGTTACAGTATGTGGTGATTGAATGTTTGTTAGATGTTGACCTCTGTCCTGTCATGTAATAACAAACCCTTAAATCTCTAGGGAATTGATAATTTAAGAATTTAGAAGTTTTAATGTTAATTTCAGGGAAAATGATTGGTAAGAGGAAATTGTGCATTTTAAATCCCAAGTGCGGTGTAATCTTATTCCCTGAGGCACAAAATCTCTGACGGACATCAGAATAGCAGATTAAAACTTGATCCCAGCTTGGTTATCCTGAATATTAGAAAGCGCACACAGAGGTCTTTTGTCAGTTAGTTGATCACCAAAAGAGGTGATTTGTGTAACATACTGTGCTCAGGATGACAGGAGTTGAATGAGTTGAACCTGTTTGAGGTAGCGAATAGGACGGTTTTAAATATACAGTATGAAATACCACCTTACTGCTGATACTAACAACATATTCTTTCGAACACCCCCCTCCCAGGCACTGTACAGTACATCAGCCAGCTTCTGTTTTTGATCATATTAAATTCATGTTTTCAAGAAATAAAGTGTTAGCTTGCAATATTCTGCTGCCCACTTTAGACCAACATTTTATGCACATATAGCAGGAATTTGGCTTGAATGGTAGATTTCTGCTGAGCCTCAGTGTTTAATGACAGCTGTTAACATCTAACCTTTTATGCCATGAAGTTGTAAATAACAAACATCTCAGAAGCCCATAATTTATCATCTGAGATTCAGCAAAAAAAGCTGCTTCTGTAGTGCAGAATCAGGAAAACTATCCCTAGAATCAAAAATGTTTACTTCAGTTTTTTTCCCTCTCTTTTCTTAGGGTGTCAACTCACAAAGTGGCTGCTGTGTGTGCAGCTTTTCATTCTGAGTAGTATACAAAAAAGGCCCGTGGCTTATTTGCGTTCAGCTATAGTTGTTGAATGCAATGAACCCCTCAGCCCGAGACCTTTTGATTGCATGTCAAATTCACTTTGTTATAAGAAAATCTTACTTAAGCAGGTGGAAACTGCATATAGACTATCTATTTTCTCAAGGAAGCTCAAATATATGTTGATCCTGTGAGTCTATGAGCACAAATTTCTCTTGTTCACTCTCATCACCATCTACCTGTTTTCTCCTCTATTTCTTCCATTCACCTGCTCTTCTCCTTCCTCCTGTCTGTTTTCTTTCTGTTTCTTCTTTTTCTGTCTCTCCTGCAGTATCAGCCACTGACTGTGACTCGGAGCAGAATGCTGACATCACTTACTACACACTGAGCTCTGATTTCATCATCTCTCCCCATGGCACCATCTTCCCGGCAGGAGCTCTGGATTATGAGCGCCCCAACCATTTATATGAGTTTGTGGTAATGGCTGTGGATAAGGGTGAGGTGCCACGGACGGGGACAGCTACGGTACGCCTGCGTATGGCCAACGTCAATGATGAGCCGCCCGAATTCTCCCAGCCAGTGTGAGTGCAGGTTTCTAAAATGTTCTTCTACACTTTCATTTGATTCATTTGAACATATCATCTGTTTGAAGTAAAGTATTTTTTTTTCTTTTTAAATCATTTAGGCTTGGATTTATTTCCAAATTAGCTGACGACACTTTTGATGTTTTATACCATTTCATAACATTTAGGTTGCTCTTGGTATATTACCCACAATCCACTACGACAATTACATTCCCGCCTATCCCCGGATGCCTTCCAGACTCAGCTGTGCAGTTCTGTGCATGTGAAGTGCTCCATCATGTCCATAACTCAGTCTTTACCTGTTTGTCTCTTCTCTTGTCCATGTGCATCAGCCTGGGGTTGCAACACTGTGCCAGTGTTGATAGTTTTGTTGTGATGAGCTTAACTGTTTTTTGCTATTTTCCCCTTTTTGCTTGAGGATCCTGGGCCCTTGGCTTTGTTAATTGGCCGATTTTCTGGCAGCATGCTCAGTGAAGCAATGAGGCACTGAGGCAGGTTTAGTGAGCCGTGCATTCAACTGAGACTGGGAGGAGCGACAGATACCCCCCACCACCACCCCTCTCTCTCTCTCCCTCTGAGGCTATCATGCATATTTTTTATTAATTATAATTACTATGTTTGCTGAATATGACATTATACACTCTGTTGTCACACTTTATTGTATGTACTGTGTATATAGAACTACAATACATGTCTTTCTTTATTCCGGCCACTTTCCTACAAGAATCGTTAGAATAAAATCTGGTACAAGGTGATAGCGGAAATATTGACTTTGTCCTGCCTCTGCTTTCCACCTGACCTGTTGTCCCTAAACACCCATCTTAGTGCATCCCATTGATTATCCTCCATCTTACCCATTAAATAGCTGAGCTCGCTTGTGTCCGGACAGTAATTGAGTAGTTTGTAATGTCTGTCACTGCTGTTTGTTCCAATTCACTGGGCTAATTTGCGTTACAAGACGTTCCACTAAGACCAAAGATGAGCCTTGTCACTCAGGCAGACACGTCTCCACAGTACATCATTACTGAAGCGGCTCGTCTGAGCCAAAATAGAAGGGAGACACAAAAAAGTGAGAGGAAACTACTGAGTCATATTTCTGAAAGAACAGGATGAGATTTTACGGTGTGTTGACACAGAAGAGAGAGCGACAGAGACAGAAAGAGGACAATAATGAGCATAAAAACATCAGTCTGCAGACTTTACATTTTTTATTTAGCAAATTTCTTTTTTGTTTTAAAAACTTAAGGTGTTATGTCAGGATTAAGCGGTATAGAAAATGAATGAATGAATGAATGAAGGTGTTATGTTCAAATCAGACTGGGACTTTTGATTGTGCACAAGCCCTAATTTCAGGGTTGCACTCATGCTTGGATCCCATCAAGGTAGAAAGTCTTCTCAGTAAGCTGGAGCTATGATCGGACTGCTTCTTTTCATCTGAAATGCTGGCCTCCCAGGAACTCCTTTCGTGGCCCAAACATGTATAAATACCTGAAAGAGAGAACAGGACTGTACATGAAATGTGGTAATTACATTACTACCAGATAAATAGTGTTTGTGAATGATCATATGTACAGTTTCCACAGACAGAGACACTTTGGCCAGGATCATCATTCACGCCTTCTTTTACAGTAAATCGTTTGCACCATTTAGATATTTTACCGCGGCTAAGAGTCTCATCGCCATATTGTGCTTGGAATCCTGTGTAAATATCTATTGGTTTTACTCACTCACTCTCACTCACTCATCTTCTATACCGCTTTATCCTGTATTCACGGTCGCGGGGGGCCTGGAGCCTACTGTATCCCAGGAGTCTTATGGTACGAGGCGGGGTACACCCTGGACAGGGTGCCAATCCATTGCAGGGCACACACATACACTCACGCACACACACACTACGGGCAATTTGGGAATGCCAATCAACCTAACCTACATGTCTTTGGACTATTAGAGGAAACCAGAGTACCCGGAGGAAACCCACCAAGTACGGGGAAAACATGCAATCTCCATGCACACAGAGACAGGAATCAAGCCTGGCCCGGGAAACAATACCGGACCCTATACGTGCAAGGCGGCAGTGCTAAGCACTACACCACCGTGCCGCCTCTATTGGTTTTATTCATAAGAAATTTCTTCAAAAGTCCTGGTTTGACACGAAAGCCTCATATGTTAGTAAGTATAATTAGACTAGAATTCTTTTTGCTGTTAAACAGTGGGCTCCTCATTCAGGAAAATGATTGAACATGTCAAGAAAGGAGGAAAGCATGTGGTGAAAGCAAACTACGCATTGATTTAATCCCATGCTCATCATGTTACTGTGGCTGGGATCTCTTCCCGGCATTGGATGACGGTTTCTATACAGTTGTCTGATGTTTGCAAGTTTGCGAGGTTTCTGGTTTGTTGTAAGGTGTAAGAGGATATCACCATGGTCAATTTTGATCAATATGTAGGGAAATATTGCAGAATTTTTATGTTACCTCTGTGAAGGTTATTGATGTATACATACTGTACTATATGTGGTGGCCCCACAAAGATTAGACACCAACATAAACGTAGTTTTGTAATAATGCGTTGTACTGAATAATGCTTTGTCTTTACTCTCCTGTTCCTCGTCTTTTAATCAGGATCTGTGTGTTTTATAGCCAAAATTCTTCAATTTTCCCCATCTCGTCACACTCATTATCCATTCATTTCTTATTTTCCACATTCCTCCTCTTGACTGTCCCAAAAGTTTGTGTTTGTGAATATATGACCCTCACAACCTCACACATGAGGATGTCATTCCAGATTCAGTCCTCCGTTGCCGTTATAAAAGTCTCCCCTTTTCTAAAAAGGCTTTATACAACATTTGGGAACATGGCTGTAGGGATTTACCTGTTCAAGCATGAGGGTGTTAGCGAGGTTAGGCACTGAGGTTGGATGAGGAGACCTGGGAGACAACGTTCCAGTTCATCACAAAAGTTTTCAGCAGAGTTGATTTTCTGTGAAGGCCACTCAGGTTCTTTCACAGCAACCTTGGCAAAATATGATTTTATATACCGTGCTGTGTGCACAGGGACACGTTTGTACTGGAATAAGTTTGGGCCACTAAGTTAAAGTGAACAGAAACTGTTGAAATATAGAATACAAAGACATCCTAAATAATTGTGTGGTCCCAACTTAATGTAAACAGTTTGGCAAAGAACCACATATGGAAAAGTGAAACTTTTGGACTTTTGGAATGTATTACTCACTACCTCGGTTAAGTTTTGCTCTGAATTGTCACACTTTTGTGTTGGACCAATTAGATGTTATGATGTGTCTATTACTAGGGACATCTGTTGATTACTTCAAAACTGTTAAAGGAGGTGACAGTGTTACAAGTGTTACGTGTTTCTTTTAACTGACTCAACACAACCGCAATATGGTTGTAGGAATAACAGAAGCATTTCATGCACTGTGTCTTTGATAGATTTCTTAGGAATCTTCAGTTCAAATAAAGCTGTGCAGTTTCTTCCACCGTGTCAGGACAACAAGCTAATTCTAAGCTAAGGACCACACAAGTTGAATTACAAGTGAAATTGCAAATTATATTCTTCTTAGTACCAACCCTGATAGTGGAATTATCTGGCAGTTTGCACTCCTTTGCAAAGTCACCACAATCTACTTTCTGGATTTGGATTCTGCAAAGAACTTGCTTTTTACAAAGATGTTACCAATAGGTTAACGTCCAATACGAGTTCAATTTTAAACTTTTTTTTTGTTTTCCTGACCTACTAAGTGCAGAATGTAACATCAGTCTATCACAGCTCTATCTGCACTTGACCTTTATCAGCCATGATAGACTATTACACCCCTTCTGAGATGAAGAAAAAAGTGCTTTCAGTTCTGTCTAATACAACATTGTTCTTCCTCAATGTGTCAGTGGGAGAGGAATGAGATCTTTAAGGCTGTATGAGAACAAATAGTGGGCAGGAGGGTACATGAGATCTTCGCAGTCAAGCTGTCAGTGTGTGTGCTTTCTTGTTCTATGTTTTAATACCTTAGTTCAGAAATATCTACGCACCTGGGGAAAAAAATTCAGAGGACCATGTGGACATATTAGAATGTCACACCCTGCAGATGAGAAATTCCTGTTTGTGTCATTCACCACTATGCAGTGAAGAAATTCTGTGAAATGGAAACAAGGGAAATGTCTAGTTGGAAAATCTTGTTTGGAAACATATTGTTGTTTGGTAGTCTTTTATTGAAGATATGATTTACTCCAGTTGTCTAAGCCACATTTACTGGGACACTTGTGTGGGTCTTCACTGGGTTTTTAGTGAAAATTTTTTGTTGTTATACAGTAAATATACAATACAGTGCAAAAGTCGTAAGCCACACATTGTTTCTTCAAATTTTGCCTTTAAAGAGATAGACTTTTTATTTTTATTTTTAATGTATTTATTAAATTATAATGTAATGTAAATTATAATTATAAATGTTCCCCCTCTGCACACAAAACCGTAATGCTTGTACAGTCTACTGTACTGTATTTAATCAGCAGCATATTCCACAACCGTTCTTCCATGGCAAAATGCATGCCAAAGCTTCTCCAGTCCCACTGAGCTAAATTGCGTTTGTATATTTCACTGGGAAGGTATATGTAGTACATTGCCTTTTTATCCCTTTTTCATTCCCCAAAAGTAGACATACAGTACACCTGATTTTTTTTTTATTCTATCTTTCGTCTATCAGCTTCCTTCTTTTGGGTCACAGTATTTTTTTTCCAACTCTTGAATGTAATTTACATAAGTTGATTTTATTTTATATGTAGGGTGGCTCAATACTTTTGTACAGTACTGTATATAAAACATATTTGTGACTATGGGGGAGTAGGGGGAAAAATCGTTTTTCATAAAAAAAATAATTATCTGGACATTGGAATGTCCTGTTTTAATTCTTGTCCTATCATAAGTTACAGAGAAAAAAAAGAAAATCTCTACAAGAAATTTAGACATTACCTAAAGTTCCCCAACCGGAACCCAACTGTTGGATGACTTTGTCATATAGTTTACTTTTTAGGTTACGCCATCATCAATCATAAACACCATCAGAATCAGGGTCGAGTTCAAGGAGTCAACGTTGATCTGATGTCAATCTATCAAAGTAATTCTAACTTTCAAAAGCAACCTATTGCTAATACTGTACCAATGTCCCAAAGTCTTTACCGTTGCCAATTTAACATTTCCACAGTGTTTTACAACTCCTGATGGGTGACTCAAATTTGACTTGTATAACTGAGGATCGCACATCAGCATTGCTGATGAATGTATTGTTTTGTACAGCAGAATGGGACACACTGCCAACAGGAAACACAGTTACACCCATTCAATTTGTAGTACTTTATAATGATGGTGTCCCTGAATGGTATACAGTATATGCTATAATTAAGAGCTTAAAAATGATTACACATAGGCCAGTTTTCCCACAGCTCCTTTGTACTCTTCTGGCAGAATAATTCCCATAATGACATTTACAGTACTTAAAGAAACGAGAAAACTGTTTTTATTGAGATTTATTCTAAACAGAACTTTCTCTGAAGCATATTCTGATTATCCCCTAACAAGAACTTTGTCGTGTATTTTCGTGGCTAAATTCTGATTATGTGAATATTGCACATGCACAGTTGTTAGGTTTGTTTGCTGGTTTTAATTGAGGCACAAGCACCTGACAGCTCACCTCATCTCATTCACACTTCCTAGCAAATTCATCTCATACTTTTGAACTTTAAATAAAGTGTGACATAAGGAAACTGCATTCATTAAAGCATAAGTGAGCTCATTATGAAACAACAATATATGTCAGGAGTGGACACAATACATGGTTTTCTGTAAGCACCCACACTTTGGTCATCGTTTATAGGAGAATAGAAGTGTTAATATCTGTTTCTGCGTGGTTTTTTTGTGTGGGTGTCCTTTTCAGATACCGTACTTTTGTGTCTGAAGATGCTGGACCCAATACCTTGGTTGCAACAGTACTGGCCAAAGATCCTGATGGCGATGGAATCACGTACAGAATCTCAGCAGGGAATGATGAAGGCAACTTTTTTATTGACAGTCAAAAAGGTGAACTATTCTATGCTACTTTACTTTCCGTTATTCTCTAATTCACACAGATCAAGCTTATGCTATACATAAAACATACTACAGTATACTACAATATACGCAAGTGTTTGTAGAAAAAAAAAATTCATTCAGCATTTAGTTGGTGTATTTTATTCATTTTATTTCAAGATAAACTTTTAATAGATAATTGTGCAATTGATTGACCTTGTTAACTAAGGCTAGAAGAAAGACACACAGTGATGCAGAGAGATGAATGTCCTGACAAGTCCTTCAGGCTGTCTATATAGCTTGATCAGCATATCTAATTTAAGGATAATAAGGTTACTGCTTCTGGATATAATCTTTTCAGGGCTGATAATTTATTACATTGAGCAATTTGCCTGAGAAATTTAAGGATGTAAATGTCTGGTAAATGTGACATTTGAAGGTTGCCTATCAAACCATTTTCAGTTTGTATCTTAGAGTTTGTTTCAAATGCATGTTTTAGGATATTGCAAAGAAACTCAAAATGGATATTATTTCAGGGAAACATGTCAGTAAAATATATATAGACTAAACGTATTATTATTATTGTTGTTGTTGTTGTTGTTGTTGTTGTTTAGTTGAGGTTTAAAACTTATATTGCACAATGACATAATGGAATCCATTAACATAAACCAAAATAGCAAACTAGCAAATCTCAATAGCAGAATATTTTTAAAGTTGCTAACAAGACTACTGAAAAAGGAAAGTAGCACTACAGAGAAAACTACAAGACAAGAAGCATGGAAACTCACTATACCTGGGAAATGGCAAGTGATGAAAACATTGTGACTTGGCGTGAAAGGCGCTGAGAAAGAAAGAGGCAATGACAACGGCTAAGGAAGGAATAACGTCTATGGAAGGAACAGATGCGTGACAAATTATAAGCAAGTTACAGAAGCCATGATTGACACTTGGGAAGAAACAAAGGCTCTGATATATATTAATAAAGGCTACAGAGGCTGGGGTTGACATTGGGATATGAATTACAGGATGTGAATGACAGAGGCTTATTGAAGCTGTTACCAACACTGGGGCAAGTTCAGAAAGGGCCTTACAGTGATGCAGGGTGAAACACAGTGCTTGTAATAGTGACATGAAGTTGACAGGATAGAACTGGGCTTATGAAGGAGAACTAGGCTTAGGCAATGACACTGATTTTAACATAGAATCAAGATGCAGGCCAGAAGCTAGAAGGCACAGAACCAATAGCTGAGCCAAACTTAGGATTAGAGGAAAAATGATAATAGAGGATCAGGGTCAGTGGATGAGGGACAATTGATCTGAGTCACAAAAATATTTTGTTGAGTGGTAAAGCAGGGCATGGAACAAAGTCAATGATTATTAACTGAGAGTTCTTAACCGAAGAGGCATATCACAAATATTGACATAGGAACAAGATAAAAGTAGGAATGCATTAGATGTTGCAGCAACAACCCACATGGAGTGGACCAAAGGCAAAATTGCTAATCCCAAAATATTAAGGGCAGCAGAAGCAAGGTACAGTATTGCAGAAACATACATCTAAAATATACCCTAAAGACCCGATGAATAATGTGTTATTTATCTAAAGGGGGCCTCCTCAGCAGGTGCAGGTTTGGTTACACAGGCCAGGGCTGGAACATTCATGCATTCATGTCAAAGGGTCTTCTTCTTGGTTTGAAATGTTTCTCTACTCATCCAAACATCAACTTCAGTCTGAGAAAGATTGGTCAGGGATGCCAAATATATCCCAAAGGGCCATTTCTCACCTAAATAGACTCATTGATGGACAATAGCATTGATGGACAATGGAGAATGAGGGGGAGTAGTTGAGATGTGATGGTCACACAAGGGGTGGGGGGGAGGGTCATAGATTTGGTCTGCAGGTGGATGCAAGTGAAGTGTTTTATTTGTGGAATGTTCATGGGAACGACTGCAGTGGGCTCTGAGCCAGGATTGTCATTCGCTGATGTACGGCCTTTTTTACAGCGTTCTCTATTTAAAATGGTTTACTGCGGCTAAGAGTCTTATCTTTGTACTGTGCTTAAACTCTTCTGTAAATGTCAATCAATTTTATGCTTTCATTCATAAGACGTTTCATCATAATTCCCAGTTTGACTTGAACACACCTTGTGTTTATTTACCTCTCACTTATTTAAAAAATTTTTTTTTGTTATTTTGGCACACAGACAGAATAGTGTTAAGGGAGCTTTCATCAACATAATGTCTGCCCTTGTAAAGGTGGAGACGGATAAATGTTGGAGTAGACAGACTGTTAACACTTTATGATTACTAATGAGTTGCTTTTAAAATTGCAATTACTGAGGCTACACACAAAGCATATATCACATAAAATAAGCCAGTTTGTTTAACACACAATATCAAATCTTACATCAAGTATTATGTTAATGATTAACTAAGCAGCTTTTTCAAAATTGGTCTTAGTCATTGTTGTAAATTGGTCGAGTAAAGAAAGAAGTTAAAAATGACTGATGGTAGAAATGACTTTCTATAAATGTTCATTTGGCCTTTTGTCTTTTTTTTATTATTCAATTTTTTATTATTATTGTTTGCTTTTATCATGCCCTAAGTGTATAGTGTTTATGGTTGAGATGCTGATTGGAGCTGATGTGGTCTGAGTGCCACTGGTTGTTTACCCTCTTCTCCTTCATTTGATGGGACTTTTCCTTGTTCATCCCCCAAACTAACATTATCTTCATCTTTGATGTATGCTGATATGTGCTGGCTTCTTCATACTTTCTGCTCCACGCAGAGGTCACGAACACTCATGCACTTGTTCCCATGTACAAAAACATTTTGTAATTAACTTAAAGCATTCAGCTGGATTCAAAGAGCCGTCTAATAAGCGTCATTTTCCTAAAATTATGTATTTTTCATCTCTTTACAACTTACCCAAGGAAAGAAATAGACATACACTACAGATGTACTGCAGTAAACCTACAGTACACCAACTACAGTGAGGAGAAATAAGTATTCAGTGTCACGCTTCACTACAATATGTCTGTGTCGGCCGTGCTTTCGAGGCATGATCGCGGAGGCAAGCTGACGGTTAACAATGTCCTTTATTTGAAATCAACATAAACAAAATACACTCCTACACAAACTGACGTTAAATGAACGGTTGCCAGACGCCTGACTGGAGTCCAGCCAGGCTATTTATAGCAAAACAAACATAAACACACTAATCAAATTAACTTCCCTCGGTTCAGGTGATCTTCTATGTCACCTGACCGAGGTGCAAACCGGGAAATGAAGTGAAAACTGAACGAAAAACAAACTACAACTCAAAATATCACGCAACTATAAATGGCGCTCTGGCGCCATCTAGCGGTTAACCGTTACATTACCCCCCCTCCCAAAAATGCTCCTCTGGAGCATCGCCGGAGGCCCTGGACACCCAACCCAATGTTCTACCTCTAGCCTCCTATCCAGGAGGCTGGGTGACGGGGCTGGAGGCATGCTCTGCGGCTGCTGGGCTGGAAGCGTGCTCGGCGGCTGCAGAGCTGGAAGCATGCTCGGCGGCTGCTGAGCTGGAGAAGTGCTCGGCGGCTGCAGAGCTGGAGAAGTGCTCGGCAGCTGCAGAGCTGGAGAAGTGCTCGGCGGCTGCAGAGCTGGAAGCGTGCTCGGCGGCTGCAGAGCTGGAAGCGTGCTCGGCTGCTGCTGAGCTGGAAGCGTGCTCGGCTGCTGCTGAGCTGGAGAAGCGCTCGGCGGCGGCAGGGCTGGAGAAGCGCTCGGCTGCTGCAGAGCTGGAAGCGTGCTCGGGTGTTGCTGAGCTGGAGAAGCGCTTGGCTGCGGCAGAGCTGGAAGCGTGCTCGGCGGCGGCTGAGCTGGAGAAGCGCTCGACGCAGGCGTTGGAGCGGTCACTGCGCTCGACGCAGGCGTTGGAGCGGTCACTGCGCTCGACGCAGGCGTTGGAGCGGTCACTGCGCTCGACGCAGGCGTTGGAGCGGTCACTGCGCTCGACGCAGGCGTGGGAGCGGTCACTGCGCTCGTAGATGGCGTGGGAGCGGTCACTGCGCTCGTAGACGGCGTGGGAGCGGTCACTGCGCTCGTAGACGGCGTGGGAGCGGTCACTGCGCTCGTAGACGGCGTGGGAGCGGTCTCAAAGCCGGGAGGCGGGGGCAGAACATGTGCGTGGGACAGCGGCTGCTGACCTGCTAGCTCGCTGTCCTCGAAGCCGGGAGGTGGCGTTGGAGCGTGCACGGCGCTCGCCTGCAGCGTTGGAGCGTGCACGGCGCTCTCCTGCAGCGTTGGAGCGTGCACGGCGCTCTCCTGCAGCGTTGGAGCGTGCACGGCGCTCGCCTGCAGCGTGGGAGCGTGCACGGCGCTCTCCTGCAGCGTGGGAGCGTGCACGGCGCTCTCCTGCAGCGTTGGAGCGTGCACGGCGCTCTCCTGCAGCGTTGGAGCGTGCACGGCGCTCGCCTGCAGCGTGGGAGCGTGCACGGCGCTCGCCTGCAGCGTGGGAGCGTGCACGGCGCTCGCCTGCAGCGTGGGAGCGTGCACGGCGCTCTCCTGCAGCGTTGGAGCGTGCACGGCGCTCTCCTGCAGCGTTGGAGCGTGCTCGGAGCTCGCCTGCAGCGTTGGAGCGTGCACGGCGCTCGCCTGCAGCGTTGGAGCGTGCACGGCGCTCAACGACGGCTCAACGTCGTTCTCAAAGCCGGGAGGCGGTGGTAAAACGGGTGCGTCGGACAGCAGCTGTTTACACGCTGGCTCGCTGTCCTCAAAGCCGAAAGGCGGCGGTAAGACGGGTGCGTAGGACAGCAGCTGTTGACACGCTGGCTCGCTGTCCTCGAAGCTGGAAGGCGGCGGTGCGTCGGGCAGCGGCTGCTGACACGCTAGCTCGCTGCTGAGTGTTGGCGAGGGAGGAGAAAGCTCCGAGCCCGCTTCGTGGTTCTCCTGGAAGTGGAGGATCATCTGCTGGAGCTCCTTTACATGCTCCAGCATTTCACTCACCCGCTCCGGCTCCGGAATCCACCACATGAGCTCCTCCTCTCTTTGCTGCTGCTCTGCCTGGGGTTTTCTTTCGCCCTCATCACCGCCGTACTTGGGCTTCCTCGCCCTTCTCTTCCGGCCAGTGCGGGGAACCACGTGACCCCGTGCCGCGTCGCCCCTGAATGGCGTCCGCCGAATGGCGAGCCTGCAGCCCTCCCAGGTTTGTGGTGTCTCTATCTCTCTCTCCTCGCTGCTCTCTCGCAGTTGCTCCTGCTCCTCCAGCAATCTGTACTCGCAGCTGCGGTACATCTCCTCCTCGTCCTCTACCAGCCCGATGTTATAGTCCCAGCCGTAGTACTCCTCTTCGCTGTCCCGCCAGTTCGTCAGCTCGGGCAAGATGGCCACTGCGCCCCCCCCAAAAAACTTCAGGAGGGGATCCTCCGCCATGCCTCTTGGTAGGTCTGGCAATCTGTCACGCTTCACTACAATATGTCTGTGTCGGCCGTGCTTTCGAGGCATGATCGCGGAGGCAAGCTGACGGTTAACAATGTCCTTTATTTGAAATCAACATAAACAAAATACACTCCTACACAAACTGACGTTAAATGAACGGATGCCAGACGCCTGACTGGAGTCCAGCCAGGCTATTTATAGCAAAACAAACATAAACACACTAATCAAATTAACTTCCCTCGGTTCAGGTGATCTTCTACGTCACCTGACCGAGGTGCAAACCGGGAAATGAAGTGAAAACTGAACGAAAAACAAACTACAACTCAAAATATCACGCAACTATAAATGGCGCTCTGGCGCCATCTAGCGGTTAACTGTTACATTCAGGCAATTTTCTTTTTGTTACTTAATATAAAG